>JACEFZ010007013.1:0-687500 GCA_014155875.1 Cepaea nemoralis
AAAACCACAGTTTAATACCGGGCGTATCCGAGCTTAACATCTACGTTGAGTGGTTTGGAGATTTCGAATGTTTAAAAAGACTGAACACCCATTTGTAAACCGTGCCACGTAGATCACGGCAAAGTCTTGTCCAAGTTGGATCTGGTTCTGATCGTGGGAATTCTAAGGCCCAATTGAATGTTTTTTGGATGTGGTGATACTGTAGAAACAAAGAGAGCAGAACAGATCAGAGATCATCCATCATCATCATCATCATCATCATCATCATCATCATCATCATCATCATCATCATCATCATCATCATCATCATCATCATCATCATCTCATCATCATCATCATCATCCTCATCATCCTCATCATCATCATCAAGTGTCCTGCCAGCTGGCGTAGGCGTTCATGTCTCTAAACAGATCTCGGTCTTTGGTGTACTGGGTCAAATTTGCTGATGATATTCCTCCATGCCACCGTCGCAGTCTACCCAGGAAAATTTCTTTTGGTCTATTTCTGCCTCTTTCCTTTCGTCTGTCCAGTTGTCACGATGTTTTTCAATACGTCTCTCTCATCACATGACCAAAGAAACATTTTGTCTTTTTGACATGAACAAATTTTAATAACTGTGGGAGGAAATAATCAGTTTTTCAAAGAAAATGGGCGGGCGCGTTAACAAAGTAGACAGCAATGAAATCGATCCTCTGGAAGTGTAAGACTTTAAGTTACATATTGTGAGCCCTATGTGGCGCAGGTATTATTCTATATAACGAGTCAACATGGACAAGCGACAGCCAATCAAGTTTGCTAAAGTTCCGAAGGTCTTGGACATACCTGGTCCCCAGTGATTGTGCACACAAGTGCGAGTCGAGTTCTTGGATGACTTCAATAGATCAAGTATTCGCAATTTGAAAGGATCAGCTCGTGAAGATTATATCCTCACTCATCTGGAGTCTGACCGAGAAACTAGAAGACTAAGATGAAGATATCATCATGATTCAAGAAATGAAGGCAATCTTAAACTCTCTTAGATGATGCATTCAATCCATTTTGTGCATTATGTTTACTGAACACATTAAACATATTTTATGATTTAGAAAAAAAAAACACACACAAATATTGTTTCTCAGCACTCCGCAGAAGAGACCAAGAGAGAGTTCGAGGAACCCAGAGGAAGATCTGGCTTCCCAGAGTGCTTCGCCGTGTACAGGGCACGAAGAAAGGGCATGGCAACGGAGGCAATAGAGGCAGGGGATAGGGAAGAAGCTGGCTTTCCACGGCCACAGATGCTAGGATGTGTGTAAGGGCACGAAGCACCGGGTGCATAAAGCTCTCCTCCCCGAGGGTGGAGGCTTGGGAGCAGACATGTTCGCAGGTGTTGGACAAACACATAACAACGCAAGGACAAGGCAAATTACCGAACGTCTCGCACGGCAGGGAAAAAACTCATGGAGTCATGACCTGGCCGGGCCCTCCCCCAGAGAGAGTCAAGAAGGTAAAATTGCAGAAACATTCTGGGAAGTGGGCTCTGCTGACGATCAGAATCCCCCATGTTTGCTTGCCCCACATGTATTATGTGATGTAAATAATTGTAGCATGTATCTTAATAATTTCGTAAAAAACCAACGCAAGGCGGTCTGCTGCCAAATCTCGCGCAGCTGTTTTTCGTAAGCTGGCATGCGGGATGACGAACTTCGTCCGTAACACCTTCGCCATGGAGCCGGCAAGGGGAAATTACTCTAGACAATAAGTTGGTCTTCCTGTTGAATGCGCATGTTTCATGTTTTAAAGATGCATGTTATCGCAGAGTTTGTGTTCACCAGAGTTTAAACGGTGTGCTCAATTTTAGTCAGGCTCAGGGAAACGTCCTGCTAGAACATAAATCTAGGCCACCGTTATTTAAAATCTGCCAAACGGTAGTCAGTGAGTACAGGCAATGCTTTTGTGGGCATTTGGTTTAGTTTAAGCGTTGGTTATGAATGTCAAACGAGTACTTGTGGTATTGAATCCAAAAGTACATAGCCTGAAATCTAGTGTTGGGAGAAAAACACAAGTGTGGACCGATCGTGCTCACATAGATAATCAAGGCGCCATTTGAACTATAGAAAGAGATTCATTGATTCATTCAGTAAGATGTCATATGTACAACCTCGCTTCCATTACAACCTTCCGGAAAACTTTTCGGTCATAAGCAAGATGGTCCGCGTCCGATACACCCATCTGGAGATCATCCGCAACATCCTGCACCCATCTTCTGTTTGGCCTTCCTCTTTCTCTCTTCCCAGGCATATACCCCTCCATTATTGATCTCTCCAAACTTTCATGGCATTTCAAGTAGCCACAATATTTCAATTTTCTTTTTTATTAAATCGCCTTTAGCAGCCAACCTTCTTCAGTTTCAGCTCTTGTCGTATGGATGCATTTGTTCTTTTCTGTATCCAAGATAATCTTAGAACCCGTCTATAACATGTGTATTCAAAGGCATTTATGCGCTGTTCAGCTTATTTAGTAAGTGACCATGTCTCACATGCAAATGTTGCAATAGGAGAGACGCATGCTCTTAAAAATCTAATTTTTGTAGTTCTATCTGTGCCACTCCACAATTTATTCAGTTGTTTTAGTGTTTGAAACGCAATAGATATTCGTCTTGTAATTTATTTCATTGTGTCACCATTGCTGGTAATTAATGATCCAGGATATTCGAAACTGTCCACCACCTTCAATTTTTCCTCATTAACATATATTTCTTTATTCATATTCGTTTTATCTGTATGCATTATCTTTGTTTTTATATGTTAGAAACAAAGTTGGTTAATCTCATATGCAGCTGTTCGGCTTATATCATAAAGAAAAGTACGGAGAACAAGAAGTCATAAACAGTGGAAATAGGAAAAAAATGTCTGGCTTGTAAAAGGCCAACAATCATTAAACTCATTACTTTGGATTGTTCTTGTGTCTGACTGACTGGCACCTGGCCGTCTTAAGAGACAATAGTTTGTGACATTGTGCTTCCAAGGCATAATAACTACAGCCCATGGCAGTAGCGAATGTCAGTAGCGAATATGGCTAATCAGATCAATTCGCGCTATAAATGTTCGTCCACAATGGATGCATGTCAATACATGGACACTTCCCCCATCACGCACCATCTTACGTCTGACAGCACGCTCAGTGTGTGACTATCTGCAATCATTTTCTCCTTTGTCTTAATTCCATTTCTGATCTTTGCCCTCCATACAACACGATCAGCGGCTACTTGCTCCGAAGGTGCAATATCAATGCCTGTATCAATCATGTCCCGCTGACACACATCTTTGTATCGTAGAAGAGACCGACCCCGAGATTCTTGTATCACGAGAGTAATTAAGGGTCTGCACTTGATCTGACCAAGGCCACCAGTACAGGACGTTATCACAATGACATACAGGAACTTGGAACCTCATCTCGCATCCCTTGCTCCTGGTGAACAAATACGAGGACTTGGAACCTCATGGACGGTTTTCGTTCCTGGGGGAACATATACAAGGACTAGGAAACTCATGGGTGGCTCTCCCCGGTAAAACCCTGAACCCTAGAATATTAAAAGAGCAAATTTTTAATAATCGAGATACCACAAACCACATTTTCACAACTATGTTAAAATGACAATGCTTAATTAAAACCCCCCCACCCACCTTTTTAAACTTAACATATATGAATATAATTAACGCTGGCTTTCAACATTGCTATTATAATTATTATTATTATTATTTCAGTCCAGGAAAACGAAAATGTGATGGCATGTGTCAAGCCGTATACCTTTATAAAAGAGTGGGTCTGGCTTCTCGGCCTTTCGGCTAAGGTCAGAAGTGTAAGTATCTACCTTGAGCTTGCCCCGGCCACCAGCAGAGGCGGTCATTCGAATGGCAACACATGGATGTGGGACCCGATTGGATGGCTATGGCCCTGGAGGAATCTCGAGCCTTATAAAAAATAACTAAACTTATCCCCAAGTCATTACCCTATGTGGACAGCCATCACCTTCAAATTAATCAAGCTTTTGTGGGTAAAACCATGGATAGCTGCTATTTTGTTCGGCTCAGTCATAGGGCTATTAATCTGAGCCAGGGATTGACCCTAATATAACTTCTCCTTGAGGTTGAACGGGGTAGGGGTAATGGTATAATCGAAATCGTAAAAAAAAAATCGATGCACTTTCGACAAACAAAATAAAACCTTTTTTTTTCATATACAACATTCAACAATTTTAAACATTCACTCAAATCAATCTATTTAACTGGAGAATTTATGAAGATTCGATTGTGTAATTCTAGAAGATACTGTACGTTTTTTTTCTTCTGGAATTGCAATTACCGAAAACAACAATTTATCAATATGAATTCAAACATCGCTACATTTGCCGTTTCAGAATAATAATAAACAGACAGTAAGCAGCCATTGCACAAATATTTAGTGAAACTTGCTGCATTTGACGTATGGGTTCTGGTTGTATTTGCAAATGTAAAGGGCAACACACATTGCACCTTGTAAATACACACTGTTTTGTACGACATTAAACCACATGGAACAGAGACAAGTAATTAAAATTGTGGAAAGGGACATAATAACAATTGAAAGTGACATTAATGTATTATGTGATTTAATAATTGTATCATTTATCCCCTATGTTAAATAAAATGTTTACATAATTAATGACAATTATATACACCATAAATAAAGGGATAATAACTGTAAGTGATCTTTAAAGAGTTTGTAAAAGTGAAGGCTTTATTTTACAGCGTGCAAATTTTACAACACATTTTACAAATAACTTTATGATAATACATCAATGATTTCATTGTTTTCTGTGATACCTCAGAGTCGTCTTTTAATTTATATTTTTGTCAGGCCTGAAAACGGCCACAAATCCTTAATATTCAGCACCTTGGATTGTTTCAAGGCATTTTGGCTAAAGTTAAAGTTTAGAAAGAAACAAAGTGGGAACTCATCATCATCAAGAGCCATGCCGATGGACGGGTGGTCATGGCTGTTCTCTTGCCATCAAGCTTGCCAGGTGTCCTCATAAAATGTCCAAACAATCTTGACTGTCTACGTCTAATTTCTCCAATCAATCCCCGTTTTTCATTTGTCTCTTGAAGGACTGTCTCATTTGATTTTCTGTCCGTCCATAGTATTCTTTGCATGTGTCTCAAAAAGCCACATATCCACAGCCATTGGATGTTTCCCAGCTTGTCCATTAATTGTCAATGTTTCAAACGCACTACGTCTAATTTATGTAAGAGTTTTATTACTTTCTTGTAGGAGTTGATCAATTTTTTGTTTGTTCTGTCTATCCATGGTATTATTTGCATTTAATTACAGAATGCGTGTAGTTTATAAATATTACAAAAACTGTCGTTGCTGCCTATAGTACCTTGTAGTGTAGGCCGGGAAATTTTGAAACTCAGGAGTTAAGGCCACCTGGCTAGTGCAGTCACCCCTATAGAAGAATACATCCTCTGCCTTACCGAAGATTCAATCCCACGTCTACCGAATGGGAACCCGGAGCTGTAGCCAATCAGCAAGTCGACTCAGACTTCTCCTTCTAGGACCACACTTTCTGAACTGTTGTATCCTTTAATGTGGTTAACGTATTTCAGTTTCTGAGATACAGTCATGTCTATGAGCCAGCTGTCTTCGATCCTCAAATCTTGTAGTATATCAGTACTTGTCTTCTTCCTGGTTCATGGCATTCTAATACTGTTTCTGCAACTTTAATTGATTCAGTGCCAAGCAAAACGTCGGTTTGTACCAAACATGGTGCACAATCAAATGTACAAGTATTATAGTGTAAATTTCCATTCACTGAGCATTAAAATTGTGGAAGATACCGAGAAAACGAAACAAATAACACTGTGACCCTAGAATGGCGATACACCGTCCTTCTGTCTAAACGAGAAATGACATGTGGCGATATATTATATCCCTCAGCACTGAGTTAAAAACCTCACTTGTCTTATGTGGTGTTTACAAAATGGTCCACAATAGGAAAGCTGTGTCTTCTGAATAACCTGAATGTGGTTGCTTCATTTTGTTGTGCTATTAGTTATTAAAAGATTCAGCGCAAACAAAAAGTAAATTTGGAAAAAAACAAAACTGGAAAATGGAAAGTGTTACAATTATGACTTAAATTGTTAATATTGTTGCAGATATGTTGTATTATGGCGCAATGCTAGCTTTTCAGGGATATGTAAGCCCATGGCAGTTAGGGAATTTGTATAAGGAGATTACATCCCATGGCACTTAATCAGTTAATGCTGTATAACCTCTACTCTGAATGGGTAGTGATGCCATGACAACAACAAACATAAATACGTGTGCATGCTATCGTTCGTCTACGTATATAAACATTACTGAGTCGGTTCGCCTCAACAATTAGAAACAAATACCCAGGCATTGCATATGGATTGGTCTTCATCGCCAACACAAGCACTCAACTGCTGTGAAACGTGGCCTTGAAACAAGCATGCGTTAAGATTAACAAAATTGGAGGTTGTTGGTCGGGTAAATGGTTGATTGGTCGGTTTGGGGGATATTGGTTTGTTGATTTGTTTGTTGATTGGTGTAATATTTTTTTGATATGTTGATTGTTTGAATGGTTGGTTGCTGGGTTGATTAGACTGGTAGACTGGCGGGGTTTGGCAGCGATGCGGGTGATGGCGGCAGCAAACTGTGAGCAGCGCCATCTATGTCTTCTGTACGAGGGGCTGGTCATGTCTGTTTTGGAGTATGCAATGGCAATCCTGACTCTCAGCCATAAGCAGTTAGAAAGGATGGAAAGGATACAGAATGAAGCTATGCGCATTATTCTTGGATGTACAAGAGATACAGCATGCAGGGCGATGCGCTACCTTCTTGATTTTCCAACCATTGAAGAGAGAATACAAGGTTGCAGGGCACGCGCCTACCTCAGAATTAACGCAAACACACAACATCCACTGCATAGTGAAATTAGGAGGGTGAAGGGCAGCAGGTTAAAAAGAGGACGGTCGTGGATGGGTCAAGCCGAAGACATTCTTCAACAGGTGTGTTCACTTGAGGACTTAGAACCTGGCGAGGAGTGGGTGCAAGTGCCAACAGACTTCTGCACATCCTTTTCAGTTTGCATCCAACTAGATAGAAAATGCAGACAAGAAAATCCGGCTGCTGTTGAGGCTGAAGTACAAGCGTTGATTTTCGAGAATTCGCTAGACGGTGACGCGGTCATCTACACAGATGGGTCGGTCGTCCGACATGTGAGAAGCTCATGGGCTTTTACAGCTCGGGCCGGAGGGAGAATTGTGAAGGAGGACTCTGGTGCTTTCACTGAAACCACAAGTACCCTGACCATGGAAGTCATGGCAGTAAGTAAAGCAATAACATGGCTCGAGACACAGACATTCACTAGGGCTTGTTTCCTTAGCGACTCAATGAACATGATCAAGAGGATAGAGGAGGGGTCGATCCGAAGAGATTGGTTGCTGCCTCTGGAGCGGTCTCGACTGGCAAAGATTAGTTTCATCTTCGTGCCAGGGCATGCGGGAGTACAAGGAAATGAGCGGGCTGACAAGCTAGCAGGTGAGGCTACTGTTGAGGGCGGACGCGCCATGGACCAGGCCGACATTCTGAATGCTCTACGAGAAGTAAGACTTTTGTGAGAACCAAGTGATGACTGTGAATCTACAACAATGGCCAGACTGCGAGAGCAGCAAATTAAAAGAGGGGTGGCCAAACAAGAACACTACGCAGGAAGCCAAAGAAGATTGATAAACCAACACAGAACTGGCGTCGTTAGCCGCTACACGTTGCAGATTTGCTGAGGAGGGGATCCGAGCACTTATGGACTGAATGGTTCGATGTGCAATGAGGATGATCTGTCGACTAACTAACTAACTAACTATTAGACTGGTGACTGTTTGGTTGACTAGTTCATTGATTGATTGGTTGCATGATTTATTGGGTGGTTGGTTGATTGGTGGCTATGTTAGTTGATTTTTTCAATGGTTGAATAACTGATTGATTGATTGGTTGATTGGTTAATCGGCAGATTGGCAGATTGATGTTTGGTTGATTTTTTGGTTGGTTGACTGGTTGCAGTATTTGTTGATTGGTTAGTTGATTGATTGATTGCTATGTTGATTGATTGGTTAGTTAATTTGATTTGTTGGTTTATTTATTGATTTGTCGAGAGGACTTTAAACGTTATGAAAGTTTACAGAGAACAATAATAGAGAGATACATACCGTGGAAGAGAGGAAGAGGAAGGCCAAAGAGAAGATGGGTGCAGGATGTGGTTGATAATCTCCAGATGGCTGTATCAGATGTGGGACATCTTGCTTATGACTGAGAAGTTTTCCGGAAGGTTGTTATGGGAGCAAGTTTCTGTAATGGACATGCTACTGAATGAATAAATGAATGGTGGGATGACCGCTGGAAGTCTTCACTACCAAGATGTGAGCTTCGTCTGAGCCTGGGTTAGAGCTAATGTAGAGATGTTTCTTCTTTCGGTACAATTACCAATGAAGTCGATCATCTGGACCTGTAAGACTTTAAATTACATATTGTGAGCCCTATGTGGCGCAGGTATTATTCTATATAACGAATCAACATAGACAAACTACAGCCAGTCAAAATTGCTAAAGCTTAGAAGGGTCTTGAACGTACCTGGTCCCAGGGACAGGGCACACAAGTGCTAGTCGAGTTCTTGGATGACTCCAATAGATCAAGTATTCGCAATTTCAAAGGACCAGCTCGTGAAGGTGACATCCTTACTCTTCTGGAGTCTGAAAGAGAAGCTAGAAGATTAAGATGAAGATATCATCATGGATTCAAGAACTGAAGGCAATCTTGGACTCTATTAGATGATGCATTCAATTAATTTTGTGTATTATGTGTTGCTGAACACATTAAATATATTTTATAATTTAAAACAAAGAAAACAAAACTATCGCTTCTCAGCACTCTGCAGCAGAGACCAAGAGAGGATTCGAGGAACCCAGAGGAAGATCCGGTATCCCAGAGTGCTGCCCCGTGAATTGGGCACGATGAAGGAACATGGCAACGGAGGCAACAGAGGCAGAGGACAGGGAAGAAGCTGGCTTCCCACGGCCACAGATGCTGGGATGTGTATGAGGGCACCGGGTGCACTAGGCTCTCCTCCCCGAGGGAGGGGAGGCTCGGGAGTAGGCATGTTCGCAGGTTTGGGACAAACTCGAAACAAACGCAAGGACAATCGTGAAGACGTGTAATTAAAAAATGGAAAGGGACATAATTACACATCAGATGTATTCCCAAGGAACATTACTACAAGTAGCATAAAGGTATTATGTGATTTAAATAATTGTAACATTTGTCTAACTTTTTAAATAATTTTCCAAAGACATTAATGATAATTGTATGCGGCATACATAATGTGTAGCAGTTTTAAGTGGTCTTCAAAGAGTTTTTATATTAATGGTTAAATTTGACATTTGTGAGAATTTTACAACCAATGTTTCAAATTTCTTCACAATTATACATCATCTGTTTTTATCTTTACATAACAGCACGCCGTAGACATTTTAAACTTGTATTTTTGCCAGGCCTGCAAATGGCCACACATCTTTAATATTCAGCACCTTGGGTTGTTTCCCGGCAAGTGAATTGGTATAATTACCTCGGAACAGTCGAAACATCTGATGCGAGATGCCTTGATAGATTAGAACAAGAATTGCCATGGCGAATTTAGCCTTTAGCAAGATGAAAAACATACTGACTAATAAAATGTTGCCATTTGCACTGTAGGTTAATCTGATATGCACCAGTTTCGCTTATATCAAGGAGAAATGAACAGGGAACAAGAAGCCAGAAACAGTAGAAAATAGGGGGGGGGGGGGGGGGCGAATGTGTCGGACCTGTAAAAGGTTAAAAATCTTTAAATTCATCATTCTGGATTGTTTCACGGCAATTTGGCTAAGATCAAAGTGTAGCTTCTGTTCTTGTATCTGTGTGACTGGCACCTCGTCGTCTTAACAGACGATAGTTTGTGCTTCAAGAAGGCATAATAACTTCCACACATGGCGGTAGCGAATGTGACTGATCAGACCAACTCGCGCAGTAAACGTGAATACATGGTCATTTCTACCATCACGCACCATCTTATATCTCACCAGCTCAGTGTATGATCCATCTGGAATCATTTTATCCTGTATCTTTATTCCATTTCTCATCGCTGCCCTCCATGCAACACAATCAGCGCGACTTTCTCCCAAGGTGCAATAGCAATGCCTGTATCAATCATGTCCCGCTTACACACATCTTTGTATCTCAGTAGAGACCGTCACCGAGATTTTTGTATCACGGCAGTGATAAAGGGTAGACTGACTTATCTGTACTTGATCTTGCCAGGGCCACCAATATAGCGGTCGTCATAATAACATACAGGAACTTGGAACCTCATGGGGGGGGGGGGGGGGCTCTCGCTCCTGGGGAACACATACAGGAACTTAGAACCTCATGGGGCGGCTCTTGCTCCTGTGGATCCCTGAGCCCTACAATAACTAAGCAATTTTTTAAATAATCAGCACACACAAACACAAAATTTCACAGCTATGACAATCAGCAATGCGTAATTACCACCCCTCTCCCTTACTTAACATATTAAAAAAGTTAGTTGCATATCCTTTACAGCTCGTTGCAGTCAACACCAGTATGTTTTGATGTTGTGATCTCTTGGCAAGTTTACGTTCATTAGTTTGCCATAGCTTTCTGAACGACCGGCTCCCCTACCACTTTGTAAAAAAACCCAATGCAACGTGGTCTGCTACCATATCGCCCACAGCTATGTTTCGAACGCGGGTATGCGGGATCGCGAACCGCGTCCGTAACACCTGCGCACGGAGCCGCCATTTAGCATATGATGAATGTAATTATCGCTGTTGTTCAACATTGTTATTGTTATTATTATATTATGTTATTTAATCCAGGAAACAATCATTGTGATAGGTCTGTATCAGGCCATATACATTTATACAAGAATGGATCTGGCTTCTGGTCCGTTTGTCTAAGATCAAAGTGTAGTATCTGCACTTGATTTTGCCAGGGCCACCAGCAGAGGAGGTCATTCGAATGACACACATGGACGTGGGGACCTGATGGGGTGGCTATGGCCCGGGGGAATCTCGAGCCCTTATTTAAAAAATGACAAAAAGACCTTAAAACTGTCCACAAACCATTATCCTCTTTGGACATAATCACCTTAAAATTAATATCACGTGTGGGTAAAACCGTGATAAGCCGCTATTGGTCACAAGGATTATTCATCTGAGCAAGGGATGGACCCTAAAATAAATTTTCTTTGACGTAAAACGGGGTAGGGGTAATGGTATAAACGAAATCATAAAAGACAAAAAAAAAAAAAAATCGATGCACTTTGGACAAACTCAAATGAAAACCTTTTTTATACACAACATTGAACATTTTTATACATTAATTTCCAACAATCTATTGAACTGGAGAATTGAGGATTCGATTGAGTAATTCTATAAAATACTGCACGTTTATTCCTCGTTCTCTGGAATTACAATTACCGAAACAACAATTTATCAATATGATTCAAACATAGCTACATTTGCCGTCTCAGAATAATAATATATAGTAAACAGTAATTACACAATCATTTAGAGAATCTTGCTGCATTTGACGCATGGGTTCGGGTTGTATTTGCAAATGTAAAGGACAACACACATTGCACCTTGTAAATACACACTGTTTTTTGCACGAAATAAAACCACATCAAATGGAAGACACGTAATTAAAATAGTGGAAAGGGACATAATAACACATAATTTTTTTTTCATAGGGAACATTACTGACATAGCATAAATGTATTATGTGATTTAATATTTATACCATTTACTCTTAAATAAAATGTCTATATAAATTAATGACAATTATATACATCCTAAATAAAGGGATAATAATTGTAAGTTTTCTTCAACGACTTTGTAAAAGCAAAGGCTTTATTTTACATGCGTGAGAATTTTACAACATATTTTAAAAATGTCTTCACGATATTACATCAAATATTTTTTTTTATATTTATATTAGCGCCTGTGTTCCGTGGGAAAGTGTATTTTTGGCAGGCCTTAAAACGGCCATAAATTCTTAATATTCAGCACTTTGGATTGTTTCATGGCATTTTGGCTGCGATCAAAGTGTAGATAGAAACATAGTGGAAACTCATCATCATCAAGAGCCATGCCGTTGGGCGGCGGTCATGGCTGCTCTCTTGCCATCAAGCTTGCCAGTTGTCCTCATCAAATGTCCAAACAATCTCGACTGTCTACGTCTAATTTCTCCAATTAATCCCCGTTTTTCATTTGTCTCTTGAAGGACTGTCTCATTTGATTTTCTGTCCGTCCATGGTATTCTTTGAATTTTTCTCAAAAAGCACATATCCACAGCCATTGGATGTTTCCAAGCTTGTCCATTAATTGTCCTTGTTTCACACGTAGTACGTCTAATTTCTCTAATAAGTTTACGATTTGTATTAGTTTCTTGTAGGAGTTGGTCATTGAGTTTTTCTGTCTGTCCATGGTATTCTTTGCATTTAATTATAGAATGCGTGTAGTTTATAAATATACAACTGTCGTTGCTGCCTATAATACCTTGTAGTGTAGGGCAGAGAGATCTTGAGGCTGAGGAGTTAAGGCCGCCTGGCTAGTGCAGTCACCCGGATAGAAGAAAACATCCAAAGTCTTACCGAAGATTCGATTCCGCGTCTACCGAATGGGAACCCGGAGCTGTAGCCAATCACAAGTCGACTCAGACTTCTCCTTCTAGGAACCACACTTTCTAAACTGTTGTGCCCTTTAATGTGGCCAACGTATTTTAGTTTCTGAGACACAGTCATGTCTATGAGCCAGCTGTCTTCGATGCTCAAATCTTGTAGTATATCAGTATTTGTCTTCTTCCTGGTTCACGGCATTCTAATACTGTTTCTGCAAATTTAACTGATTCAGTGCCCGGCAGATAGTCGGTTTGGACCAATAATGGCTCACAATCAAATGAATAAGTATTGTAATGTAAATTTCCATTCACTGAGCATTAAAATTGTGGAAGATACCGAGAAACGAAACAAATAACACGGTGACCCTAGTATGGCGATATATCATCCTACTGTCTAAACGAGAAGTGACATGTGGCGATATATTATCCGTCAGCGCTGAATCAGTTAAGTTAAAAACCTCAATTGTCTTCTTTGGTGTTGACAAAATGGTCCACAGCAGGAAATATGTGATCTTCTGAATAACCTAAACGTGGTTTCTTCATTTTGTTGTGCTATTAGCTGTTAACAGATTCAGCGCAAACAAAAAGTAGATTTGGGAAAAAAAAAAAAACTGGATGGCAGAAAATGGGAAGTGTTACAATTATGGATTAAAATGGTTAATATTGTAGAAGATATGTTGTATTATGACGCAATGCTAGCATTTCAGGGATATGTAAGCCCATGGCAATTAGGGAAGTTGTATAAGGAGATTAATCATCCATGCCACTTAATCAGTTAATGCTGTTTAATCTCTACTCTGAATGGATAATGATGCCATGACAACAACAAACATAAATATGTCTGCATGCTATCATTCGTCGACGTAAATAAACATAACTAAATTGGTTCACCTCAACCATTAGAAAAAAGAACCCAGGCATTGCATATGAACAGGGCTTTATCACCAACATAAGCACGCAACAGCTTTGAAACATGACTTCGAAACAAGTATGCATTAAGATCAACAAAGCTGGAAGTTGTTGGTCGGGTAAATGGTTGATTGGTTGGCTTAGTGGTGATTTGTTTGTTGATTTGTTCGTTGATTGGTGTAATAGCTGGTTGATAGGTTGATTGGTTGAATGGTTGATTGCTAGGTTGATTAGATTGATGACTGTTTGGTTGACTAGTTCATTGTTTGACTTGTTGTTTGATGTATTGGGTGGCTGGTTGATTGGTGGCTATGTTAGTTGAATTGTTCAATGGTTGAATAATTGATTGAATGATTGTTTCGTTGGTTAATCGACAGATTGGCAGATTGATGTTTGACTGATTGGGTTGCTGGTTGATTAATTGCAATGTTTGTTGACTGGCTAGTTGATTGATTGACAGCTATGTTGGTTGATTGGTTAGTTGATTGATTTGTTTGTTTATTGATTTACTCACTAGCTCCCGTCATGAAAGTTTGGAGAACAATAATGGAGGGGTATATGCCGGGGAAGAGAGGAAGAGAAAGGCCAAAAATATGATGGGTGCAGGATGTCGTGGATAATCTCCATTTGGGTTTATCGAATGCGGGACCTCCCCCGATGTGTCTCCACCTTGACGTGGTGGGGGAGCTTGCGTGTCCCATCGACCCCATTTGCTTGCTGATGGATGAAAAACTACATATCGGACAGCTTATGGGATAGGGACCAGACTAAGAGAGACACAACCTGCTGCTCTGCAGGTGAGACTGAGGATAGCAGTCTAAAATTTAAATCAGGCGCACGAAGGCAGAAGTTCTTGGTCCGGACAAAACACTAAAGGCTCCCTGTCGAGGGCTGTGGCTGAACGCCTCTAAGCCACAAACCCTCGGACCTGAGAGCCGGGCCGATAGCCACCTTTCGAAAAATAAAGGCGTGATACTGAGCAAGCTACATGCTCAGGTCTGATAGAAGTTCGAAGGCTCTCAGCTGGGGGATATGAGAGATTCCCGGATGAGAGGGCCAGGCCGTTTCTCGTTCACCGCTGCACGAAGGTAAGGTGCTGAGCCGGCAGCACAAGTAGCCTACCTCGTGAGCGAGTACAAAAAGTCAAAAAAGTGCCCCAGTCGAAGAAAATGGCTGCGAAAACTGTATCTAACTCATAGAGAGTGTAGACAAAAGTGGAAGAACGTCTCAATGACGCAAAATGGAACGCACGGCGAGCGAACCTATTGCGTGGTCCGAAGTCAAAAGCAAAAGCTTACCGAGTGGGTGTCGCTTGCAGTCTGACCGTCCCTGGTGTGTGCTTGAGCGATCAGTGGCAAACGAGTTGCCCAACACATGGAAGTGAGGAACTAAAGCAGCCATGAGCAGGACGTGGCAACTCCTCGGGTGAGCCCAGTCACAGAGCAATATGTGCCGGCTCTGCAATTATGGAAGCCTCCTTGGATAGCGAGGGAATGCTCATGGTCTGCCCCTGCCTTCCCTTGAGGGCCGACCACGATGTCGTTCATCGTTCTATCTTGACCAGCTGAGATGTTAGCGACATCACAACAGTCCAACGTGCCTCGAAACCAGAGGAAGGCTAACCTCATTAAAAAATGCCCGCTGAAGTCGGAAGTGTCGTCCTACGGGTGGCAAACTAAAAATTGACACTACGCAATTACGTCCGAGTGAAATGTCTCGTCCGAATGTCTCTCGTGCTAGGAACAGCTCTGACTACCTAGTTTCCGAATGCCGCTCTTGTTCGGAACAGCTCTGACTGGGTAGTTTTCCGAATGTCTGTTGTGCCTGGAAAAGCTCTGATGGGCGCAACGACAAGCACATGTCCGAAAACTCGCTGAGTGGATGCCGTCTGCAAACCTGTCTGGTTTGTGCGGGAATGACCCGGGGAAACGAAATGACCAATATATTGAAGTGAGGATTTAAAGCAGCCATGAGCAGGACGTGACGATCTCCCTCGGTGAGCCCAGATCCAGGGCGTTATGTGTCGGCTCTGCAACTATGGAAGCAACCTTGGATGGCGGAAAATGCTATGGACTGTCCGTGCCTTCCTTTGAGGGATGACAGTTGTCTTCGACCGTTCAACCTTGGCCAGCATGGTTGCAGATGGCACCACAAAAGTGAGAGTCTCCCAGGAATGCTACCTGGTCAAAAAAGCACGCTAAAGTCGATGTGTTGGCCTACGGGTTTCGGCCCAAGGGCGCATAACAGACACACCGCAATCACATCTGAAAAAACACTCCGGATGAACGAAAAGATAATAATAATAATAATAATAATAAGTCTTTATTTTCAAAGGGTTAAGAATTGGGCACGCAGGCCCGTCTGACATTCTGCCCTTCTTCTCTATTTCCTCTCATACATTCTTTCATTCAACATCACTTATGAAGCAACTTTTGACAACAAAAGAACATTAAAACGCCATGAAAAATAATCAATAACAAATGACTCACTGAGGCAGTGTTTAACATGGGCATTATAAATACCTAAGGAGGGTGTAACGTGCCATACATAAGGGAATGTTTTTTGGCTAGTTGTCGTTTGAGATAAGTTACCATTATTGTCTTTTTTGTGTTATTTGTTATGGGGGCATGTAGTCTGTACTAAGGTAGTGTTCAAACAGGTTGCGAATGTATGTATCATGATTGTGGTGTCTTTGATTTCTTGTGGAAGATTGTTTCCACAACTGAGCGGCAGAGTATGCTAAGCTTGTTTTATATTAAGTCTATCCTAGGTTTAGGGACATGAAGTATATTTAGTCGTTCGCTATGTCTAGCGTTATATTTAAACAATGGCCAAAGGTAGCTTGGAGCATTTTGAAATAGGATTTTGTGAATTAGTTTGGTCTTATTAAAAAGCAGGCGCTTGTGGAGTGGCAGTAACCGGAGACGTTTATATAGGTTAGCATTGTCGGTAAGCTTTTCACCATTAATTAAACGCACTGCCCTTTTCTGGAGTGAATATAGGCGTTTTGTTATTGATTTGGAGCATCCATCCCAGACTGTGGAGGCAGTAATCAATATGTGTTTGTATATGAGAAGTATAGAATATCTTTCTTGTGTTTTCGTCAAGGAAATTTTTAATTTTGGCAAGTTGGTATACTTTTTTGGCTATTTGTTTAACTAGAGCATGAACATGTGAGTTAAAAGTTAGATTTTGATCTATGATAACACCCCAGTGTCTTGTGCTCGGTGACACTTTCTACAGGCGTGCTGCCAATGTGCAGCTGAAGAGTTCTCTGCGAGTTTAGAGTGTGAAGTCTTTGCCTGGTTCCTATTAACATAGACTTTGTTTTAGTAATGTTAATTTGCATGCGGTTTGCATGACTCCAGTTAACTACACTATTTATTTCCTGTTGCAAGGATAATTCTAGCACATTACGATCAACAGCGTTTGTATATACTGTGCAGTCATCAGCAAATAGATCGCAGGACGACGACAGATTTAATGGAAGATCATTTATATAAATGGCAAATAATAGAGGGCCAAGAATAGACCCCTGAGGTACTCCAATATTAATGGGTAATGGCTTGAGATAAAACTTTATTGTGTGATACTACTTGCTTTCTGTCTAATAAGAATGATTTTATTAATGTCACTATATTAAAACTTACTTTCATTGTTCTAGTTTTTTAATTAGAATAGTATGATCTATCATATCGAATGCTTTCCTAAAGTCTAATAAACACCGCTCCACATAGAGTATTGTTGTTAATATTTTGATGCCAGTTTTCTATCATGTTTGTTAGTGCCGTATGGCAAGAATATTTTGGCCGAAATCCTGACTGGCTGTCAACTATCAGTTTATGGCGAACTAAGTGATCTAGTGTTGTTTTGTGGATGTGCTTTTCTAGCGGTTTGGATAATGAGGATAATATGGAAATTGGTCTATAATTACTCATGAGACGATCGTCTAGAGGACCAGCTTTTAAATGAGGATACACTTTAGCGATTTTAAAGGCTGATGGGAAGTGACCTTGGTTAGACATTGATTATATATAAAAGTTAGTAGACTCGCAGATCGCCGGTGCAGCATGGCGAAGGATCCGACTACTAATTCCATCTAGTCCTGATGAGTTATTGTTTTTTAGATACGGAGATGAGTAAATACTTCAGTTGTCGTCATTAGCCGGTATGTTGGAGGAAATGTGTCCATAGCATTTGTTCTCACAGAATGATGATAATAAAGATATGTCATGAGCGCATCTGGTATTGCAGCCTTCAGTTGGTTTATGTCGGACTGAAAGTATCTACTGAATTGATCACATGTAACCTGATTTGATGTAATGATTGTGATGATTTGTGTTTGTTTGTCAAGGTATTAATTGCTTTCCCAATATATCTTTAGTGTTGGTTTTATCTAGTACTATGTTCTTAAAATAGTTTTTTCTTTCCTTCCGAATAACATATTGAACTTTGTTCTCAGACTACGGTACATAGTTAGATCTCTATTTTTTGTAGCCCTGTCGCGATCTCTCATAAGTTCAACTACCTCCTGTGTGATCCAGGGGGCTTTGTGTGATGTTTAACACGAACTTCCTTAAATGGAACATGTTTATCAAATATACTTAGAAGGTCTTTAGCCAGTGGGTCCAGAGCAGTCGGTCTGGGTCAGGGAAGCTGGGTAAACATAATCTAGAGATGAGTTGACCAAATACTTGTAAGAAGACGTACTCGATTGAAAGTTTTTGTAAATTTTCTATATTGTTATGCTTATATGTTTGTTGTTGGGAGTTTGGTGCCCCTTTTCGACCCACGTGAGCAACAGACTGGATAGTGAATCGCTTCATTGCATTGATAGGTACACTAACATTCTGTGATGTTATCAGCACACGTAGTATAAATATGATCTATAAGTGTTGCAGATGATTTAGTGATTCTAGTGGCTTGTTTGACTAACTGTTGGAAATTATATGACTCTATTATGTTTTCCCATGTTTTGTTTGCGTCTATGTTGAAGTCACCTAGCAATATTATTTCCCTAGCATTACTAAAGACTACATCCATCATAGTGGTGAATTTTTCATACCAGATATTTCCTGCACTGGGGTTTCGATAAAGATAGCCAACTACTAGCGGTATGCAATTTTGAAGTTTAACCTCTATCCATACACACTCAATCTCACAGGTTTCAAAGTCTAGCCTGCGGTGGGCGTTAAGCGAGTTGGAAATATAAACTGCAATACCCGTCTCTTGTTTCTGATAGGGATCTCTTCTAATGGTTTTAAAACCTCTGATAGCGATGTCATCATCTGAGATGTTGCCATTTAATCGACTTTCGCTAACGCCAAACATGTGAAAATTTTGATTACGTATAAGTGATAGTTCGGGCAGCTTCCCTAATAGATGGCATATGTTTACATGCCCGATTCTGAGCCCATTATTCCTGAGCCAGTGTTCGTACTTATTAGACATTTCAACAATGCGTAATCACAAGTTTAAAAGCAAAACACACACACACAAAGTGAATACAACTTACGTCCCTTATTACAAAACACACTCTAAAGTACAGAGAAACAGTAATATCTCTGTAAATATATAAAAATACGTACACAGATCCGTAAGGAAGAGCAGTGAAGACCCCCTCACTCACCGTGAAAACACAATTAGAATTATTATAAAAGCTATACAGCTAAGTACTATCAATTAATATAAAGTCAAAACCAGTCAATGTTTGTAATAACTTATAACCTAATACGTTACTAGATCAAGTTATAACCAAATATGCAGATAAACGTTTAAGGAGAGGCCCTCTCTTGTACCGAGATCCGGTGTAGCTTTGTCCTAAGTTGCTAGTAAATACCAGGTTGTGTTGGTGTTGGTATAGCGACATTATAAGTGCTTGACGAAGTGTAGCTGGGCTATACCGTGTGAGGTGCAACCATTCTGGATTAACAATTAAATTGGGTACTGATGATGTCTCATGGGTATGTAATGACTACCAACTAGAGCCTCTGGTTGGTGGCTAACAGGAGGTTGTGCTGGCACGTCGTTGTTTGCTGAGAGTCGGATCCTTTCTGGGGGAGAATAGGAATCATATCTTCGTAATTATTACCCTCCTGTGTTGAAAGACGACGTATTTAACGGACTTGGTGTTGTGGTAGTGTCCCGTCTGGCTTGGATTTCAGGTGCAGTGGTTATGAGTGGTCTGCACACTTCTGTCCTATTTGTACTTGATGTGACGGGAGTATGTCGTCTGGCTTGAGTTTCAGGAGTAGCTAAAAGTGTCCGGCGCGATCCCTGTATTGGATGTATGGTATGTCCGTTCTGGATATTTTGATATGTCTTTGGCGAGAAACTGGTGCCCAATGTAGACAAATGTATTTGATCCTTATAAAGACTCTTTTTGGTGCACCAGCCTGTGAAGTGAATGATCGGTGTAGTTGTTGATGAACTTAATCTTGTTTTGAGAACAGAACTTCTGCAACATGTTGTTATTATGTCAGCTAGACGGCGCTGGGAGTCCATAACTCGGTGATATGATGGAGGAGAAAGAAAATGGGATGAGTTAGGAAAAGTGTGACGTAATCCGTTCAAGAGTGCCAGCAGTTGAGACCCTGTGATTTGTTGGTTGTTCATGTAGTCGGTGACTAGCCAATGTGTACGCTTGCCTTTCTGACACCGATTGACTTACAGCCAACCTGCTAAATCTTGTCTGTTAGCCGGTCTACACCAGCCCCAGGCAGTTGGATTATGGAAACAATGTCCTTTGTCTGATGTGGCCATCCTGTCGCTGTATAAACCTTTCATTAAGGAATCGCCTAGTATAATATGCGTACAGTCAGGTCGTGCTGTCTGTACATGTTGGTTGTCAGCACGTCTCGACCGTTGTTTCATCCATTTCCGATTATCAGCAGTCTTTATGTCTCCATGTGGTTCTCCCGATGTATCTTGTTGGCTTGTCTTGCCCGTTTGCAGCATGTTAAAGCACTGTAAGTTTTCTGGTGACTTTTCTTGAAGTACTTCAAACCTATTGCTTATTTTGACGTCAATGGGTAGACTGCTTGTTGTTGTTTATCTTCGTCTGCACATTGAGGTGTTTGTTGTTTTTATCTTCCTCTGCGCGTTGAGTTGTTTTCATAGTGATTATCTGTTCTGGGTGGGATTGAGCTTCCCCAAGATTTCCCAAGGATGAAGCGGTTGCTTGAGAATTACATGCTTCTTCGGTTTGGTTTGTAGAGGACGCATTCTGTAAGATTTGAACTGTATTTATCAGCAGCAAATTTTCGTCTCGCAGGAGTGCGACTTCTGTCTTGAGAGCATTGTAATCACTGCTTATCTTGTTGTTTGCTTCAATGTTGGTTGAAACAGTGACAATGAGCGCCTTTAGTGATTGTTCTAGTTCAGAAGAAGAATGCGGAACATCGAGCTTATGACCAAGAAGTTTTCCTGAGGGTTATTATGGGAGTAAGGGTCTACAAATGACATGCTTCTGAACGAATGAATGGCCGAGAGACCGCAGAAGTCTTCAGTACCAAGATTTGAACTCGAAGAGTGGGCGTTCAGCTTCGTCTGAGCTCAGGATAGATCTAATGAAGAGACGTTTCTTCTTTCGATCCAATGACGTGGACTGTCTTGCATGGCTCCCCATCTCTTCTCCAAGCGCAGAAGCCACCAGTTTAATACCGGATCGTACCTGAGCTTCACATCTGCGGAGTGGTTTGGAGATTCTGGGAACGTTAAAAAGACTGAACAATCAGCTTGTAAACCATGCCACGTAGAGTCATGGCAAAGTCTCGTCCAATGTAGGATCTGGTCCTAATCTTGGGACTTCTAAGGTCTAGTGGAATGTTTTGAGATGTGGTGATATTGTAGGATCCAGGGAATGAGCAGGACAGAGCAGAGATCATCATCATCATCATCATCATCATCATCATCATCATCATCATCATCATCATCATCATCATCATCATCATCATCATCATCATCAAATGCCCTGCCAGCTGGCGTAGGTGTTCAAGTCTCTCCACAGATCTCGGTCTTTGTATACTGGGTCAAATCTGCTGATGATATTCCTCCTTGCTATTGTCTTAGTCTACCCAGCATAATTTCTCTTGGTCTGTCCCCGCCTCTTTTCCGTTGATTTGTCCAGTTGTCACGATGTTTTCCAATGCCTCTCTTCTCATCACATGACTAAAGAAAACAGATTGTCTCTGTCAAATGAACACATTCTTAAAAACTGTGGGAGGAGATAAACAGCTATTCAAATAAAATATAGCGGGCATGTTAACAAAGTAGACAGCAATGAAGTCAATACTCTAAGACTTTAAGTTACATATTGTGAGCCCTATGTGGCGCAGGTATTATTCTATATAAAGAGTCATCATGGACAAGCTTCAGCCAATCAAGCTTGCTAAAGTCCCAAAGGTCCTTGGACGTACCTGATCCCAGGAACAGTGCACACAAGTGCGAGTCGAGTTCTTGGATGACTCCAATAGATCAAGTAATCGCAATTTGAAAGGACCAGCTTGTGAAGGTGACATCCTGACTCGTCTAAAGTCTGAAAGAGAAGCTAGAAGATTAAGATGAAGATATCATCATGGATTCAAGAACTGAAGGCGACATTGGACTCTGTTAGATGATACATTCATTTAGTTTTGTGTATTATGTGTTGCTGAACACATTAAACATATTTTATAATTTAAATCAAACAAAGCAAAAATAGCACTTCTCAGCACTCCACAGCAGAGACCAAGAGAGGATTCGAGGAACCCAGAGGAAGATCCGGCAATCCCCGAGTGCTGCGTCATGAACGGGGCACGAAGAAGGAACATGACAACGGAGGCATCAGAGGCAGTGGACAGGGAAGAAGCTGGCTTCCCACGGCCACAGTTGCTAGGAGGTGTGTGAAGGCACGAAGCACCAGTGGAAAAGGCTCTTCTCAGCAAGGGACGGGAGCCTCGGGAGTAGATACGTTCGCAGGTAATGGACAAACACATAACACACGCAAGGATCACGTAAACGACCGAAAGTCTGGCACGGCAGGGGAAAGACACCTGGAGTCATGACACGGTCGGGCCCTTCCCCAGAGAGAGTCAAGAAGGTAAAATGGCCGAAACATTCTGGGAAGGGAGACCGCCGCTGACGACCAGAAGCCCTCATGTCGTGCTTTCCCGGAATTGTTTTAAATAATTGTATTACAGTAAAACTTCGAATAACTGTCGCTCGTGTAATCGTCAGATTCTATTATCCGTCATGGTCTAAAAATGCGTGAGTATCAACAAAAGAACGCTATTTTCAATGTCGCCACTGCCTGAGCTGACATGACAGTGTCTAACCTAAAGAATTGGTGGAATAACCTCTTGCCTGAACCTACTGACGAAACTGAAGGATCAGAGACTGTAAGTGTTGATATTTATCAATATGAATTCAAACATCGCTACATTTCCCGTTCCAGAATAATAAATAGTATGCAGTTATTACACAGATATTTAAGAGAATCCTGCTGCATATAACGTCTGAGTTGTTGTTCTATTTACAAATGTAAAGGAAAACACACAATTCATCTTGCAAATACACACTGTTTTGTACGAAACAATACCACATTAAACACAGACCTGTAATTAAAATAGTGGTAAGGGACATAACTACAAATCAGCATTTTCTCCCTAAGGTGCATTACTAATAGTAGCATAAATCTATCATACGATTTAAATTATTGTGATATGTTTCTAACGTTTTCTAAAATGTTTACAGACGTTAATGACAAATATTTACAGCACAAATAACGGGATAACATATTTAAATGATATTCAAAGATATTTTAATGGTAAAGGTTTTATTTTACATACGTGAAATTTTTACAACACATTTCTTTTAATTCTTCTCGATATTTCATTACATGTTTTTATCCTTTTACTGGCATTGCATTGTAATAGACAACTCGTATTTTTGTCAGGCCTGTAAAAGGCCAAATATCCTTAATACTCAGCACTGTGGATTGTTTCACGGCAATTTGGCTGAGATCAAAGTGTAGAAAGGCACATTGTGGGAACTCATCATCATCAAGTGACATGCCTGTGGGCAGGCGGCCATGGCTGCTCTCTTCCCATCATATTTGCCACTGTTGTCACCAAATTTTAAAGTCAATTTCTCCTCATAAAATGCCCGAACAATTTTGACTGTCTACGTCTAATTTCTCCAATCAATCCCCGTTTTCATTTGTCTCTTGAAGGACTGTCTCATTTGAATTTCTGTCCGTCAATGACATTTTCTGCATTTTCTCAAAAAGCCACATATCCACAGCCATTGGATGTTTCCCAGATTTCCATCAATTGTCCACGTGTCACATGCACTAAATCAAATTTCTCTTAAGTTTACGAGTTTTATTAGTTTCTTGTAGGACTTGGTCATTGGTTTTTCTATCTGTCTTTTGTATTCTTTGCATTTTTCTCAACCACCACATTTTCACAGCCATTTAATGTTTCTCAGTTTCTCCATTATTTGACAATGTTTCACACGCACTACATCTAATTTCTCTAATAAGTTTACGAGTTTTATTAGTTTCTTGTAAGAGTTGGTCACTGGGTGTTTTGTCTGTCCATGGTATTCTTTGCATTTAATTACAGAATGCGTGTAGTTTATAAATATTACAAAAACTGTCGTTGCTGCCTATAGTACCTTGTAGTGTAGGGCAGGGAGATCTTGAGGCTGAGGATTAAGTCAGCCTGACTAGTGCAGTCACCCCGATAGAAGAAAACATCCACCGCCTTACCGAAGATTCGATCCCGCGTCTACCGAATGGGAACCCGAAGCTGTAGCCAATCAGCAAGTCGGCTCAGACTTCTCCTTCTAGGAACCACACTTTCTAAACTGTTGTGCCCTTTAATGTGACCAACGTATTTCAGTTTCTGAGACACAGTCATGTCTATGAGCCAGCTGTCTTCGATGCTCAAATCTTGTAGTATATCAGTATTTGTCTTCTCCCTGGTTCACTGCATTCTAATACTGTTTCTGCAACTTTAACTGATTCAGTGCCCAGCAAAATGTATGGACCAAACAAAGTGCACAATCAAATCAATAAGTATTATAATGTAAATTTCCGATCCCATAACATTAAAATCCCGGAAGATATTACGAAAGGAAACAAATAACACAGTGACTCTAGTATGGCGATATATCGTCCTTCTGTCTAAACGAGAGGTGGCATGTGGCGATATATTATTCTTCCGCACTTAATCAGTTAAGCTAAAGCCTCACTTGTCTTCTTTGGTGTTTACAAAATGGTCCACAACAGGAAAGGCGTGCTTCTGAATAACCTCAATGTGGTTGCTTCATTTGAGCTCGATGAGTGGGCGTTCAGCTTCGGTCAGAGCCCAGGCTTAGAGCTAATGAAGAGACGTTTCTTCTTACAGTCCAATTACCATCTCAAGGAGGCTGTATTGTACGGCTCCCCATCTCTTCTCCTAAGCACAGGAACCAGCAGTTTAATACTGGTGCTGTACCTGAGCTTCACATCTAGCGGAGGTGGTTTGGAGATTCGGAACGTTAAAAAGACTGAAAACTTATCCCCAAGTCATACCCTATGTGGACAGCCATTCACCTTCAAATTAATAAAGCTTGTGATGGGTAAAACAATGGGCAGCTGCTATTTGTGGTCGGCTCAGTCATAGGATTATTAATCTGAGCCAGGGATTCGACCCTAATATAACTTCTCCTTGAGGTTGAATCGGGATAGGGGTAATTGGTATAATCGAAATCGTAAAATAATAAAAAATCGATGTACTTTGGACAAACACAAATAAAACCTTTTTTCATATACAACATATTAAACATTCACTTAAGTCAATCTATTTAGCTGGAGAATTTATGAAGATTCGCATTTGCTATAATTCTGAAAGATACTGTACGGTTTTTTTTTTTCCCTTTCTGTAATTGCAATTACCGAAAACAACAATTTATCAATATGAATTCAAACATCGCTACATTTGCCGTTTCAGAATAATTATAAACAGTATGCAGCATTACACAAATATTAGTGAATCTTGCTGCATTTGACGTATGGGTTCTGGTTGTATTTGCGAATGTAAAGAGCTACACACATTGCATAACATGTTTTTGCAATACCCTTTACAGGACATGGCTGTCAACATCAGCATCTTTCAGCTGATTAGTTGATTTCTTGGCAAGATTACGCTCAGTAGTTTGCCATTGCTTTCTGAGCGGCCGGCTCACATATCCCCGTAAGTTAACGAGATTCGATTGTGTAAGATTCGAACCATTGCTGATTCTCACCGTCGTCACGTTACTTACGAGAGTATACGAAGATTACGGAGAAAAGTCGCTAACCACCTTATGCCAGGAAGCCGGCACATCATTGCATGTCACCATGTAAATACACACTGTTTTGTACGACATTAAACCACATGAAACGGAAGACACGTAATTAAAATATTAGAATGGGACATAATAATAATTTTATTTTTTTCCATAAGGTACATTACTTAAAGTAACATAAATATGTTATGCATTTAATAATTGTAACATTTATCCCATATTTTATAAAAAGTGTCTACAAACATTAATGAAAGATATGTACGCCATAAATAAATGATAATAAATTTAAGAGATCTTTAATGACTTTGCAAAACCAAAGGCTTTATTTTACAGGCGTGACAATTTTACAACACATTTACAAATTGCTTCACGATATTACATCAAATGTTATTATTTATTTATAATAACACCAGTGTGCTATTGAGAAAGTGTATTTTTGTCAGGCCTAACAACGGCCATAAATTTATAATATTCAGCACTGTGGATTGTTTCACGGTATTGTGGCTGAGATCAAAGTGTAGAAAGAAACACAGTGGGAACTCATCATCATCAAGAGCCATGCCGTTAGGCGGGCGGCCATGGTTGCTCTCTTGCCATCAAACTTGCCAGTTGTTCTCCTCAAATGTCCAAACAATCTTGACTGTCTACCTCTAATTTATCTAATCAATCCCCGTTTTTCATTTGTCTCTTGAAGGACTGTCTCGTTTGATTTTCTGTGCATCCATGATATTCTTTGCATTTTTCTCAAAAAACACATTTCCACCGCCATTAGATTGTGTTTCAGCTTGTCCATTATGTGTCTGTGTTTCACACTCATACAACAATATGGGTTCCATATAGCACTTCTGCACTTTTTTCGCACTACAATTAACAACATTTTGTTGGTAATTTATGTTTTCTATTTTGCAGAAGGCCACCTTTGCCATGGCAATTCATGATATAATCTCTGCAAGGCATCTTCCATCAGATGTTACAACTGTTCCGAGATAGTTATATTGATTCACATGTTTAAGAATATTTCCATTCACTTGGATGTTACAATGTGGTATTTCTTTCTTCATGGAGACGATCATGATCTCTGGTTTCTTACAATTCAATTCCAAACCTAGATTATCTCAGTGTACAATAACCACATCCACCAAATGCTGTAGATTATGTTCGTTATCATCAATCAATACTGTATCGTCGGCATATCATATATTATTGATGTTTTGTGGGAACTAAGAGACCTTAAAAATGTGGTATCTGTTCTTGTATCGCGACAGTAATTAAGGGTAGACTTATGTGTCCATGGCCACCAGCTTACTACTATCATTACTATTACGATTATCATGATTATTATTATTTTTAAAACATCGCATTGTAGAAGGACCAGTTCGTGAGAGTGACACTTCTGGAGTCTGAAAGAGAAGCAAGAAGTGTAAGATAAAGATATCATGGATTCAAGAAATGAATTCAATCTTGGGCTTTCTTGGATGATGCATCTAATTCATTTTGTGCATTGTGTGTCACTGAATACATTAAGCAAGTTAAAAAAAAAAAAAACAGTTTGTCAGGCCTGTATAAGGTCCACAACAAAACAGGCACATGAGGCTATTCTGGCCACTGGGGGGTAAACGGCGCGCCCTTATTGAAAAAATAAATAAATAAATAAATAATTAAATAAATAAATAAATCCTTAATTTTTGGCACTTTGGATTGTTTCAATTTGGCTAAGATCAAAGGCACATAGTGGGACTCATCTCGTCTCATCTTGTTCCTCTTGTACCTTGCTGTATCGAGGTGAATTATAAATAGCGGATAGTGCCCGTTCATGGGTTTCATGTATCCAATTTTTCTTAGGTTTTCTACGAGCAGTATGAAAATCTTCTGCCGGCTTGCTAGGCTAGACGCAGGTTCAGGACAAAATATCTGACCAAGGGGAGTCCTTCCCCCTGGCGAGCCAGAGACCGATGGTCCATGACTTCACGGTCATGGTTTCCCGGTCTACACCACGAGGAGGAGGAAAAGGTGACATGTGTTATCTGCGGGTCATCGGCAGGCTACTAATTTTCACTTTTCACCCCTCCTGGCTAGCCGATCATAACGCTGCTGGCTGCAGGGCCAGGCGCAGTCTTCACCTTGTAGACCCTAGTGGGACTAAAAGGCCTTAAATAAAAATGTAGTTTATGTTCTTGTATCAGGGCATTAAGTAGATGTGGATGTTGCAGAGAGTGAACAACTGGGGCTGGAATTAAATTGTAAGAAGACACAGATTATGGTCGTCACTAGGATGAAGGAAATACCTAAAATAAATAAAAGGAAAAAATGTAATATACAAGTAAATGGGAATACTCTTAAGCAAGTCAATCGGTACAATTATCTCGGAACAGTCATGACATCAGAGGGAGATGCCTTGAATAAATTAGAACAAGAATCGCCATGGTGAAGTTAACCTTTTGCAAGATGGAAAACATACTGAACAATAAAAGGTTGTCATTTGCAAAGAGACAGGTAGTGTTGAGGTGCTATACGGAACCTGCACTTTTGTATGGATGTGAAGCGTGGACAATGAGCAGACCATGCAAATCATCTGATGACTCTGAAAATGTGATTTCTGAGGGAAATGCAAAGAATACTATGGACAGACAGAAAAGCCAATGGCCAAGTCCTACAAGAATCAAATGGAAATCGAAAACTGACTAGAGAAATTAGACGTAGAGAGTCAACATATTTTGGTCACGTTATGAGAAGAAATAAATTATAGAACTTGGAGACCACTGGCAAGATAGAGGAGAAGAGAACAAGAGGCAGGCAGAGAAGTAAATTCCTGGATGGCTTTGGCCACGTGGCATGGTCGAGTCAGGAACATTGAGCTGATCCACGACTCTAGTTATCGATTGAGATGGCGAAACATGCCCGCCCACGCTCAATGGCATGGCACGTGATGTATGAATCACAACAGTCATTAAAGGTAGACTTATCTGGCCATGGCAACTAGATTACCACTGTCTCTATTATTACTATTATCATCATTATTATTATTGTATTAGAATGTGTAAAATGAAATATATTGTGGTGTGTCTGTGTGTGATTTTGCATTTACATATGCCATATGTTTGAGGTGAGCAAAAGGGGGGGGGGGTGGCAGCTTTTAAACTAAGGCGATATCTCAACTATTAAAATAATGTTATGTTATGATATGTTTGAAAGGAGAAAGTATAGACCACCATGTATAGATACATTAAATTAGGTACCCAGTAAACTTATGAGATTGTAGTAGGCAGGATTCACTCCTTCCCATTGTATTTGACACCCAGATACTATCACAAGGAAAAGCTTGATACGTTGGACACATTATCTCCCGGGGGACAGGTAACCGGCTCTAATTGCTAGTTACACATCTCCATTCAGCTACGTCTGAGCACAGGGCAGGGCTAATGTAGAGACTGTTCTTCTTCAATCCAATTACCATCTCAAGGGGTCTGTGTTGCATGGCTCCCCATCTCTTCTCCAAACACAGGAACGACCAGTTTAATACCGGTGCGTACCTGTGCTTCACATCTGCGGAGATGTTTGAGGATTCTCGGAACCTTAAAAAGACTGAGCACCCAGTTTGTAAACCGTGCCACGTAGAGTTATGGCAAACGTCTTGTCCAGTCCAGGATCTCTTTCTGATCGTGGGCCTTCTAAGGACCAGTGGAATGATGTGGTGTTATTGTAGGATAAAAGGAATGAGTTGGCAGAGCAGAGATCATAACCACCATCATCATTATCATTATCATCAATTGCCTTGCCGGCTGGCGTAGACATTCATGTCTCTCCACCGATCTCGGTCTTTAGGTGTACTGGATCACATCTGCTGACGATATTCCTCCATGCCACCGTATTAGTAAATCCAACTTAAGTTATCTTGGTCTGTCTGTGCTTCTTTTCCTTTATCTGTCCAGTTGTCGTCGATGTTTTCCAATAATCTCTTCTCATCACATGACGAAAGAAAACAGTTTGTCTCTCTCAAATGAACAAATTCTTAAAAACCGTGGGATTAAATAAACAGTTATTCAAAGAAAATATAGCGGGAGCGTTAACAAAATAGGCAGTCAATTCTCTGGACTTGTAAGACTTTAAGTTACATACTGTGAGCCCTATCTGGCGAAGATATTATTCTATATAACGAGTCAACGTGGACAAGCTTAAGCCAGTCAAACTTAATAAAGTCCCGAAGGTACCTGGGCGTACCTGGTCCCAGGGACAGGGCACACGCGTGCGAGTCTAGTTCTTGGATGACTCAAATAGATCAAGTATTCGCAATTTGAAAGGACCAGCTCGTGATGGTAATATCCTGACTCTTCTGGAGTCTGAAAGAGAAGCTAGAAGATTAAGATGAAGATATCGTCATGGATTCAAGAAACGAAGGCAATCTTGGATTCTATTAGATGATGCATCCATCTCATTTTGTGCATTATTGTGTTGCTGAACACATTAACATGTTTTATAATTTAAAGCAAACAAAACACAAGTATAGCTTTTCAGCACCCCACAGCAGAGACCAGAGAGTGTTCTAGGAACCCATAGAAAGATCCGGCATCCCAGAATGCTGCGCCATGAAGGGGCACGAAGAAGGAACAGTGGCAAAGGAGGCAACAGAGGCAGTGGACAGGGAAGAAACTGGCTTTCCACTGCCACAGGTGCTATGATATGTGTGAGGGCTCGTAGCACCGGGTGCATAAAACTCTCCTCCCTGAAGGAGGGCTGGCTTGGGAACAGACATAGTCGCAGGCATGGGATAAACAGGAAACGAACGCAAGGACAACGCAAACGTCTCGCGCAGCAGAGGAAAGACGCTCGGAGTCATGACCCGGTCGGGTCCTCAACCAGAGTCAGTCAAGATGGTAACATGGCCGAAACATTCTGGGAAGAGAGCTACTTCCGACGATAAGAATCCTCCATGTCTTGCTTGCCCCGCATGTATTATGTCATTTAAATAATTATAGTATTTATCTTAATCATTTCGTTAAAAAACCAACACAAGGCGGCCTGCTGTCAAATCTCGCGCAGCTGTGGTTCGAACGCTGGCATGCGGGATTACGAACTGCGTCCGTATCCCCTTCGCCATGGAGCTGGCAAGGGGAAATTACTCTAGACAATAATTGTCCTTCCTGTTGAATTTGCATATTTCATATTCTTAAGATGCATGCTATCGCAGAGGATCATCGATTAGCATTTGCGAGCCCTATCAGGAACCAGTCACCTGAACAGTTCAAGAAGTCTGATGCGGGGGAGGAAAATGGCAAGAAGGACTCTTGAAGGACTGTCTCATTTTATTTTCTGTTGGTCCATGGTATTCTTTGCCTTTTTCTCAAAAACCACATTTCCGCGGTCATTGCACGTTTCTCAGCTTGTCCATTATTTGTTCATGTTTCACACGCATACAAAAATATGGGTTCCATATAGCACTTAATCACTCTTTTTCTCACTGCAATTGACAACATTTTGTTTGTATGTATATTTTCTATGTTGCAGAAGGTCACTTTTGTCATAGCAATTCTTAATCTAATATTTGCAAGGCATCTCCCATCAGATGTTACGACTGTTCCGAAATAGTTATATTTATTCACATGTTTAAGAATATTTCCATTCACTTGGATGTTACAATGTGGTATTTCTTTCTTCTTGGAGACGATCATAATCTCTGTTTTCTTACAATTCAATAACAAGTCTAGTTCTCACTGTGTACATTAACCGCATCCACCAAATGTTGTAGATTATGTTCGTTGGCAGCAATTAATAGTGTATCGTCCGCATATCTAATGCTATTGATGTTTTGTGGGAATTAAGGAGGCTTTTGAAATGTAGAATACAAGGGGCTTCTAATAAGTCTTAAGCCTGACCATGAAGGAGTTGGCGGATACAATTTAAATTTGGCCCAGTGATTAATCCTTCCCAATGTATCCACCACCTGAATTTATGAATTTCTGCTATCTCTGCGTGACCTTGAAAAGACCTTCAGAATAAAACAACCTATTTTTCGAACTAAACCAGTTATCACAAGCCAGTATGGCATCTTCGTCACTGTCAAGACGATTTCCTTTCAGCTGTTTTTTTACGATTTGGTGAATCCAAGTCTCATGTACCGTACCCATGGTATTTTACATGTTTTTCGACCGCCACATGTTGAGCAACTTGCCAAAGCAATCAACCCGTGATTGTTTCTGTTCACATGTCAGCAGGCGCGGGGCACACACTTTTCTCATGTTGTCTGTTGTGTAAAATTCTAAAAACTGTACTCTTACTCAGTTTTGCTGAACCCGATATCTCTGCAATTGTCATTTTCATATCCTGGTCTATGATTTGCTTCACTTTTGCAGCATTTGCATCATTTGCACTCTGAGGACGGTCGTCCTGGTCATTGGCAAGATCTGCAACCTTGGGACGGCCACACTAAAACTGCAAACACAATTTTTTTACAGAAGCATACGAAGGACAGACTTCCTCAAACCTGACCCCCATCATCCCTGTGTATTATCTGTAGGTGTTTACCCTTGTACATCAAGAATTTTATCACAGTCCGTGGCGTCTGATTTCTCCATTGTTCTGACATACGTTTGATGTGCAGATCTGGTCAATAGGATGTGTTGTGCCATGCATCATATCGGGAAAACCAGTTGAGGTGTGACATTCATAATTCATGTGTCTATTACAAATGGAACGAGCTATACAAGTGCCAAATTTCAATTTTCTCCGCCTACTTCTTCAAGGTCAGGCTAAAGACTTATGAGAAGCCCCTTGTATGTTCTTGTATCACGACAGTGATTAAAGGTAGACTTACTTATCTGTCCATGGCCACCAGCTTACTACTATCATAATTATTACTATTATCAGTATTACTATTTTTTTTTTAAAGTCGCAACTTAAAAAGTCCAGTTCGTGAGGGTGACATCCTGACACTCCTGGAGTCTGAAAGAGAAGCTAGAAGATTTTGTCTGAGATATCATGGATTCAAGAAATTAAGGCAAACTTGAACTCTCTTAGATGGTAAATCCAATTAATTTTGTGCATTGTGTGTTATTGAACAAATGAAACATGTTTTATCATTTAAAAAAATGTTGTCCGGCCTGTAAAAGGTCCACAACAAAATCAGACACATGAGACGGCCACTCTGGCCACTGGGGTAACCGCGATCCCTTATTAAAACAAATAAAGGCTTAATTCTCAGCACTTTTGGTTGTTTCACGACAATTTGGCTAAGATCAAAGGCACATAGTGGGACTCATCTCATCTCATCTTGTTCCTCTTGTACCTTGCGATGTCGAGGTGAAGTATAAACAGCGGGACAATCCCCGTTCATGGGCTTCATGTATCGAGATTACTTCTTAGTTTTTTTACGAGCAGTATTGTCCACTGCAGTGGAATGTATCATATGAATGACAGTGAGGATATGCATAAGATCAGGTCAGGTCGTTTTCAGGGAGTTGAGTTTGAGATACCGAGGGAGTCGGTAGTACACGGAGAACCGTGTTGTGTGATTCTCCGAGCGGTGAAGGCAGTCCTAAAACCCAGAGTGGGTTCCATAGAGAGCAGAGGCTCCGCCCCAGTGGGTGGGTTGTATTGTGGGAGATCCAGCCGTGCATAGTAGTTGGACTAAATGTCTTGTGAATTTGAGATATGAAGCAGGCTTGAGAAGGCATTGATGTGTGATGGTTAAATTGTGAGGAGGATATTTATAGTCTATGGATTACATTGTTTCTGGATATATACATATGTTCCGTGAGTCTGTGTTATTTCTGTAATAAAGGATTATGTGCGCCAACTGAATCTTGTTTCATGACTGGTGAAGGTGCACTTCTGGGGTGAGTGGATTAAGAGACAGTTAGATAGCTCAATTGACACACCATGAACAGCGTTACCTAGACAACGACCATCACACGACAATATCATGAACATATCATCGTAAGAACTTCGTGATATTATGGACATTGGTGTAATTCTGAGATATCTGTGGGCTCTTCGCTGAAAGAGAGGAGTTATTATCTGTGACTTCGTTCCATCAATTTAGACAGTACTGCGTCAAGAGATTAACAGCAACTCTTTTGTATGTGTAGGACGCCACATCGAAGAAAAACTGTCAGCGCGCGGGGAAAATACGCGGCAGAAATCACAAGCGAACAGTTAGTTCACGTCAAGTTTACTACAGGTGAATTGGATACCAACCATATCGCTTAAGCGAGAGGGGGTGTCAGAGATTTAACGCAGCCACAGATCAACCGGCAGAGTCGACTACAGTGACGGGGGTGTCTAGTCACAAACAGCACGGAATGTCAGGTTGAGAGGCCAGGCGCATGTGCTTATAGGTCAAGAGACAGAAGTGCTAGCAGACAGCACAGGTAAAAGTCGCGTGAACAAGTGAACAAAACAGTGTTTGCGACAAGAGCGGTCAGTCCTAGTGTGTGTGTGTTTGACAGGACAGGATTGAAGACAGCGAGCAATTTCGTCGCAACATCCTGTGCGTGGTGAGAATTTGGTGTGTGTGTGCGAAGGCAAGCACACTGTGTTGTCGCAAGTTGACTGGTCAAGATTTGTCGACGCAGTTAATAGGCCGGGTTGAGAGAGCGTCAGCGCTGTTTACGAGGACAGCTGGAAAGGGGTATTAACGTTAACCCTACCCCAGGTGCGGGGGGCAGAAGTGGAAAGTGTTTGTGTATGGCGGAAAAGTTCCGGGCATTTTACAGACAGATTAAGTGTGACTTTCCACGGAGTTAAAAGAGCAGCCGGTGGGGCTGTCAAGTTTGTGTGCAAACTGTTTTTACGGAGGAATTATTCACTGAGAGTGATAAAGAGAAATTGAGGTGACATTGTGAGTTGGGGGTGGAAGAAGGAAAGGTACTCAGGAAAATTTCCACGGCCTAGTGTGGTCAAGATGACTCATTGTGAATGAACAAAACAAGGTTGTTTTGAAAGAAAGCCAGATTTTATGTTTCGCCTTTGTTGAACTGTTCTACTTTTGTCATCATTATTCTGTTATGAGCAAACAGTTTTAATCATATCATCATCGCAACCATGGTCGTATTTCTTTGCCAATAAGGATCTATATATCCAAGTTTAAAGCGCTGAACATTGGCTGCCATTCTCCTTTTCTTTTTGGTGAATCTTGTCGGGTAACGGCAATCCATAACATTTATGATACAACAAAGCGCCATCTCCGCAACGAAAGTAACAACAAATCGAAAGAACACTTTGGATTATTACGGTGGTGTCACCACGTCCAGAGAAAGTACAATAACGTTACGGACTGTGTCGAGACAGAACATTTTGGATAATCACTATCATCTTCAACTTTTGTCGACAGTTGGAATTTATGATCACCATGTGAAATTCAGGAACCACTCAACAAGTCGATAAGTCGCTTTGGAAACTAGCGTCGTAGACATTTTCAGCATAGTGGGAGAAACTATTAAACACTATTAACAGCAAAATAAGAACTTTTTGCGACGGATTATAAGTACAGATTTATTGGCCAACCGGTTGGACATTCTGTTGCTCTCGTGGTCTTAACTGTCGTTATCGTTTGTGGATTTATCTATATGGATATGCGTTACATGTAGTTGTTGATAGGCACTTTTTGCAATCTCTATCTACATTAGGATAGGCCTTGCAAAACGTGGATATTTCTAGTTCTTACGATATTTTTGTATGGAAAACGTTAATGAGTTAACGTGTCGTGCAGTGGCATTGGAGTCCTAACTAATATCTACAGATGCGTTGTCTGACGTCACAGCTGTGTATATTTTGAGGATATATATTTTTTTCTTCTTTTCGTTATATTTACATATGATATTTTTGGTGTTCGGATATATGTTATTATTGTGATCTTTCGTCATTTCTGCTGTCTAGTGGTCTGTGTCAGTTTATATATTACGCGCACTGTGGATGTCACTACATAAGCTTGTGGGTGTTACTGTGGTTTATTTCTGTGTGATCATCGTCTCCGTGTACTCAGCTTGTGAAGTCTAGCGTTGGATAGTCATCACTTAGTGTTATCATCCATTTGTTTGTATATGTATGTATATGTATGTTTAACAATATTTCCAGGGACTTTATGAACTTGTGGTCATAGATATAGAGATATAAGGGAGCATTGGTGATATTCCACCTCACTACCTAGTGCTTATAGAGTGACTGGGTGAGTACGGAGTGATATTTTAGCACTACGAATTTACGGACACATGGAGTGATGGTGTACTTAGGGAAGTGACACAAAGACTAACAGCAGAGTCGTCACATTTATAGATGGCTGATTGACAGCAACGTGTCCACAAGTACAAGATGCCTACTTTAATGGAATATATTGAAGCAGGTGAACGAATAGGCCTGAAAGGTAAAGAGTTACAGGAGTATGCCGAAGCAAAAGAACAGAAACAGATTGAAAGAGACCAAAGACAAGCTGAAAGAGAACAGAGACAGGAAGAAAAGGTAGCTGAAGACAAGCGTCTACAGGAAGTGAAATTAGCTGAAATAGAAAACAAGCGTCTACAGGAAGAGAAAGAAACACAAATGAAAATGGAAATTGAGAAAGAGAAGATCAAGTGTCAGATGCAAACTGAAATCGAATTGAGAAAACTAGAACTATCTTCGAAGGGTCAAAGTGAGGAAAGCAGAAGACCGTCGCAGTCGTCACAGAGATTAAAACTGCCATAGTTTACGGACCGAGACAACCTTGAATCTTAATTGGATAGATTTCAAGCAAGTGCAAAAACTTTAGGCATCCCAGAAAACGAGTATGCGATGCGACTTGGCGAGCATCTTACGGGTAAGGCACTAGACACCATGTTCAATTTACCGGTAGAAGAAAGAAAAACTACACTATTTTGCGTCAACGTCTCCTCACAAAGTTCCAACTCACTGAGCATGGATATAGAACACAGTTTAGACAGTTAGTGCCAGAGACAAATCAAGATTTCACAGACTTTGTTAACACAGTAAAGAACACATTTAACAAATGGATGGAGCTTGCAGAAGTAGGGAAATATTTTAATAAATTAGTAGATCTAATGTTAAGAGACAAGGTAGTATCTGCATGCAATTCTAACTTAGTAGCTTTCTTTGAGGAACGTAAGCCAAAGGACATAGACACAATGTCTCAGTTAGGGCAAAACTACATGACGGCACATCCTAACAGTTCTATTGGGAAATTAATGAGTGAGGAAATAGTCTGTGCAGCGTACACTAAACAGGACCAGAATCCAGTCATCAGACCAAGGGCGAAAAGTGTGGATTCAGCACAGAAAGGGGAGCAGCAAGAACCTCAAGATAATGGTTTCCGAGGAAACAATGTTGGTAGAGTAGGACGATACCCATATAGAAAAGGGAACTTCTAGAGACGTCCAAATTATGCCGGATGTTGGAATTGTGGGAGCTGGAGACACAAGGCAGCGGAGTGTGACGTGTAGCTAGCCAGTGAGCCAACAAGTAACGCAAGGAAGGAGATCACTTGTTTCAAATGTGGAAGGAAGGGGCATTTCAGCCATCAATGTACAATGAGAGAAACAGAGCACTCAAATGCAGCGCAAGTAATTGAGACGCTGAACAATGAAGATTGTAGTGGGTGCAAACCTCTGTTTGAAAAAGACAGTCAGCCAGTCCTAATATGTGGTCATACAGTGAAAGCTGGATCAGCAGTGCGTGAAGGAGGAAGTTTGAAGCTGCATCAGGAATTCGTCAATGATAGACCAGCGTTAACAATTAGGGATTCCGGATGTACGTCTATCGGAGTGAGGAAAAGTTTAATAGATCCCACGGATTATACAGGGAACAGATTAGATGCATAACATTCAACGGCACAGTAGAGTTCTACCCATTAGCCATAATAACGGTAAAAACACCATATATCACTGGAAGAGTGACAGCGTGTGTCTTGGATTCACCAGTGGCTGATTTGATCATAGGAAATGTTATAGGAGTTAAAGATTGTACAGAAGAGGAAGTAGTTTATTGGAACCAAAAATATAGTGTAAGCAGTAATGAGGTAGTTACCACAAGAGAACATAAATTAGAGAGTATAGCTGAGGTAGAAGAGGCACTTGAAGTAGACACAGGAACCCAAGACAAGTGTAGTACAGTTGAGCAGATGAGAATGGATCCCAAATATAGTTCGAGTGACTCCCAGAGACAAGATACTACTCTGAACAAATGTTCCCAAGGGTGTAGGAGAGTAGAAATAGGCAGTCAAAGAAAGGTAGATGGTGCTTCGAGAGGAAGAACAATGTTCTCACTCGCCGCTTTTCAGATAGTGGAACTGCACGTGGGCAAGGAGCAGTACCTTTAGCACATAGAGACCGATATACTAGAACAGCTCAGGATAGTGCATGTGCAGGTCACATAGGCATAAGGCGTATGAAGCAGAAAGCAAGGTGCCAGATATATGGGCCAAGATTGAATAAAGAGTTCAGACTAAACAGAGACGCAAGTGTAACGGTGCAATATGCAGATAGGAAAGTTGAGTCAGGTCAAAAGAATGTTCGCGACATTACTGACCCAGGGCTAGGGATATCAAACAGATGTTGTAACTGTAGAGGTACCATGAGTCATGGGTACATGAAAGGTAGACACAGCATCGACATGAATCAGAGATGGGTTGGTGCATGAAAAGAACCACCTATTAGGGTCGGTACACAAATAGTATTGTGGGGTCGTGAAGTAGTAAGAGACCTGTGGGTACATAAGTATAATGCTTTTCTATGATGTATTATTATTATTATGTGATGTATTAGTTCATGCATTGATACACAAGATAGAAAGTTGTTGTATTTATGTGTGGGGAATATGGGAGTGTACTATGAGCATTTGATGTATTATTTAGGGTGGTAGCTAGAAGTGAGGTTTAGCCATATTTAGGGCTACCCAGACAATATGTCTGGGTCACATATTTAATAAGTGTTAGTCTCCCAATATTTGTAAACGAAGTTTTCTTTTAAGAGGGGGGTGATGACATAAGCCTGGGTCATTGACATTGAGGTGAGTGACCGGGCATGAGAAATAATGGAGATGAAAGTGGGAGACAGTAAAGTGACTGACCTGGCTATGAGGAAAATATCGTAGGACGACACTTCCGACTTCAGCGGGCATTTTTTAATGAGGTTAGCCTTCCTCTGGTTTCGAGGCACGTTGGACTGTTGTGATGTCGCTAACATCTCAACTGGTCAAGATAGAACGATGAACGACATCGTGGTCGGCCCTCAAGGGAAGGCAGGGGCAGACCATGAGCATTCCCTCGCTATCCAAGGTGGCTTCCATAATTGCAGAGCCGGCACATACTGCTCTGTAACTGGGCTCACCCGAGGAGTTGCCACGTCCTGCTTATGGCTGCTTTAGTTCCTCACTTCCATGTGTTGGGCAACTCGTTTGCCACTGATCGCTCAAGCACACACCAGGGACGGTCAGACTGCGAGCGACACCAACTTGGTAAGCTTTTGCTTTTTTACTTCTGACCACGCAATAGGTTCGCTCGCCGTGCGTTCCATTTTGCGTCACTGAGACGTTCTTCCACTTTTGTCTACACTCTCTATGAATTAGATACAGTTTTCGCAGCCATTTTCTTCGGCTGGGGCACTTTTTTGACTTTTTGTACTCGCTCACGAGGTAGGCTACTTGTGCTGCCGGCTCAGCACCTTACCTTCGTGCAGCGGTAAGCGAGAAACGGCCTGGCCCTCTCATCCGGGAATCTCTCATATCGCCCAGCTGAGCCTTCGAACTTGTATCAGACCTGAGCATGTAGCTTGCTCAGTATCACGCCTTTATTTTTCGAAAGGTGGGAATCGGCCCGGCTCTCAGGTCCGAGGGTTTGTGGCTTAGAGGCGTTCAGCCACAGCCCTCGACAGGGAGCCTTTAGTGTTTTGTCCGGACCAAGATATTCTGCCTTCGTGCGCCTGATTTAGATTTTAGACTGCTATCCTCAGTCTCACCTGCAGAGCAGCAGGTTGTGTCTCTCTTAGTCTGGTCCCTATCCCATGAGCCGTTCGATATATAGTTTTCACCCATCGGCAAGCACATGGGGTCGATGGGACACGCAAGCTCCCCCACCACGGCAAGGTGGAGACACATCGGGGGAGTTCCAGCCTTATGATATTGCTCTATTCTGGTACAGCAATCTTGTATATATTGATGTTTGTCCTTCCTTGTGTTCTTTCTTTTTTTCTCGAGTTAAAGATTTATACTTCATCCTGCTGTTATCGTTTTCATCTCCTTTCTATTTCAGCTCCCTTCGTTGTTTTATTAATTCTAACGTGTCTGATGTAATCCATGGCTTAAGTTGCCTTTTCTTGGTTGGAATGAAATCTTTGGCTGCAGTTATCAAGGTATCTCTAGCTTGTACTGCCAGTTCATCAGGTGTCATTTTTTCTTGTACAGACATCAAGACCCCAAAGCGATTCCTAACTTCTATGTTGTATGCGTCTGGTATTTTTGTGAGATCAAAACGAAGTGGCCTTGGTCCTCGGTTAAGCTTTTTGAGTTTTAATTTCAGATCTGCTTCTAATAACTGATGATCTGTATCATAGTCTGGACTTCGAAGGGGTTTTGCAGATGTTATGCTTGATCTCCATCTTCTTTGTATTAAAATCAAACGGAAGACAGTAATTAAAATAGTGGAAAGGGACATAATAACAAATATTTTTCTTTATCATAAGGAACATTACTGACAGTAGCAGAAATGTATTATGCGATTATGGGAACCCGGAGTTGTAGCCAATCAGCAAGTGGACTCAGACTTCTCCTTCTAGGAACCATACTTTCTAAACTGTTGTGCCCTTTAATGTAGCCAATGTATTTCAGTTACTGAGACACAGTCATGTCTGTGATCCAGCTGTCTTCGATGCTCAAATCTTGAAGTATATCAGTATTTGTCTTCTTCCTGGTCCACGGCATTCGAATACTATTTCTGCAACTTTAACTGATTCAGTGCCAAGCAAAACGTCGGTTTGGACCAAACATGGCGCACAATGAACAAGTATTGTAATGTAAATTTCCATTCATTGAGCACTAAAATTGTGGAAGATACCGAAAAACGAAACAAATAACACGGTAACCCTAGTATGGCGATATATCGTCCTTCTGTCTAAACGAAAAGTGACATGTGGCGATGTATTATCCTTCAGCACTGAATCAGATAATCCTCGATTGTCTTCTTTAGTGTTTACAAAATGGTCCACAACAGGAAAGACGTGTCTTATGAACAACCTGAATGTGGTTTCTTCATTTTGTTGTGATATTAGTTGTTAATATATTCAGCGCCAAACAGAAAGTAGGTTTCGACCAGATATAAATTTACGGCAGATAAGCAAGATAAAGAAGACAGGAAGATGTTGGTCGGGTAAATGGTTGATTGGTTCGTTTGGTGGTGATTGGTTTGTTGATTTGTTTGTTGATTGGTGTAATAGTTAGTTGATAGGTTGGTTGGTTGAATCATTGTTTGCTAGGTTGATTAATTTGGGGACTGTTTGGTTGACTAGTTCTTTGTTTGATTGGTGGCTTGAGTAATTGGGTGGTTGGTTGATTGGTGGCTATATTAGTTGATTTGTTCAATGGTTGAATAATCGATTGATTGATTAGTTGGTTGGTTAATCGACAGATCGGTAGATTTATTTTTGATTGATTGGGTTGCTGGTTGATTGATTGCAATGTTTGTTGATTGGTTAGTTGATTGAGTGATTGCGATGTTGTTTGATTGGTTAGTTGATTGGATTGTTGGTTTACTGATAGCCTGGCTGGCGGGACTTTAAACCTCATGAAAGTTTGGAGAGAACAATAGTGGAGGGGTATATGCCGGGGAAGAGAGGAAGAGGAAGGCCAAAGAGAAGATGGGTGCAAGATGTCGTGGATAATCTCCGGGAAGTTTTCCTGAATGTTGTTATGGGAGCAAAGGCCTACTAAGGATATACTACTGAATGAATGAATGAATGGCGGGAAGACCGCTGGAAGTCTTCTGTACCAAGTTTTGAGCTCGATGTGTGGATGTTCAGCTTCATCTGAGCCCAGGCAAGAGCTAATGAAGAGATATTTCTTTCTCGATACAGTTACCACCTTAAGTGGACTGTCTTGCATGGCTTCCCATCGCTTCTCCAAGCGCAGGAGCTACCAGTCTAATACCGGTGCGTAGCTGAGCTTCACATCTGGGAACGTTAAAAAGACTGAACACTTGTAAACCGTGACACGTAGAGTCACGGGAAAGTCTTGCCCAATGTAGGATCTGGTTCTCATCTTGGGTCTTCTAAGGTCCAGTGGAATGTTTTGAGATGTGGTGATATTGTAGGATCCAAGGAATTAGCAGGACAGAGCAGAGATCATCATCATCATCACCATCATCATCATCATCATCATCATCATCATCATCATCATCATCATCATCATCATCATCATCATCATCATCATCATCATCATCATCATCATCATCATCATCATCATCATCATCATCATCATCATCATCATCATCATCATCATCATCATCATCATCATCATCATCATCATCATCATCATATCATCATCATCATCATCATCATCATCATCGTCGTCGTCATCATCATCATCATCAAGTGCCCTGCCAGCTGGCGTAGGCGTTCATGTCTCTCCACAGATCTCGGTCTATGGTGTACTGAGTCAAATCTGCTTATGATATTTCTCCATGCCACCGTCTCAGTCTACTCAGCAAAATATCTCTGTTTCTGTTTCTGCCTCTTTTCCTTTGATCTGTCCAGTTGAAACGATGTTTTTAAATACGTCTCTTCTCATCACATGACCAAAGAAAACATATTGTCTCTTTCAAATTAACGAATTCATAAAAACCGTGAGATGAAATAATCAGTTTGTCAAAGAAAATATAGCGGGCGCGACAACAAAGTAGACATCAATTAAGTCGATCCTTTGAACTTGTAAGACTTTAAGTTCCATATTGTGAGCCCTATGTGGCGCAGGTATTATTCTATATAACGAGTCATCATGGACAAGATACAGCCAGTCACAATGGCTAAAGTCCTGAAGGTCCTTGGACTTACCTGATCCCAGGGACAGTGCACACATGTGCGAGTCGAGTTCTTGGACGACTCCAATAGATCAAGTATTCGCAATTTGAAAGGACCAGCTCGTGAAGGTGACATCCTGACTCTTCTGAAATCTGAAAGAGAAGCTAGAAAATAAAGATGAAGATATCATCATTTACTCAAGAAATGAAGGCAATCTTGGACTTTATTAGATGATGCATTCAATTCAATTTGTGCATTATTTGTTGCTGAACATATTAAACATATTTTAAAATTTAAAACAAAGAACACAAAAATATCGTTTCTCAACACTCCGCAGCAGAGACCAAGAGAGGATCAGATGAACCCAGAGGGAGATCCGGCATCCCAGAGTGAATGCCGTGAACGGGGCACGAAGAAGAAACACGACAACGGAGGCAACAGAAGCAGTGGCAAGGGAAGAAGCTGGCCTCCCACGGCCACAGGTGTATGGAGGTGTATGAGGGCACGAAGCATCGGGTGTATAAAACTCTCCTCCTGGAGGCAGGGGAGGCTTGGGAGCAGACATAATCGCAGGTATGGGACAAACACATAACAACGCAAGGACAGAATAAACGATCGAACGTCTCACACGGCAGGGAAAAAAGCTCCTGGAGTCATGATCCGGGCGGGCCCTCCCCTAGAGAGAGTCAAGAAGGTAAAATGGCCGAAACATTCTGGGAAGGGGGCTACTGCTGACGATCAGAATTCCTCATGTCGTGCTTTCCCCGCATGTATTATGTGATTTAAATAATTGTAGTATTTATCTTAAGCATTTCGTAAAAAACCAAAGCAAGGCGGTCTGCTGCCAAATAGCCCGCAGTTTTGTTTTGGAAAGCTGGCATGCGGGATTACGAACTGCGTCCGTAACACCTTCGCCACGGAGCAGGCAAGGGAATTTACTCTAGACAATAAGTTGTCCTTCCTGCCATATGAGCATGTTTCATGTTTTAAAGATGCATGTTATCGCAGAGTTTGTGTTCATTCAGAGTTTGACAGTGTACTCAATTTTAGTCAGGCTCAGAGGGAAGTCCTGATGGAACATAAATCTAGGCCACCATTATTTAAAATCTGCCAAACGGAAGTCAGTGTGTACAGGCAATGCTATTGTGAGCATTTAGTTTAAAGTGTTGGTTATGAAAGTCAACTGAGTACTTGTGGTACTGAATCGAAAAGTACACAGCCTGGAATCTAGTGTTGGGAGTTGAACACAAGTGTGGACCGATCTTGCTCACATAGATAATCAAGGAGCCATTTGAACTATAGAAAGAGATTCATTGATTCATTCAGTAGCATGTCCTATGTAGAACCTCGCTTCCATTACAACCTTCCGGACAACTTTTCGGTCATAAGCAATATGTCCCGCGTCCGATACACCGATTTGGAGTCATCCACAACATCCTGCACCCATCTTCTTTTTGGCCTTCCTCTTCTTCTCTTCCCGGGCATATACCCCTCTTTTATTGATCTCTCCAAATTTTCATGGCGTTTCAAGTAACCACAATATTTCAATTTTCTTTATTTTATCGTCTTTAGCAGCCAACCTTCTTCAGTATTCAGCTTTTGTCGCATGGATGCATTTGTTCTTTTCTGTATCCAAGATAATCTTAGAACCCGTCTATAACATTTGTATTCAAAGGCATTTATGCGCTGTTCAGCTTGTTTAGTAAGTGACCATGTCTCACATGCAAATCTTGCAATGGGAAAGATGCACGCTCTTAAAAATCTAATTTTTGTAGTTCTGTCTGTGCCACTCTACAGCTAGTGTCACCATTGCTGGTAATTAATGATCCAGGATGTTCGAAATTGTCCACCACCTTCAATTTTTCCTCATTAACATATATTTCTTTCTCCATATTCGTTTTATCTGTATGCATTATCATTTTTTTTAATGTTAGAAACCAAGTAGGTTAATCTCATATGCACCTGTTCGGCTTATATCATAAAGAAAAGTACGGAGAACAAGAAGTCGTAAACAGTGGAAATATGGAAAAAAATGGGTCTGGCTTGTAAAAGGTCAAAAATTATTAAATTCATTACTTTGGATTGTTCCTGTATCTGACTGACTGGCACCTGGCCGACTTGACAGACAATAGTTTGTGACATTGTGCTTCCAGAAGGCATAATAACTACAACCCATGCTAATGTGAATAATCAGACGAATTCGCGCTATAAATGTTCGTCCACAATGGATGCATGTGAATACATGGACACTTCACCCATCACGCACCATCTTACGTCTGACACGCTCAGTGTGTGACTTATCTGCAATCATTTCTCCTTTGTCTTAATTCCATTTCTGATCTTTGCCCTCCATGGAACACGATCAGCGGCTACTTGCTCCGAAGGTGCAATATCAATGCCTGTATCAATCATGCCCCGCTGACACACATCTTTGTATCGTAGAAGATACCGACCCCGAGATTCTTGTATCACGAGAGTAATTAAAGGTCTGCACTTGATCTGACCAAGGCCACCAGTACAGGACGTCATCACAATGACATACAGGGACTTGGTACCGCATCGCACATCTCTTGCTCCTGTGAACACATTCAGGGACTTTGAACCTCATCGCGCATCTCTTGCTCCTGGTGAACAAATACAGGGACTTGGAACCTCATGGGCGGATTTTGCTCCTGGGGAACATATACAAGGACTAGGAACCTCATGGATGGCTCTTCCCCCGGGAAACCCTGAACCCTAAAAATAGTAAGCAAAGTTTTAATAATCAGAACACACAAACACACATTTTCACAGCTATGTTAAAAGACAATGCTTAATTAACCCCCCCCCCCCCCCCCCCCTCATTATTTTTAAATTGAAACTTAACATATGATGAATATAATTATCGCTGTTTTTCAACATTGCTATTATAATTATTAATATTATTATTTCATCCAGAAAAACGAAAATGTGATGGACACGTGTCAAGCCGTAAACCATTATAAAAGAGTGGGTCTGGCTTCTCTGTCTTTTGGCTAAGGTCAAAATGTAGTATCTGCACTTGATCTTGCCAGGGCCACCAGCAGAAGCGGTCATTCGCATGGCAAACATGGAGTGGGACCCGATGGGATGGCTATGACCCTGGAGGAATCTCGATTCTTATAAAAATAAATTAAAACTTATTCCCAAGTCATTACCCTATTTGGACAGCCATCACCTTCAAATTTAAAAGCTGTTGAGGGTAAAACCATGGACAGTTGCTATTTGTTGTCTGCTCAGTCACGGGATTATTAATATGAGCCAGGGATTGACCCTAATATAACTTCTCCTTGAGGTTGAACGGGGTAGGGGTAATGTTATAATCGAAGTCGTAAAAAAAAAAAATCGATGCACATTGGACAAACACAAATAACACCTTTTTCATATACAACATTCAGCAATCTTAAACATTCACTTAAGTCAATCTTTTGAACTGGAGAATTTATGAAGATTCGGTTGTGTAATTCTAGAAGATAGTGTACGTTTTTTTTCTTCTGGAATTGCAATTACCGAAAACAACAATTTATCAATATGAATTCAAGCATCGCTACATTTGCCGTTTCAGAATAATAATAAACAGTATGCAGCCATTACACAAATATTAAGTGAATCTTGTTGCATTTGACGTATGGGTTCTGGTTGTATTTGCAAATGTAAAGGGCAACACACATTGCACCTTGTAAAAACACACTGTTTTGTACGACATTAAACTACATGAAACGGAAGACAAGTAATTAAAATAGTGGGAAGGGACATAATAAAAATTTTATTTTTCGATAAGGTACATTACTGTATGTAACATAAATGTGATTTAATAAATGTAACATTTATCTCATATTTTAAATAAAATGTCTACAAAAATAACTACTTACTGACACTTATATACACCATAAATAAAGAATAATAATTGTAAGTTTTCCTTAACGACTTTGTAAAAGCAAAGGCTTTATTTTACATGCGTGAGAATTTTGCATCACATTGTAAATATTGCTTCACGATACTACATCTATTTTTACCTTTCTAAAATAGTCCAAATGTCCCTTTTAAACTGTATTTTTGTCAGGCCTGAAAACGGCCACAAATCCTTAATATTCAGCACTTTGGATTGTTTCACTGCATTTTGGCTAAAGTCAAAGTGTAGAAAGAAACATAGTGGGAACTCATCATCATCAAGTGCCATGCCGGTGGGCGGGCATTCATGGCTGTTCACTTGCCATCAAGCTTGCCAGTTGTCCTCATAAAATGTCCTAACAATCTTGACTGTCTACGTCTAATTTCTCCAATCAATCCCCGTTTTTCATTTGTCTATTGAAAGACTGTCTCATTTGATTTTCTGTCAGTCCACGGTATTCTTTGCATTTTTCTCAAAAGCCACATTTCCACCGCCATTAGATGTTTCTCAGTTTGTCCACTAATTGTCCATGTTTCACACGCATACAAAAATATGGGTTTCATATAGCACTCCAGCACTCTTTTTCTCACTGCAGTTAACAACTTTTTGTTGGTAAGAATGTTTTCTATTTTGCAGAACGCCACCTGTGCCATGGCAATTCTTGATCTAATCTCTGCATCAGATGTTACAACTTTTCCGAGACAGGCATATATATATATATAACGAGTTACGCTCTCGTTTGAGCTGGTAAGTAGTGGACCGAAGGAGCGAAACTCGAGTATAGTGCTTCCAAATTGACGTGGACAAGGCCATAGGTTCGTACCGGAATATGATCAGCGTTGCCAGTTGTGGGTTTTGCTCAGTCTTTAAATCTCAAATCTCGAAACAACCAAATAAATCAATTTGATTATTGCTAGCTCGACTTAAGGCAGCCTGGTGAGCCTTGCCAGCGGAGAAGACCTGAGCATTCGGGGCCACATCGAATGACGGATGTCAATCGCGGCGATTGGGCAAATTCTGAGCTATAACCTAGGATGAGTGACGTTGTGATATTCTAGTGTGAGAATTTGATTGCGTCTAGCGTGTACCCCGTGGTCAAGGGTTACACACCCGCGTCATATGCCAGTGATCCGGGGTTTGTTTCCGGGTCCGGTCAAGGATATGCACTAAAGACGAGCTCAAACGAGAGCGAAATTCGAGTATAGTGGTTCCAAATTATTATTATTATTATTATTATTATTATTATTATTTAAAGTTCGCAATGCGAAAGGACCAGTTCGTGAGGGTGATATCTTGACACTTCTGAAGTCTGAAAGAGAAGCTAGAAGATTAAGATAAACATATCAGGATTCAAGAAATAAAGGCAATCTTGGACTGTATTAGATGATGCATCCAATTCATGTTGTGCATTGTGTGTTACTGAACACATTAAACATGTGTCACATTAAACATGTGTTATCATTAAACAACATCTTGTCCGGCCTGCAGTCGCCGCGAATTGTGCAGGTTAGAGTTTTTGTTTTTGCTCCCGACAGAAAAAAAAATCCACCCCGCACCGAGGATTCGAACCTGGGTCTCCCTAAGGAGAATCCGTCATTCTAGCCACTCGGCTAGCCGCTCCCAAATGTCCTTAGCTAAAAATGTAGTTTATGTTCTTGTATCACGACATTTAATAGATGGGGTTGTTGCACACAGTAAACAACTGGGGCTGGAATTAAATTGTAACAAGACACAGATTATGGTAGTCACTGTGACGAAGGACATACAACACTGCAATATACCAGTAAATAGGAATTCTCATAAACAAGTAAATCAGTGCAGTTATCTCTGAACAGTCATAACATCTGATGGGAGATGTCTTGAAGAGATTAGAACAGTCATAACATCTGATGGGAGATGTCTTGAAAAGATTAGAACAAGAATCGTCATGGCGAAGGTAGCCTATTAGAAGATTGGTTAGATGGAAAATATACTAACCAATAAAAAGATGTCATTTGCAATGAGAAAAAGAGTGTTGAGGTGCTACATACAGCCTGCACGTTTGTATGGATGTGAAGCATGGATAATGAGTAGACAAGCTGAAAAACATCTAATGAATGTGGCATTGTAGTTTCTGAGGAAGATGCAAAGAATACCATGGATAGAAGAAAAACCAATGACCAAGTCTCTGCAAGACACAAATGAAAATCGTAATTAGACGTAGACAGTCAAAAGATATTTTGTCACGTTATGAGAAAAAATAAACTTGAGAACTTGGTGACAACTGGCAAGATTGAGGGGAGGAGAACAAGGTGAAGACATAAAAGTAAATACCCGGATGGCTTGGCCATGTGGTATGGTCGAGACAAGAACACAGCTGATCCATGACTCTGGTGATCGTGTGAGATGGCGAAACATGACCGCCCAGCGCTTATCGGCATGGCACATTAATGAATGAATCACTACATTGATTAAGGGTAGACTTAACTGTCTATGGCCACTCAGCTTACTACTATCACTTACCATTACTATTATAGTTATTATTTAATTAATTGCATATACTTTTACAGGATCATATGGCAATCAAAAACAGCACTGTACTGCTGTTGTTCATGATATTGGCAAGTTTACGTTCAGTAGTTTTTCATTGCTTTCTGAACGACCGGCTCCCATACCAACTCTGGTAAAACCAAGCAGTAAACGCGGTCCTGCATCCATATCAGGCCGCAGCTGTTGTTTCGAACGCGGTAAGCGTGCTTTACGAGATCGCGTCCGTAAGCCCTTCGTCCACGAAGATCGATTATTATTATTGTATTAGGATTTGTAAAATGAAATATAGTGTGGTGTGCCTGTATGGTTTTGCAGTTACATATGCCATGTGTATGCGGCGAGTGTTGGGAAGTGGCGGTGTGGAAGCCTTTAAACCAAGGCGATGCCTCAACTATTAACATAATGTTATGTAATGATATGTTTGAGGGTCTCCCTGGAGAACGAGTTAAGGACGCTGTTCGTCATCCTGTATACCACGTACGAAACACAACTGCGCGAAATTCGGCAGCGGATCGAGAAGCGTTGTCTTTTTTTTTAAATTTTTATTATTTTTTGTTGTTACAGAAAGGGTATGTGAGCCGGTCATTCAGAAAGCAATTGCAAACTACTGAACATAAAACTTGCCAAGACATCAACAGCAGCTGAAAAATGCTGGTGTTGACTGCAATGTCCTATAAAAAGGATATGCAAAAAAAAAAATCATATGTTTTAAAGGAGAACGTATAGACCACCGTGAATAGATACATTAAATTAGGTACCCAGTAAACCTATGGATTGTAGTGAGAAGGATTCACTCCTTCCCATTGCATTTGACACCCAGACACTATCATAAGGAAAAGCTTGATACGTTGGACACATTATCTCCCTGGGGAAGGTATATGGGCTCTAATTGTTAGTTACAGATCTCCGTTCAGCAAAGTCTGAGCACAGGGCAGGGCTAATGTAGAGACTTGTCTTCTTTCGGTCCAATTACCATCTCAAGGGGGCTGTGTTGTCGGCTCCCCATCTCTTCTCCAAGCCCAGGAACCAGCAGTTTAATGCCGGTGCGCACCTGAGCTTCACATCTGCGGAGTGGGTTGGAGGTTCTGGGAAAGTTAAAAAGACTGAGCACCCAGTTTGTAAACCGTGCCACGTAGAGTCACGGCAAAGTCTTGTCCAATGGTCTGATGTCTGGTTCTGATCTTGGGACTCCTATAGCCCTTTGGAATGTTTTGAGATGGGGTGATATTGTAGGATCCAAAGATTGGGCTGGACAGAGCAGAGATGATGATGATGATGATGATGATGATGATGATGATGATGATGATCATCATCATCATCATCATCATCATCATCATCATCATCACCACCACCACCACCACCACCACCACCACCACCACCACCACCACCATCATCATCATCATCAATCATCATCATCATCATCATCATCATCATCATCATCATCATCATCATCATCATCATCATCATCATCATCATCATCATCATCATCATCATCATCATCATCATCATCATCATCATCATCATCATCATCATCATCATCATCATCATCATCATCATCATCATCATCATCATCATCATCATCATCATCATCATCATCATCATCATCATCATCATCATCATCATCATCATCATCATCATCATCATCATCATCATCATCATCATCATCATCATCATCATCATCATCATCATCATCATCATCATCATCATCATCATCATCATCATCATCATCATCATCATCATCATCATCATCATCATCATCATCATCATCATCATCATCATCATCATCATCATCATCATCATCATCATCATCATCATCATCATCATCATCATCATCATCATCATCATCATCATCATCATCATCATCATCATCATCATCATCATCATCATCATCATCATCATCATCATCATCATCATCATCATCATCATCATCATCATCATCATCATCATCATCATCATCATCATCATCATCATCATCATCATCATCATCATCATCATCATCATCATCATCATCATCATCATCATCATCATCATCATCATCATCATCATCATCATCATCATCATCATCATCATCATCATCATCATCATCATCATCATCATCATCATCATCATCATCATCATCATCATCATCATCATCATCATCATCATCATCATCATCATCATCATCATCATCATCATCATCATCATCATCATCATCATCATCATCATCATCATCATCATCATCATCATCATCATCATCATCATCATCATCATCATCATCATCATCATCATCATCATCATCATCATCATCATCATCATCATCATCATCATCATCATCATCATCATCATCATCATCATCATCATCATCATCATCATCATCATCATCATCATCATCATCATCATCATCATCATCATCATCATCATCATCATCATCATCATCATCATCATCATCATCATCATCATCATCATCATCATCATCATCATCATCATCATCATCATCATCATCATCATCATCATCATCATCATCATCATCATCATCATCATCATCATCATCATCATCATCATCATCATCATCATCATCATCTCATCATCATCATCATCATCATCATCATCATCATCATCATCATCATCATCATCATCATCATCATCATCATCATCATCATCATCATCATCATCATCATCATCATCTCATCATCATCATCATCATCATCATCATCATCATCATCATCATCATCATCATCATCATCATCATCATCATCATCATCATCATCATCATCATCATCATCATCATCATCATCATCATCATCATCATCATCATCATCATCATCATCATCATCATCATCATCATCATCATCATCATCATCATCATCATCATCATCATCATCATCATCATCATCATCATCATCATCATCATCATCATCATCATCATCATCATCATCATCATCATCATCATCATCATCATCATCATCATCATCATCATCATCATCCATCATCATCATCATCATCATCATCATCATCATCATCATCATCATCATCATCATCATCATCATCATCATCATCATCATCATCATCATCATCATCATCATCATCATCATCATCATCATCATCATCATCCATCATCATCATCATCATCATCATCATCATCATCATCATCATCATCATCATCATCATCATCATCATCATCATCATCATCATCATCATCATCATCATCATCATCATCATCATCATCATCATCATCATCATCATCATCATCATCATCATCATCATCATCATCATCATCATCTCTATTAGAAGATGCATTCAATTCATTTTGTGCATTATGTGTTAGTGTACACATTAAACATATTTTATGATTTAAAACAAACAAAACACAAATATCGCTTCTTAGTACTCCGCAGCAAAGACCAAGAGCGGGGTCGAAGAACCTAGAGGAAGATCCAACATCCCCGAGGCGGTGCCGTGAACGGGGCACGAAGAAGGAACATGGCAACGGAGGCAACAGAGGCAGTGGACAGGGAAGATGCTGGCGTTCCACGGCGACAGGTGCTAGGAGGTGTGTGAGGCACGATGCACCAGGTATACAAGGCTTTCCTCCTTGAGGGAGGGGTGGCTCGGGAGTAGCAAGTCCCCAGGTATGGGATAAACACGAAACGAACGGAGGGACAACGCAAACGGCCGAACGTCTCGCATGGCAGAGGAAAGAAGCTCGGAGTCATGACCTCGTCAGGCCCTCCCCCAGAGAGAGTCAAGAAGGTAAAATGACCGAAAACATTCTGGGAAGGGGGCTCTGCTGACAATCAGAATTCCCCATGCTTGCTTGCCCCGCTTGTATTATGTTATTTAAATAATTGTGGTATTTATCTTAATCAGGAGGTTGTATTAAGAAACTAAACACAACAAGCACACATGTACACAAATTTCCTAACCATCAAAGGGGGGATTTCAAAAAATTTAGTTGCATATCCTGTATAGGACGTCGCAATCAACGCCAGCATTATTTGCTGTTGTGATTTATTGGCAAGCTTTTACGTTCAGTAGTTTACCTTTGCTTTCTGAACGACCGGCACCCATACCATTTCATTAAAAAAAAACAACGCTAGGCATTCTGCTGAATAATCACTGCCAAGAGCCGGAATCACTGTTCATGTCCGACATCTTGGTTTTGGTCTAGGGCAGGAGACACCAAACTACGGCCCGCGGGCCGGACCCGGCCCGCGACGTCATTTCATCCTGCCCGCCGTCGGTACTCGTACTTGCTTGATATAACTATGAAACACGAGACGTTGTGATACAATTTAAATGTAAATATTATGTTTAGAATAATAGGAGATCTACACACGTGCGGAGACCTACTGGCTGCACTAGGTTGCTTATTTAGGTGGCCCTATTTATAAATTACGAGACCCTTATTATGAGATATATTCTATTACCAAATGAAGCCGCTTGCCGCGACTCTACAAGAGTATGGAGTAGCATATCCCTTGATACCCTGGTAAAAAATGTATAGGATGCTGGGATGTTGTGTTGGCGTGCCTATAACAGCCCAGTAAAGCCATGTTCCCGCCTCTTTGGCCTTGGGAACACCTTAGGCCGAAGAGATGCTGATGTCTTTTTTTCAGCAGAGGGTTTGAACTTAAACCTCTGAGCCACTACCAAGTAGATGAGCGAACATGCCCCAGGCACGGCCGAGTGTAGCCACTGTTTTTCCAGACCGCAGTTGAGAGGGTAGACAGGCCCTGTGAAGATCCAAAAGATCCAAGAGAATCTTGATTGTGGATTGACGATTATCTGCTGTGGGGTGAGTTTTGAACGAACCTTCATAGTTTAAAAAGGAATATAGGAATATAATAGCTATGTCTGTGCCTGAGAACAATAATGGAGGGATATATGCCTGGTAAGAGAGGAAGAGGAAGGCCAAAGAGAAGATGGGTGTTGGATGTGGCGGATGATCTCCAGATTGATGTATCTGAAGCGGGAAATCTTGCTTATGATCGAGAGGTTTTCCGGAAGGTTATTATGGGAGCGATGTTCTGCACAGGACATGCTACTGAATGAATAACCTTTGTTCCATCTTGTTGTCTGATAATTGCTGGTGTTGTGTATCAGACTACAGTTACAGTGTTGGATGATAATCCATGCTGTGATGAGGATCACTGGTACTGTGTTGGATGACTACCCATGCTGTGATGGAAGATCACTGGTACTGTGTTGGATGACTACCCAAGCTGTGATGGAATATCAATTGTACTGTGAAGGATGATCATGTGTATGTTTATTCATGGGGATGCCTATTTTGTCATTGCATCTAATCATGAATTTTATTTATTAGGGCATTGGCATTATTAATCAGATGTTGTTGTATCTTTACTAATTACATTATTCTGATTCCCTGTGCAATGACCTGAATTTCTTCTGATATCTCTAAATCGTTGTTTTTTCTTGTTAGCCGTAGAGATAGAATGAGATTCTCTTTGTCTTCTTATTCCTCTCTTCTTCTACGGCCCATGAACTGTCGGCGTTGTGCTATTATCTCTATCATCTCTGTGCGGTTACACAAAGGTACCTATAAACTGTATATGTACCTTTGATGAGCTGTAGCTTCACCAGTGACCCCTAGTCCTCTGCTTTTCTTGTGTTTCAATAGGATTTTAATTATGTTTCTAATGTAATGTCTTTTTCATTTTCAGATCCCGTGTAAGTGGACGCCGAGTGAGGAGTAAAGTACTTCTTTGTGGAAACAAAGGACCAGAAAACCAGCTGCGTAATATGCAGCGAAAGTGTTGCCGTTTTGAAAGAGTACAATCTTCGGCGTCACTACGAAACAAAACATCCATCAACAAAGTTTTCTGGAAAATTACGCTCTGGAAATATGAGACCATTAAACGTGGTTTTGAAACGCAAAGAAATCTCTTCACGAGAAAATTTGCTGAAAATGAATCTGTCACTCGTACAAGTTACAAAACAGTGCATAAGATGGCAGAACGAGGAAAACCGTTTACTGATGGCAACGTCATTAAAGAGTGTGTGTGATCGAAGCAGCAAATGACTTGTGTCCTGAGAAAGCCGATTTGTTTGGAACTATCAGCCTTTCGGCAAGTTCAGTTGTGCGGAGAACTTGGAGAGAACATAGTGCTACAGATATGCGAGAAAGCTAGGAACTTGTAGTATTCTCTGGCGCTGGATGAGTCTATTGATCTCTCGAGTTCGTCACAACTTCTCGTGTTCATTTGTGGTGTCAATTTGGACTTTCAGATAACGGAAGAGTTGGCGTCCGTTTGCAGCATGCATGGAACAACAAGCTGGGAAAGTCATTTTCGTGGAAGTGCAAACAATTTTCCAAGACTATAACCTTCGGTGGAATCAGCTTCGAGGTGTTACAGTTGATGAGGGGAAAAAAACATGACTGGAGTGAGGAAGGGTCTGTTGGGGCAGATCAGGACTCATTTGGAAGATTTGCAAATTCCGGGCGCTCTGTTCATACACTGCATCGTACATCAGCAAGTACTCTGTGGGAAAGATTTAGATATTTCTTGTGTACTGAAATCAGTAGTTTCTGCTGTGAACTTCATTCAGGAACATGCACTCATTCACCGTCACTTCTAGGCTTTTCTTGAAGAAATTGATTCTGAATTCTGTGACTTTGCCTTATCACATATCAGTCAGGTGGCTCAGCTGCGGTAAAGTCCTGCTTCGTTTTTACAAGCTCCGAAACGAAATAGATGTTTTCCTCACTGAAAAAGATAAAGCTGATTCACAGCTATCAGATCCTACCTGGCTGTTAAAGTTGTCAATTTTGGTCGATATGAATGAACTAAACTTGGAAATTCAGGGAAAGGATTACCTCGTCTGTGATCACTACAGAACCATCAAAGGATTTCGAAGAAAGCTGTCATTGTTGGAAGCACAACTGGAAGGAGAAAACCTTTCTCATTTTCACTGTTTCAAAGAGTTTGGAGAGATTTTCAGATCTTGACAGATTTGAGAGTGACATCCTTCTGTTCCAGAATCCGTTTGATTGTAACCTTAATGGTGTGCCAGTTGAATTACAGTTGGAGCTCATTGAGAAGGAAGTACCGCTGCTTACCTGATGTTGAGTTTCCGAAACTTAAGAAATTAACCGCTGGTATGACATCATTGTTTGGAACAACATATGTCTGTGAGCTAACATTTTCAAAAAGGAAGTCTGTGAAGTCACCACATCGAATGAGATTGACTGATGAACATTATAAAGCAATTCTCTTGATTGGATGCAGCAATTCCAAACCAAACATTGATGGTATTTTGAAAGCCACAAGTCAGTTTCACAAAACTCACTATCCTCTTTTGCTGCTTAGTTTGTGAGATACGGATATGTGCACAATATGTCTGATGTAACTATCTTTTTGCTAACGTCGCCTTCTTTGATAACTTTGTTTAGTAAATAAATATAAATATGTTGGTTGTCTTTGTTTGTTTGTTTGTTTGTTTGTTTGTGTGCATTGCACGCCCTTTCCATGATTAACTTAGTTTTTCGTCTTTTTTCCCAGGGCTTTCGTTCTAGCTTGCAATTATTGTTAAAGTTAGTTGCATATCCTTTACAGGACGTTTTCAGTCAACATCAGCATTGTTTGCTGTTGTTGATGTCTTGGCAAGTCTATGTTCAGTAGTTTACCATTGCTTTTCGAACGACCGGCACCCATAACATAGCGTAAAAACCAGCGCAACGTTGTCTGCTGCCAAATCGCTCGCAGCTGTATTTCGAACGTGGGTATACGGGATTACGAACCGCGTCCGTAAGACCTTCGCCACGGAGTCCGGCGCAAGTATTGTACAGAATGAGTATCCGGCCCGTGCTCGTCATTTTTTCAGGTTATCCGGCCCGCCGTGAAAAAAGTTGGTGACCCCTGTTCTAAGGTATTGATAATTTCTACTGTGATGTTATCATTGTTATCTGTACCCGGGGTCTTGCCGGTTTTCATATGGTTAAGAGCATTCTGAACTTCCATCTTTAAAATTGCTGGTCCTTCATTATTATTCCGATGATCATATTGTTCTTCTCTTGTATCATCATAAAGGTCTTTCACATAATCTGACCACGCATGTAAAATCTGATCTTTTTCTATTATGATTTTGCCATCTTTGGTTTTTAGGCAACCCGTTGATGTGTGTGTTCTTTTGTTAGTTTTTTGTTTTGTTTTTCCCGCGTTTCTATCTTGTTTCAGGATATTGCGGTCAACACCAGCATCTTTCAGCTGTATGTTGATTCCTAGGCTAGATTACGCTCATCAGCACGCCACGACTTTCTGAGCGACCGGCTCCATACTCTCGTAAGTCACTGGCGCGACTCGAACCCTTTCAAGTTCTCGTGCGCTCACGTCAACCACGAGAGTATTCGGGGTTACGGAGAAAGCTGCTAATTGTTAGTAATGTCATTAATTCTTTTGTGCATTAATTTGGTATTCCGGGTGTTGTGTTGGTGTTCAATTTCCTTGCAATTTTCCTCAAGTCATGTTTCTTTTGCCTCTTTGCATAGCTTTCCTAATTTTCCTATGAATCTCTTCATATGTTTCCTTGTTATTTTTGTTATTTCTTCTTACTTCCATGAGTTTTAAGATGTCTTCCGTCATCCATTTCTTGCGTCCTATTATCTTTATTTTTGGGATGGATTTTTCTGCAGCTTGGTTGACTGATTTCTTTAACATTTCCCATTGGTCACTGACGTCTTGAAATAATATTTCCATATCGGACAATGCATCGAATCTGTTTTTTACCTCTACGTTGAATTTATCTTTTATTTCCTCACTCTTCAGTGCTTGTAGATCAAATTTTGTGTTTCTTGGTGAATATTTGACTTTCTTTAATTTTATATGTAAATTGCTTAAGATTAATCTATGGTCGCTGTAGCAGTTTGCGCTTGGTATAGTTTTTGCGACTTTTAAGACATTTCGAAATCTTCTGTTGATGAGGATGTAATCAATCTGATTTCTAATCTTATGATCAGGACTCCTCCATGTCCATAATCTCCTTGGGTGCTGTTGAAACCAGGTGTTTCCAATAATCAAATCTTGCTTCTTTGCCCACTACTGTCTGCAACCTCTTTCATTCTGTTCCCCTAGTCCATACTTGCCCACTATGCATCCGTCCTGTTGATTTCCAACTTTGGCATTCAAGTCACCCATTATGATAGTTACTTCAGAATTCTTGCATTTCTTGAAGGCTTTCTCTAAATCACTATAAAATTCATCGATGCTGTCATCACTACTGTCTGCTGTTGGTGCATAAACTTGTATGACGTTGACATCAAAAGGTCTTCCACTCAACTTCACCAGTAACACTCTGTCTGATACAGTCCAATATCCTTTGATCGATTTTGCTCTCTCTGTATCCATTATAATTGCTACTCCTCGCTGTTGTTTCTCTCCATCAGAATAGATTATTCTATATTCCTCAGATGTCATAATGCCCATTCCTGTCCATCTGGTCTCACGTACACCTAAAAGGTTAATATTTAATCTTCTCATTTCATTCTTAATGTTATCAAATTTCCCATCCCCACTCATAGTTCTTACATTCCAAGTTCCTACTTTCAATGTTGATATTCTTTTGCACTCAGTCTCCTGATGACGGTCTGGAGTCACCTGGTGCACATGACTACCCCTACCGGGCGAGGCTGCTCCTATGGAGCACCCATTTACGCCGTTTCTCTGATTATCGATAAGACTGCAGTACATGATATTCTTGGCATCTGTAAAGAAGGTAGTTTGCCATTGCTTTCCTTCCTAGCAGTGACCATACTGGTCGATGACCGTAGCCAATGTCTCCCAAAAAAGAGATCATCTGCCTTCCGTCGTGAAGCTGGAGACCATAACCTACAACTATCTGTCGGCTGCTCTTCAACTTCATCCACCACCTGCACCATGGCTTCACGTAACCCTGATCGGGAGGCTAAACGGGTACTCCACCTTGCCCAAGGGTGTCCCATAGGCTAGCGGAGGGAAGGAGGCACCCATCAAGGCATTACTATCATGTTATTATGATATTTAAATATTCTCTAAGCAAACGTAATTGCACCAGCATTTGGGAGAGAGAGAGAGAGAGAGAGAGAGAGAGAGAGAGAGAGAGAGAGAGAGAGAGAGAGAGAGAGAGAGAGAGAGAAGAGAGAGAGAGAGGAGAGAGAACTATTTGTTCAAATTGAATGAAATTACAAACATAAATGGACATTTCCTTCTAAACGATATTTATCAACATAAACCCCATAGACTTCCAAGTCTTTCGCCGTTAATGTAAGTAAATTGTCTTTAAATTGTGGGTGGCCTTAAGAGGCCAGTAAAAAAATGTTGTTTCCCCACAGAGGGGAAAGCCATAACTTAAGGTGAATAGTTATCATTAAAAGTACAAGTTTTAAGAATTAACATAAACGTAAAGTGAAAAAGTTGATAATAAAATGTAAGTAATAAAAAAAGATTAACAAATGTTGTATAAATACTTTAATAGCTTTCTTCTTACGTTTGCAAAATAGTGACTGCGGTATTAACTGCTTTATTTTCTCAAATAAAATAAAAGAATTTTGATGTTGAGGTAGTGGTATTAGTAGCTAGGTATACCATTTTCTTTTTCAAGTTCTAGTAACCTCCCTTGTAACAATATTAGATGCTTTGGTCCCCCTACCAAGGCAAGACTGCTACTGCAACCATAGATTAATCTTAGGCAATTTACATATAAACTTAAAGAAAGTCAAATATACAAATAGAAACGCAAAATTTGATCTACAGGCACTGAAGAGTGAGGAGATAAAAGATAAATTCAACGTAGAGGTAAAGAACAGATTCGATGCATTGTCCGATATGGCAATGCAATATTATTTCAAGACGTCAGTGACCAATTGAAAATATAAAAGAAATCAGTCAAGAAGCTGCACTAACAACAATGATAATCCCAAAAATAAAGATAATAGGGCGCAAGAAATGGATGATGGAAGACATCTTAAAACTCATGGAAATAAGAAGAAATAACAAAAATAACAAGGAAATATACGAAGAGATTCACAGGAAAATTAGGAAGCTACTGCTATGCAAAGAGGCAAAAGAAACATGGCCTTGAGGAAAATTGCAAGGAAATTGAAAACCAACACAACACCCAGAATACCAAATTAATGCACACAAGAATTAATGACATCACTAACAAAAGAACAGACACATCAACAGGTTGCCTAAAAACCAAAGATGGCAAAATCATAATAGCAAAAGATCAGATTTTACACGCGTGCTCAGATTATGTGAAAGACCTTTATGATGATACAAGACAAGAACAATATGATCATCAGAATAATAATGAAGGACCATCAATTTTGTTTGTCGGGGTGTTTTTCTTTTAGATATCTAGCAATTCCGCGGAGCCGGTCTCCCTGGCGAAGGTGTTAACGATTTTCTCCGTAATCCCGTATATCCACGTGTGGGGAAACAGCTGCGCGGGATTCGGTAGGGAATTGGGTCGCGTTGGTTACTTACAGGGGTATCTGAGATTGTCGCTCAATAAGCAATGCAAAATACTGTGCGTAATCTTGCAAAGACATCAACAACAGCGGTAAAATGCTGTTGTTGACAGCGATGTAAATAGGATATGCGAAAAAAAAAATAATTCCGCAGAATGCTTGAACATAAGTGTAGTGATCAATCAAGGCATTACTATCATGTTATTATGATATTTGAAATATTCTCTAAGCAAACGTAATTGCACCAGCATTTAGCAGAGAGAGAGAGAGAGAGAGAGAGAGAGAGAGAGAGGAGAGAGAGAGAGAGAGAGAGAGAGTCAGAGCGAGAGAGCGAGCCGCAAGAGAGAGAAAGAGAGAGAGTAAGTGAGAGATAGAGAAAACGAGAGAGGAGAGAGTAAGAGTTGGGGGGGAGGAACTATTTGTAATATTTGTCAACATAAGCCCCATAAGCTTGCACGGCCTTTCGCCAGTGCGAAAATAAGTGCATGCAGGCCTTGATTGTGCCAGACCAGGTTTTGTCCTACTCACTTCGCCTATTAATCGTCATCTCTCTCATTCCTATCACCTAGACCAGGGGTCACCAAACTACGGCCCGCGGGCCGGATCCCGGCACGCGAACGTCATTTCATCCGGTCCGCTATGTCGGTACTCGAACTTGCTTGATATAACTAAGAAACACGAGACGTTGTGATACAATTTAAATGTAAATATTATGTTTAGAATAATAGGAGATCTTCACACGTGCCGAGACCTACTGGCTGCACTAGGTTGTTTACTTAGGTGGCCCTATTTATAAATTTCGCGAACCTTATTATGAGATATATTCTATTACCAAATGAAGCCGCCTGCGGCGACTCTGCAAGAGTATGGAGTAGCATAACCCTTGGTACCCTGGTAAAAAATGTATAGGATGCTGGGATGTTGTGTTGGCATGCCTATAACAGCCCAGTAAAGCCATGTTCCCGCCTCTTTGGCCTTGGGAACAACTTAGGCCGAAGAGATGCTGATGTCTAATTTTCAACAGAGGGTTTGAACTTAAACCCCTGAGCAACTACCAAGTAGATGGGCGAACATGCCCCAGGCACGGCCGAGCGTACTCACTGTCTTTCCAGACCCCAGCTGAGAGGGTAGACAGGCCCTGTGAAGATCCAAAAGATCCAAGAGGATCTTTATTGTGGATTGACGATTATCTGCTGTGGGGTGAGTTTTGAACGAACCTTCATAGTTTAAATAGAAATCAATCAATCATCAATCATGTGCCATGGCGGAAAGCGTGGGCGGTCATGACTCGCCATTTCACTCGATCACCAGTGTCGTGGATCAGCTCAGTGTTCCTGTCTCGTCCATGCCATGTGGCCAAGCCATCCAGGTATTTTCCTCTCGGTCTTCATCTTGGTCTGTTCCCCTCGATCTTGCCAGTTGTCACTAAGTTCTCCAATCCATTTCTTCTCATAACATGTCCAAAACATTTTGACTGTCTGCGTCTAATTTCTCTAATCAGTCTACGATGTTCATTTGTCTCCTGTAGTACTTGGTCATTGGTTTTTCTGTCTGTCCATGGTATTCTTTGCATTTTCCTCACAAACCACATTTCTGCAGCCATCAGATGCTTTTCAGCTTGACTGCTCATTGTCCAAGTTTCACATCCATACAAAAGAACAGGCTCTATGTATCACCTCAACACTCTTTTTCTCGTTTCAATTGACATCTTTTTATTGGTCAGAATGTTTTTCATCTTGCTAAAGGCTACTTTCGCCATGGCGATTCTTGTTCTAATCTCTTCAAGGCATCTCCCATCAGATGTTATAACTGTTCCGAGATAATTATACCGATTCACTTGTTGAAGAATATTTTCCATTTACTCGTATATTACATTGTGGTCACTTCTTCCTTCCTACTGACGGACCATAACCTGAGTCTTTTTACAATTAAATAGAAATATAGGAATATAATAACTATGTCTGTGCCTAGAGAACAATAATGGAGGGATATATGCCTGGGAAGAGAGGAAGAGGAAAGCCAAAGAGAAGATGTGTGTAGGATGTGGCGGATGATCTCCAGATGGATGTATCTGAAGCGGGAAATCTTGCTTATGATCGAGAAGTTTTCCGGAAGGCTGTTATGGGAGCGAGGTTCTGCAAAGGACATGCTGCTGAATGAATGACCTTTGTTTCATCTTGTTGTCTGATAATTGCTAGTGTTGTATATCAGACTACAGTTACAATGTTGGATGATTATCCATGCTGTGATGAGGATCACTGGTACTGTGTTGGATGACTAACCATGCTGTGATGGAAGAATCACTGGTACTGTGTTGGATGACTACCCAAGCTGTGATGGAATATCAATGGTACTGTGAAGAATGATCATGTGTATGTTTATTCATGGGGATGCCTATTTTCTTATTGCATCTAATCATGAATTTTATATATTAGGGCATTGACATTATGAATGAAATATTGTTGTATCTTTATAATTACATCATTCTGATTCCCTGTACACTGACCTGAATTTCTTCTGATATCTCTAAATCGTTGTTTTTTCTTGTTAGCCGTTGAGATGGAATGAAATTCTCTTTGTCTTCTTATTCCTCTCTTCTTCTACGGCCCATGAACTGTCGGCGTTGTGCTATTATCTCTATCATCTCTGTGTGGTTACACAAAGATACCTATAAACTGTATATGTACCTTTGGTAAGCTGTAGCTTCGCCAGTGACCCCTGGTCCTCTGCTTTTCTTGTGTTTCAATATGACTTTAGTTATGTTTCTAATGTAATATCTTTTTCATTTTCAGATCCCGTGTACTTCACCTTAATTATGGCTAGAAGGAAAAGTAAAGTGGACGCCGAGTGAGGAGTAAAGTACTTCTTTGTGGAAACAAAGGACCAGAATACCAGCTGCGTAATATGCAGCGAAAGTGTTGCCGTTTTGAAAGAGTACAATCTTCAGCGTCACTGCGAAACAAAACATCCATCAACATATTAAAAGTTTTCTGGAAAATTACGCTCTGGGAAATATGAGACCATTAAACGTGGTTTTGAAACGCAAAGAAATCTCTTCACGAGAAAATTTGCTGAAAATCAATCTGTCACACGTACGAGATACAAAACAGTGCATAAGATGGCAGAACGAGGAAAACCGTTTACTGATGGCAACGTCATTAAAGAATGTGTGTGATCGAAGCAGAAAATGACTTTTGTCCTGAGAAAGTCGATTTGTTTGGAACTATCAGCCTTTCGGCAGGTTCAGTTGTGCGGAGAACAGAAGAACTTGGAGAGACCATAGTGCTACAGATACGCGAGAAAGCTAGGAACTTGTTGTAGTATTCTCTGGCGCTGGATGAGTCTATTGATCTCTCGAGTACGTCACAACTTCTCGTGTTCATTTGTGGTGTCAATTTGGACTTTCAGATAATGGAAGAGTTGGCGTCAGTTTGTAGCATGCATGGAACAACAACTGGGAATGTCATTTTCGTGGAAGTGCAAACAATTTTCCAAGACTATAACCTTCTGTGGAATCCGCTTCGAGGTGTTACAGTTGTTGAGGGAAAAAAAACATGACTGGAGTGAGGAAGGGTCTGTTGGGGCAGATCAGGACTCATTGGAAGATTTGCAAATTCCGGGCGCTCTGTTCATACACTGCATCGTACATCAGCAAGTACTCTGTGGGAAAGATTTAGATATTTGTTGTGTACTGAAATCAGTAGTTTCTGCTGTGAACTTCATTCGGGAACATGCACTCATTCAATTGAAGAAATTGATTCTGAATTATGTGACTTGCCTTATCACATATTAGTCAGGTGGCTCAGCTGCGGTAAAGTCCTGCTTCGTTTTCACAAGCTCTGAAACGATATAGATGTTTTCCTCACTGAAAAAAGATAAAGCTGATTCACAGCTGTCAGATCCTACCTGGCTTTCGAAGTTGTCAATTTTGGTCGATATGAATGAACTAAACTTGAAACTTCAGGGAAAGGATTACCTCGTCTGTTATCTCTGCAGAACCATCGAAGGATTTCGAAGAAAGCTGTCATTGTTGGAGGCACAACTGGAAGGAGAAAACCTTTCTCATTGTTACTGTTTCAAAGTGTTTGGAGAGAATTTCAGATCTTGACAGATTTGAGAGTGCCATCCTTCTGTTCCAGAACCCTTTTGATTGTAACCTTAATGGTGTGCCAGTTGAATTACAGTTGGAGCTCATTGAGAAGGAAGTACCGATGCTTACCGGATGTTGAGTTTCCGAAACTTAAGAAATTTGCCGCTGGTATTACATCATTGTTTGGAACAACTTATGTCTGTGAGCAAACATTTTCAAAAAAGAAGTCTGTGAAGTCACCACATCGAATAAGATAGACTGATGACCATTTGAAAGCAATTCTCTTGATTGGATGCAGCAATTCCAAACCAAACATTGATGGTATTTTGAAAGCCACACGTCAGTTTCACAAAACTCACTATCCTCTTTTGCTGCTTAGTTTGTGAGATTCGGATAAGTCCACAATATGTCTGATGTAACTATCTTTTGCTAACGTCGCCTTCTTTGATAACTTTTGTTTAGTAATAAATGTAAATATGTGGGTGTCTTTGTTTTGTTTGTTGTTTGTGTGCATTGCACGCCCTTTCCATGATTAACTTAATTTTTCGTCTTTTTTCCGAGAGCTTTCGTTCTAGCTTGCAATTATTGTTAAAGTTAGTTGCATATCCTTTACAGGACGTTTGCAGTCAACATCAGCATTGTTTGCTGTTGTTGATGTCTTGGCAAGTTTATGTTCAGTAGTTTACCATTGCTTTTAGAACAACCAACACCCATAACATAGCGTAAAAACCAGCGCAACGTTGTCTGCTGCCAAATCGGGCACAGTTGTATTTCAAACGTGTGTATAAGGGATTACGATCCGCGTCCGTAAGGCCTTCGCCACTGAGACCGGCGCAAGTATTGTACAGAATAAGTATCCGGCCCGCGCTCGTCATTTTGTCAGTTATCCAGCCCGCCTTGAAAAAAGTTTGGTGACCCCTGTTCTAAGGCATTGATCATTTCTAATGTGATATTATCTGTACCCGGGGTCTTGCCAGTTTTCATGTGGTTAAGAGCATTCTGAACTTCCATCTTCAAAATTGATGGTCATTCATTATTTTTCTGATGATCATATTGTTCTTCTCTTGTATCACCATAAAGGTCTTTCACATAATCTGACCACGCATGTAAAATCTGATCGTTATCTATTATGATTTTGCCATCTTTGGTGTTTAGGCAGATTTTTTGGTTTTTGTGTGTGTGTGTTCTTTTGTTAGTCCCCCCCCCCCCCCCCCCCCCCCCCCCCCCCCCCCGGGTTTCCATCAGGATATTGCGGTCAACACCAGCATCTTTCAGCTGTATGTTGATTAATAGACTAAAATTACGCTCATCAGCACGCCACGACTTTCTGAGCGACCCGACTACATACTCTCGTAAGTCACTGGCGCGAGTCGAACTCCTTCAAGTTCACGTGCGTTCACATCAACCACGAGAGTATTCAGGGTTACGAAGAAAGCTGCTAATTGTTAGTAATATCCTTAATTCTTTTGTGCATTAATTTTGTATTCCGGGTGTTGTGTTGGTTTTCATGTTTCTTTTGCCTCTTTGCATAGCTTCATAATTTTCCTATGAATCTCTTCATATGTTTCCTTGTTATTTTTGTTATTTCTTCTTACTTCCATGAGTTTTAAGATGTCTTCCGTCATCCATTTCTTGAGTCCTATTATCTTTATTTTTGGAATGGTTGTTTCTGCAGCTTGGTTGACTGATTTCTTTAACATTTCTCATTGGTCACTGACGTCTTGAAATAATATTTCCATATCGGACAATGCATCGAATCTGTTTTTTACCTCTACGTTGAATTTATCTTTTATCTCCTCACTCTTCAGTGCCTGTAGCTCAAATTTTGTGTTTCTTGGTGAATATTTGACTTTCTTTAAGTTTATATGTAAATTGTCTAGATTAATAATCTATGGTTGCAGTAGCAGACTGTGCTTGATAGGGGGACATAAACATCTAATATTGTTACAAGGGAGGTTACTAGAACTTGAAAAAGAAAATTGTATACCTAGCTACAATACCTCCAACTAACATCAGGATCTTGTTTTTTTATTTGAGAAATAAAGCAATAAATACCTCAGCCATTTTTTGCTATCGTGAGAAGAAAGCTGTTAAGTATTTTAAACAACATTTGTTAATCTTTTTTTACTTACATTTTATTATCACTTTTTCAATCTCACGTTTATGTTTAATTCTTAAAACTGTACTTTTAATGATAACCTTTCCGGCTAGATATTGGCGTTTCCCCTCAGTGGGAAGACAAACATTTTTTACTGGCCCTCTTAAGGCCACCCACAATTTAAAGAAAATGTACTTACATTACGGCGTAAGACCTTGGAAGTCTATGGGGTTTATATTGATAAATATGTTTAGAGGAAATATCATTTATATTTGTAAAATTTCATTCACTTTGAACAAAATAGTTCTCTCTCTCTCTCTCTCTCTCTCTCTCTCTCTCTCTCTCTCTCTCTCTCCCTCTCTCTCTCTCACTCTCTCTCTCTCTCTCTCTCTCTCTCTCTCTCTCCTCTCTCTCTCTCTGTCGCAGAACTCAGTGGGTCCGCCTCGTGATGGTTCTGCTTGAGGAAATGTCCGTTGAGACATCGGGCAGTCGGGTGAAGAAAATTTTCCGGTGAAAGGGAATTAACCTAGTAATTTGACTCAACCCGACCAGAGTCGTTGCTCGCCCTTTAATAATATTCCAGTATGTGGGTGGCTGAACCGGTTTTCGGGCAAGACAGACTGCGCATGTCCGACGCAAGCGCAGTCTATTGTTCTATCAGTTGGAGACGAAGATTGCTGGCAGGCAGTCGACATTTTGGCCCAGTGCTAAGTGAGAGAGAGCGGGACGCCGTGTCTTGTTGAGGGTTGAAGACCTTTGACATCATGTCCAGTTGCAGTGACAACGCTTCTCGTATCCACTGTCGTGCTGTTTGTGTGAAGGTATGTGTACAACCTTTTTCCTTAACTAGTGCGGTGTCGGGGATTAGAATTATGAGATTTCGTTACCGCGTGACGGCGCGAGAAAGGAGGTCACGTATGAACATTGGTACGGTTGTGTTTTCTGACTGTAAATTAAGCCTGTGGCAAACGCAGTGTTTACCAGCATAGTATTGCTAAGCTATTTCGTAGGGTAGTAGCGCGCGGCTGATTTACAGACCATGTAGATTGGGAAACTCGGGTTCAGGGAAGCGAGACCTGTAATTTGAGTTCACACATGGCCAACTTTGTAACCTCGAGCGTCGGCGTGGCCAGCGTGGCCGAACCATTACCCGCAGTGCTACCGGAAGTAGGATTAAGGAGTCGCTTCGGATGTCTCGAGTGATATATCGATGAACTCGGGCGAGTACAACGAATCGAATGCACCTGGTCGGCCGAACCTCCGAGGTCGTTTCAAGGCTAGAAGATTAAGATGAAGATATCGTCATGGATTCAAGAACTGAAGGCAATCAGTTAGATGATGCATTCAATTAATTTTGTGCATTATGTGCTACTGGACACATTAAACATATTTTATAATTTAAAACAAACAAAACAAAAACATCACTTCTCAGCATTATGCAGCATAGACTAAGAGAGAGAGTTCGAGAAACCCAGAGGAAGATCCGGCCTCCCAGAGTGCTGCCCGTGAACGGGAAACGAAGAAGGAACACGGCAACGGAGGAAAATAGAGGCAGTGGCAAGGGAAGAAGCTGGCTTCCCACGGCCACATGTGTTAGAAGGTGTATGAGGGCACGAAGCACCGGGTGCTTACAGGTCTCCTCCCGAAGGATGGGAAGCTTGGGAGCAGACATATTCGCAGGTGTTGGGCAAACACATAACAACGCAAGGACAAGGCAAACGTCCCGAACGTCTCGCACAACAGGGAAAAAAACTCATGGAGTCATGATCCGGTCGGGCTTTCCCTCAGAGAGAGTCAAGCAGGTAAAATGGCCGAAACATTCTGAGAAGGGGGCTTCTTAATTCCCCATGTCGTGCTTTCCCCGCAAGTATTATGAGATGTAAATAATTATAGTATTTATCTTAAGCATTTCGTAAAAAACCAACGCAAAGCGGTCTGCTGCCAAATCTCGCGCAGCTGTTTTTCGTACGCTGGCATGCGGGATTACAAACTGCGTCCGTAACATTTTCGCCACGGAGCTAGCAAGGGGACATTACTCTAGACAATAAGTTGTCCTTCCTGTTGAATGAGCATGTTTCATGTTGTAAAGATGGATGTTATCGCAGAGTTTGTGTTCATTCAGAGTTTGACAGTGTGCTCAATTTTAGTCAGGCTCAAGGGGAAGTCCTGCTAGAACATAAATCTAGGCCACCGTTATTTAAAATCTGCCAAACGGTAGTCAGTGTATACAGGCAATGCTTTTGTGGGCGTTTAGTTTAAAGTGTTGGTTATGAAAGTCAAGTGAGTACTTGTGGTATTCAATCCAAAAGTACATGGCCTGGAATCTAAGTGTTGGAGTCAAACACAAGTGTGGACCGATATTGTCGTATGCATGCATTTTGTTCTTTTCTGTATCCTAAGATAATTCTTAGAACCCGTATATAACATTTGTATTCAAAGGCATTTATGCGCTGTTCAGCTTGTTTAGCAAGTGATCATGTCTAACATGCAAATGTTGCAATGGAAAAGATGCATGCTCTTAAAATCTAATTATTGTAGTTCTATCTGTCCCACTCCACAATTTATTCAGTTGTTTTAGTCTTTGAAACGCAATAGATATTCGTCTTGTAATTTATTTCATTGTGTCACCATTGCTGGTAATTAATGATCCAGGATATTCGAAACTGTCCACCACCTTCAATTTTTCCTCATTAACATATATTTCTTTCTCCATATTCGTTTTATCTGTATGCAATATCTCTGTTTTTATATGTTAGAAACAAAATTGGTTAATCTCATACGCACCTGTTCGGCTTATATCATAAAGAAAAGTACGGAGAACAAGAAGTCATAAACAGTGGAAATAGGAAAAGAAAATGTCTGGCTTGTAAAAGGCCAAAAATCATTAAATTCATTACTTTGGATTGTTCTTGTGTCTGACTAACTGGCACCTGGCCGTCTTGAGAGACGATAGTTTGTGACATTGTGCTTCGAGAAGGCATAATAACTACAGCCCATGGCACTAGCAAATGTCAGTAGCGAATATGACTAATCAGACCAATTCGCGCTATAAATGTTCGTCCACAATGGATGCATGTGAATACATGGACACTTCCCCCATCACGCACCATCTTACGTCTGACACGCTCAGTGTGTGACCTATCTGCAATCATTTTCTCCTTTGTCTTAATTCCATTTCTGATCTTTGCCCTCCATACAACACGATCAGCGGCTACTTGCTCCGAAGGTGCAATATCAATGCCTGTATCAATCATGTCCCGCTGACACACATCTTTGTATCGTGGAAGAGACCCACCCCGAGATTCTTGTATCACGAGAGTAATTAAGGGTCTGCACTTGATCAGGCAAAGGCCACCAGTACAGGACGTTATTACAATGACATACAGGGACTTGGAACCTCACGGTGCGATCTTGCTCCTGGGGAACACATACAGGGTATTTGATCCTCATGGGTGGCTTTTCTCTCGGGGAAACCCTGAGCCTTAAAAATATTAAGCAAATTTTTAATAATCAGAACACACAAACACACATTTTCACAGTTATGTTAAAAGTCAGTTAGTTAGTTATCAGTTGGGTATCTTCGTTGCACTCCGGACATGTCCATAGGTGCTCAGATCCTCCCCCCAGCATATGCATCAGCGTCCGGTGGCTAATAGTGCCAGTTCTGTGTTGGTTGACGAGGCGCTTTGTTTTCCCGATGTACCTCTCGCGTCTGGCTGTGCCGATTCTTACTCCCAGGTCTTTCATCCTGGAAAGCGATGTGGAATCACTGGCGTCAAAATCCTCTGTTCTCGCCATATCTTTAAGGGCGTTAATAACATCGGCACGATCCATGGGCTGGCCATCTACAGGGGTTGCAGAGCCAGCCAATTTATCAGCTCGTTCATTTCCCTCGACTCCCGCATGTCCCGGGACGAAGATGAAGGTGACTTTGCGGACAACAGACTTCCGCAGCGACTCAGTCCACTGTCTACGTACAGATCCAGCTTCGACCTTCTGAATCATGCTCATTGAATCACTAGTACACACACGTTGGTATAATGCTGTGATTCCAGCCATATGAAAGCCTGTGTAACTGCCATCACCTCCATCGTCATGCTGCTCGAGGTCATAGAGTGGGCACCACTGGATTCTTGAACGGTTCGGCCCGCTGAACGGGCTGTAAATGCCCACGCACTTCTCTGCTGCTTTACAACAGATCCATCTGTATAGATGAGCACTTCGGGGCTATCTGAGTGATCATAGATGAGCGCGTTAACCTCTGCATTGACAGCGGCAGGGTTCTGCTCTCTGCACCGTCTGTCGAGTGTGATAATGCAGGAGAAGGTACACTTAAAAGCTGGAGGCACCGGCACCCATTCCTTGCCGGGGTTGATACTGGTAAGACTGCAGACCTGTCCGACGACATCTTCCGCCCGACCCATCCATGATTTGCCCCTCTTTAGCCTGTCACCCTTTTCTCTGAATACAGCGTCATGCAGAGGGTGCTGCTCATCTGCACTTATTTTTAAGTATGCACGAGCTCTCCAGATCTTGATCCTGTGTTCCATTGTCGGGAAGTCAAAGAGGTATCTCATTGCTACACAGCTGGTGTCTCTCGTGCAGCCCAAAATGATGCGCATGGCTTCGTTTTGTACCTTTTCAAGTCTTCCAATCTGTGTAGGGCTGACAGTGAGGATGGCCAGGGCATACTCGATGCGTGAAAGCACAAGTCCTTGGAACAGACGTAATAGCAGTCTTTGCTCGATATTGGCAGTCGCCATGACTCTCATTGCTGCCAAACCTTTCCGAGCCTTCGTTATGACATAATCAACATGATCTCTGAAGGACAGGCTACGATCAAGCCTCACGCCAAGATATGTCATTGACTGTGTTCTACTCAGAATGCTCCCATCCATTCTTACTGCCGGAAGGTCTGTTTTCACAATATGGTTGTTTAGTGAGAACCATGTAACCGTTGCCTTTGCAGGGTTGACAAGGGCATCGGCATCAGCCCACCATGAAGAAATTCGATCTAGTTCGCCCTGCATATAGTTGGCAACCGCCTGTCTATCTCGACCCTGTCGATACACGAGGATGTCGTCGACGAATGATAGAGTCCTACCCCTCCCATCCAACTGTTGTTCAGTGATCGGCACCGTATACACGTTGAATAGTACTGGTGACAGTGGTGAACCCTGCGGCAATCCTGGACATATCGTTATCGGCTCAGAAGACCAACTCCCGCATCTTAGCACCACCTTCCTTTGGAGTAGAACTGCAGCTATCCATCGTACAAGGTGAGGGTGCACTTTCAGTCTGAGGAGGGTTTGCATCAAGTGCTCGAAAGATACTCTGTTATATGCGTCCTCTAAGTCTATGGCGGCCGCACATGTCTCTTCTCTGACCTGAAATCCTTCGTAAACATCTTGAGCAAAGACCGCCGCATTCAGCCATGACTCTTTGTTGCGTCTGTATCCTCCAAGTGTGGGCGGGAAGCAGCCGAGCTGTTCCAAGTCCCAAGCAAGTCTGTGTGCTACAATTTTCTCCAGTAGCTTGCCAACAGTATTCTGCATCGTAATGATTCTGTAGCCGCTTATCTTGGAGTGGTCTTTGTTCGGTTTTGGCAGCGGCAGCAAGTAGCTGTGTAGCCATTCTTCTTTGACCTGACCCCTCTGGATACTGGTGTTGAATTCTCTGGCCAGTTCTTCCATGTCATCATCTGATATCACCATTAGGTCACCATATCGGATGCCGTCTGGGCCTGGGGCGGTGTTAGGTGATTTCTTGAGCATCGCACGCAATATGTCAACTGTGATTGTCCATTCTTCGTCTGTCCCGACCCCCTCGCACAACTGAGAGAGTGTTGTTGTGGTCCTCTGTCTGGCGGGCTCGTCTTTCTGGTCAGTCTGTTCTATGTAGCGTGCAAGAAGGGCCTTACCTTTATCCGCATCCGACTTTTTCCATGCGAGGTCTGTGCCTTGAAAGTCTGGAATACCCCTACGTTGTGCAGCACCGTTCAGTGCTCTTGTGGAGGCGCCAGAATGTCGTAAGAGATTGCTCGGAGCACACCTTCCTGCAGAACTCGTCCCATTTGTCGGCCTTGGCCTGTTTGGCGCAGGATTTGAATAAAGTCGTCGTCCTAACGACCTCAGTCTTCAGGTTCGCCAACTCAACCTGTGGCATGTTAGCCTTTCTGGCCTTTTGCCAGTCTTTGACAGCCTGCCTCTTTCCCAGCCACAACTTCTCGACCTCTCCATTCCACCATGGTGGCTGCAGCCATCTTTCTTGTCTCCTACGGGAGGAAGTTAGTTTCCTTCTTCTGATCTTGCTTATGGGGTCTTGACCAGTGGTGTCGTACGGGAAGGCATTGGTCTTGTTTCTTTGACTCATGGCCCCGTCTTTCTTGATCAGGATGACACAAGGGTAGTGGTCACTATCGTGGTATCCCAGTGTGCCCCACCGGCACCTTGGTGCGATGGTGGGCGACACCAAAGCCAAGTCAATGATGCTGTCAGAGTCGCCTGGTCGAGTGGCCATTCTAGTGACCTTCCCATCATTCAGACAGATTAGGGCAGCAGATGCCAGGGCGTCCTCCAAATCTTCTCACTGTCTATTGGTGATGCAATTCCCCCATTGACTGCCTCTGTCAATGCTTAATTAACACCCCCTCCCCCCACCCACCTTTTTACACTTAACATATGATGAATATAATTATCGCTGTTTTTTCAACATTGCTATTATAAGTATTAATATTATTATTCATCCAGGAAAAACGAAAATGTGATGGGCATGTGTCAAGCCGTATACGTTTATAAAAGAGTGGGTCTGGCTTCTCTGTCTAAGGTCAAAGTGTATTATCTGCACATGATCTTGCCCGGGCCACCAGCAGAGGTGGTCATTCGAATGGCACACATGTACGTGGGACCCGATTGGATGGCTATGACCCTGGAGGAATCTCGAGCCTTATAAAAATAAATTAAAGCTTATCCCTAAGTCAATACCCTTTGTGGACAGCCATCACCTTCAAATTAATAAGCTTTTTTGGGTAAAACCATGGAAAGCTGCTATATGTGGTCTGCTCAGTCATATGATTATTAATCTGAGCCAGGGATTGACCCTAATGTAACTTCTCCTTGAGGTTGAACGGGGTAGGGGTAATGGTATAATCGAAATCGTAAAAAAAAAATCGATGCACTTTCGACAAACAAAAATAACACCTTTTTTTACATATACAACATTCAACAATTTTAAACATTCACTTAAGTCAATCTATTTAACTGGAGAATTTATGAAGATTCGATTGTGTAATTCTAGAAGATACTGTACGTTTTTTTTCTGGAATTGCAATTACCGAAAACAACAATTTATCAATATGAATTCAAACATCGCTACATTTGCCGTTTCAGAATAATAATAAACAGTCAGTAAGCAGCCATTGCACAAATATTTAGTGAATCTTGCTGCATTTGACGTATGGGTTCTGGTTGTATTTGCAAATGTAAAGGGCAACACACATTGCACCTTGTAAATACACACTGTTTTGTACGACATTAAACCACATGAAACGGAAGACAAGTAATTAAAATAGTGGAATGGGACATAATAACAATTTTTTTTTCTCCATAAGGTACATTACTAAAAGTGACATTAATGTATTATGTGATTTAATAATTGTAACATTTATCCCATATTTTAAATAAAATGTTTACATAATTAATGACAATTATATACACAATAAATAAAGGGATAATAAATAATTGTAAGTGATTTTTAAAGATTTTATAAAAGTGAAGGCTTTATTTTACAGGCGTGGGAATTTTACAACACATTTTAAAAATAGCTTCACGATAATACATCAAATGATTTTTTTTTTTCTGTAATACCTCGGAGTCGTCTTATAATTTATATTTTTGTCAGGCCTGAAAACGGCCAAAAATCCTTAATATTCAGCACTGTGGGTTGTTTCACGGCATTTTGGCTTAAGTTAAAGTTTAGGAAAGAAACAAAGTGGGAACTCAGCATCATCATCAAGAGCCATGCCGTTGGGCGGTCATGGTTGTTCTCTTGCCATCAAGCTTGCCAGGTGTCCTCATAAAATGTCCAAACAATCTTGACTGTCTACGTCTAATTTCTCCAATCAATCCCCGTTTTTCATTTGTCTCTTGAAGGACTGTCTCATTTGATTTTCTGTCCGTTCATGGTATTCTTTGCATTTTTCTCAAAAGCCAAATTTCCACAGCCATTTGATGTTTCCCATCTTGTCCATTAATTGTCAATGTTTCAAATGCACTACGTCTAATTTCTCTAATACGTTTACTAGTGTTATTAGTTTCTTGTAGGATTTGGTCATATTTTTTTGGGTTCTGTCTGTCCATGGTATTCTTTGCATTTAATTACAGAATGCGTGTAGTTTATAAATATTACAAAAACTGTCGTTGCTCTCTATAATACCTTGTAGTGTAGGGCAGGGACATTTTGAAGCTCAGGAGTTAAGGCCACCTGGCTAGTGCAGTCACCCCGATAGAAGAAAACATTCACAGCCTTACCGAAGATTCGATCCCGGTCTACCGAATGGGAACCTGGAGCTGTAGCCAGCCAATCAGCAAGTCGACACAGACTTCTCCTTCTAGGAACCACACTTTCTAAACTGTTGTGCCCTTTAATGTGGCCAACGTATTTCAGTTTCAGAGACACAGTCATGTCTATGAGCCAGCTGTCTTCGATGCTCAAATCTTGTAGTATATCAGTATTTGTCTTCTTCCTGGTTCACGGCTTTCTAATACTGTTTCTGCAACTTTAAATGATTCAGTGTCCAGCTAAACGTCGGTTTGGACCAAACATGGTACACAATCAAATGAACAACTATTGTAATGTAAATTTCCATTCACTGAGCATTAAAATTGAGGAAGATACCGAGAAACGAAACAAATAACACTGTGACCCTAGAATGGCGATATATCGTCCTTCTGTCTAAACGAGAAGTGACATGTGGCGATATATTATCCCTCAGCACTGAATAAGTTAAGTTAAAAATCTCACTTGCCTTATGTGTCGTCTGAATAACCTGAATGTGGTTGCTTCATTTTGTTGTGCTATTAGTTGTTAACAGATTCAGCGCAAACAAAAAGTAGGTTTGGAAAAAAAAAAAAACTGAATGGCAGAAAATGGGAAGTGTTACAATTATGGTTTAAAACTGTTAATATTGTAGCAAATATGTTGTATTATGACGCAATGTTAGCTTTTCATGGATATGTAAGCCCATGGCAGTTAGGGAAGTCGTTTAAGGCGATTAATCATCCGATGGCACTTAATCAGTTAATGCTGTTTAATCCTCTACTCTGAATGGGTAGTGATGCCATGACAACAACAAACATAAATACGTGAGCATGCTATCATTCGTCTACGTATATAAACATTACTGAGTCGGTTCGCCTCAACAATTAGAAACAAATATCCAGGCATTGCATATGGATTGGGCTTCATCGCCAACACAAGCACTCAACTGCTGTGAAACGTGGCCTCGAAACAAGCATGCATTAAGATTAACAAAACTGGAAGTTGTTGATCGGGTAAATGATTGATTGGTCGGTTTGGAGGTTATTGGTTTGTTGATTTGTTTGTTGATTGGTGTAATAGTTGGTTGATAGGTTGATTGGTTGAATGGTTGATTGCTATGGTGATTAGTTTGGTGACTGTTTGATTGACTAGTTCATTGTTTGCTTGGTTGCTTGATTTATTGGGTGGTTGGTTGATTGGTGGCTATGTTAGTTGATTTGTTCAATGGTTGAATGAATGATTGATTTATTGGTTAGTTGGTTAATCGGCAGATTGGCAGATTGATGTTTGATTGATTTTGTGGTTGGTTGACTGGTTGCAGTATTTGTTGATTGGTTAGTTGATTGATTGATTGCTATGTTGATTGATTGGTTAGTTAATTTGATTTGTTGGTCTATTTATTGATTTGCCGAGGGGACTTTAAACGTCATGAAAGTTTACAGAGAACAATAATAGAGGGATATATACCGTGGAAGAGAGGAAGAGGAAGGCCAAAGAGAAGATGGGTGCAGGATGTGGTGGATAATCTCCAGATGGCTGTATCAGATGTGGAACATCTTGCTTATGACTGAGAAGTTTTCCGGAAGGTTGTTATGGGAGCAAGTTTCTGTAATGGACATGCTACTGAATGAATAAATGAATGGTGGGATGAAGGCTGGAAGTCTTCACTACCAAGATGTGAGCTTCGTCTGAGCCCAGGGTTAGAGCTAATGTAGAGACGTTTCTTCTTTCGGTCCAATTACCATCTCAAGTGGACTTGTGTTGTTGCACGGCTCCCCATCTCTTCTCCAAGCACAGGAGCCACCAGTTTAATACCGGTGCGTACCTGAGCTTCACATCAGCGGAGTGGTTTGGAGATTCTGGGAACGTTAAAAAGACTGAAAACCCAGTTTGTAAATCGCGGCACGTAGAGTTACGGCAAAGTCTTGTCTAATGTAGGATGTGGTACTGATCTTGGGACTTCTAAGACCAGTGGAATGTTTTGAGATGGGGACAGAGCAGAGGGCATCATCATCATCATGTGCCAGCTGGAGTAGGCATTCATGTCCCTCCACAGATCTCGGTCATTGGTATACTGGATCAAATCTCCTAATGCTGTTCCTCCATGCCACCGTCTCAGTCTACCCAGCATAATTTCTCTTAGTCTGCCACTTTTCCTTTGATCTGTCCAGTCGTCACGATGTTTTCCAATGCCTCTCTTCTCATCACATGTCCAAAGAAAATATTTTGTCTCTTTCAAATGAACAAATTCTTTAAAACCGTGGGAGGAAATAAAGAGTTTTTAACAGTAAATATAGCGTTAACAAAGTAGACAGCAATGAAGTCGATCATCTGGACTTGTAAGACTTTAAGTTACATATTGTGAGCCCTATGTGGCGCAGGTATTATTCTATATAACGAATCAACATAGACAAACTACAGCCAGTCAAAATTGCTAAAGCTTAGAAGGGTCTTGAACGTACCCGGTCCCAAGTACAGGGCACACAAGTGCGAGTCGAGTTCTTGGATGACTCCAATATATCAAGTATTCGCAATGTGAAAGGACCAGCTCGTGAGGGTGACATCCTGACTCTTCTGGAGTCTTAATGAGAAGCTAGAAGATTAAGATGAAGATATCATCATGGATTCAAGAAATGAAGGCAGTCTTGGACTCTATTAGATGATGCATTTAATTAATTTTGTGTATTATGTGTTAATGAACACATTAAATATATTTTATAATTTAAAACAAACAAAACAAAACTATCGCTTCTCAGCACTCTGCAGCAGAGACCAAGAGAGAATTCGAGGAACCCAGAGGAAGATCCGGCATCCCAGAGGGCTGCCCCGTGAATTGGGCACGATAAAGGAACATGACAACGGAGGCAACAGAGGCATTGGACAGGGAAGAAGCTGGCTTCCCACGGCCACAGTTGCTGGGATGTGTATGAGGGCACCGGGTGCACTAGGCTCTCCTCCCCGAGGGAGGGGAGGCTCGGGAGTAGAAATGTTCGCAGGTTTGGGACAAAACGCAAGGACAATGCAAACGACCGAACGTCTCGCACGGCAGGTGAAAGACACCTGGAGTCATGACCCGGTCGGGCCCTCCCCCAAAAAGTGTCAAGAACGTACCATGGTCGAAACTTTCTGGGAAGGGGGACCTCTGCTGGCGATCAGAAACCCTCATATCGTGCTTGCTCCGCAATTGTTTTACATAATTGTAGTACGGTAAAACTTCGATTAACTGTCACTCTTGTAATCGTCAGTTTCTGTTATCCATCATCGTCTAAAAACTGTGTGAGTATCAACAAAAGGACGCTATTTTCGATGCTGCCACTGCCTGAGCTGACATGACAGTGTCTAACCTAAAGAATTGGTGGAATAATCTCTTGCCTGAACCTATTCTTGAAGCTGTTGTTAGTGTTGATATTTATCAATGTGAATTCAAACATCGCTACATTTGTCTTTCCAGAATAATAAATAGTATGTATTTATTTCACAAACATTTAGAGAATCTTGCTGCATTTGACGTCTAAGTTCTTGTTGTATTTGCACATGTAAAGGAAAACACACAATGCATCTTGTAAATACACACGGTTTTGTACGAAATAAAAACCACATTAAACGGAAGACGTGTAATTAAAATAATTGAAAGGGACATAATTACACATCAGATGTATTCCCAAGGAACATTACTACAAGTATCATAAATGTATTATGTGATTTAAATAAGTTGTAACATTTGTCTAACCTTTTAAATAATTTTTCCAAATACATTAATGATAATTGTATGCGGCATACATAATGTGATAGCAGTTTTAAGTGGTCTTCAAAAAGTTTTTATATTAATGGTTATACTTTACATTTGTGAGAATTTTACAACCAATGTTTTAAATTTCTCCACAATTATACATCAACTGTTTTTATCCTTTCATTATTGCACGCCGTGGTAATTTTAAACTTGTATTTTTGCCAGGCCTGTAAATGGCCACACATCTTTAATATTCAGCACCTTGGATTGTTTCCCGGCAAGTGAATTGGTATTATTACCTCGGAACAGTCGAAACATCTGATGCGAGATGCCTTGAATAGATTAGAACAAGAATTGCCATGGCAAATCTAGCCTTTAGCAAGATGAAAAACATACTGACCAATAAAATGTTGTCATTTGCACTGTAGGTTAATCTGATATGCACCAGTTTGGTTTATATCATGGAGAAATGAACAGAGAACAAGAAGCCAGAAACAGTAGAAAATAAGTGGGGGAGGGGGGGGGGGGGGGGGGGTGACGAATGTGTTCGGACCTGTAAAATGTTTAAAATCTTAAAATTCATCATTGTGGATTGTTTCACGGTAATTTGGCTAAGATCAAAGTGTAGCTTCTGTTCTTGTATCTGACTGACTGGCACCTGGCCGTCTTGACAGAAGATAGATTGTTACATTGTGCTTCAAGAAGGCATAATAACTTCAACACATGGCGGTAGCGAATGTGACTGATCAGACCAACTCGCGCAGTAAATGTTCATCAACAAAGGATGCACGTGAATACATGGTCATTTCCATCATCACGCACCATCTTATATCTCACAAGCTCAGTGTATGATCCATCTGGAATTATTTTATCCTACGTCTTTATTCCATTTCTGATCGCTGCCCTCCATGCAACACATTCAGCGGCGACTTTCTCCCAAGTTGCAATATCTATGCTAGTAGTATCAATCATGTCCCGCTTACACACATCTTTGTATCTCAGTAGAGACCTTCACCGAGATTTTTGTATCACGACAGTGATAAAGGGTAGACTGACTTATCTGCACTTGATCTTGCCAGGGCCACCAATAGAGCGGTCGTCATAATAACATACAGGAACTTGGAACCTCATGGGGCGGCTCTTGCTCCTGTGGAACCCTGAGCCCTAAAATAACTAAGCAATTTTTTAAATAATCAGCACACCCAAACACAAAATTTCACAGCTATGATAATCTTTTTTTTTTTTTTTTTAAATTCGCATATCCTTTTACAGGACATTGCTGTCAACAGCAGCATCTTTCAGCTGTCTGTTGATTTCTTAACAAGATTACGCTCATTAATTTGCCATTGCTTTCTGAGCGGCCGACTCAGTTATCCCGCAAGTCACCAGCGGGGGATGAACCGCTCCCAGTTCTCGCACGCTACGAGACTCTGCGTGATAAACGGGATTACGGAGCAAGTGGTGTAACCCCTCGGCCAGAGAGACCGGCCTATGATAATCAACAATTCGTAATTACCCCCTCTCTCTTCCTCTCCCTTACTTAACATATTAAGAAAAGTTAGTTGCATATCCTTTACAGGGCGTTGCAGTCAACACCAGTATGTTTTGCTGTTGTGATTTCTTGGCATTCTTACGTTAATTAGTTTGCCATTGCTTTCTGAACTGGAATTACAGTTACCGAAATAACAATTTATCAATATAAATTCAAACATCGCTACATTTGCCGTTTCAGAGTAATAGTAAATAGTATGCAGTAATTACACAAACGTTTAGAGAATCTTCCTGCGTTTTACCTATGCGTTCTGGTTGTATTTGCAAATGAAAAGGAAAACACACATTTCACACTTGTTTTTTTTCGAAATAAAACTACATTCAACGGAAGACAAATAATTAAAATAGTGGAAAGGGACATAATAACAAATAATTTATTTTTTCTTTAAGGAACATTACTCATCTCATCTCATCATGTTCCTCTTGTACCTTGCAGTGTCGAGGTGAAGTATAAACTTCGTGAGAGTGCCCGGTTATGGGTTTCGTATATCGACATTCCCATGGATTCTGCTATTCCCTCCGTCCAACGTTTACGTGGTCGACCTCTTCCTCTGTTTCCATCTGGTCTGTACATCATTGCTTGTTGTGGCATGCTGTTGACTGGTAACCTACTTGCATGGCCAAACCATTTGACTTGCTGCTTTCTAATAAAAGCTAGTGAATGTAGCATAATATTATGTGATTTGATAATTGTAATATTTATTGCATTTTTAAAATAAAATGTATATTGAAATTAATGACAGTTATATACAGCATAAATGAAGGATAATAATTGTAAGTGATCTTTAACGATTTTGTAAAAGCAAAGGCTTTATTTTATATGCGTGAGAACTTTACAACACATTTGAACAATTTATTCACGATATTACCTCAAATGTTTTTATCTTTTTATAGTAGCGCGAATGTATCCTCAGATATTGTATTTTTGTCAGGCCTGAAAACGGCCACAAATCCTTAATATTCAGCACTTTGGATTGTTTCACGGCATTTTGGCTAAGATCAAAGTGTAAAAAGAAACAGTGGGAACTCATCATCATCAAGAACCATGCCGTTGGGAGGGCGGCCATGGCTGCTCTCTTCCCATCAAGCTTGCCCGTTGTCCCCAAATTTTCAAGTCCACTTCTCATCATCAAATGTCCAAACAATCTTGATTGTCTACATCTAATTTCTCTAATCAATCCCCGTATTTCATTTGTCGCTTGAAGGACTGTCTCATTTGATTTTCTGTCGATCCATGGTATTCTTTACATATTTATCTAAAACCATATTTCCATCGCCTTTAGATGTTTATCAGCGTGTCTATTATATGAATATGTGTAACACAAATACGGGCTCTATTAGCACTTCAACAATCTTTTTCTCAATGTAATTGATAACACTTTGATGGTATGTATGTTTTCTTTTTTGCAGAAGGCCACCTTTGCAATGGCAATACTTGATCTAATCTCTGCACGGCATCTTCCATCAGATGTTAAGACTGTTCCGAGATAGTTATATTGATTCAACTATTTCAGAATATTTCCATTTATTTGGATGTTACAATGTGGTATTACTTTCTTCTTGGAGACGATCGAGATATCTGTTTTCTTACAATTTATTTTCAAACCTAGTTTCTCACTGCGTACAGTAACCACATCCACCAAATGCTGTAGATCCTGTTCGTTGTCAGCAATCAATACTGTAACGTCCGCATATCTTATATTATTGATGATTTGTGTAACTAAGCGGCATTAAAAATGTAGTAATGGTTCTTGTATCACGACAGTGATTAAGGGTAGACTTATTTGCCCATGGCCACCAGCTCACTACTGTCATAATTATTACTATTATCATTATTATTATTTAAAAGAAAAAGTTCGAATGAGAAAGGACCAGGTCATGAGGGTGACATCCTGACACTTCTGGGGTCTGAAGGGGAATCTAGAAGATTAAGATAACGATATTATGGATTTAAGAAATTAAGGCAATCTTGGACTCTCTTAGATGATGCAGTAAATTAATTTTGTCCATCGTGTGTTACTGTACACATTAAGCATGTTCTATCATTAAAAATTGTGTCCAGCCTGTAAAACGTCCACAACAAAATCGACCACATGAGGCGGTCTGGCCGCTGGGAGTAAGCGCGAGCACTTATTAAAAACAAAAATCCTTAATTTTCATCACTTTGGGTTGTTTCACGGCCATTTGGCTAAGATCAAAGGCACATAGTGGAACTCATTTGATCTCATCTTATCTTGTTCTTCTTGTACCTTGCGGTATCGAGGAGAAGTATAAATAGCGGGACAGTGCCCGTTCATGGGCTTCACGTATCGAGATTATATCTTTGTTTTTTTTTTTATACGAGCAGTATGGAAATCCTCTGCCGGCTTGTAGGCCGGACGCAGGTTGAGGATAAAAATCTGACCAAGGGGAGTCCGTGCCCCCTGGCGAGCCAGAGCCCCGTTGCTCATGACCTCGCGATCATGGTTTTTCGGTCAACCTCACGAAGAGGTGGGGTTGACTTGTGTAGTCTGCGTGTCATCGGCAGGCTACAAATGATCATTTTTGACCCCTCCTGGGAGAGGTTATCCGATCCTAACCCTGCTTGCTGCAGAGCCAGGCGCAGACCACACCTGGCAGACCCTAGTGCAGTGGTTCTCAACCTTTCTTGGCCCATGCCCCCCTTTACCATATGTTCAGAACGTCATTCAATTTCGAATGTCCTCCCTATAAATTCCCCACCCCACCCTTACACAGTATACATAAAAATGGAAGCTACATTTAATAACACATTCTAGAACAAGTTTAGACATCTACATAAAACGTGACTTGCGGGTCTACTTACGTTATAAAACGAACTTCATTAGGTCGAGAAGTACAGAACCGTAAAATGTAGAGGGAAAAACAATATCAAGTAACTGGTTCTTGTATTAATGCGATCTTGAAATAATCTTAATTCCTCCTCCCCCTCCCCCCCTCCCCTGAAACCCTAAAATTTCACCTGGGGGGGGGGGCGGGATTCCCCACCGATTGAGAACCACTGCCCTAGTTGGACTCAGAGGCCTTAAATAAAAATGTAGTTTATGTTCTTATATCAGGTCATTAAATTGATGCGGTAGTTGCACTTAGTGAACAACTAGGGCTGGAATTAAATAGTAAGAAGATATAGATTATGATCGTCAGTAGGAAGAAGGAAATACCTCAATATAATATACAGGTAAATGGGAATATTCTTAAGCAAATTAATTTGTACAATTATCTCGGAACAGTCATACGATCTGACACAAGATGCCTTGAATAGATTAGAACTAGAATCGCCATGACGAATGTAGCCTTTTGCAAGATGGTAAACATACTGACCAATAAAATGTAGGTTAATCTTATATGAACCTATCTGGCTTATATCATGAAGAAAGGTTCGGAGAACAAGACACAATAAACAGTGGAAATAGGGGAAAAAATATGTCCGGCTTGTAAAATGCTGAAAATCCTCAAATTAAACACTTTGGATTGTTTCAAGACGATTTGGCTAAGATCAAAGTGTAGCTTCTGTTCTTGTATCTGACTGACTGGCACCTGGCCGTCTTGACAGACGATAGTTTGTTACATTGTGCTTCAAGAAGTCATAATAACTACAACGCATGGCTGTAGCGAATGTGACTGATCAGACCAATTCGCGATGTAAAATCTTCGTCCACAATGGATGCATGTAATTACGTGGTCATTTCCACCATCATGCACCATGTTACGTCTCACACGCTTAGTGTGTGACCTATCTGCAATCATTTTCTCTTGTGTCATTATTCCATTTCTGATGGTTGCCCTCCATGCAACACGATCAGCGGCGATTTTCTCCCAAGGTGCAATATCAATGCCTGTACCTATCGATAATGAGATTCTTGTATCCCGAGAGTGATTAAGGATAGACTGACTTATCTGCACTTGTTCTGGCCATGGCCACCAGCTGAAGTGGTCATCACAATGACAGACAGGGACTTGGAACCTCATGGGGCGGCTCTGGCCCCTTGGGGAACCCTGAGTCCTACAATAATTAATCAAATGTTCTTAATAATCAGCACACTCAAACACACATTTTCACAGTTATGATAATAAGCAATGCGTAATTACCACCCCTCCCCCACCTTACTTAACATATTAAAAAGTTAGTTGCATATCCTTTACAGGACGCTGCAGTCAACACCAGCATGTTTTCCTGTTGTGATCTCTTAACAAGTTTACGTTCAGTAGTTTGCCATTGCTTTCTAAACCACCAGCACCCATACCATTTCGTAAAATAAAAACTCCAATGCAACGCGGTCTGCTACCAAATCGCCCACAGCTGTGTTTAGAACGCGGGTATGCGGGATCATGAATCGCGTCCGTAACACCTGCGCCACGGAGCAGCCATTTAACATATGATGCATGTAATTATCGCTGTTGTTCAACATTGTTATTGTTATTATTATTATTTCTGTTATTTCATCTAGGAAAACAATCATGTGATAGGTCTGTATCTGGCCATATACATTTATACAAGAATGGATCTGGCTTCTGGACCGTTTGTCTAAGATCAAATTGTAGTATCTGCACTTGATTTTGCCAGGGCCACCAGCAGAGGCGGTCATTCGAATGACACACATGGACGTGGGGACCTGATAGGGCGGCTATGGCCCTGGGGGAATCTCGAGCTCTTATAAAAAAAAAACCAAAAAAAACATTACAACTGTCCACAAACCATTATCCTCTTTGGACAATAATCACCTTCAAATTAATATCATGTGTGGATAAAACCGTGATAATCCGCTATTTGTGACCGGCTCAGTCACAAGGATTATTTATCTGAGCAAGGGATGGACCCTAATATCAATTCTCTTTGACGTAAAAAGGGGTAGAGTAATGGTATAAACGAAATCATAAAAGACAAATAAAATCGATGCACTTTCAAACTCAAATGAAAACCTTATTTCATACACAACATTCAACATTTTTACACATTCACTCCATCAATCTATTGAACTGGAGAATTTATGAGGATTCGATTGAGTAATTCTAGAAGATACTGCACGGTTTTTTCTCATTCTCTGGAATTACAATTACCTAAACAACAATGTATCAATATAATTCAAACATCGCTACCTTTGCCGCTTCAGAATAATAATAAATAGTATGCAGTAATTACACAAAAATGTTGAGAATCTTGCTGCATTTGACGCATGGGTTCTGGTTGTATTTACAAATGTAAAGGACAACACACCTTGCGCCTTGTAAATACACACTGTTTTTTGTTTTTTTTGCACGAAATAAAACCACATCAAACGGAAGACACGTAATTAAAATAGTTGAAAGGGACATAATAACAAATAATTTTTCTTTTCATAAGGAACATTACTGACAGTAGCATAAATGTATTATGTGATTTAATAATTGTAGTATTTATACCATTTTTTAAAATAAAATGTCTATAGAAAGGTGGTATGCTGCCAAATCGCCCGCAGCTGTGTTTGGAAAGCTGGCATGCGGCATTACGAACTGCGACCGTAACATATTCGCCACGGAGCGAGCATCGGGAAGTTACTCTAGACAATAAGTTGTTCTTCCTATTGAATGCGGATGTTTTATGTTTTAAAGATGGATGTTATCGCAGAGTTTGTGTTCATTCAGAGTTTGACAGTGTGCTCAGTTTTAGTCAGGCTCCAGGGGAAGTCCTGCTAGAACATAAATCTAGGCCACCGTTATTTAAAATCTGCCAAAGGGTAGTCAATGTGTACAGGCAATGCTTTTGTGGGCATTTAGTTTAAAGTGTTGGTTATGAAAGTCAAGTGAGTACTTGTGGTATTGAATCCAAAAGTAAATAGCCTGAAATCTAGTGTTGGGAGAACAACACAAGTGTGGACCCATCTTGCTCACACAGATAATCAAGAAGCCATTTGAACTATAGAAAGAGATTCATTGATTCATTCAGTAGCATGTCATATGTAGAACCTCGCTTCCATTACAACCTTCCGGAAAACTTTTCGATCATAAGCAATATGTCCCGCGTCCGATACACCCATCTGGAGATCATCCGCAACATCCTGCACCCATCTTCTGTTTGACCTTCCTCTTTCTCTCTTCCCGGGCATATACCCCTCCATTATTGATCTCTCCAAACTTTCATGGCGTTTCAAATGGCCACAATATTTCAATTTTCTTTTTTTTTCTTTTATCATCTTTGGCAGCCAACCTACTTCAGTATTCAACTCTTGTCATATGGATGCATTTGTTCTTTTCTTTATCCAAGATAATCTTAGAACCCGTCTATAACATTTGTATTCAAAGGCATTTATGCGCTGTTCAACTTGGTTAGTAAGTGTCAAGATCTCACAGGCGTATGTTGCAATGGGAAAGATGCATGCTCTTAAAAGTCTAACTTTTGTAGTTCTATCTGTGCCACTCCACAATTTATTCAGTTGTTTTAGTGTTTGAAACGCAATAGATATTCGTCTTGTAATTTATTTCATTGTGTCACCATTGCTGGTAATTAATGATCCAGGATATTCGAAATTGTCCAACACCTTCAATTTTTCCTCATTAGCATATATTTCCTTCTCCATATTCGTTTTATCTGTATGCATTATCTCTGTTTTTATATGTTAGAAACGTTGGTTAATCTCATATGCACCTGTTCGGCTTATATCATAAAGAAAAGTAAGGAGAACAAGAAGTCATAAACATTGGAAATATGAAAAAAAAATATGTCTGCCTTGTAAAAGGCCAAGAATCATTAAATTCATTACTTTGGATTGTTCTTGTGTCTGAATGACTGGCACCTGGCCGTCTTGAGAGACGATAATTTGTGGCATTGTGCTTCCAGAAGGCATAATGACTATAGCCCATGGCAGTAGCAAATGTCAGTAGCGAATATGACTAATCAGACCGATTCGCGCTATAAATGTTCGTCCACAATGGATGCATGTGAATACATGGACACTTCCCCCATCACTCACCATCTTTCGTCTGACACGCTCAGTGTGTGACCTATCTGCAATCATTTTCTCCTTTGTCTTAATTCCATTTCTGATCTTTGCCCTCCATACAACACGATCAGCGGCTACTTGCTCCGAAGGTGCAATATCAATGCCTGTATCAATCATGTCCCGCTGACACACATCTTTGTATCGTAGAAGAGACCGACCCCGAGATTCTTGTATCACGAGAGTAATTAAGGGTCTGCACTTGATCAGGCAAAGGCCACCAGTACAGGACGTTATCACAATGACATACAGGGACTTGGAACCTCATCACGCATCTCTTGCTCCTGGTGAACAAATTCAGGGACTTGGAACCTCATGGGCGGTTTTCGTTCTTGGGGAACATATACAAGGACTAGAAGCCTCATGGGTGGCTCTTCCCCCGGTAAGAACCCTAACAATATTAAGCAAATTTTTAATAATCAGAACACACAAACACACATTTTCACAGCTATGTTAAAAGACAATGGTTAATTAACCCTCCACCCCCCCACCCACCCACCTTTTTAAGCTTAACATATGATGAATATAATTATCGCTGTTTTTCAACATTGCAATTATAATTATTAAAATTATTATTTCATCCAGGAAAAACGAAAATGTGATGGGCATGTGTCAAGCCGTATACCTTTATAAAAGAGTGGGCCTGGCTTCTCTGCCTTTTGGCTAAGGTCAAAGTGTAGTATCTGCACTTGAACTTGCCCGGGCCACCACAGAGGCGGTCATTCGAATGGCACACATGGATGTGGGACCCGATTGGATGGCTATGGCCCTGGAGGAATCTCGAGCCTTACAAAAATAAATTAAAACTTATCCCCAAGTCATTACCCTGTGTGGACAGCCATCACCTTCAAATTAATAAGCTTTTGAGGGTAAAACCATGGGCAGCTTCTATTTGTGGTCGGCTCAGTCATAGGGTTATTAATCTGAGCCAGGGATTGACCCTAATGTAACTTCTCCTTGAGGTTGAACGGGGTAGTGGTAATGGTATAATCGAAATCGTAAAAACAAAATCGATGCACTTTCGACAAACAAAAATAAAACCTGTCACAGCCTCACATAAGGGCGGTACCAACATAAAAGTAAGAGAGACTGGCGAAGGGATAGAACTCCAGCTAAAGGGAAAGAACCGAGTCACTCGAAGGCTCGAATAATCCAGAGCCTTCTCGAAGGACCGGTCAGTGTGTCCACAGACCCGTGGACACCGATGGGGCCCGCCGATTGCGGGGTCCACGAGAAACTCGGGGAGAGTTACCACCCGTGTCGGATTGCGACACGTGTGGAAAGGCAGACACGGACTGGACATCGAGGAAGCAACAGGGCTTACCTTAAGGGGACTTGATAGTTTCAGACCCAAGTGTATTTAGGGGTCTTATGCATATGTTAGATAGCTGATAGAGTTGTTGTGATAATCATGTTCATTGTAAACTCCGGTGATACGCAACTAGCTGATTGCTGGCTTGTGAAAACTCGCTTCACCTGCGTACTGTAATATAATGTAAATAAATAATGCTAGATTGTATCTGAACGGAGTTTGTTGCCTGTATGAGCCCGAGTGTCAATCCCCTAGAGATCCAAGACGCTGACAGGCTATTTTGGGGCAAGCCGGTTTTGGCAATCACAAGCTTTACTTTTCAGACAGCTCTTGGTTTTGCCAAGTAAAAAAAAAAATATATATCAACTTTCATACATCACAAAGTCAAAAACTTTGCAGCTATCTGTGAATGAGCTATTGTAGTCCCTCTACAAAGATATTTGAAATGATGATAATGTTTATGAAATTCGACATTGACATGACTGTGACAATTACAGTGACAGTTACTAATTTTTTTTATTCCAACATCAGATTGTTTCGCGAAATATCGTGTGTATGTAACCTTTCCTCCAGCAGTGGCGAGAGAACAAGACTACAGTCGAGAGATCAGGGAAAATAAGATGAGTTTCATTCCATGCTCATTTCATCCCTAAGCGATACTCACCCTCTATATCATTGATGTAACATTTTTTTCTTTGCATTGATTTTTATGTATATGCTAATCGTATAACCAAGTAAACATGCTCATGTAAATTTGAATGTAAACATTAAGGGGGATAACCAACTTTTGTACACCCAAACTAATTTTAAAATAATTTAATTACAGTAAAGTGAACAGTAACTAAAATACAAGATGTCAACATTAGAACAGTGCATTGAATTAGGTATTAGGTTAGGATATATTGAGGAAAAACTTTCAGAATGGGCACAAAAGACACATGCAGAAAATATGGCACGAGAAGAAAGAGCAATGGAAAGAGAAGAGAAAAAGATACAAGCGGAAAGAGAAGAGAAAAAGATACAAGCAGAAAGAGAAGAGAAAAAGATGCAAGCAGAAAGAGAAGAGAAAAAGATGCAAAATGAAGCAGAAGAGAAAAAGATGCAGATGCAAATTGAGGCAGAAGAGAAAAAGATGCAAATTGAGGCAGAAGAGAAAAAGATGCAAATGGAAGCTGAAGAAAAGAAAATGCAACTGCAGGCTCAAGAGAAGAAGATGCAGATGGAGCTTGAGGCTGCGACCAAGCAAGCCCAATTAAATGCAGAGACACAGATAAAACTAAAACAAATGGAAATTGACTCCAACTTAGAAATGTCAGTAAACAAAATTAGAAGTAAAGAAGATGAACAAAAATACAACAAATATACAGGCCTTGTCAAAGCGTTTTGTTCAGGAGATTCTATAAGCGCTTACTTAGAGAACTTCGAGTGTTTGATGACTTACCATAAGGTCGCAAAAGTCGACTGGTCATTTATTCTGATGAGAAATTTAGCATTAGAGCCCTTAAAAGTGATAGAGACAGTTCCACAAGACATGAGGAAAGATTATTATTATTTAAAACAGAGAATACTCCAACATTTTTCACTAGATACAGCAGGCTATCAACTACAGTTCTCAAAATTAGCCCCATTACCTAACCAAACTTTCATAGACTACGTGTCTACAGTTCAGGATATTTGTACAAAATAAATGGATAACCTCAGCAAAAACAAATAACAACCATGATAAACTGAAGGAGCTAATTATAATTGATAAAATTATTAGCACAATACCAACACCTTTTTCTAAATTTTTGAGGCAAATGGATTGTAAAACTATCCAAGAAATCGAAAATAAGGGGAGCGCATATTTTACAGCGAACCGCGATATTTTTCAGTTGAATATTAGCCAAAATGAAACAGCAGCGGTTACAAACACCAAATATTCAAAACCAAATGAAAATAGGTTCAAACAACGCTCTAAGTTCACAAAACCAGTCATGTGTCAGTATTGTCATCTGACACACGAACAGTACGCGATGTGTGACAAATCACCAAATTATCCACATCATCTCCAAATGGTAGTGGAAAAACAAAAAAACAAAAGGAACGCATATCAGAGAGCGGTTAAATGTTATTTTTGTTCGAGCTATGGGCATTTTTCATCGTTTTGTGATGGGAGAAAGATGATGAAGCAGGCCAATGCCGCATTAATAGACACATCCTCAGATGAAGAAATTGAACAACAGAACGAATGCGACATCCAGAATGAAAGTTCGAGTGAGTTAGGTAATGCAGTACAAATCATTGACACCATCACTGATAACACATGTAACACCTGCAGAAAATTTCAGCTTGATACAACTTTGTTATGCGGCCACATAGTCCCAGTTTCTAACGAAATGGCCAACTCAGCCTTAACACCAACAGGCAAGTTAAATTTTGCAACAGGGTTTGTTAATAACAAACAATGTACATTAATACGAGATTCCGGAGCGACTCTTTGTGGAATTAAGAAAACATTAGTTAATGACAGAGACTACACACACAAATACGTAACGTGTCGCACATTCGCAGGCACGATTGAAAGATACCCCCTAGCACTTGCCGAAATTCGGACACCTTTTATATCAGGACAAGTGCTATGCCCAGTACTAGAAAATCCTGCTACACAGATTAGATGTTTGGGAGCATGCATCTTTCCCATTGCAACATACGCCTGTGCGACCTGGACACTTACTAAACAGGCTGAACGGCGCATAAATGCCTTTGAATATGGGTGTTTGGGTGTTGTAGACGAGTTTTAGGAGTGTCTTGGATAGAGAAAAGAACAAATGCATCAATACTTCGGGAGCTGGATATTGAAGAAGGTTGGCTATTGGACACGATAGGACAAAGAAAATTGGAATATTTTGGTCGCTTGAAACGTCACGAAAGTTTGGAGAGATCAATAATGGAGAGGTGTGTGTGCCTGGGAATAGAGGAAGGGGAAGGGAAAAGAGAAGATGTGTATAGGATGTGGCGGATGATCTCCAGGTGGGTGTATCGGACGCGGGACATCTTGCTTATGATCGAGAAGTTTTCCAGAAGGTTGATATGGGAGCAAGGTTCTGTAATGGACATGCTACTGAATGAATAAATGAATGGCGGGAAGACCGCTGGCAGTTTTCAGTACCAAGATGTGAGCTCGATGAGTGGGCGTTGAGCTTCGTCTGAGCCCAGGTTAGAGCTAATGCAGAGACGTTTATATTTTCGGTCCAACTACCATCTTAAGTGGACTGTGCTGTCGCACTGCTCCCCATCTTTTCTCCAAGCACAGGAGCCACCAGTTTAATACCGGTGCGTACCTGAGCTTCACATCTGCGGAGTGGTTTAGATTAGAGATGCTTGGAATGTTAAAAAGACTGAACACCCAATTCGTGCCACGTAGAGTTACTGCAAAGTCTTGTCCAATGTAGGATCTGGTTCTGATCTGGGGACTTCTAAGGTCCAGCGGAATGTTTTGAGATGTGGTGATATTGTAGGATCCAAGGAATGAGCAGGACAGAGCAGGGATCATCATCATCATCATCATCATCATCATCACCATCATCATCATCATCATCATCATCATCATCATCATCATCATCATCATCATCATCATCATCATCATCATCATCATCATCATCATCATCATCATCATCATCATCATCATCATCATCATCATCGTCATCATCAGCAAGTGCCCTGCCAGTTGGCGTAGGTGTTCATGTCTCTCCACAGATCTCGGTCTTTGGTGTACTGGGTCAAATCTGCTGATGATATTCTTCCTTGCTACCGTCTCAGTCTACCCAGCATAATTTCTCTTGGTCTGTCCCTGCCTCTTTTTCTTTGATCTGTCCAGTTGTCATGATGTTTTCCAATGCCTCTCTTCTCATCACATGACTAAAGAAAACAGATTGTCTTTGTCAAATGAAAACATTCTTAAAAACTGTGTGGGAGAAGATAAACAACTATTCAAAGACAATATAGCGGACGCGTTAACAAAGTAGACAGCAATGAAGTGAATCCTCTAAGACATTAAGTTACGTATTGTTATCCCTATGTGGCGTAGGTATAATTCTATATAACGTGTCATCATGGACAAGCTACAGTCAGTGAAGCTTACTAAAGTTCTAAAGGTCCTTGAACGTACCTGATCCCAGGGACAATGCATGAGTCGAGTTCTTGGACGACTCCAATAGATCAAGTATTCGTAATTTGAAAGGACCAGCTCGTGAAGGTGACATCCTGACTCTTCTGGAGTCTGAAAGAGAAGCTAGAAGATTAAGATGAAGATATCATCATGGATGCAAGAAATGAAGGCAACATTGGTCTCTATAAGATGATGCATTCAATTAATTTTGTGCATTATGTGTTACTGTACAATTTAAACATATTTTATAATTTAAAACAAACAAAACAAAAATAGCACTTCTCAGCACTCCACAGCAGAGACCAAGATATGATTCGAGGAACCCAGAGAAAGATCCGGCAATCCCCGAGTGCTGCGTCGTGAACGGGGCACGAAGAAGGAACATGGCAACGGAGGCAACAGAGGCAGTGGACAGGGAAGAAACTGGCTTTCCACGGCTAGAGTTGCTAGGAGGTGTGTGAAGACACGAAGCACCGGGTGCACAAGGTTCTTCACACCAAGGGAGGGGAGCCTCGGAAGTAGATAAGTTCGCAAGTAATGGGCAAACACATAACACACGCAAGTACCACGCAAACGACCGAACGTCTCGCACAGCAGAGGAAAGACACCTGGAGTAATGACACGGTCGGGCCCTCCCCCAGAGAGATTCAAGAAAGTAAAATGGCCGAAACAATCTGGGAAGGGTGACCTCCGCTGACAACCAGAAGCCCTCATGTCGTGCTTGCACCGCAATTGTTTTAAATGATTGTAGTACAGTAAAACTTCGATTAACTGTCACTCGTGTAATCGTCAGTTGCTGTTATCCGTCATCGTCTAAAAATGCGTGAGTATCAAGCAAAGAACGCTATTTTCAATGTCGCCACTGCCTGAGCTGACATGACAGTGTCTAACCTAAAGAATTGGTGGAAAAACCGCTTGCCAGAACCTACTGACGAAACTGAAGGATCAGAGACTGTAAGTGTTGATATTTATCAGTATGAATTCAAACATCGTTACATTTCCCGTTCCAGAATAATAAATACTATGCAGTTATTACACAGATATTTAAGAGAATCTTGTGCATCTAACGTCTGAGTTATTGTTGTATTTACAAATGTAAAAGAAAACACACAATTCATCTTGCAAATACACACTGTTATGTACGAATTAAAACCACATTAAACGATAGGCATTCAATAAAAATAGTGGTAAGGGCCATAACTACAAATCAGCATTTTCTGCCTAAGGTACAAACGTTTTGTAAAATTTTTACAAACATTAATGACATATTTACACCATAAATAAAGGGATAATAATTTTATGTGATTTTCAAAGAATTTTTAAGAGTAAAGGTGTTATTTTACATACGTGAGAATTTTACAACACATTTATTTCATTGCTCCTCGACATTTCATGATGTGTTTTTATCCCTTCTCATTAGGACAGTGTTCAAGTTGAGAAAGCTAATTTGTATTTTTGTCAAGCCTGAAAAAGGCCAAATATCCCTAATATTCAGCACTGTGGATTGTTTCACGGCATTTTGGCTGAGATCAAAGTGTAGAAAGGCTCATTGTGGGAACTCATCATCATCAAGTGCCATGCCGGTGGGCGGGCGGCCATGGCTGCTCTCTTCTCATCAATCTTGCCACTGTTGTCACCAAAGTTTCAAGTCAATTTCTCCTCATCAAATGTCCAAACAATCTTGACTGTCTACGTCTAATTTCTACAATCAATCCCCGTTTTTCATTTGTCTCTTGAAGGACTGTCTCATTTGATTTTCTGTCCGTCCATGTTATTCTTTACATTTTTCTCTAAAACCATATTTCCATCGCCATTAGATGTTTATCAGCGTGTCTATTATATGAATATGTGTAACACAAATACGGGCTCTATTAGCACTTCAACAATCTTTTTCTCAATGTAATTGATAAAACTTTGTTGGTATGTATGTTTCTTTTTTCCAGAAGGCCACCTTTCCCATGGCAATACTTGATCTAATCTCTGCAAGGCATATTCCATCAGATGTTACGACTGTTCCGAGATAGTTATATTGATTCAACTATTTCAGAATATTTCCATTTATTTGGATGTTACAATGTGGTATTTATTTCTTCTTGGAGACGATCGAGATCTCTGTTTTCTTACAATTCATTTTCAAACCTAGTTTCTCACTGCGTACAATAACCACATCCACCAAATGCTGTAGATCCTGTTCGTTGTCAGCAATCAATACTGTATCTTATATTATTGACGCTGTGTGGAACTAAGAGGCATTAAAAATGTGGTAATGGTTCTTGTATCACGACAGTGATTAAGGGTAGACTTATTTGTCCATGGCCACCAGCTCACTACTAACATAATTATTACTATTATCATTATTATTATTTAAAAGAAAAAGTCCGATTGTGAAAGGACCAGTTCATGAGGGTGATACTTCTGGAGTCTGAAGGAGAAGCTAGAAGATTAAGATAACGATATTATGGATATAAGGAATGAAGGCAATCTTGGACTCTCTTAGATGATGCATCCAATTAATTTTGTCCATCGTGTGTTACTGTACACATTAAGCATGTTTTATCATTAAAAAATGTGTCCGGCCAGTAAAAAGTCCACAACAAAATCGGCCACATGAGGCGGGTCTGGCCGCTGGGAGTAAGCGCATGCCCTTTATTTAAAAAAAAATCCTTAATTTTCATCACTTTGGGTTGTTTTAAGGCAATTTGGCTTAGATCAAAGGCACATAGTGGGACTTATTTTATCTCATCCCATCTTGTTCTTCTTGTACCTTTCGGTGTCGAGGTGAAGTATAAACAGCGGGACAGTGCCCGTTCATGGGCTTCCATATCGAGATTAATTCTTAGTTGTTTGTATGAGCAGTATGAAAATCCCCTGCTGGCTTGCTAGGCCGGACGCAGGTTGAGGACAAAAATCTGACCAAGGGGAGTCCGTCCCCCCCCCCCCCCCCTTTGCGAGCCAGATCCCCGTCAGCTCATGACCTCGCGATCATGGTTTCCCGGTCAACACCACGAAGAGGTGGGGTTGACTTGCGTAGTCTGCGTGTCATCGGCAGGATACTAATTATCATTTTTGACCCCTCCTGGGAGAGGTTAGTCGATTCTAACCCTGCTGGCTGCAGAGCCAGGCGCAGGCCACGCCTGGTAGACCCTAGAGCAGTGGTTCTCAATCTTTTTTGGCCCATGTCCTCTTTTACCATATGTCCAGAACGTCATTCCCCTATCACCTTTTCGAATGTCCTCCCTATAAATTCCCCCCCCCCCCACTCTTACACAGTATACATAAAAATGGAAGCTAAATTTAATAACACATACTAGAACAAGTCTAGACATCTAAATAAAACGTGACTTGCGGGTCTACTTACGTTATAAAACGAATTTCATTAGGGCGAGAAGTACAGAACCGTAAGATATAGAGGGAAAAACAATATCAAGTAATTGGTTTTTGTATTAATACGATCTTGGAATAATCTTACCCCCCCCCCCCCCTGGAAACCCTAAAATCCCCCCCCCCCCACGGGTTGAGAACCACTTGTGCGCTTGTGGAGAAGGCGGAGGAACAGATTGAGAACCCATATGTGGAAAGAATGAGATTGCGGGGGATCGGCAGGGGTTCTGGAAGAATCTCAAAATGGACAGTGAAGACCAGGTTAACTTTTAATCAGATAGCGATGGGAACGATTAGCAGTATGACTCTTCGCTGGCTGTTAAACGAGGGGACTGAGCACGTATGGGAATGTCCTGAGTGCAGTGATGTCGGTTCTTAACTCAACTCAACTCAACTGAGAACCACTGCCCTAGTGGGACAAAGAGGCCTTAAATAAAGATGTAGTTTATGTTCTTATATCAGGACATTAAGTAGATGCGGTTGTTGCACATAGTGCAAACCATGGTTGGAATTAAATTGTAAGAAGACATACATTATGGTCGTCAGTAGGAAAAATGAAATACCTCAATGTAATATACAGGTAAATGGGAATATTCTTAAGAAAATTAATCGGTACAATTATCTCGGAACAGTAATTACATCTGATACGAGATGCCTTGAATAGATTAGAACTAGAATCGCCATGACGAATGTAGCCTTCTGCAAGATGGTAAACATACTGACCAATAAAATGTTGTCATTTGCAATGTAGATTAACCTTATATGTACCTGTTTGGCTTATATCACGAAGAAAGGTACGGAGAACAAGACACAATACACAGTGGAAATGGGGGGGGGGGGGGGTGAGGGGGGGGGGGGAATGTCCGGCTTGTAAAATGCCAAAAATCCTCAAATTAATCACTTTGGATTGTTTCAAGACGATTTGGCTAAGATCAAAGTGTAGCTTCTGTTCTTGTATCTGACTGACTAGCACCTGGCCGTCTGACAGACGATAGATTTTTACATTGTGCTTCAAGAAGGCATAATAACTACAACGCATGGCGGTAGCGAATGTGACTGATCAGATCAATTCGCGCCGTAAATGTTCGTCCACATTGGATGCATGTGAATACGTGGTCATTTCTACCATTATGCACCATCTTACGTCTCACACGCTGAGTGTGTGACCTATCTGCAATCATTTTCTATGTTGTATTTATTCTATTTCTGATCGTTGTCCTCCATGCAACACAATCAGCGGCGATTTTCTCCCAAGGTGCAATATCAATGCATGTATCAATCGATACCGTGATTCTTGTATCACGACAGTGATTAAGAGTAGACTTAATTATATGCACTTGATCTGGCCATGGTCACCAGCAGAATAAGTCATCACAATGACAGACAGGGATTTGGAACCTCATGGGGCGGCTCTTTCTCCTGAGAACACATACAGGGACTAGGAACCTGATGGGACTGCTCTTGCTTCTGGGGAACACATACAGGGACTTGGAACCTAATGGGGTGGCTCTTGCTTCTGGGGAACACATATAGGGACTTGGAACCTCATGGGGTGGCTCTTGCTTCTGGGGAACACATATAGGGACTTGGAACCTAATGGGGTGGCTCTTGCTTCTGGGGAACACATATAGGGACTTGGAACCTTATGGGGTGGCTCTTGCTTCTGGGGAACACATATAGGGACTTGGAACCTAATGGGGTGGCTCTTGCTTCTGGGGAACACATATAGGGACTTGGAACCTCATGGGGTGGCTCTTGCTTCTGGGGAACACATATAGGGACTTGGAACCTGATGGGGCGGCTCTTGCTTCTGGGGAACACATATAGGGACTTGGAACCTCATGAGGTGGCTCTTGCTTCTGGGGAACATATGTAGGGACTTGGAACCTGATGGGGCGGCTCTGACCCCTGGGGGAATCCTGAGACTTACAATAATTAGGCACATTTTTTAATAATTAGCACACTCAAACACAAAATTTCACAAATTTTGATCATAAGCAATGCTTAATTACCACCCCTCCCCCACCTTACTTAACATATAAAAAAAAGTTTGTTGCATATTCTTTAAAGGACGTTGCAGTCAACACCAGCATGATTTGATGTTGTAATCTCTTGGCAAGTTTACGTTCAGTAGTTTTCCATAGCTTTCTGAACGACCGGCACCCATACCACTTCGTAGAAAAAACCCAATGCAAGGCGGTCTGCTACCAAATCGCCCACAGCTGTGTTTCGAACGCGGGTATGCGGGATTACGAACTGCGTCCGTAACACCTGCGCCACGGAGCAGACATCCAACATATGATGAATGTAATTATCGCTGTTGTTCAACACTGTTATTGTTATTATTTCTGTTATTTCATCCAGGAAAACAATCATGTGATAGGTCTGTATCAGGCCATATACATTTATACAAGAATGGATCTGGCTTCTGGACCGTTTGTCTAAGATCAAAGTGTAGTATCTGCACTTGACCTTGCCAGGGCCACCAGCAGAGGAGGTCATTCGAATGACACACATGGACGTGGGGACCTGGTGGGGCGGCTTTGGCCCTGGGGAAACATGTCCCCTTATTAAACGGAAAATTAAAACTTATGCATTACCCTCTTTGGACAACAATCACCTTCAAATTAATAAGCTTGTGAGGGTAACACCGTGGACAACTGCTATTTGTGACTAGCTCGGTCACATGATTATTCATCTGAGCCAGGGATGGACCCTAATATAACTTCTCTTTGACGTTGAACGAGGTAGGGGTAATGGCATAATCGAAATTGTAAAAGAAAAAAGTCCATGCACTTTGTGCAAACCAATATGAATACCTTATTTCATATACAACATTCAACATTGTTACACTTTCATTCCCGCCCATCTATTGAACTGGATTCGATTGGGAAATTCTAAAAGATTCTGTACGTTTTTTTTTTTTTTTGGAATTGCAATTACCGAAAACAACAATTTATCTATACGAATTCAAACATCGCTACATTTGCCGTTTAAGAATAATAATAAACAGTATACAGTCGTTACACAAACATTTAGAGAATCTTACTGCATTTGACGTCTGAGTTCTTGTTATATTTGAAAATGTAAAGGAAAACACACAATGCACCTTGTAAATACATACTGTTTTGTACGAAATAAAACCACATTGAACAGAAGGCATGTAATTAAAATAGTGGTAAGGGACATAATAACACATCCCTTTTTTTTCAAAGGAACATTACTGATAGTGGGATAAATGTATTATATTATTTAAATAATTGTGATATGTATCTATTTTGTTATAACATTTTAAAGAAATTATTTTCAGCTCTAGCAGTGTAAATAAAATGATAATAGATTTAACTGATGTTTTAAGATTGTGTAAAAGTAAAGGCTTCATTTTGCCTGCATGCTAATTTTACAAAATATTTATTTTATTTCTCCTTGATATTACATTAATTGCTTTTATCCTTATAATACCACTTTTTATGAACATTTTGGTGTATTTTTGTCAAGCCTGAAAAAGGCCAAATATCCTTAATCTTGACCACTGTGGATTATTTCACGGCATCTAGGCTAAGATCAAAGTGTATAAAGAAACATAGTGGGTACGCACCATCATCAAGTACCATACCGGTGGGTGAGTGGTCATGGCTGCTCTCTTGCCATCAATCTTGCCAGTTGTCACCAAATTTCCAAGTCCATTTCTGCTCATAGAATGTCCAAACAATCTTGACTGTCTACGTCTAATTTCTCCAATCAATTCTCGTTTTTCATTTTTCTCTTGAAGGACTGTCTCATTTGAATTTCTGTCCGTCCATGGTATCCTTTGCATTTTTCTCAAAAAGATACATATCCATAGCCATTGAATGTTTCGCAGCTTGTACATTAATTGTCTATATTTCACATGCACTACATCTAATTTTTCTAATAAGTTTACGATTTTTATTAGTTTCTTGTAGGAGTTGGTTATTTTTTTGTTGTTGTCTGTCCATGGTATTCTTTGCATTTAATTACAGAATGCGTGTAGTTATAAGTATTACAAATATTGTCGTTGCTGCCTATAGTACCTTGTAGTGTAGGGCAGGGGGATCTTGAGGCTGAGGAGTTAAGGCCACCTGGCTAGTACAGTCACCCCGATAGAAGAAAACATCCACCGCCTTACCGAAGATTGGATCCCGCGTCTACCGAATGGGAACCCGGAGCTGTAGCCAATCAGTAAGTCGACCCAGACTTCTCCTTCTAGGAACCATACTTTCTAAACTGTTGTATCCTTTAATGTAGTCAACGTATTTCAGTTTCTGAGACACAGTCATGTCTATGAGCCAGCTGTCTTCGATTCCCCAATCTTGTAGTATATCAGTATTTGTCTTCTTCCTGGTTCACGGCATTCTAATACTGTTTCTGCAACTTTAACTCATTCAGCGCCAAGCAAAACGTCGGTTTGGACCAAACATTGTACACAATCAAATCAATAAGTATTGTAATGTAAATTTCCATTCACTGAGCATTAAAATTGTGGAAGATACCGAGAACGAAACAAATAAAAAGGTGACCCTAGTATGGCGATATATCGTCCTACTGTCTAAACGAGAAGTGACATGTGGCGATATATTATCCCTCAGCACTGAATCAGTTAAGCCTCGATTGTCTTCTTTGGTGTTTACAAAATGGTCCACAACAGGAAAGACGTGCCTTATGAATAACCTGAATGTGGTTTCTTCATTTTGTTGTGCTGTTAGTTGTTAACAGATTCAGCGCCAAATAAAAAGTAGGTTTCGACCAGATATAAATGGACGTTAGACAATGGGAGTTAAGAGTGCGTAACAGTTATGACTCAAAAGTTGTTAATGTTGTAGCAAATATGTTGTATTATGACGCAATGTTAGCTTTTCACGGATATGTAAGCCAATAGCAGTTAGGGAAGTCGTTTACGGCGATTAATCATCCCACTGCACTTAATCAGTTAATGCTGTTTAACCTCCACTCTTACTGAGTAGTGATGCCATGACAACAATAAACATAAATATGTGTTCATGCAATCATTCGTCTACGTATATAAACATTACTGAATCGGTTCACCTCAACCATTAGAATCAAATACCCAGGCATTGCATACAGATTGGGCTTCATCACCAACACAAGCACGCAACAGCTTTGAAACGTGGTTTCGAAGTATGCATGCATTGAGCTTAACAAAACTTGAAGTTGCTGGTCGGGTAAGTGGTTGATTGGTTGATTTGGAGGTGATTGCTTTGTTGATTTGTTTGTTGATTGATGTAATAGTTGGTTGATAGGTTGATTGGTTGAATGGTTGGTTGCTAGGTTGAATAGTTTGGAGACTGTTTGGTTGACTAGTTCATTGTTTGACTTTTTGCTTAATTTATTGGGTGGTTGGTTGATTGGTCGCTATGTTAGTTGATTTGCTCAATGGTTCAATTGATTGATTGATTGATTGGTTGGTTTGTTAATTGGCAGATTGGCAGATTGATTTTGATTGATTTTGTGGTTGGTTGGTAAACACATAATGGTAAAATAAAAAATAAAATAAAAATAAAAACAATAATGGTAAATTATCTCAAACCGAAAACTAGTTAATAAACATTCTCATATGTATGGCACCTTACACCTTCCCTGGTATTTATCATGCCCATGGTAAACATTGCCTTGGTGAGTCATGTATTATTGATTATTTTTCATGCGTATTAATGCTTATTGTTCTTTTGTTGTCTAAGATTAGCTTCATATGTAATGTTGAATGAAACAATGTATGAGAGGAATTAGAGAAAAGGGCAGAATGTCAGACGCGCCTGCCTGCCCAATTCTTAACCCTTTAAAAAAAATCTAAAGATTGTTCGTTCGTTCGTTCGTTCGTTCATTCGTTCATGCTCTCGGGAAAGTCCTGATAGAACAAAATCTAGGCCACTGTTATTTAAAATCTGCCAAAGGGTAGTCAGTGTGTACATGCGATGCTTCTGTTGGCATTTAGTTTAAAGTGTTGGTTATGAAAGTCAACTGAGTCCTTGTGGTACTGAACCCAAAACTATAAAGCCTGGAATCTAGTGTTGGGGGTCAAACACAAATGTGGGCCGATCTTGCTCACATAGATAATCAAGGAGTCATTTGAACTATAGAAAGAGATTCATTGATTCATTCAGCAGCATGTCCTTTTCAGAACCTCGCTCCTATAACAGCCTTCCGGAAAACTTCTCGGTCATAACAAGATGTCCCGCGTCCAATACACCCATCTTGAGATCATCCGCCACATCCTGCACCCATATTCTTTTTGGCATTCCTCTTTCTCTCTTCCTGGGCATATCAATCAATCATGTGCCATGCCGGAAAGCGTGGGCGGTCATGACTCGCCATTTCACTAGATCACCAGTGTCGTGGATCTGCTCAGTGTTCCTGTCTCGTCCATGCCATGTGGCCAAGCCATCCAGGTATTTTTCTCTCGGCCTTCCTCTTGGTCTGTTCCCTTCGATCTTATCCTGGGTATATACCCCTCTATTATTGTTATCTCCAAACTTTCATGACGTTTCAAGTCAATATTGAAATTTTCTTTGCTTTATCGTCCTTAGCAGCCAGCCTTCTTCAATATTCAGCTCTTGTCGAATGGTAGCATTTGCTCTTTTCTGTTTCAAAGATATTCTTAGAACACGTCTATAACATTTGTATTCAATGCATGTATGCGCTGTTTAGCTTGTTTAGTAAGTGTCCAGATCTCGCATGCATATGATGCAATGGGAAAGATGCATGCTCTTAACAATCTAATGTTTGTAGTTCTATCTGTCCCACTCCAGAATTTATTCAGTTGTTTTAGTTTTTGAAACGCAATAGATATTCGTCTTTTAATTTCTTTAATTGTATCACCATTGTTGTTAATTAATGACCCAAAACATATGAAATTTTCTATCATCTCCAAGTTGTCCTAATTAATATATATTTCTTTCTTCATATTCGTTTTATCTGTATGCATTACCCTTGATCTACCTATGTTAGAAAGAAAGGTGGGTTAATCTCATATGCACCTGTTTGGCTTATATCATAAAGAAAAGTACTGAGAAAAAGTGGAAATAGGAAAAATAAATGTATGGCTTATAAAAGGCCATCTATCATGTGTCATGCCGATAAGCGTGGGCGGTCAAGTTTTGCCATATCACTCGATCACCAGAGTCGTGGATCAGATCCGTGTTTCTGTCTCGACCATACCACGTGGCCAAGCCATCCAGGTATTTAATTCTTGGTCTTCCCTTTGGTCTCCTCCCTTCGATCTTGCCAGTCGTCACCAAGTTCTCCAATTCATTTCTTCTCATAACATGCCCAAAAAATTTTGACTGTCTACGTCTAATGTCTCTAATTGGCTTACGATCTTCATTTGTTTCTTGCAGGACTTGTTCATTGGTTTATCTGTCTGTCCATGGTATTCTGTGCATTGTCCTCAGAAACCATATTTCCACAGCCATCAGATATTTTTCAGCTTGTCTGCTCATTGTCCATGCTTCACATCCATATAAAAGTACAGGTTCTATGTAGCACTTCAACACTCTTTTTCTCGTTTCAGTTGATATCTTTTTATTGGTCAGTATGCTTTTCATCTTGAAAAAGGCTACCTTCGTCATGGCAATTCTTGATCTAATCTCTTCAAGTCACCCCCCATCAGATGTTATTACTGTTCCGAGATAATTGTACCGATACACCTGTTTAAGAATATGTCCATTTACCTGTATATTACACTAGCTGACCCGGCCCGGCTTCGCCCAGGCCCTGGAGGGGAGCATCTCATTTAATTCATATAAGCAGTCATATAAGCTCTCCCGTTCCCGACTATCTGTTTGTCTGTCTATCTGTCTGTCTGTCCCGGCCCGGCTTCATCCAGTCCCTGGTGGGGGGCATCTCATTTAATTCATATACGTAGTCATATAAGCTCTCTCGTTCCCGACTGTCTGTCTATCTGTCTGCCTGTCTGACCCGGCCCGGCTTCACCCAGTCCCTGGTGGGGAGCATACAAGTAGTCAAATAACTTCCGTTCCCGACTATCTATCTATCTGACCCGGCGTGGTTTCGCCCAGCTCCTGGCGCACAGTAACTTAAAAGAATGTCCTTCCACATGCCATTCATTATTTTTAATGAAAACTTTTTAGTCACCGACATGACAGTTGATAAGTTCTTTAAGCAGAAAAAGATGGGTTACAATGTTATGCATTATGCATTATTTTTATGAAAACTTTGAAAATGCCTTAAAGATTATATCATTATTTATTATAACTTATATGTCTGAAAATAACTATAGGCAAAGAGTTTAACAATAGTGCAAGTAAGTCCAACAATATGATTATAAAGTATATAGAAATGTTATTAAAAGTTATGCCCCTTGAAATAACTTTTCTAGAGTGAAGTCCCCCTGCTATATAGAAATTATATAATGAAAAATGGAAAAGTAAATGTTATTAAATAAGTAGAAGATTTTACACTAAGAAACTATTATAGTCAGTTGCACAGGAATGAAAGGAAGACGTGTAGAAAATTTCATCTCAATCGGATGTACCGCTATCGAACGCATCCAATACTTACATAGCTGACCACAAACACACAAAGCCACATACACCATGAGAATTGGAAGCTGTTCGAGTCGCGCCAGTGACTTATGAGAGAAAAAGCAGCGGCTGCAGCAGGACATAACAATATGAAATGGAAACAAATAGGTATTTTAAACTCCTGCGAGAAAAAACGAACTAAACATCAACAAACGTTGCACATACCTTACAAGGAGATCCACGTGTCGCGAAATACAGGTGAAAAATCCGAAATCAGAAGCACTCAATAAATATAAAAATGAATAATAAAATAAGATAAAATACACACGAACGCATACAATACGACACACAGACGTTTCGATTCTCAGAATCTCCGTAACCCCGAATACTCTTGTGGTTGATGTGAGCCAATAGACTATCTATTACTATGCTGCCCCCCCCCCCCCCCATATCTAGACTTAATTGTCCTTACTTTCCTATATTTTCATAGCAGGACTGTTCACATATTTTTGGCTACTCAAATCCTTTTGGCAACCCATTTTTAATTCAGCTGGCCAAGTCACCTTTCCGGCCTCACATGGATAAGTTATAGATCGTGTGTTAGTGTATTGTGGTCTTTCGTTTGCTGTATCTCGTTGTTAGCTGTGTTGTCATTGACAAAGATTCTGAGAATCGAAACGTCTGTGTGTCGTATTGTATGCGTTCGTGTGTATTTTATCTTATTTTATTATTCATTTTTATATTTATTGAGTGCTTCTGATCATACAGGGACTTGGAACCTCATGGGGCGGCTCTTGCTCCTGGGTGTATCCTGAGCCCTAAAATAATTAAGCAAATTGTTCAATAATCAGCACACTCAAACATACATTTTCACAGCTACGTTAATATGCAATGAGTAATTTCCCCCACCCCCCCCCCCCCCTCGTTTTAAACTTAACATATACAAAAGTTATTTGCATATCCTTTACAGGACGTTGCAGTCAACACCAGCATTTTTTGCTGTTGTGATATCTTGACAAGTTTTAATTCAGTAGTTTGCCATTGCTTTCTTAACGACCGGCACCCATACCATTTCGTTAGAAAAACACCAATGCAACGCGGGCTGCTGCCAAATCGCGCGCAGATATTTCGAACGCGGGCATGCCGGATCACGAACTGCGTCCGTGATCCTTTCGCCAGCAAGCCATCATTTAACATATGATGCATGTAATTATCGCTATTGTTCAACATTTTCTTATTATTTCTATTATTTCATCCAGGAAAACAATCATGTGATAGGTCGGTACCAGGCCATATACCTTTATAAAATAATGGATCTGGCTTCTCACCCTTGTTCCTGAGATCAAAGTGTAGTCTCTGCACTTGATCTTGCTATGGCCACTAGCAGAGGCGGTGATCTGAATGACACATACGGACGTGGGACCAGGTGGGGCGGCTATGGCCCAGGGGAAACTCGAGCCCTTATTTATAAAATTAAAACCTTTGAAAGTTATCGATAAACCATTACACTCTTTGGACAATAATCACCTTCTAATTAATATCATGTGAGGGTAAAACCGTGATTAGCAGCTATTTGTGGCTGGCTCAGTCACAGGATTATTAATCTGAACCAGGGATTGACCCTAATATAACTCCTCTTTGACGTTGAACGGAGTGGAGGTAACTGTATATTCCAAATTGTACAGGAAAAAAAAATGATGAACTTTGGGAAAACCAACATGAAAACTTTATTTCATATACAACATTCAACATTTTTACAATTCACTTCCATCCATCTATTAAACTGAAGACTTTACCAGGATTCGATTGGATAATTCTAAAAGATACTGAACGTTTGCTTGTTTGTTTGTTTGATGTTTATTTGTGTGTTTTGTTTTGGAATTGCAGTTACCGAAAACAAAAATTTATCAATATGATTTCTAACATCGCTACATTTGGCGTTGCAGAATAATAAATAGTATGCAGTCATTACACAAACATTTAGAGAATCTTGCTGCATTTGACGCATGGGTTCTTGTTGTATTTGCGTAAAGGAAAACACACATAGCAACTTGTAAATACACACCGTTTTATACGAAATAAAACTACATTAAATAGAAGACACGTAATTAAAATAGTGTAAAGGTACATAATAACAATCGATTTTTTCCCCATAAGGAACACTATTGAAAGTAGCATAAGTGTATTATGTGATTTAATAATTGTAATATCTATCCCATTTTTAAAAATAAAATGTCTATCGAAATTAATGACAATTATGTACAGCATAAATGAATGGATAATAATTGTAAGTGATCTTCAACGACTTTGTACAAGCAAAGACTTTATTTACATGCTTGAGAATTTTACAACACATTAAAAAAGTTTTCTTCACGATGTTACATCAAATGTTATCTTACTATTATAGCGCAAATCGACCCTGTATATTGTATTTTTGTCTTAATATTCAGCACTGTGAATTGTTTCAGGACATTTGGCTAAGATCAGAGTGTAGAAAGAAACATTGTGGGAACTCATCATCATCAAGATCCATGCCGTTGGCCGGCGGTCATGGCTGTTCTCTTGCCATCAAGCTTGCCTGTTGTGCTCATCAAATGTCCAAACAATCTTGACTCTCTAAGACTAATTTCTCCAATCAATCCCCCATTTTCATTTGTCCCTTGAAGGACTGTCTCATTTAATTTTCTGCCCATCCATGGTATTCTTTGTATTTTCTCAAAAACCACATTTCCATCGCATGTAGATGTTTCTCAGCGTGTCCATTATTTGTCCATGTTTCACACGTATACAAGAATATGGGTTCCATATAGCACTTCAGCACTCTTTTCTCACTACAATTAACAACGTTTTGTTGGTAATTTATGTATTCTATTTTGCAAAAGGCCACCTTTGTCATGGCAATTCTTGATCTAATTTCTGCAAGGCATCTTCCATCAGATGTTACAACTGTTCCGAGATAGTTATTTTGATTCACATGTTTAAGAATATTTCCATTCACTTGGATGTTACGATGTGGTATTTCTTTCTTCTCGGAGACGATCATAATCTCTGTTTCTTAGAATTCCATTTCAAACCTAGATTCTCTCAGTGTACGATAACCGCATTCACCAAATGTTGTAAATCATGTTAATTGTCAGCAATCAATAATATATCGTCCGCATATCTTATATTATTGATGTTTTGTGGGAACTAAGGGGTCTCAAAAATATAATATCTGTTATTGTATCACGACAGTGATTAAAGGTAGACTTATCTGTCCATGGCCATCAGCTTACAACAGTCATAATTATTACGATTATCGTTATTTTTATTTGTTTAAAGTTGCATTTTGAAAGGATCAGTTCGTGAAGGTGACATCCTGACACTTCTGGAGTCTGAAAGAAAATCTAGAAGATAAAGATAAAGATATTATAGATTCAAGAAATGAAGGCAATCGTGGGCTCTCTTAGATGATGCATCCAATTCATTTTGTGAATTGTGTTTTACTGAACACATTAAACGTGTTTTATCATTTAAAAAAAAAAAAATGCATTTGTCCGGCCTGTAAAAGGTCCACAACAAAAACAGGCACATGAGACGGCTACGGCTGCTGGGAATAACCGCGAACCCTTATTAAAAAAAAATAATATAAATAAATCCTTAATTTTCAGCACTTTGGGTTGTTTCAAGACGATGGGCTAAGATCAAAGGCACATAGTGGAACTCATATCATCCCATCTCCTCTTGTATCTTGCGGCGTCGAGGTGACGTATAAACAGCGGGACAATGCCCGTTCATGGGTTTCATGTATCAAGATTACTTCTTAGTTTTCCTGCGAGCAGTATGAAAATCCCCTGATGGTTTGCTATGCCAGACGCAGGTTTAGAACAATCTGACCAAGGGACCGCTCGCGAGCCAGAACCCCGTTGGCCCATGACCTCGCGGACAGGGTTTCCAAGTCTACACCACGAGGGGGTGGGTTTGACTTGTGTAGACTGCGGGTCATCGGCAGGCTAATAATTTTCTCTGTTCACCCCTCCAGGGAGAGTCTAGCCGATCCGAACCCTGCTGGCAGCAGAGCCAGGCGCAGTCCACACCTTGTAGACCCTAGAGGGACTAAAAGGCCTTAAATAACAATGTAGTTTAGTTCTTGTATCAGGACATAAGAAGATTCGGTTGTTGCACACAGTGAACAACCAAGGTTGGAATTAGATTGCAAGAAGACACAGATTATGGTCGTCAGTAGGAAGAAGAAATTACCGGAATGCAATATGCAGGTAAATGGGATACTCTTAAGCAAGTGAATCGGTACAATTATCTCCGAACAGTCATAACATCTGATGGGGATGCCTTGAGTAGATTTGAACAAGAATCGCCATGGCGAATGTAGCCTTTTGCAAGATGGAAAACATGCTGAACAATAAAATGTTTTCATTTGCAATGTAGCTTAGTCTCATGTGCACCTGTTTGGATTACTATATCACGAAGAATGATACGGAGAATACGAAGCCATAAACAGTGGAATTAGGAAAACAAAATGTGTCCTGACAGTAAAAGGCAAAATATCCTTAAATTAATCACTTTGGATTGTTTCACGGCAATTAGGCTAAGATCAAAGTGTAGCTTCTGTTCTTGTATCTGACTGACTGGCACCTGGCCGTCTTTACAAACGATAGTTTGTTACATTGTACTTCAAGAAGGCATAAAAACTACAACCCATGGCGGTAGCGAATGTGACTGATCAGAACAATTCGCGCTGTAAATGTTCATCCACAATGGATGCATGTGAACATATGGTCATTTCCATCCTTACAAACCATCTGACGTCTCAACCGCCCAGTTTGTGATCTATTTGCAACCATTTTCTTTCTTGTCTTTATACCATTTGTGATTTTTGCCTTCCATGCAACACGATCAGCGGCTACTTGCTCCCAAGTGCAATATGAATGATTGTATAAATCATATCCCGCTTACACATATCCTTGTATCGTAGTAGAGGCCGGCATTGAGATTTCTTGTATCAAGACTGATTAAGGGTAGAATGATTTATCTGCACTTGATCTGGCCATGACCACCAGCAGAATTGGCCATCACAATGACATACAGGAACTTGGAAACTCATGGGGCTGCTCTTACTCCTGGGGAACACATACAGGAACTTGGAACTCATGGGGCTGCTCTTGGTTCTAGGGAACACATACAGGAACTTGGAAACTCATGGGGCGGTTCTTGAGAGTAGAGTAGCACTGCCTAAAGCCAACCTGTTGTGGCACAATAATGTTTTCACTTTCAATGTACCACTGTAGTCTGTGATTGATGTTGCGTTCCAGTGTTTTGCAGAGACAGCTGGTGAGGCTAATTGGTCTGTAGCTGGAGGGAATGGAACTATCTTTCCCTGATTTTAGGAGGGGTATCATGATTGCTTCTCTCCAGGCTTGTGGAACACTGCCTACGTTCCAGGTGTTATTGAAGATCTGTAACAGCTTTGCTTTGGCCTATGTTCCTAGGTTTCTGATCATTTCATTGAAGATACCATCAGCTCCTGGTGACTTTCTCATTTTCAGTTTTGATATGGCTAGCTCCAGTTCGCTGATTGTGATAGGTGCCTCCAGAAACTCATGCACTATTTCCTTCTGTCATGTATGTTGTCGTTTCTTTCGAATTTCTTGTTGTTTCTCTGGACTAATTTCGATATTGTTATCTTGTGCGAATGAGTCCGCAAATTGGTCAGCTGCTTGCTTTCCTGTTAAGATGTTTCCGTCTTTATATAGTGCAATTTTTAAGTTTTTCCCTGAACCCTCATCGTTAAGCTGTTTTATTAGCTTCCACAACTTCCTTGTGTCTCTTTCAAAGTTCAGTGACTCTGTTTTCTCCTGTCAGCTTTTCCGTCTAGCATGCAGCTGGGCCCTTTGAAATTTGGCTTTTGCTGCTGGTATTTATTGTGGTGCTCTTACAATTTATTTCTAACCGCAGTTGTTCACTGTGTGCAACAACCGCATCTACTAATTATTGTAGATTCTGCTCATTGTCTGTAATCAATACTGTATCATTTGCATATCTAATGTTATTGATGTTTTACTGACTCAGTCACATGATTATTAATCTGAACCAGTGATTGATCTTAATATAACCCCTCTTTGACGTTGAACAGTGTAGGGGTAATGGTAAAATCGAAATCGTAGAAGAGTTTAAAAAAAGAATCTATGCACATTGGGCAAACCCATATGGAAACCTTATTTCAAATACAACATTCAACATTTGTACACATTCGCTTCCGTCCATTGATTGAACTGGAGAATTTACGAGGATTCATTGGGTAATTCTAAAAGATACTGCACGTTTTTTTTTTTTTTTAAATTGCAATTACCGAAAACAATCATCCATCCATCATGTGCCATGCCGGTAAGTGTGGTCTGTCATATTTTGCCATCTCACTCGATCACCAGAGTTGTGGATCAGCTCTGTGTTTCTGTCTCGACCATGCCACGAGGCCAAGCCATCCAGGTACTTGCTTCTAGGTCTTCCTCTTGGTCTGTTCCATTCGATCTTACCGGTTGTCACCAAGTTCTCCAGATCATTTCTTCTCATAACATGCCCAAAAATTTTTGACTCTCTGCGTCTAATGTCTCTAATCAGTTTACGATCTTCATTTGTTTCTTGAAGGACTTGTTCATTGGTCTTTCTGGCTGTCCATGGTATTCTTTGCATTTTCCTCAGAAACCACACTCCTACAGCCATAAGATGTTTTTCAGCTTGACTGCTCATTGTCCAAGCTTCACATCCATATAAAAGTACAGGTTCTATGTTGCACTTTAACACTCTTTTTCTCGTTTTAATTGACATCTTTTATTGGTCAGTATGTTTTTCATCTTGCTAAAAGCTACTTTTGCCATGGCGATTCTTGTTCTAATCTCTTCAAGGCATCTCCCATCAGATGTTATTACTGTTCAAAGATAATTGTACCTATTCACTTGTTGAATAATATTCCCATTTACTTGTATATTACATTGTGGTATTTCGTTCTTCCTAGTGACGACCATAATCTGTGTCTTTTTACAATTTAATTCTAACCCTAGTTGTTCACTGTGTGTAACAACCGCATCTACTAAATGTTGCCGGTCCTGTTCATTGTCTGCAATCAAGAGTGTATCATCAGCATATCTAATGTTATTGACAGAAAACAACAACTTATCAATATAAATTCAAACACCGCTACATTTGCCGTTTCAGAATAATAAATAGTATGTAGTCATTACACAAACATTTAGAGAATCTTGCTGCATTTGACGTCTCGGTTCTTGTTGTATTTGCAAATGTAAAGAAAACACACTATTTTGTACGAACTAAAACCACATGAAACAGAAGACGTATTGAAGTAAAAGTAAGGGACATAACACATCAGCTTTCCCCCCTCTAAGGAACATTACTAAAAGTAGCATAAATGTATTATATGATTTAAATAATTGTGATATGTGATTATGTGGTTGTTTCGGGATTTGAAATTTAAATATTGAGCACAACCCACTACTGGCAACGCCGATCGCATTCTGGTATGAACCTAAGGCCTATCCACGTCAATATGGAAAGCACTATACTCGAGTTTCGCCCTCATTTGAGCTCGTCAGTAGTGCATATCCCTGACCGGATCCGGAAACAGTCCCGGATCACGCGTGTGAAGCGGGTGTGTAACCACGCGGCACACACTGGACACACCAAATTATCAAAACAGAATATCACAACGCTACCCATCGTAGGCTATGCTCAAGATTGCCCAATCGCCGCGACCGACGTCCGTCAATCGATGGGACCCGAACGATCAGGACTTCTCACTGGCAAGGAACACCAGGCCTCCTAAATCCAGTGAGCAATAATCAATTGATTATGTGGTTGTTTCGGGATTTGAAATTTAAATATTGAGCACAACCCACTACTGGCAACGCCGATCGCATTCTGGTATGAGCCTAAGGCCTATCCACGTCAATATGGAAGCACTATACTCGAGTTTCGCCCTCATTTGAGCTCGTCAGTAGTGCATATCCCTGACCGGATCCGGAAACAGTCCCGGATCACGCGTGTGAAGCGGGTGTGTAACCACGCGGCACACACTGGACACACCAAATTATCAAAACAGAATATCACAACGCTACCCATCGTAGGCTATGCTCAAGATTGCCCAATCGCCGCGACCGACGTCCGTCAATCGATGGGACCCAAACGATCAGGACTTCTCACTGGCAAGGAACACCAGGCCTCCTAAATCCAGTGAGCAATAATCAATTGATTATGTGGTTGTTTCGGGATTTGAAATTTAAATATTGAGCACAACCCACTACTGGCAACGCCGATCGCATTCTGGTATGAGCCTAAGGCCTATCCACGTCAATATGGAAACACTATACTCGAGTTTCGCCCTCGTTTGAGCTCGTCAGTAGTGCATATCCCTGACCGGATCCGGAAACAGTCCCGGATCACGCGTGTGAAGCGGGTGTGTAACCACGCGGCACACACTGGACACACCAAATTATCAAAACAGAATATCACAACGCTACCCATCGTAGGCTATGCTCAAGATTGCCCAATCGCCGCGACCGACGTCCGTCAATCGATGGGACCCAAACGATCAGGACTTCTCACTGGCAAGGAACACCAGGCCTCCTAAATCCAGTGAGCAATAATCAATTGATTATGTGGTTGTTTCGGGATTTGAAATTTAAATATTGAGCACAACCCACTACTGGCAACGCCGATCGCATTCTGGTATGAGCCAGAATCTTGAGCATAGCCTACGATGGGTAGCGTTGTGATATTCTGTTTTGATAATTTGGTGTGTCCAGTGTGTGCTGCGTGGTTACACACCCGCTTCACACGCGTGATCCGGGACTGTTTCCGGATCCGGTCAGGGATATGCACTACTGACGAGCTCAAACGAGGGCGAAACTCGAGTATAGTGTTTCCATATTGACGTGGATAGGCCTTAGGCTCATACCAGAATGCGATCGGCGTTGCCAGTAGTGGGTTGTGCTCAATATTTAAATTGTGATATGTATCTAATATGTTATAAAATTTTAATCGAAATAAATGAGTGTAATTTCCGTATTGAACAATGGGATAATAATTTTAAGTGACCTTGAAAGATTTGTTTAAAAGTAAAGGCTTCATTTTACAATTGAGAATTTTACAACATAATTGATTTATTTCTCCTCGATATTACATCAATTGTTTTTATACTTATTACAGCAGAGTTTCTACTGTAGGCAAATTGTATTTTTGTCAGGCCTGTAAAAGGTCAATAATTCTTAATGTTCAGCACTTTGGATTGTTTCACGGCATTTTGGCTAAGATCAAAGTGTAGATAATGGGAACTCATCATCATCAAGTGCCATGCCGGTGGGCGGCGGTCATGGGTGCTCTCTTGCCATCAAGTTTGCCAGTTGTCACCAAATTTTCAAGTCCATTTCTCCTCATCAAATGTCCAAACAATCTTGACTGTCTATGTCTAGTTTCTCCAATCAGTCACCGTTTTTCATTTGTCTCTTGAAGGATTGTCTCATTTGATTGTCTGTCCATCCATGGCATTCTTTACATGTGTCTTAAAAAAAAAAAAAAAAAAAAAAAAAAAAAAAAAAAACCACATCCCCCATGCTATTAGATGTTTCTCAGCTTCTCTGCATGTTTTACACGCTTACAACAATATGGGTTCCATGTAGCACTTCAACACTCTTTTTCTCACTGCAATTGACAACATTTTATTGTGTACGTAAGTTTTCTAATTTGCAGAACGCCACCTTTGCCAAGGCATTTTTGATCTAATCTCTGAAAGGCATCTCCCATCAGATGTTACGACTGTTCCGAGATAGTAATACCAATTCAACTGTTTAAGAATATTTCCATTCACTTGGATATTATAATGCGGTATTTCTTTCTTCTTGAAGACCACAGCAATCTCTGTTTTCTTACAATTAATTTCCAAACCTAGTTTCTCAATGTGTACAGTTACCGAATCAACCAAATGTTGTCAGAAATCAATACGGTATCGTTCGCATATCTTAAATTATTGATGTTTTGGGGAACTAAGAGGCCTTTAAAAATGTAGTATTTGTTATTGTATCACGACAGTGATTAAAAGTAGACTTATCTGTCCATGACCACTGACTGACTGACCGACTGACTGACTGACTGACTGACTGACTGACTGACACTTTGCCAAGTTGACAGACGATAGTTCGTAAAATGGAGTTATTCCTCTCCATATTACAAAGCCTGGGCTGAATTTAGAGCTGATGTGTTGCTTGGCCTGCCTAGTTTATTCCAGAGGATAGGTACCACCAATACGCCTTAAACAAGACAAACTGCAGAAGCTGCCGGATCAGCAAAGCAATACTCTAACTGCCGTCCAAGCCTCAGGGCCTGGTTTGCCCTGCCATGACATTTAGTCTTTAGGTTGCATTTCCTCGCACTAGGGTAAGGATTGTACCCTCCCAGTTGCATTCCTCCGCCCAAAGCCGTTGGCACAATGTGGGGTGTCGGGTTTGGTGAGCGCCACCCAACATTCGACGCTAACAGATAGCAGGTAGTACCGACTACTGTCACACGTTAGCTCAGTCATATCTGACTAAGACCCAACATTCGGCGCTAACAGAAAGCAGGTAGTACCGTCTACTGTCACACGTTAGCTCAGTCATATCTGACTAAGACCCAACATTCGGCGCTAACAGAAAGCAGGTAGTACCGTCTACTGTCACACGTTAGCTCAGTCATAGCTGACTAAGACCCAACATTCGGCGCTAACAGAAAGCAGGTAGTACCGTCTACTGTCACACGTTAGCTCAGTCATATCTGACTAAGACCCAACATTCGGCGCTAACAGAAAGCAGGTAGTACCGTCTACTGTAACACGTTAGCTCAGTCATATCTGACTAAGACCAGACACCCAAACAGTTTACTACTATTATTATTATTATTATTATTATTATCATTATTATTATTATTATTATTATTATTATTATTATTATTTAAAGTTCGCAATGGGAAAAGACCAGTTCGTGAGGCTGACATCTTGAGACTTCTGGAGTCTGAAAGAGAAAGTAGAAGATTAAGATAAACATATCAGGATTCAAGAAATGAAGGCAATCTTGGACTGTATTAGATGATGCATTCAATTCATGTTGTGTATTGTGTGTTACTGAACACATTAAACATGTTTTATCAATTAAAAAACATCGTGTCCGGCCAGTAAAATGTCCACAACAAAAACAGGCACATAGGGCGGGGCCTGGCCGCTGGGGGTAACCGCGAGCCATTATAAAAAAAAATAAAATAAAACCTTAATGTTCAGCAATTTGGTTTGTTTCATGGCAACTTGGCTAAGGTCAAAGGCAAATAGTGGGACTGTCAAGAAACTATCATTTACTGCCTTGCTGTAACTTGCGGTGGATGGCAGGTGGATCTTGAGCCCCCCCACCACCCTATCCCTTAACCCTGGCTAGTGCAGTCGCCGCGAATTGTGCAGGTTAGATGTTTTTGCTTTTGCACCCGACAGAAAAATATCCACACCGTACCGAGGTTTCCAACTCGGGTCACCAGAAGGAGAATCCGGCATTCTAGCCACTCGATAAGCCGCTCCCAAATGTCATTAAATAAATATGTAGCCTATGTTCTTGTATCACGACATTTAGTAGATGGGGCTGTTGCACACGGTGAACATCTGGGACTGGAATTAAATTGTAAGAAGACACAGATTATGGTCGTCACAGGGACGAAGGACATACCACTATGCAATTTACAAGTAAATGGGAGTATTCTTAAACAAGTGAATCATTAAAATTATCTCGGAACAGTCATTACATCTGATGGGAGATGCCGTGAAGAGATTAGAACAAGAATCGCCGTGGCGATAGTAGCCTTTTGCAAGATGGAAAAACATTCTGACCAATAAAATGTCATTTGCAATGAGAAAAAGAGTTAGTTAGTTAGTTAGTTAGTTAGTCGCGGTTCCAACTTCACGGCAACGGGTTGTCCCCATATTTCTCCTGTCCTGTGCCACTGAATATCACACAAAATGCTCCTCACTGCCCTATGTGAACAATGGAATAGACAGGAGTGTCGGCAAGCCAAAAGTCCGCACAGGTACACTGTGCATAATGCCTCCCCCAGAATGCCAACACAAAAGTCCTCCACGAAAAATACAGTTCATCGTCGATGGAAACGGCAGTCACCAGAAAGACTTCATTGACCCAGGTTTTATCCCATATCGCTCGGTCTCTTTCCGCAGAAAAAGAGTGTTGAGGTGCTACATAGAACCTGCACTTTTGTATGGATGTGAAGCGTGGACAATGAGCAGACAAGCTGAAAAACATCTGATGACAGTGGAAGTGTAGTTTCTGAGGAAGATGCAAAGAATACCGTGGACGGAAGAAAAACCAATGACCAAGTCCTGCAAGATACAAATGAAAATCGTAAATTAGACGTAGACAGTTAAAAAGAAATATGTGGTCACGTTATGAGAAAAAAATAAATTGGAGAACTTGGTGACAACTGGCAAGATTGAGGGGAGGAGAACAAGGTTGAGGTTGAGAAGTAAATACCTGGATGGCTTGGCCACGCGGTATGGTCGAGACAAGAACACAACTGATCCACGACTATGGTGATCGAGTGAGATGGTGAAACATCTGTATTATTGACCTGCCCGGCATGGCATATGATGAATGAATCACGACAGTGTTTAAGGGTAGACGTATCTCTCTATGGCCACCAGCTTACTACTATCACCATTACTAGTATCATTATTATTATTATTATTTTTTTTTTGGCATATCCTTTTTACAGGACATCGCTATCAAAATCAGCATTGTACTGCTGTTGTTGATGTATTGGCAAGTTTACGTTCAGTAGTTTACCATTGCTTTCTGAACGACTGGCTCCCACACCAACTCGTTTAAAACCCAGCGTAACGAGGTCTACTGCCATATCGGCCGCAGCTGTGTTTCGAACGCGGTAAGCATGCTTACGAATCGCGTCCGTAATCCCTTCGTCACGAAGATCGATTATTATTATTGTATTAGGATGTGTAAAATGAAATATAGTGTCGTGTGCCTGTATGGTTTTGCAGTTACATATGCCATGTGTGTGAGGTGAGGGTGGGGAAGTGGCGGTGTGGCGGCCTTTAAACCAAGGCATGTCTCAACTATTAAAATAATGTTATGTAATGATATGTTTGCCGGTCTCCCTGGACAATGAGTTAAGGACGCTGTTCGTAATCCAGTATACCAAGTACGAAACACAACTGAGCGAGATTCGACAGCGGATCGCGTAGCGTTGTCTTTTTTTTATTTATTTTTTTTTTTTTTTTTACAGAAAGGTATGTGAGCCGGTCATTCAGAAAGCAATTGCAAACTACTGAACATAAAACTTGCCAAGACATCAACAGCAGCTGAAAAATGCTGGTATTGACTGCAATGTCCTGTAAACAGGATATGCAAAAAAAGAAATGATATGTTTGAAAGGAGGACGTGTAGACCACCGCGTATAGATACATTAAATTAGGTACCCAGTAAACTTATGGGATTGTAGTGGGCAGGATTCATTCCTTCCCTTTGTATTTGACACCCAGACACTATCACAAGGAAAAGCTTGATACGTTGGACACATTATCTCCCTGGGGGAAATGTCACAGGCTCTAATTAGTGGTTATACATCTCCGTTCAGCTCCGTCTGAGCACAGGGCAGGGCTAATGTAGAGACTTGTCTTCTTACGGGTCCAATTACCATCTCAAGGGGGCTGTATTGTATGGCTTCCCAATCTCTTCTCCAAGCCCAGGAACCAGCAGTTTAATACCGGTGCGTACCTGAGCTTCACATCTGCGAGTGGGTTGGAGGTTCTGGGAAAGTTGAAAATACTAAACACGCAGTTTGTAAACCGTGCCACGTAGAGTCACGGCAAAGTCTTGTCCAATGTAGGATCTGGTTCTGATCATGGGACTCCTATAGGCCCATTGGAATGTTCTGAGATGGGGTGATATTATATGATCCAAAGACTGAGCTGGACAGAGCAGAGATCATCATCATCATCATCATCATCATCATCATCATCATCATCATCATCATCATCATCAATTGCCAGCTGGCTTAGATAGGCATTCATGTCTCTCCACAAATCTCGGTGTTTGGTGTACTGGATTAAATCTGCTGATGATATTCCTCCATGCCACCGTCTAGTCTACCCAGCATTATTCTCTTGTTGTGCCTCTGCCTCTTTTCCTTTGATCTGTCCAGTTGTCACGATGTTTTTCAAAACCCCTCTTCTCATCACATGACCAAAGAAAACATTTTGTCTCTTTCAAATTAACAAATTATTAAAAACCGAGTGATTAAATAAACAGTTATTCAAAGAAAATTAGCGGGCGTGTAAACAGAGTAGACAGCAATGAAGTCGATCATCTGGACTTGGAAGACTTTAAGTTACATATTGTGAGCCCTATGTGGCGCAGGTATTATTCTATATAACGAGTCAATATGGACAAGGTACAGCCAGTCATGCTTTCTAAAGTCCCAGAGGTTCTTGGACGTACTTGATCCTAGAGACAGGGCACACAAGTGCGAGTCGAGTTCTTGGATGACTCCAATATATCAAGTATTCGCAATGTGAATGGATCAGCTCCTGAGGGTGATATCCTGACTCTTCTGGAGTCTTAATGAGAAGCCAGAAGATTAAGATGCAGATAGCGTCATGGATTCAAGAAATGAAGGCAATCTTGGGCTCTATTAGATGATGCATTCAATTAATTATGTGCATTGTGTGTTACTGAACACATTAAACATATTTTATAATTTAAAACAAACAAAACAAAAATATCGTTTATCAGCACTTCGCAGCAGAGACCAAGAGAGGATTCGAGGAACCCAGAGGGAGATCCGGCAGCCCAGAGTGCTGCGTCCGTGAACGGGCACGAAGAAGGAACATGGCAACGGAGGCAACGGAGGCAGTGGACAGGGAAGAAGCTGGCTTCCCACGCCACAGGTGTTAGGAGATGTATGAGGGCACGAAGCATCGGGTGCATAAACCTCTTCTCCCGGAGGGAGGGGAGGTTTGGGAGCAGACATATTCGCAGGTATGGAACAAACACATAACAACGCAAGGACAGCGCAAACGGCCGAACGTCTCGCAATACGGGGAAAAAAAGCTCCTGGAGTCATGATCCGGACGGGTCCTCCCCCAGAGAGAGTCAAGAAGGTAAAATGGCCGAAACATTCTGGGAAGTGGGCTTCTGCTGACGATCAGAATTCCACATGTCGTTGCTTTCCCCGCATGTATTATGTGATTTAAATAATTGTAGTATTTATCTTAAGCATTTCGTAACAACCAACGCAAGGCGGTCTGCTGCCAAATCGCCCGCAGCTGTGTTTCGAAAGCTGGCATGCGGGATTACGAACTGCGTCCGTAACACCTTCGCCACGGAGCCGGCAAGGGGAAATTACTCTAGACAATAAGATGTCCTTCCTGTTGAATTAGCATGTTTAATATTTAAAGATGGATGTTATCGCAGAGTTTGTGTTTATTCAGAGTTTGACAGTGTGCTCAATTTTAGTCAGGCTCAGGCGGAAGTCCTGCTAGAACATAAATCTAGGCCACCGTTATTTAAAATCTGCCAAACGGTAGTCAGTGTGTACAGGCAATGCTTTTGTGGGCATTTAGTTTAAAGTGTTGGTTATGAAAGTCAAGTGAGTACTTGTGGTATTGAATCCAGAACTACATAGCCCGGAATCTAATGTTGGGAATCAACACAAGTGATAATCGATCTTGCTCACATAGATAATCAAGGAGCCATTTGAACTATAGAAAGAGATTCATTGATTCATTCAGTAGCATGTCCTATGTAGAACCTCGCTTCCATTACAACCTTCCGGAAACTTTTCGGTCATTGGCAATATGTCCCGCGTCCGATACACCCATCTGGAGTCATCCGCAACATCCTGCACCCATCTTCTGTTTGGCCCTCCTCTTTCTCTCTTCCCGGGCATACACCCCTCCATTATTGTTCTCTCTAAACTTTCATGGCGTTTAAAGTGGCCACACTATTTCATATCTTTTTTTTTTTTAAATCGCCTTTAGCAGCCAACCTTCCCTCAGTATTCAACTCTTGTCGTATAGATGCATTTGTTCTTTTCTGTATCCAAGATAATTTTAGAACCCGTCTATAACATTTGTATTCAAAGGCATTTATGCGCTGTTCAGCTTGTTTAGCAAGTGATCATGTCTCACATGCAAATGTTGCAATAGGAGAGACGCATGCTCTTAAAAGTCTAACTTTTGTAGTTCTATCTGTGCCACTCCACAATTTATTCAGTTGTTTTAGTGTTTGAAACGCAATAGATATTCGTCTTGTAATTTATTTCATTGTGTCACCATTGCTGGTAATTAATGATCCAGGATATTCGAAACTGTCCACCACCTTCAATGTTTCCTCATTAACATATATTTCTTTCTCCATTTCGTTTTATCTGTATGCATTATCTCTGTTTTTATATGTTAGAAACAAAGTAGGTTAATCTCATATGCACCTGTTCGGCTTATATCATAAAGAAATGTACGGAGAACAAGAAGTCATAAACAGTGGAAATAGGAAAAAATATGTGCCTGGCTTGTAAAAGGCCAAAAATCATTAAATTCATTACTGTGGATTGTTCTTGTATCTGACTGACTGGCACCTGGCCGTCTTGACAGACGATAGTTTGTGACATTGTGCTCCCAGAAGGCATAATAACTAAAACCAATGGTGGTAACGATTATGACTAATCAGACCAATTCGCGCTATAAATGTTCGTCTACAATGGATGCATGCGAATACATGGACACTTCCTCCATCACTCACCATTTAACGTCTCACACGCTCAGGTGTGTGACCTATGTGCAATCATTTTCTCCTTTGTCTTAATTCCATTTCTGATCTTTGCCCTCCATGCAACACGGTCAGCGGCTACTTGCTCCAAAGGTGCAATATCAATGCCTGTGTCAATCATGTCCCGCTGACACACATCTTTGTATCGTAGAAGCGACCCGACCCCGAGATTCTTGTATCACGAGAGTAATTAAGGGTCTTACTTGATCTGGCCAAGGTCACCAGTACAGGACGTTATCACAATGACATACAGGGACTTGGAACCTCATCGCGCTTCTCTTGCTCCTGGTGAACAAATACAGGAACATGGAACCTCATGGGCGGTTTTTGCTCCTGGGGAACATATACAAGGACTAGGAACCTCATGGGTGGATCCTTCCCCAAGAAACCCTGAACCCTAAAAATATTACGCAAATTTTTAATAATTAGAACACACAAACACACATTTTCACAGCTATGTTAAAAGACAATGCTTAATTAACCCCCCCCCCCCCCCCCACCTTTTTAACCTTAACATATGATGAATATAATTATCGTTGTTTTTCAACATTGCTATTATTATTATTATTATTTCATCCAGGAAAAACGAAAATGTGATGGGCATGTGTCAAGCCGTATACCTTTATAAAAGAGTGGGTCTGGCTTCTCGGCCTTTCGGCTAAGGTCAAAGTGTAGTATCTGCACTTGATCTTGCCCGGACCACCAGCAGAGGCGGTTCATTCGAATGGCACACATGGACGTGGGACCCGATTGGATGGCTATGGCCCTGGAGGAATCTCGAGGCCTTATAAAAATAAATTAAAACTTATCCCAAGTCATTACCCTATTTGGACAGCCATCACCTTCAAATTAATAAGCTTTTGAGGGTAAAAACATGGACAGCTGCTATTTGTGGTCGGCTCAGTCATAGGATTATTAATCTGAGCCAGGGAGTGACCCTAATATAACTTCTCCTTGAGGTTGAACGGGGTAGGGGTAATGGTATATTTAAAGATTTTTAATATTTAGTATTTTTTAAATATTTAGTGAATCTTGCTGCATTTGACGTATGGGTTCTGGTTGTATTTGCAAATGTAAAGGGCAACACACATTGCACCTTGTAAATACACACTGTTTGTACGACATTAAACAACATGAAACCGAAGACAAGTATTTAAAATAGTGGAAAGGGACATAATAACAATTTTATTCTTTTTTCCATAAGGTACATTACTGAAAGTGACATTAATGTATAATGTGATTTAATCATTGTAACATTTATCCCATATTTTAAATAAAATGTTTACATAAGTTTTTGACAATTATATACACCTTAAATAAAGGGATAATAATTGTGAGTGATCTTTAAAGAATTTATAAAGGCAAAGGCTTTATTTTACAGGCGTGATAATTTACAACAAATTTTAAAAATTGCTTCACGATAATACATGCAATGATTTTATGTTTTTTCTATAATGCTGTAGTGTCGCTTTGTAATTTCTATTTTTGTCAGGCCTGAAAACGGCCACAAATCCTTAATATTCAGCACCTTGGGTTGAATCACGGCATTTTGGCTGAGATCAAAGTGTAGAAAGAAACATAGTGGGAACTCATCATCATCAAGTGCCATGCCAGTGGGCGGGCGGTCATGGCTGTTCTCTTGCCATCAAGCTTGCCAGTTGTCCTCATCAAATGCCCAAACAATCTTGACTGTCTACGTCTAATTTCTCCAATCAACCCCCGATTTTCATTTGTCTTTTGAAAGACTGTCTCGTTTGATTTTATGTCCGTCCATGCTATCCTTTGCATTGTTCTCAAAAACTACGTTTCCACCGCCATTAGATGTTTCTCAGTGTGTCCGTTATTTGTCCATGTTTCACACGCAATACACAATATGGGTTCCATATAGTACTTCAGCACTCATTATCTCACTGCAGTTAACAACTTTTTGTTGTAAGTATGTTTTCTATTTGGAGAAGGCCACCTTTGCCATGGCAATTCTTGATCTAATCTCTGCAAGGCATCCTCCATCAGATGTTACAACTGTTCCGAGATGGGTATATTGATTCACATGTTTAAGAATATTTCCATTCTCTTGGATGTTACAATGTGGTATTTCTTTCTTCTCGGAGAACGATTATGATCTATGTTTTCTTACAATTCAATTACAAACCTAGTTTCTCAATGTGTACAATAACCACATCCACCAAATGTTGTAGATTATGTTCGTTGTCAGCAATCAATACTGTATCGTCCGCATATCTTATATTATTGATGTTTTGGGGGAACTAAGGAGATCTTTAAATCAAATGTACTATCTGGTCTTGTATCAGGACAGTGATTAAAGACAGACTTATCTGTCCATGGTCTTCAGCTTACTACTGTGATAATTATTACTATTATCATTAGTTTTATTATTAAAAGGTCGCAAATTGAAAGGATCAGTTTGTGAAGGTGACAACCTAACACTTCTGGAGTCTGAAAGGAAAGCTAGAAGATTAAGATAAAGATATCATAGATTCAAGAAATGAAGGCAATCGTGGGCTCTCTTAGATGATGCATCCAATTCATTTTGTGAAGTGTATGTTGCTGAACACATTAAACGTGTTTTACCACTACCAAAAAAAAAAATCAAATAAATAAATAAATAAATAAATAAATTAATAAATAAATAAATAAAAACATTTGTCCGGCCTGTAAAAGGTCCACAACAACACAAAAAAAAAGGGACATGGGGCGGCACTGGCCGCTGTTGATAACCGCGAGCCCTTATTAAAAAATAAATAAATAAATAAATAAATAAATAAATCCTTAATTTTCAGTACTTTTGGTTGTTTCAAGACAATTTGGCTAAGATCAAAGGCACATAGAGGGACTCATCTCAACCCATCCCATCTTGCTCCTCTTGTACCTTGCGGTGTCGAAGTGAAATATAAACAGCGGGACAGTGCCCGTTCATGGGCTTCATGTATCGAGATTACTTCTTAGTTTCCCTACGAGCAGTATGAAAATCCTCGGATGACCTGCTAGGCCAGAGGCAGGTTTAGGACAAAAATCTGACCAAGAGAAGTCCATGCCAGCTGGCGAGCCAGAGCCCCGTTGTCCTATGTCCTCGCGGTCATGGTTGCCCGGTCTGCACCACGAGGGGATGGGGTTGACCTGTGTAGACTGCGGGTCATCGACAGGCTAATAATTTTCTCTGTTTACCCCTCCTGGGAGAGGCTGCACCACGAGGGGGTGTGGTTGACTTGTGTAGACTGCGGGTCATCGACAGACTAATAATTTTCTATGTTCACCCCTCCTTGGAGAAGCTAGCCGATTTTAACCCATGCTGATTTCAGTTCCAGGCGCAGTCCACATCTTGTAGACCCTATTGGGACTAAGCGGCCTTAAAAAATAAAAATGTAATTTATGTTCTTATATCAGGACATTCAGTAGATGCGGTTGTTGCACATAGTGAACAACTAGGGTTGGAATTAAATTGTAAGAAGACAGACTATGGTCGTCATTAGGAAGAAGGAAATACAGCAATGTAATAAACAAGTAAACGGGAATTCTCTTAAGCAAGTGAATCGGTACAATTATCTCGGAACTGTTATAACATCTGATACGAAATGGCTTGAATAAATTAGAACAAGAATCGCCATGGCGAATGTAGACTTTGGCAAGATGGAAAAAATACTGACCAATAAAATGTTGTCATTTGCAATTTAGGTTAATCTCATGTGCACCTGTTTGGGTTACTATATCATGAAGAAAGATGCGGAGAACAAGAAGCCATAAACAGTGGAAATAGGAAAAAACTATGTGTCCGGGTATTAAAAGGCCAAATATCCTTACATTAATCACTTTGGATTCTTTCACGGCAATTTGGCTAAGATCAAAGTGTAGCTTCTGTTCTTGTATCTGACTGACTGACACCTGGCCGTTATGACAGACAATAATTTGTGACATTGTGCTTCCAGAAGGCATAATAACTACAACCCATGGCGGTAGCGAATGTGGCTGATCAGACCAATCCCTGCTGTAAATGTTAGTCCACAATGGATGCCTGTGAACATATGGTAATTTCACCATTACACAACATCTGACGTCTCACACGCTCAGTTTGTTACCTATCTGCAATCATTTTCTCTTTTGTCTTTATACCATTTGTGATTTTTATCTTCCATGCAACACGATTAGCGGCGACTTGCTCCCAGGTGCAATATGAATGCCTGTATCAACCATGTCCCGCTTACACACATCTTTGTATCTTAGTAGAGGCGACCCCAAGATTCTTGTATAACGACAGTGGTTAAGGGTAGACTGACTTATCTGCATTAGATCTGGTCATGGGAACCTGCAGAGGCGGTCATCACAACGACATACAGGGACTTGGAACCTCATGGGGCGGTACTTGTTCCTGTGGAACCCACAGAGGGACTTGCAACCTCATGGGTGACTCTTCCCCCGGGGTACCCCTACCCTAATAAAATTAAGCAAATTTTTAATAATCAGGACACTCAAACACACATTTTCACAGTTATGTTAACAAGCAAACGAATATACCCCCCCCCCCCCCCCCCGCCGTTTACTTAACATAAAACAGTTAGTTACATATCCTTTACAGGTCGTTGCAGTCAACACCAGCATGTTTTGCTATTGTTGATGTCTTGGCAAGTTTACGTTCAGTAGTTTGCCATAGCTTTCTGAACGACCGGCACCCATATCATTTCTTTAATAAAAATACCAACGCATCGCGGTCTGCTGCCAAATCGCGATCAGTTGTTTCGAAAGCGAGTATGCGGAATCACCATCTGCATCGGTAAAACCTTCGCTAGCGAGCCATCATTTAACATATGATGCATGTCATTATCGCTGTTCAACATTGTTATTGTTATTATTTCTATTATTCCATCCAGGAAAACAAACATGTCATGGACATGATTCAGGCCATATACCTTTATAAAAGAATGCTCTGGCTTCTCGTCCTTTTGGCTGAGATCAAAGTGAAGTATCTGTACTTGATTTTGCCAGGGCCACCAGCAGAGGCGATCATCCGAATGACACACATGGACATGGGACAAGATGGGGCGGCTATGGCCCTGGAAGAATCTCGAGCCCCTCTTAAAAACAACTTTGAAAAATATCTATAAGCCATTGCACTCTTTGGAAAATAATCACCTTCAAATTAATATCATCTCATGTCATCATGTTCCTCTTGTACCTTGCGGTGTCGCGGTGAAGTACAAAAAGCGGGAGAGTGCCCGCTTATGGGCTTCATGTATCGATATTCCCATGGACTCTGTTATTCCCTGCGTCCATCGGCTTCTTCCTCTGTTTCCCTCTGGTCTGTACATCATTGCTTGTTGTGGTATACTGTTAGTTGGTACCCTACTTGCATGGCCAAACCATTTGACTTGCTGCTTTCTAATAAAATCTAGTGCAGCTATAACCCCCACTTTAGTCCTGATTTCTTCATTTCTGATCTGATCTCTTTTTGATACATTGAATATTCTTCTCAGGAATCTCATTTCTGTTGTGATTTTTCTTTTCTCTTTTTCTGTCATTGTCCAGGTTTGGCATTGGTACAATAGAGTTGGTAAACAAGAATGAGGGGAACTGCTGTAAAGCTTAAAAAGGCAATGAATGAATCAACGAAAAAACGAGAAGTAGATGTGAGCTTTACTAAAACACGACTACAAGAGACAAATTGGACGTTGACAAGAGACAAATAGACTATTTATCACCCTATTATTCCACTTACAGGCCTACGCGTATCAGTCTTTCTAAGCAAGGGATTCAGATAAGTACGTTTTATTAGTTTAATATTGTCATAGTGTGTTTCATGTAGGTTTGTGTCGGTTTGTATTTGTTTGTCCTGTGCTAACGAAGGCTTTGGCCACAACGTCCAATTTGCCTCTTGTAGTCGTGTTTTAGTAAAGCTCACATCAACTTCCCGTTTGTTTGGTGATTCATTCATTAACATAGAGTTGGTAGGAAGATTGTGTTGTAAAGTGCTTTCTTAGTAGTTATTGAAACATGTTTGTTCTTTAGTATTGGTGCCATTTGTCCAATGATTTGGTTTGCCTTATTGCATCTATTTTCGATCTCGTCTTCTGATTTGCCATTTGATATTATACTTCCTAGGTACTTGAAACTCTTTACTTATTTCAAGGGATCTTCGCTTAGGTTAATCCTTGTTGCTTTTTCTTCTTTAGCTATAGTCAATACTTCTGTTTTAGTTGTACTAATTTTCATGTTATGTTCCCTACACATTTCGTTTAGACCAGGGGTGGGCAAACTTTTCGTGCCGAGGGCCGCATTGGCAAATGTAAAGCTATTAGCGGGCCGCATATATATATATATATATATATATATATATATATATATATATATATATATATATATATATATATATATACATTTATATACATTTTGTTTACAGCAACCGATCACAATATGTAATTATGCAGTATAAATAACTAATTACATTACTACAATTTTATTTTACTTATACACTTATACATTATATTTGACAATATGGACAAAAACTTTTACTAATTTGTTAACACGATTTTACAGCTTGTTATTAAACAAATATTCTTTATTATCTATCAATGGCTTTAATTTAGACACAAACCGACTACATTGTCCCAATAATTGTTGATTTCTAATGTGATGTATTTAACTGCTTGCAATTTTTGACAATATTCTTGAAATCTGGAGCAAGTTTACTTGTTGAAATTCGCATGACAGCATGCAAGTTGCAGTCCGACAATAAATACCTATTCTTAGATTTGTTGATCTTCAAGCAAGAGAATGCTTGTTCGCAAATGTATGTTGATCGAAATAATGATACAAGTTTAGCTGCAAAGTTTTTTTAAGTTGGAAATGATTCTTGTGATAAGATCCATAGAAATCCAGCAAACCATCTGTCTTGAAATTTCTCTTTCAGGTCATGATCTGCTGTAAGTCAAGCAGCCCCAACTGTATGTCCTCTGTGGCCTGTATCAGTTTCTGCACTAAAAGTGAATCGAGAATATGAACTTATGGCTCTAATTTCTTGAAATCTTGGAATCTCCATCCAAATTCTTCAATCAATGCATCTAATTGGGCTTTGTATTTTTCAGTCATTTCACCAGAAATGGTTTCTTGTTTCAGCAAAGGAAAGTGACAAAATCTTTTTTCACTTGCTTGTCTGGAGAACAGTGAGAGTTTTGCCTGAAATGATTTTACATATACATACAATTCATGTGCAAACACACCATTGCCCTGAAGTTTGACATTCAGTTCATTTAACTTTTCCATAATTTCAATGGCAAACATAAAATCTAACTGCCACTCTTTATTGACAATGTTAGTATTAAAGTCACATGAAATGCCCTTCATCTCTAGGATCATCACTTTTTTTCTCCTCTGAGTTCCCACACTCGTCTCAACGCCTTGCCGAGACTCTGTCATCGAACATTAGTGTGGTTAAGGACATCGGAATGTTCAATTTCCAAATCATCAAATAATGACTTGAATTGTCTGTGATTAAGTCCTCTTGATCTGATGAGGTTGATGACACTGACAACTGGGTCAATAACATGTTTGATATTCAAAACAGTTTTACACAGACTTTCTTGATGAATCACACAGTGAAGTGGTAATAATGTGTGGTCTGGATATTCTGCTTTAATCTTATCACTTATCAACTTTACCAGACCTACATTTTTTTTCCAGTCAAAGCACGAGCTCCGTAGTTGTAACACTTGCCATCTTGTTCCAAACCAACCCAGTTCTTTCAATACAGTTAGTAACAGCATTGAATATATCATGGCCTGTGGTTGTGTCTTTGAGTGACTCAACACTCAGTAACTCTTCAGTGAAGTTGAAAGAAGTGTTTATTCCACGTAATAAATATCAATAATTGGGCAGTATCATGTACATCGGCACTCTTATCCAATGCAAGAGAGTACCACAAAAATTGTTTACTTCCATCTTGAAGTTTATGCATTAAATTGTCACTGGTCTTGTCAACACGCCTGACCACAGTTCTCCTTGATATAGTAATGTTGTCAAATCTGTTTTGTTTTGTTATTTGTTCTGGACACATAGTGTTTTCTGCATCTAGCAAACATTCCTTGATGAACTCGCCATCAGAAAATAGCCTGTTCTGTTTTTACATTCTGTGTGACAGCACAAGACTAGCTTCAGTTGCAGCATCTTGAAACGAAGACTGTTGAGTGAAAACAGTTTGCTATTTCTCCAAATTTTTTACCAACTCAAGGCATTTCCTTTCCTTCTCTTCGGTCGTTAGATTATATCCGAAATCGGAATGTTTTGTTTGATATCGTCTTTTTAAATTGTACTCCTTGAAGAGAGCCACTTACTTACGACACAACAAGCAAACTGATTTGCTACCAACTTTTTATAAAACAGTACTTAGTTGTCCATTCATCATTAAAAACACGGCATTCATCTTCAATCTTACGTTTGTTATTGACACTCATCATAACGGTACATGAAATTCTGTAAAATTCAACAAAAATAACTTAAAAGCGAATAAAATTTTTTATTTTCTAATGCCCTGGCGGGCCGCATAAAATCACTTGGCGGGCCGCATGCGGCCCGCGGGCCGTAGTTTGCCCACCCCTGGTTTAGACTATTCATGATGTCTTGTAATTCAGCTTCTGATTTTTGCTATTAGTGCTTGGTCGCCGCAAACAGGAGTTCTCTAATGTGTAATTTGCAGATGGTTCTTCTTCTGTGTTCTCGTCATGCGGTGTTTCTTCGGGTCTCTGTTTGGCTGGTTTACTCTACATATGTTTGTCTATATATGTTATAACAAGAGAGGGGACAGGACACAACCTTGTCGTACTCCGGATCTTATGGTGAAGGGTTCTGAGTGTCTTCCTAGTTGCTCTCACTATGCATTCACTGTGTTGTATAAACTTCTACCTAGGTTGTTAGATGTTTACTCACTCCATATTGTTTAAGGATTTCCACAGCTTGTTTCTATCTACTCTATCAAATTGCCTTTTCTTGGTCGACAAAGGCCTAAGTAGAAGGTTTCATTGAATTCGATTGATGTTTTCTATAAGTTGTCTAAGAGCAACAAATGGCATCTGTGCATCCTTTGGTTTTTCCTAAATCCAAGTTGTGTTTCGCTTAGCTGAGGTTCTATAATAGTTCGTAATCTTTTCTCAAGAATTTTGCAAAATATTTTCCCCAGTATGACTCAACAGTGAAATGCCTCTGTATTGTGTGCAGTCTCTTTTGCTGCCTTTTTTTTTTCAAATTGGGATCAATTATGGCGTTTTCCCCAGTCTCGTGGTGTCTGTTGTTCTACCCAAAATGGTTGAATAGTCTATGTAGCCATGCTGTTCCTACTTCTCTTGCTGCTTTAATTAGTTCATTTGGTATTTCATCTTGTCCTGGTGATTTGTTCAATGGGGCTAATCTGATCGGCTTCTATAATTTTCTTCTTTCAGTATGTCTGGTTCTAGTTCTTCGAAGGCATCTGTGTCGGTTTCTTGAATTCCTGTGACATCTGATGGGATGTTGAGAAGTTGTTCGAAGTACTTTTTCCATCTTATTAGGATTTGCTTTTGTTCACTTATTGGTTCTCTATTTATTAATTATTTCAATTGGGTCAAAGGGTTCTCCACTGGTTCGCACTGCACTTATCTTTTTATAGACGTTTCTATTTGCCTCCTTGTAGTTTTTATTCAGAGTTTCTACATACTCCCTCCAGTCTTTTGGTTTTCTCTCTTTACTATTCTATTCACCTGTCTTCTCGCTATTCTATGTTCTATATAATCGCATTCCTGTTTGCTCTTCGACAACTTTTTATATTTTTCCTTTTTGTCTTGTACAGCTTTCTTTACTTCTGCGTTCCACCAGCTTCTTATTTTCTTTTTCCGTGTTTTGCGTTTTTATAATTTAAAACAAACAAACAAAACAAAAATATCACTTCTCAGCACTCCACAGCAGAGACCAAGAGAGGATTCGAGGAACCAGAGGAAGATCCGGCAATCCCAGTGTGCAGCGTCGTGAACGGGGCACGAAGAAGGAACATGACAACAGAGGCAACGGAGGCAGTGGACAGGGAAGAAGCTGGCTTGCCACTCCCACAGTTGCTAGGAGGTGTGAAGGCACGAAGCACCGGATGCACAAGGCTCTTCACACCAAGGGAGGGGAGGCTCGGGAGTAGATAAGTTCGCAGGTAATGGACAAAACACATAACACACGCAAGGACCACGCAAACGACCGAATGTCTCTCACGGCAGGGGAAAGACACCTGGAGTAATGACACGGTCGGGCCCTTCCTCAGAGAGATTCAAGAAGGTAAAATGGCCGAAACATTCTGGGAAGGGAGACCGCCGCTGACGACCAGAAGCCCTCATGTCGTGCTTTCCCGGAATTGTTTTAAATAATTGTAGTGCAGTAAAACTTCGATTAACTGTCAATAATGTAATCGTCAGATTCTGTTATCCGTCATCGTCTAGAAATGCGCGAGTATCAACAAAAGAACGCTATTTTCAATGTCGCCACTGCTTGAGCTGACATGACAGTGTCTAACCTAAAGAATTGGTGGAATAAACTCTTGCCTGAACCTACTGACGAAACTGAAGGATCAGAGACTGTAAGTGTTGATATTTATCAATATGAATTCAAACATCGCTACATTTCCCGTTCCAGAATAATAAATAGTATGCAGTTATTACACAGATATTTAAGAGAATCCTGCTGCATATAACGTCTGAGTTGTTGTTCTATTTACAAATGTAAAGGAAAACACACAATTCATCTTGCAAATACACACTGTTTTGTACGAAACAATACCACATTAAACACAGACCTGTAATTAAAATAATGGTAAGGGACATAACTACAAATCAGCATTTTCTCCCTAAGGTGCATTACTAATAGTAGCATAAATCTATCATACGATTTAAATTATTGTGATATGTTTCTAACGTTTTCTAAAATGTTTACAGACGTTAATGACAAATATTTACAGCACAAATAAGGGGATAACATATTTAAATGATTTTCACAGATATTTTAATGGTAAAGGTTTTATTTTACATACGTGAAATTTTTACAACACATTTCTTTTAATTCTTCTCGATATCTCATAATATGTTTTTATCCTTTTACTGGCATTGCATTGTAATGGACAACTCGTATTTTTGTCAGGCCTGTAAAAGGCCAAATATCCTTAATATTCAGCTCTGTGGATTGTTTCACGGCATTTTGGCTGAGATCAAAGTGTAGAAAGGCACATAGTGGGAACTCATCATCATCAAGTGACATGCCTGTGGCAGGCGGTCATGGCTGCTCTCTTCCCATCAATCTTGCCAGTTGTCACCAAATTTTAAAGTCAATTTCTCCTCATAAAATGCCCACACAATCTTGACTGTCTACGTCTAATTTCTCCAATCAATCCCCGTTTTTCATTTGTCTCTTGAAGGACTGTCTCATTTGAATTTCTGTCCGTCCATGACATTTTCTGCCTTTTTCTCAAAAAGCCACATATCCACAGCCATTGGATGTTTCCTAGATTTCCATCAATTGTCCACGTGTCACATGCACTAAATCTAATTTCTCTTAAGTTTACGAGTTTTATTAGTTTCTTGTAGGACTTGGTCATTGGTTTTTCTATCTGTCTTTTGTATTCTTTGCATTTTTCTCAACCACCACATTTTCACAGCCATTTAATGTTTCTCAGTTTCTCCATTATTTGACAATGTTTCACACGCACTACATCTAATTTCTCAAATAAGTTTATGAGTTTTATTAGTTTCTTGTAAGAGTTGGTCACTGGGTGTTTTGTCTGTCCATGGTATTCTTTGCATTTAATTACAGAATGCGTGTAGTTTATAAATATTACAAAAACTGTCGTTGCTGCCTATAGTACCTTGTAGTGTAGGGCAGGGAGATCTTGAGGCTGAGGATTAAGTCAGCCTGACTAGTGCAGTCACCCCGATAGAAGAAAACATCCACCGCCTTACCGAAGATTCGATCCCGCGTCTACCGAATGGGAACCCGAAGCTGTAGCCAATCAGCAAGTCGGCTCAGACTTCTCCTTCTAGGAACCAGACTTTCTAAACTGTTGTGCCCTTTAATGTGGCCAACGTATTTCAGTTTCTGAGACACAGTCATGTCTATGAGCCAGCTGTCTTCGATGCTCAAATCTTGTAGTATATCAGTATTTGTCTTCTCCCTGGTTCACTGCATTCTAATACTGTTTCTGCAACTTTAACTGATTCAGTGCCCAGCAAAATGTATGGACCAAACAAAGTGCACAATCAAATCAACAGGTATTATAATGTAAATTTCCGATCCCATACCACTAAAATCCCGGAAGATATTACGAAACGAAACAAATAACACAATGACTCTAGTATGGCGATATATCGTCCTTCTGTCTAAACGAGAGGTGGCATGTGGCGATATATTATTCTTCTGTCTCTTATACACATCTTCTTCCGCACTTAATCAGTTAAGCTAAAAGCCTCACTTGTCTTCTTTGGTGTTTACAAAATGGTCCACAACAGGAAAGGCGTGTCTTCTGAATAACCTCAATGTGGTTGCTTCATTTTGAGCTCGATGAGTGGGCGTTCAGCTTCGTCAGAGCCCAGGTTAGAGCTAATGAAGAGACGTTTCTTCTTACGGTCCAATTACCATCTCAAGGGGGCTGTATTGTACGGCTCCCCTTCTCTTCTCCAAGCACAGGAACCAGCAGTTTAATACTGGTCCTTACCTGAGCTTCACATCTACGGAGTGGTTTGGAGATTCTGGGAACGTTAAAAAGACTGAAAACTTATCCCCAAGTCAATACCCTATGTGGACAGCCATCACCTTCAAATTAATAAGCTTTTGATGGTAAAACATGGGCAGCTGCTATTTGTGGTCGGCTCAGTCACAGGATTATTAATCTGAGCCAGGGATCGACCCTAATATAACTTCTCCTTTGGGTTGAACGGGGTAGGGGTAATTGTATAATCGAAATCGTAAAATAATAAAAAATCGATGTACTTTGGACAAACACAAATAAAACCTTTTTTCATATACAACATATAAACATTCACTTAAGTCAATCTATTTAGCTGGAGAATTTATGAAGATTCGATTGTATAATTCTGAAAGATACTGTACGGTTTTTTTTCCTTTACCGAAAACAACAATTTATCAATATGAATTCAAACATCGCTACATTTGCCGTTTCAGAATAATTATAAACAGTATGCAGCCATTACACAAATATTTAGTGAATCTTGCTGCATTTGACGTATGGGTTCTGGTTGTATTTGCAAATGTAAAGAGCTACACACATTGTATAACATGTTTTTGCATACCCTTTACAGGACATGGCTGTCAACATCAGCATCTTTCAGCTGATTGTTGATTTCTTGGCAAGATTACGCTCAGTAGTTTGCCATTGCTTTCTGAGCGGCCGGCTCACATATCCCGTAAGTTAACGAGATTCGATTGTGTAAGATTCGAACCATTGCTGATTCTCACCGTCGTCACGTTACTTACGAGAGTATACGAGATTACGGAGAAAAGTCGCTAACAACCTATGCCAGGAAGCCGGCACATATTGCATGCACCATGTAAATACACACTGTTTTGTACGACATTAAACCACATGAAACGGAAGACACGTAATTAAAATATTAGAAGGGGACATAATAATAATTTTATTTTTTCCATAAGGTACATTACTTAAAGTAACATAAATATGTTATGCAATTTAATAATTGTAATATTTATCCCATATTTTATAAAAAGTGTCTACAAAAATTAATGAAAGATATGTACGCCATAAATAAATGATAATAAATTTAAGAGATCTTTAATGACTTTGTAAAACCAAACGCTTTATTTTACAGGCGTGACAATTTTACAACACATTTACAAATTGCTTCACGATTGTCACACGTCTCCTTTGATGATAATATCACGAAGTTCTTACGATGATATGCTCGTGATATTATTGTGTGATGGTCGTTGTCTAGGTAACGATACTCATGGTGTGTCAATGGAGATATCTGTCTTGCAATGTAACTCACCCCCGCAGTGCATATTCACCAGGCATTAAACAAGATTCCGTTGGCGCACATAATCCTTTATTACAGAAATAAGACGGACAAACGGAACAGGTTTATACATCCAGAAACATAACGTAATCCATAGAATATAAATATCCTCCTCACAATTTAACCAGCACACATCAATGCCTTCTCACGGCTGGCTTCTAATCTCAATCCACAAGACAGGTAATCCAGCTACTATCCACGGCTGGATCTTCCACAATACAACCCACACATTGGGTTGGAGCCACTGCTCAACTATAGAACCCACTCTGGGTTTAGGCCTACACTCAATACAGAACCCACTCTGGGTTCAGGCCTGTCTTCACAACTAGAAGAACAACACAACACGTAGCTCTCTCTTAAACGACCTGACCCGCAGTCGGTCTCTTCTCTCACTGCCCTTTCAGTCTCCTCACTTCACACAACACACACCTCTCTTTCGACCCATCCCCCCCTGGGGATTTCCACTCATATCCGCCCCATTATTTCTGAGGGTTGATTGTTTTCCTCGTAGCCAGGTCAGTCACTTTACTGTCTCCCACTCTAATCTCCATTCTTCCTCCTGCCCGGTCACTCAACTCAATGTCAGTGACCCAGGCTTATGTCATCACCCCCCTCTTAAAAGAAAACTTCGTTTTCAAATATTGGGAGACTAACACTTATTAAATATGTGACCCAGACATATAGCCTGGGTAGCCCTAAGTATGGCTCCACCTCACTTCAGCTACCACCCTACATAATACATCAAATGCTTATATTACACTCCTATATTCATCACACATAAATACAACCAACTTTCTATCTTGTGTACCAATGCATGAACTAATACATCAATAATAATAATAATACATCATAGAAAAGCATTATACTTATGTACCCACAGGTCTCTTACTACTTCACGACCACACATTACTATTTGTGTACCGACCCTATATCAGGTGGTTCTGTTCTTGCATTAACCCTCCTCTGATTCCTGTCGATGCTGTGTCTACCTTTCATGTACCCATGACTCATGGTACCTCTACAATTACAACATCTGTTTGCTATCCCTAGCCCTGGGTCAGTAATGTCGCGAACACTCTTTTGACCTGACTCAACTTTCCCATCTGCATATTGCACCATTACACTTGAGTCTCTGTTTAGTCTGAACTCATTATTCAATCTTGGCCCATATATCTGGCACCTTTCTTTCTGCTGCCTACGCCTTATGCCTATGTGCCCTGCCCATGCCCTATCCTGAGCTGTTCTAGTATATCGGTCTCTGTGTGCTAAAGATACTGCTCCTTGCCCACGTGCAGTTCTGCTATCTGAAAACCTGCGAGTGAGAACATTGTTCTTCCTCTCGAAGCACCATCTACCTTTCTTTGACTGCCTATGTTCTACTCTCCTACACCCTTGGGAACATTTGTTCAGAGTAGTATCTTGTCTCTGGGATTCACTAGCACTATATTTGGGATCCATTCTCATCTGCTCAGCTGTACTATCCTTGTCCTGAGTTCCTGTGTCTACTTCAAGTGCCTCTTCTACCTCAGCTATACTCTCTAATTTAGGTTCTTTTGTGGTAACTACCTCATTACTGCTTACACTATATTTTAGGTCCCAATAAACTACTTCCTCTTCTGTACACTCTTTAACTCCTATAACATTTCCTATGATCAAATCAGCCACTGGTGAGTCCAAAACACACGCTGTCACTCTTCCAGTGATATATGGTGTTTTTACTGTTATTATGGCTACTGGGTAGAACTCTACTGTGCCGTTGAACGTTATGCATCTAATCTTTTTCCCTGTATAATCCGAGGGATCTATTAAACTTCTCCTCACTCCGATAGACGTACATCCGGAATCCCTAATTGTTAACGCTGGTCTATCATTGACAAATCCCTGATGCAGCTTCAGACTTCCTCCTTCATGCACTGCTGATCCTGCTTTTACTGTATGACCACATATTAGGACTGGCTGACTGTCTTTTTCAAAAAGAGGTTTGCACCCACTACAATCTTCATTGTTCAGCGTCTCAATTACTTGCGCTGCATTTGAGTGCTCTGTTTCTCTCATCCTACATTGATGGCTGATATGCCCCTTCTTTCCACATTTGAAACAAGTAATCTCCCTTTGAGTGTTGTTCGTTGGTCCATCTGCTGGTTGTGCATCACACTCTGCTGCCCTGTGTCTCCAGCTCCCACAATTCCAACATCCGGCATAATTTGGACGTCTCTGGAAGTTCCCTCTTCTATATGGGTACCGTCCTACTCTACCAACATTGTTTCCTCGGAAACCATTATCTTGAAGTTCTTGCTGCTCACCTTTCTGTGCTGAATCCACACTTTTCGCCCTTGGTCTGATGACTGGATTCTGGTCCTGTTTAGTGTACGCTGCACAGACTATTTCCTCACTCATTAGTTTCCCAATAGATACGTTAGGATGTGCAGTCATGTAGTTTTGCCCTAACTGAGACATTGTGTCTATGTCCTTTGGCTTCCGTTCCTCAAAGAACGCCACTAAATTAGAATTGCATGCAGATACCACCTTGTCTCTTAACATTAGATCTACTAATTTATTAAAATCTTTCCCTACCTCTGCAAGCTCCATCCATTTGTTAAATGCATTCTTTACCGTGTTAACAAAGTCTGTGAAATCTTGATTTGTCTCTGGCACTAACTGTCTAAACTTTGTCCTATATCCATGCTCAGTGAGTTGGAACTTAGTCAGCAAACGTTGACGTAAGATAGTGTAGTTGTTCCTTTCTTCTACAGGTAAATTGAACATGGTGTCTAGTGCCTTGCCCGTAAGAAATTCGCCAAGTCTCATCGCATACTCCTTCTCTGGAATGCCTAATGTTTTCACAGACGATTCGAATCTCCCAAGATAGGATTCAAGGCAATCCCGGTCCGTAAAATATGGCAGTTTTAATCTCTGTGACGACTGCGACGGTTTTCTACTTTCCTCACTTTGACCTTTCGAAGATAGTTCTAGTTTTCTTAACTCGATTTCAGCTAGTTTTACTTGTGTCTCTTCCTGTAGACGCTTGTTTTCTATTTCAGCTAACTTTACTTCCTGTAGACGTTTGTTTTCCATTTCAGCTAGTTTTACTTGTGTCTCTTCCTGTAGACGCTTGTTTTCCATTTCAGCTAACTTTACTTCCTGTAGACGTTTGTTTTCCATTTCAGCTAGTTTTACTTGTGTCTCTTCCTGTAGACGCTTGTTTTCCATTTCAGCTAGTTTTACTTGCGTCTCTTTCTCTTCCTGTAGACGCTTGTTTTCTATTTCAGCTAACTTTACTTCCTGTAGACGTTTTGCCTCGCGTTCATTATGCCTCTCCTCTCTTTCTGTCTGCTTTTGTTCTTTCGCTTCTGCATACTCCTGTAACTCTTTACCTTTCAGGCCTATTCTTTCACCTGCTTCAATATAATCCATTAAAGTAGGCATCTTGTACTTGTGGACACGTTGCTGTCTGTCAGCCACCTATAAATGTAAAGACTCTGCTGTTAGTCTTTGTGTCACTTCCCTAAGTACACCCGCACTCCCTGTGTACGTAAATCCGTAGTGCTCCAATATCACTCTGTACTCACCCAGTCACTCTATAAGCACTAGGTAGTGGGGGAAGTATCACCTATATTCCCTTATATCTATATATCTATGACCAAAAGTTCATAAAGTCCCTGGAAATATTGTTAAACATACATATAAATACATATACAAACAAATGGATGATAACACTAAGTGATGACTATCCAACGCTAGACTTCACAAGCTGAGTACACGGAGACGATGATCACACAGAAATAAACCACAGTAACAAATACAAGCTTGTGAAGGGACATCCACAGTGCGCGTAAAATATAAACTGACTCAGATACCACTAGATAGTAGACACGACAAAAGTGCACGATAATAACATCTATCCGAACACAGCAAATATCATATGTAAATATAACGAAAAGAAGAAAGAGAAGAAAAAAAAAATATAGCATAAAATTATACAGAAATTTGACAGTCAAACACAAACTGGCACGTTATATAATTCAGGACCGTCCCTGCAGAACCAAATAAACCGACCTTTCGATTTTCTTCCCAGACATTATATATGGTGCACCTCAGAAAGTAACTTTTCGCCCTGTCTCCCGGCCTTCGAGAAACAACACAAAAATCCCCTACTCTTGACAAACACTGGACCACATACAAATAATTGCGTAACACCCGACAACAATAAATATGACAATGGGAGCAAAACAATAAAAAATAATAATGTGTAACTGGTTGGCCGACAAATATGGGCCTATTACTCCGTCGCCAAAAGTTCTTTTTATTCAGTCACCAAAGTTTTTGTTCGTTTTAATAGTTATTCGCAATCCGGTGGAAATGTCTACGACACTAGATTTCAAACCGACTTCTTGTTTTGTTGAGTGGTTATTAAATTCACGTGGTGATCACAAGTTCCAACTGTCGACAAAAGTTGAAGATGATAGTGATATCCAAACTGTTCTGTCTCGACACAGTCCGTAACGTTATTGTACTTTCTCTGTACGTGGTGGTACCACAATAATAATCCAAAGTGTTCTCTCGATATGTTGTTACTTTCGTTGCGGAGATGGCGCTTCGCTGTATCATTAATGTTATGGATTTCCGTTACCCGACAAGATTCACCAAAAAAGAAAAGAGAATGGCAGCCAATGTTCAGCGCTTTAAATTTTGATATATAGATCCTTATTGGCAAAGAAATACGACAATGGTTGCGATGACGATAAGTTAAAACTGTTTGCTCATAACAGAATAATGATGACAAAGGCTTGAACAAAGACGAAACATCAAGTCTGGCTTTCTTTCAAACAACCTTGTTTATCCCGATCTCCTGTGGAAATTCCCAGTAACTTTCCACTGTTAAACAGCCTTGCCTTCCAAGGTCAACCTAATTTCTCTTTATCACTCTCAGTGAAAAATTCCTCCGTAAAACAGTTTTCACACAAACTTGACAGCCCCACCCGGCTGCTATATTAACTTCGTGGAAAATCACACTTTCCACTGCTGCCCTAGCACGGCTGTGGTAGGGGTTAACGTAACTTTCCCCTCGTACCTGGACGCTGGTGTCTCCACCCGTCCTATTTACTGCGTCGAAAAATCTTGACCAGTCAAGCTTGCGACAACACGGTGCGCTTGCCTCGCACACACACACCTGTCAATTATCTTTGGTTCCCTATCCTGTCATTATCACCGACAGCGGATGTTCTACACACCACACACGCTGCCCCTCGCCACTCTGGATTCAACACTGGTCTTTCATCGCCGCGTCTGCTGGCTTCAGTCCTCCTGCCTGGTATCAAATTTACCTGTCCACCGTAATGGACTCTCCCGGTTAGTCTGTATGGCGTGTCTTTATCACCGACTTTTGTGCTGCCGCTGTTTTTGACACCCCCACTCGCTTTAGCGATATGGTTGGTTCCAATTCACCTGTAGTGGGCTTGACGTGAACTGCTGTAGCCAGTTCCCGCACGGAGACAAACTCAGTGTTTATACGGTGGACACACTCCGCTGTCCACCCTCTCTCCGCGAAGAGCCCACAAACATCTCAGAATGACAACACTGTCTATAATGTTCTTAATCGGACGTAGCCCTCAGATACTCCTTACTAAGTGACGAGCGCCCAGATGTCACACGTCTCCTTTGATGATAATATCACGAAGTTCTTACGATGATATGCTCATGATATTATTGTGTGATGGTCGTTGTCTAGGTAACGATACTCATGGTGTGTCAATGGAGATATCTGTCTTGCAATGTAACTCACCCCCGCAGTGCATATTCACCAAGCATTAAACAAGATTCCGTTGGCGCACATAATCCTTTATTACAGAAATAAGACGGACAAACGGAACAGGTTTATACATCCAGAAACATAACGTAATCCATAGAATATAAATATCCTCCTCACAATTTAACCAGCACACATCAATGCCTTCTCACGGCTGGCTTCTAATCTCAATCCACAAGACAGGTAATCCAGCTACTATCCACGGCTGGATCTTCCACAATACAACCCACACATTGGGTTGGAGCCACTGCTCAACTATAGAACCCACTCTGGGTTTAGGCCTACACTCAATACAGAATCCACTCTGGGTTCAGGCCTGTCTTCACAACTAGAAGAACAACACAACACGGAGCTCTCTCTTAAACGACCTGACCCGCAGTCGGTCTCTTCTCTCACTGCTCTTTCAGTCTCCTCACTTCACACAACACACACCTCTCTTTCGACCCATCCCCCCCCCCCTGGGGATTTCCACTCATATCCGCCCCATTATTTCTGAGGGTTGATTGTTTTCCTCGTAGCCAGGTCAGTCACTTTACTGTCTCCCACTCTAATCTCCATTCTTCCTCCTGCCCGGTCACTCAACTCAATGTCAGTGACCCAGGCTTATGTCAACGATATTACATCAAATGTTATTATTTATTTATAATAACGCCAGTGTGCTATTGAGAAAGTGTATTTTTGTAAGGCCTAACAACGGCCATAAATTTTTAATATTCAGCACTGTGGATTGTTTCACGGTATTGTGGCTGAGATTCAAAGTGTAGAAAGAACACAGTGGGAACTCATCATCATCAAGAGCCATGCCGTTGGGGCGGGCGGCCATGGTTGCTCTCTTGCCATCAAACTTGCCAGTTGTTCTCCTCAAATGTCCAAACAATCTTGACTGTCTACCTCTAATTTATCTAATCAATCCCCGTTTTTCATTTGTCTCTTGAAGGACTGTCTCGTTTGATTTTCTGTGCATCCATGATATTCTTTGCATTTTTCTCAAAAAAACACATTTCCACCGCCATTAGATGTGTTTCAGCTTGTCCATTATGTGTCTGTGTTTCACACTCATACAACAATATGGGTTCCATATAGCACTTCTGCACTTTTTTTCGCACTACAATTAACAACATTTTGTTGGTAATTTATGTTTTCTATTTTGCAGAAGGCCACCTTTGCCATGGCAATTCATGATATAATCTCTGCAAGGCATCTTCCATCAGATGTTACAACTGTTCCGAGATAGTTATATTGATTCACATGTTTAAGAATATTTCCATTCACTTGGATGTTACAATGTGGTATTTCTTTCTTCATGGAGACGATCATGATCTCTGGTTTCTTACAATTCAATTCCAAACCTAGATTATCTCAGTGTACAATAACCACATCCACCAAATGCTGTAGATTATGTTCGTTATCATCAATCAATACTGTATCGTCGGCATATCATATATTATTGATGTTTGTGGGAACTAAGAGACCTTAAAAATGTGGTATCTGTTCTTGTATCGCGACAGTAATTAAGGGTAGACTTATGTGTCCATGGCCACCAGCTTACTACTATCATTACTATTACGATTATCATGATTATTATTATTTTTAAAACATCGCATTGTAGAAGGACCAGTTCGTGAGAGTGACACTTCTGGAGTCTGAAAGAGAAGCAAGAAGTGTAAGATAAAGATATCATGGATTCAAGAAATGAATTCAATCTTGGGCTTTCTTGGATGATGCATCTAATTCATTTTGTGCATTGTGTGTCACTGAATACATTAAGCAAGTTAAAAAAAAAAAAAACAGTTTGTCAGGCCTGTATAAGGTCCACAACAAAACAGGCACATGAGGCTATTCTGACCACTGGGGGGTAAACGGCGCGCCCTTATTGAAAATATAAATAAATAAATAAATAAATAAATAAATAAATCCTTAATTTTGGCACTTTGGATTGTTTCAATTTGGCTAAGATCAAAGGCACATAGTGGGACTCATCTCGTCTCATCTTGTTCCTCTTGTACCTTGCTGTATCGAGGTGAATTATAAACAGCGGATAGTGCCCGTTCATGGGTTTCATGTATCCAATTACTTCTTAGTTTTTCTACGAGCAGTATGAAAATCTTTCTGCCGGCTTGCTAGGCTAGACGCAGGTTCAGGACAAAAATCTGACCAAGGGGAGTCCTTCCCCCAGGCGAGCCAGAGACCGATGGTCCATGACTTCACGGTCATGGTTTCCCGGTCTACACCACGAGGAGGAGGAAAAGGTGACATGTGGTATCTGCGGGTCATCGGCAGGCTACTAATTTTCACTTTTTCACCCCTCCTGGCTAGCCGATCATAACGCTGCTGGCTGCAGGGCCAGGCGCAGTCTTCACCTTGTAGACCCTAGTGGGACTAAAAGGCCTTAAATAAAAATGTAGTTTATGTTCTTGTATCAGGGCATTAAGTAGATGGTGGATGTTGCAGAGAGTGAACAACTGGGGCTGGAATTAAATTGTAAGAAGACACAGATTATGGTCGTCACTAGGACGAAGGAAATACCTAAAAATAATAAAAGGAAAAAATGTAATATACAAGTAAATGGGAATACTCTTAAGCAAGTCAATCGGTACAATTATCTCGGAACAGTCATGACATCAGAGGGAGATGCCTTGAATAAATTAGAACAAGAATCGCCATGGTGAAGTTAACCTTTTGCAAGATGGAAAACATACTGAACAATAAAAGGTTGTCATTTGCAAAGAGACAGGTAGTGTTGAGGTGCTATATGGAACCTGCACTTTTGTATGGATGTGAAGCGTGGACAATGAGCAGACCATGCAAAATCATCTGATGACTCTGAAAATGTGATTTCTGAGGGAAATGCAAAGAATACTATGGACAGACAGAAAAGCCAATGGCCAAGTCCTACAAGAATCAAATGGAAATCGAAAACTGACTAGAGAAATTAGACGTAGAGAGTCAACATATTTTGGTCACGTTATGAGAAGAAATAAATTATAGAACTTGGAGACCACTGGCAAGATAGAGGAGAAGAGAACAAGAGGCAGGGCAGAGAAGTAAATTCCTGGATGGCTTGGCCACGTGGCATGGTCGAGTCAGGAACATTGAGCTGATCCACGACTCTAGTTATCGATTGAGATGGCGAAACATGCCCGCCCACGCTCAATGGCATGGCACGTGATGTATGAATCACAACAGTCATTAAAGGTAGACTTATCTGGCCATGGCAACTAGATTACCACTGTCTCTCATTATTACTATTATCATCATTATTATTATTGTATTAGAATGTGTAAAATGAAATATATTGTGGTGTGTCTGTGTGTGATTTTGCATTTACATATGCCATATGTTTGAGGTGAGCGGGGGGGGGGGGGGGGTGGCAGCTTTTAAACTAAGGCGATATCTCAACTATTAAAATAATGTTATGTTATGATATGTTTGAAAGGAGAAAGTATAGACCACCATGTATAGATACATTAAATGAGCCCTTTAGGTACCCAGTAAACTTATGAGATTGTAGTAGGCAGGATTCACTCCTTCCCATTGTATTTGACACCCAGATACTATCACAAGGAAAAGCTGATACGTTGGACACATTATCTCCCGGGGGGACAGGTTAACCGGCTCTAATTGCAAGTTACACATCTCCATTCAGCTACGTCTGAGCACAGGGCAGGGCCTAATGTAGAGACTGTTCTTATTTCAATCCAATTACCATCTCAAGGGGTCTGTGTTGCATGGCTCCCCATCTCTTCTCCAAACACAGGAACGACCAGTTTAATACCGGTGCGTACCTGTGCTTCACATCTGCGGAGATGTTTGAGGATTCTCGGAACGTTAAAAAGACTGAGCACCCAGTTTGTAAACCGTGCCACGTAGAGTTATGGCAACGTCTTGTCCAGTCCAGGATCTCTTTCTGATCGTGGGCCTTCTAAGGACCAGTGGAATGTTAGTGTAGGATAAAAGGAATGAGTTGGACAGAGCAGAGATCATAACCACTATCATCATTATCATTATCATCAATTGCCTTGCCGGCTGGCGTAGATTGTTCATGTCTCTCCACAGATCTCGGTCTTTAGTGTACTGGGTCACATCTGCTGACGATATTCCTCCATGCCACCGTATTAGTAAATCAAACTTAATTTATCTTGGTCTGTCTGTGCCTCTTTTCCTTTTATCTGTCCAGTTGTCACGATGTTTTCCAATAATCTCTTCTCATCACATGACGAAAGAAAACAGTTTGTCTCTCTCAAATGAACAAATTCTTAAAAACCGTGGAATTGCATAAACAGTTATTCAAAGAAAATATAGCGGGAACGTTAACAAAATAGGCAGTCAATTCTCTGGACTTGTAAGACTTTAAGTTACATACTGTGAGCCCTATCTGGCGCAGGTATTATTCTATATAACGAGTCAACATGGACAAGCTTCAGCCAGTCAAACTTAATAAAGTCCCGAAGGTACCTGGGCTTACCTGGTCCCAGGGACAGGGCACACATGTGCGAGTCGAGTTCTTGGATGACTCAAATAGATTAAGTATTCGCAATGTGAAATGATGAGCTCGTGAGGGTGACATCCTGACTCTTCTGGAGTCTGAAAGAGAAGCTAGAAGATTAAGATGAAGATATCGTCATTGATTCAAGAAACGAAGGCAATCTTGGATTCTATTAGATGATGCATCCATCTCATTTGTGTGCATTATGTGTTTCTGAACACATTAAACATGTTTTATAATTTAAAGCAAACAAAACACAAGTATAGCTTTTCAGCACCCCACAGCAGAGACCAAGAGAGGATTCGAGGAACCCATAGAAAGATCCGGCATCCCAGAGTGCTGCGCCGTGAACGGGCACGAAGAAGGAACATGGCAACGGAGGCAACAGAGGCAGTGGATAGGGAAGAAACTGGCTTTCCACTGCTACAGATGCTAGGATATGTGTGAGGGCTCGTAGCACAGGGTGCATAAAACTCTCCTCCCTGAAGGAGGGCTGGCTTGGGAACAGACATAGTCGCAGGCATGGGATAAACAGGAAACGAACGCAAGGACAACGCAAACGTCTCCCGCAGCAGAGGAAAGACGCTCGGAGTCATGACCCGGTCGGGCCCTCAACCAGAGTCAGTCAAGATGGTAACATGGCCGAAACATTCTGGGAGAGAGCTTCTTCTGACGATAAGAATCCTCCATGTCTTGCTTGCCCCGCATGTATTTAGTCATTTAAATAATTATAGTGTTTATCGTAATCATTTCGTTAAAAAACCAACGCAAGGCGGTCTGCTGTCAAATTTCGCGCATCTGTGGTTCGAACGCTGGCATGCGGGATTACGAACTGCGTGAATAGTTGGAGCAAAATATCCCAGTAAGTATGTACGTAGATTAAGGTCTGCGATCTGCTGAGACCTTAATCTGTGTCTGACGATTCCAGTGGGTTGATGAATTGCAGGCCCTAAACATTACAGCATCAGCATCAGCTGAAGAAACAAGAAGGAAATGAAAAATAAGGTAAAAAAATATATTCCTTCTACTTTCCTGTTAATTTACAAATTATTTACCCCGTGCCTCTGTAAATTCTCTGTCTTTACTAATATTACACATTGCACCCCTCTCGGGATTCTCCGTGGTGAAGTGGTCAAGCCGTCTGACTCGGGCTCCGAAGGTTGTATGTTCGATTCCGGGCCGCGTCCTTCATTTCAAGAGTGCATTTTTTCGGAGACTCCCGAGGGTCGTCGCTGGAGCTACGGAGTTCGTGCTTTGTGCGACGCTTTCCGCGCTGCGAAAAGAAACTGAGCCATATGGGATAAAAACCCGGTGCAATGCAGCCGACCCTGTAAGCTACTTCTTTCATTGCACCCACTCCCAGAAACGAATCCGGATAACGCCTTTGTGTGTCATCTGAATTGGCAGGTCTCCAATTACTGTAAACAAACTTCGTTAGCGAGAAATCACTAGTTGTTCAGCAAAACATCAAAGGAATGTCGCTTCTTTTGATGATTTAAGTTGTTTTTGGACCTATCAAAGACATATTCCTTGGGTGGGGGTAAATATAAGACGGCTGGACAAATTTCATAACGATGGAACAGACAGTTTTCAAAATAATTGATCGTGAATGAAGGCATTCAAATCGGAACATACTATATACCAACAAGCTGCGGTTAGAATAGGATGGCGAGACCATCAGAATAGGTGTTGACATCAAGCAAGAGGTCCGTCAGGGATGTGTCCTGTCCCCTAAATTTGTTTAACATGTACAACCGAAAATATAATGAAAAATGTAAGAGATGATATAAATAGGGAGATATATTGATGCCCTAAAATCGGTGGTCATGACATACCAGAGACTCGGTATGCTGATGATACAGTATTGCTATAAACAACACAGACTGGTATAGGAAAACATAATAGCCTCAACCAGAATTGAATAGTGAAAAATCACAACCTTATATCGTAACATAGCAAAAACAAGATAATGCATACAGATAAAACCACTATGGAGAACAGAAATATATGTTAATGAGGAAAGTGTGAGGGTGGAACATTTTGAATATCTTGGGTCATTGATTACCACAACCGGTGAAAGAAATTAAATTGCGACTATCAATTGCTCTTCAAAGACTAAACAACTGAATAAATTATGGAATGGGAAGACAGAACTACAAAAATTAGATTTTTAAGGAGCATGCATCTTTCCATTGCAACATACGCCTGTGAGACCTGGACACTTACTAAACAAGACTGAGCAGCGCATATAAATGCCTTTGAATATAAATGTTATAGACTAGTTCTGAGAATATCTTAGGGTAAAGAAAAGAACAAATACATCCATACTTCAAGAGCTGAATGCTGTAGGAAGGTTGCTATTAAAGACGATGAAACAAAGAAGATTGAAATATCATTGGTCACATTGAAACGTCACAAATTTTGGAGGGAACAATAATGGAGGGGTATATGCCTGAGGATGAGGGAAGAGGAAGGTCGAAAGAGAAGATGGTGTAGGATGTGGCGGATGATCTCCAGAAGGGTGTATCAGACGATGCACACATCTTGCTTATGATCGAGAGGTGTTCAGAAAGGTTGTTATGGGAGCGAGGTTCTGCAAAGGTCATGCTACTGAATGAATGAATGAATGAATGAATGAATGAATGAGTATGAAAATCCCCCGCTGGCTTGCTACGCCAGACGCAGGTTTAGGACAAAAATATTATCAAGGGGAGTCCATCCCCCTCCCTCCCCATCCCACTCGCGAGCACCGTTGGCCTATGACCTCGCGGTCATGGTTTCTCAGTCTACAAAACGCGGAGGTGGGGGTTGGCTTGTGTAGTCTGCGGGTCATCGGCAGGCTACTACTTTTCTCTGTTCATCCCTCCTGGGAGAGGTTAGCCGATCCTAACCCTGCTGGCTTCATGGTGAGGCGCAGACCACACCTTGTAGACACTGACTGAGAGGCCATAAATGAAAATGTAGGTTGTGTTCTTGTATCTGGACATTAAGTAGATGCAGCTGTTGCACACAGTGAACAACTATGGTTGGAATTAAATTGTAAGAAGAGACATTATGGTCGTCAGTAGGAAGAAGGAGATACCGCAATGTAATATACAAGTAAATGGGAATATTATTAAGCAAGTAAATCGGTATAATTATCTCCGAACAGTCATAACATCTGAAGCGATATGAGTTGAACAGATTAGAACAAGTATCGCCATGGCGAATGTAGCCTTTTGCCTGATGGAACACATACTGACAAATTAAATGCTGTCATTTGCAATGTAGGTTAATCTCATATGCACCTGTTTGGCTCACTATATCATGAAGAAAGGTACGGAGAACAAGACGGCATAAACAATAGAAATAGGAAAACAAAATGTGCCCGGCCTCTAAAAGTCGAAAAATCCTTAAATTAATCACTTTGGAATGTTTCCCGACAATTTGGCTAAGATCAAATTGTTCTTGTATCTGACTGACTAGCATCTGTCCATCTTGACAGGCGATAGTTTGTTACATTGTCTTTCAAGAATGCATAACTACAAGGCATGGCGGCAGCGAATATGACTAATCAGATTATTTCGCTTTAAATCTTCGTCCACAATGGATGCCTGTGAAAACATGGTCATTTCCACCATTACACACCATCTTACTTCTTACACACTCAGTGTGTGACTTACCTCCAACCATTTTCTCCTTTGTCTTTATACCATTTTGGATTTTTGCCCTACATGCAACACGATCAGAGGCTACTTGCTCCCAAGGTGCATTATCAATGCCTGTATCAATCATGTCCCGCTTATACACATCTTTGTATTATAGTACAGGCTGACCCCAAGATTCTTGTATTGCGACAGTGATTAAGGGTCTTCACTTGATCTGGCCAGAGCCAGCAGAGGCGGTCATCACAATGGCATACAGGGACGTGGAACCTCGTAGGGCGGCTCTTGCTCCTGGGGAACACATACGTGAACTTTAAACCACATGGAACGGCTCTTGCTCCTGAGGAACACATACATGAACTTTAAACCACATGGGACGGCTCTTGCTCCTGAGGAACACATACATGAACTTTAAACCACATGGGACGGTTCTTGCTCCTGAGGAACACATACAGAGATAAGGAAACTCATGGGGCGGCTCTTGCTCCTGGAGAACATATATTGGGACTTGGGATCTCGTGGGGCGGCTCTTGCTCCTGAGGAACACATAGTGTGACATGGAATCTCGAGGGGCGGCTTCTGGGGAAGACATACAAGGACTTCGAAGCTCATGGTGCGCCTCTTGCTCTTGGGAAACACAAACAGCAACTTGGAACCTCATGGGGCAGCTCCTACCCCTGGGAACACACATAGAGACTTGCAATCTCATGGGACGGCTCTTGCTCCTTGAGAACGCAAACAGTAGCATAGAATCTCATGGGGCGACTCTTACCCCCGGGGAACACTACACGGATTTGGAACCTTATGAGGTGGCTCTTGCCCTGGGGAAGACACACGAGGTCTTGGAATCTCATGGGGCGGATCTTGCTCCTGGGGAACACAAACATGAAGATAGAACCCCATGAGGCGGCTCTTACTCCTGGGGAACACATACAGGAACTTGGAACCTCATCGGGTGGCTCTTATCCCTGGGGAATACGTACAGGGACGTGGAACCTCATGGGCGGCTCTTGCTCCTGGGTAATACGTACAGGGACGTGGACCCTCATGGGGCGGCTCTTGCTCCTGGGGAACACATACAGGAACGTGGAATCTCATGGGGCAGGTCTTGCTCCTGGGAACACATACAGGGATTTGGAATCGCTTGGGGCGCACTTTCCTCCTGGGGAATACATTTAGGCTCAAGGAATCACGGGTGTGGGTGAGACGGCTCTTGCTCATGGGGAACACATAAATGAACATGGAATCTCATGGGGCGGCTCTTGCTCCTGGTTAACAGATACAGGAACTTGGAACCTCATGGGGTGGCCCTGGGAATTCGTACTAGGACGTGGAACCTCATGGGGCGGCTCTTCTTCCTGGGGAACACGTAAGGAACGTGGAATCTCATGGGGCGGGTCTTGCTCCTGAAGATCACATACTGGGATTTGCAAACGCTTGCGGCGCCTCTTTCTCCTGGGGAATACATTCAGGATCCAGGAACTCATGTGGCGACTCTTGCTCCTGGCGAACACATACATGAACATGGAACCTCACGGGCGGCTCTTGCTCCTGGTTAACACATACATTGATTTCGAACCACGTGGAGCGGTCCTTCTTCCCGGGGAACACATACAGGGACTATGTTAATTAGCAATGTGTAATTTACACCCCCCTCCCCCACTTTTGTACTTAACATATGATGCAAATAATTATCGTTTTTTTTCAACATTTTTATTATTATTATTATTATTATTATTATTATTATTATTATTATTATTTCATCCAAGAAAACAAAAATGTGATGGAATGTTTCAAGCCATATACCTTTTTAAAAGAATGGATCTGGCTTTTCGGCCTGTTGGCTAAGGTCAAAGTGTAGTATCTGCACTTGATCTTGCAGGGCTACCAGCAGAGGCGGTCATCCGAATGACACTCGGGGACATGGGGTCTGATGGGGCGGCTATGGCCCTGGGGGACAGCGAGTCCTTAAAAAAAAACAAATAAAAAATAACAATTATCCACAAGCCATTACCCTTTTTGGACAACAATAACCTTCAAATTAATAAGCTTGTGAGGGAAAACCATGGACAGCCGCTATTTGTGGCCGGCTTAGTCACAGGATTATTAGTCTCAACCAGGGATTAAGCCAACTATACCCCTCTTTGACGTTGAACGGATTAAGGGTAATTTTATAATCGAAATCGTATAAGAAAAAAACATCTATGCACTTTGGGAACACCCATATGAAAACATGATTTCATATACAACATTCAGCACTTTTACACATTCACTTCCGTCCATCTATTGAACTAGAGAATTTACGAGGATTCAATTGGGTAATTTTAAAAGATACTGTACTCTTTTCTTTTCTTTTTCTTCTTCTTCTTCTTCTTCTTCTTTTTTTTTTTTTTTAATTGCAATTACCGTAAACAACAATTTATCAATATGAATTCAATCACAGCTACATTTGCCGTTTCAGAATAATAATCAATAGTATGTAGTATTTACACAAACATTAAGAGAATCTTGCCGCATTAGACGTCTGGGTTCTTGTTGTATGTGCAATTGTAAAGGAAAAGGCACAATGAACTTTGTAAATACACACTATTTTGTACGAAATAAAACCACATTAAACGGAAGACATTAAATTAAAATAATGTAAAGAGACATAATAACAAATCAGTTCTTTTTCTAAGGAACATTAATAAAAGTAGAATAACTTTATTACATGAGTTAAATAATTATGATATGTATCTAATATGGTATACAATTTTTAAGACAATAATAACATACATTTGCAGCGTAAATAAACGGTTAAGAATTTTAGTCATCATTAAAGACATTTTTTCAAAATAAAGACTTTATTTTACAAATGTGATTATTTTACAACACATTTATTTTATTTTGCATCGATATTACATTAAATAATTTTATCATTCTTATAGCACTTTTCTCTCTACGTTTTGTTGTATTTTGTCAAGCCTGAAAAAGGCCAAATATCCTTAATATACAGCACTGTGGATTGTTTCTCGTCATTCTGGCTAAGATCAAAGTGTAGAAAGGCACATAGTGGGAACTCATCATAAAAGTGCCTTACTGGTGGGCGGGCGGTCATAGTTGCATTCTTGCCATCAAGCTTGCCAGTTGTCACCAAATGTTCAAGTTCATTTCTCCTCATCAAATGTCCAAACAATCTTGACTGCCTACGTCTAATTTCTCCAATCAATCCACGGTTTTCATTTGTCTCTTGAAGGACTGTCTTATTTGAATTTCTGTCCCTCCATGATATTCTTTGCATTTTTCTCAAAACCAAATTTTCATAGCCATTGGATGTTTGACATGCACTAAATCTAATTTCTCTAATAAGTTAACAATTTTCATTAGTTTCTCGTAGGCTTGGTCATTGGTTTTTCTGTCTGTCCATGGTATTCTTTGCATTTAATAACAGAATGCGTGTAGTTTATAAATATTACAAAAACTGTCGTTGCTGCCTATAGTACCTTGTAGTGTAGGGCAGGGAGATCTTGAGGCTGAGGGTTAAGGCCGCCTGACTAGTGCAGTCACTCCGATAGAAGAAAACATCCAAAGCCTCACCGAAGATTCGATCCCGCGTCCACCGAATGGAAACCCGGAGCTGTAGCCAATCAGCAAGTCGACTCAGACTTCTCCTTCTAGGAACCATACTTTCTAAACTGTTGTACCCTTGAATGTGGTTAACGTATTTCAGTTTATGAGACACTGTCATGTCTATGAGCCAGCTGTCTTCGATGCTCAAATCTTGTAGTATATCAGTATTTGTCTTCTTCCTGGTTCCCGGCATTCGAATACTATTTCTGCAACTTTAATTGATTCAGTGTCCAGCAAAAAGTCGGTTTGGACCAAACATGGTGCACATTCAAATGTACAAGTATTATAATGTAAATTTCCATTCACTGAGTACTAAAATTGCAGAAGAAACCGCGAAACGAAACAAATAAAAAGGTGACCCTAGTATGGCGATATATCATCCTACTGTCTAAACGAGAAGTGACATGTGGCGATATATTAACCGTCAGCACTGAATCAGTTAAGTCTCGATTGTTTTCTTTGGTGTTTACAAAATGGTCCACAACAGGAAAGCTGTGTCTTCTGAATAACCTGAATGTGGTTGCTTGATTTTGTTGTGCTATTAGTTGTTAACAGATTCAGTGCAAACAAAAAGTAGGTTTGAAAAATTAAACAAAACTGGATGGCAGAAAATTGAAAGTGTTACAATTATGACTTAAAATTGTTAATATTGTAGCAGATATGTTGTATTATGACGCAATGCTAGCCTTTCAGAGATATGTAAGCCCATGGCAGTTAGGGAATTTGTATAAGAGATTAACATCCCATGGCAATTAATCAGTTAATGCTGTTTAACCTCTACTCTGAATGGATAGTGATGCCATGACAACAATAAATATAAATATATGTGCATGCTATAATTCGTCGATGTATATAAACATAACTGAGTCGGTTCATCTCAACAATTAGAAACAAATACCCAGGCATTGCATATGGTTTGGGCTTCATTGCCAACACAAGCACCAACAGCTGTGAAACGTGGCTTCGAAGCATGCATGCATTGAGATTAACAAAACTGGAAGTTGCTGGTCGGGTAAGTGGTTGATTGGTTTGGTTTGGTGGTGATTGCTTTGTTGATTTGTTTGTTGATTGGTGTAATAGTTGGTTGATAGGTTGATTGATTGAATGGATGGTTGCTGGGTTGATTAGTTTGGAGACTGTTTGGTTGACTAGTTCATTGTTTGACTTGTTGCTTGATTTATTGGGTGGTTGGTTGATTGGTGGCTATGTTAGTTGATTTATTGGGTGGTTGGTTGATTGGGGGCTATGTTAGTTGATTTATTGGGTGGTTGGTTGATTGGTGACTATGTTAGTTGATTTGCTCATTGGTTGAATAATTGATTGATTGATTGGTTGGTTTGTTAATCGGCAGTTTGGCAGATTGATTTTTGATTGATTTTATGGTTGGTTGGTAAACAAATAATTTTAAAATTAAAAAAAAAATAAAAACAATAATGGTAAATTATCTCAAACGACAACTTTCCATTGGACACCTTTCAGTCTTGACAGACGATAGTTTGGTACATTGTGCTTTAAAAAGGCTTAATAACTACGATCCATGGCGGTGGCGAGTGTGGCTGGTAAGGCCAATTCTTGCTGCAAATGTTTTCCCACAGTAGGTGCATGTGAAAAACATGGTCATTTCCACCATTTTGCACCATCTTACGTCTCTCAACGCTCTGTGTGTGACTTTATCTGCAATCATTTTCTCCTTTGTCTTTATTCCATTTCTGATAGTTGCCCTCCATGCAACACGTTCAGCGGCGACGTGCTCCCAATGTGCATTATCAATGCCTGTATCAATCATGTCCCGCTTACACACATCTTTGTATCGTAGTAGAGGCCGACCCTGAGATCTCCTACCCGTCTGTAATTCACCAAAAAAGATGTCCTTTGGTATTCTACCATCATCCATCCTCCTAAGATGGTCCTATCCATCTAAGTCTACGAAGACCTGAGCATGGAATACACCTGTCACACAACCTGATCTTTCCAATACTTCAGTATTTGTGATTTTGTCTTGCCACTTAATACCAAGTATTCTTCGCAGACACCGCATATGAAAGCTGTTTAAACGTTTCTCTTGGCGTGAGTAAGTTGTCCAGGTTTCACTGCCATAAAGAAGAGTACTAAGGACACAGGCTTGGTAGACGAGGACTTTTGTTTTGGCAGTAAGCTTCCTGTTCTCCCAGACTCTTTTTGCTAACATGTTCATTGTTGTTGCTGCCTTGCCAATCCTGATGTTGATTTCCTGATCGAGGGATAATTTGCTATTTACCTCTGATCCTAGATATGTAAAATGGTCTACTATCTCCAGTTCGGCGTCGTCAATAAAGATTGATGGTACACCATGTGCACCTTGTGACATAATCTGTGTCTTCTTTTTGTTAATTGTTAAACCAAATTCAGAACAAGCATTGGAGAATGCAGATAGTAGATGTTGTAATTCTTCCTCAGAGTGGGTCGTAATCGCAGCATCATCCGCAAAAAGCAACTCTCTGATTAGTACCCTGCTAATTTTGGTCTTGGCCTTCAATCTCCTGCGCATTATAAAGGCCACCATCTTGAGCCGTGAGTGAATGTATCTACCGTCATCCCTGATCACGAAAAGCATATTTCAGTAGAAGTGAAAAGTATATCCCAAAGTAGGGTGGGTGCTAGCACACAGCCTTGCTTAACTCCACTCCTTGATTTCAAACTCGTTCTGAAGTTGAGCCATCAAACTTGATTGATAGAGTAAGTTCCCTTGAAGCAAGATGGCGGGACATTTCTTCGTCCCGTAAAATGGAACGTGTTTTTTCTGAAATGTGTATGGATTAAGTGCTTTTTTCGTGGTGGAAATGGAGTTCGGACCGTGCAACGGAGTTCGTGCACGCGCGTCCGGTCTTCTTTCGGCGTATCATCGGCGCCCGGTGGCGATAGTTAAGCCTAACATGACGGCCAGACGACCAGCTAGGACACAACGTGGTAAGAGGGCGGGCGCGCGCAGAAGGCGCTTAAAATGTGACAGATTGGGTATCGGAAATGTTCGAGTACTGTACTGGAACTGTGCATCATTTAGTCAACGCCGACCCATTCTTGAAAAACTACTCTACGGAAACGATATTGTAGTCTTGCAAGAAACACAGCTCACCGACGGAACAGTCAAAGTTGCGGGATTTCAGGGTTTCTTTAACAGGCGGCACCTCGGACAGGCCATTCTGGTCCGCGACAACATACTAGTGTCTGAGATCGATATGTCCGCCTGGAACAGCGATGCCCTGCAAGTGCAGGCATTAAGAATAATGACACCAGTGCAGCTTGTAATCGTTAACGTCTATGCGCGAAATGGGAAGGTCGACGTGCGACAATGGCAGAGTTTGTTCGATATGGATGAAAGGCGTATCATCTACTGCGGGGACTTCAATGCCAGAGGCAGTCAATGGGGGAATTGCATCACCAATAGACAGGGAGAAGATTTGGAGGACGCCCTGGCATCTGCTGCCCTAATCTGTCTGAATGATGGGAAGGTCACTAGAATGGCCACTCGACCAGGCGACTCTGACAGCATCATTGACTTGGCTCTGGTGTCGCCCACCATCGCACCAAGGTGCCGGTGGGGCACACTGGGATACCACGATAGTGACCACTACCCTTGTGTCATCCTGATCAAGAAAGACGGGGCCATGAGTCAAAGAAACAAGACCAATGCCTTCCCGTACGACACCACTGGTCAAGACGCCATAAGCAAGATCAGAAGAAGGAAACTAACTTCCTCCCGTAGGAGACAAGAAAGATGGCTGCAGCCACCATGGTGGAATGGAGAGGTCGAGAAGGTGTGGCTGGGAAAGAGGCAGGCTGTCAAAGACTGGCAAAAGGCCAGAAAGGCTAACATGCCACAGGTTGAGTTGGCGAACCTGAAGACTGAGGTCGTTAGGACGACGACTTTATTCAAATCCTGCGCCAAACAGGCCAAGGCCGACAAATGGGACGAGTTCTGCAGGAAGGTGTGCTCCGAGCAATCTCTTACGACATTCTGGCGCCTCCACAAGAGCATGAACGGTGCTGCACAACGTAGGGGTATACCAGACTTTCAAGGCACAGACCTCGCATGGAAAAAGTCGGATGCGGATAAAGGTAAGGCCCTTCTTGCACGCTACATAGAACAGACTGACCAGAAAGACGAGCCCGCCAGACATAGGACCACAACAACACTCTCTCAGTTGTGCGAGGGGGTCGGGACAGACGAAGAATGGACAATCACAGTTGACATATTGCGTGCAATGCTCAAGAAATCACCTAACACCGCCCCAGGCCCAGACGGCATCCGATATGGTGACCTAATGGTGATATCAGATGATGACATGGAAGAACTGGCCAGAGAATTCAACACCAGTATCCAGAGGGGTCAGGTCAAAGAAGAATGGCTACACAGCTACTTGCTGCCGCTGCCAAAACCGAACAAAGACCACTCCAAGATAAGCGGCTACAGAATCATTACGATGCAGAATACTGTTGGCAAGCTACTGGAGAAAATTGTAGCACACAGACTTGCTTGGGACTTGGAACAGCTCGGCTGCTTCCCGCCCACACTTGGAGGATACAGACGCAACAAAGAGTCATGGCTGAATGTGGCGGTCTTTGCTCAAGATGTTTACGAAGGATTTCAGGTCAGAGAAGAGACATGTGCGGCCGCCATAGACTTAGAGGACGCATATAACAGAGTATCTTTCGAGCACTTGATGCAAACCCTCCTCAGACTGAAAGTGCACCCTCACCTTGTACGATGGATAGCTGCAGTTCTACTCCAAAGGAAGGTGGTGCTAAGATGCGGGAGTTGGTCTTCTGAGCCGATAACGATATGTCCAGGATTGCCACAGGGTTCACCACTGTCACCAGTACTATTCAACGTGTATACGGTGCCGATCACTGAACAACAGTTGGATGGGAGGGGTAGGACTCTATCATTCGTTGACGACATCCTCGTGTATCGACAGGGTCGAGATAGACAGGCGGTTGCCAACTATATGCAGGGCGAACTAGATCGAATTTCCTCATGGTGTGCTGATGCCGATGCCCTTGTCAACCCTGCAAAGGCAACGGTTACATGGTTCTCACTAAACAACCATATTGTGAAAACAGACCTGCCGGCAGTAAGAATGGATGGGAGCATTCTGAGTAGAACCCAGTCAATGACATATCTTGGCGTGAGGCTTGATCGTAGCCTGTCCTTCAAAGATCATGTCGACTATGTCATAACGAAGGCTCGAAAAGGTTTGGCAGCAATGAGAGTCATGGCGACTGCCAATATCGAGCAAAGACTGCTATTACTTCTGTTCCAAGGACTTGTGCTTTCACGCATCGAGTATGCCCTGGCCATCCTCACTGTCAGCCCTACACAGATTGGAAGACTTGAAAAGGTACAAAACGAAGCCATGCGCATCATTTTGGGCTGCACGAGAGACACCAGCTGTGTAGCAATGAGATACCTCCTTGACTTCCCGACAATGGAACACAGGATCAAGATCTGGAGAGCTCGTGCATACTTAAAAATAAGTGCAGATGAGCAGCACCCTCTGCATGACGCTGTATTCAGAGAAAAGGGTGACAGGCTAAAGAGGGGCAAATCATGGATGGGTCGGGCGGAAGATGTCGTCGGACAGGTCTGCAGTCTTACCAGTATCAACCCCGGCAAGGAATGGGTGCCGGTGCCTCCAGCTTTTAAGTGTACCTTCTCCTGCATTATCACACTCGACAGACGGTGCAGAGAGCAGAACCCTGCCGCTGTCAATGCAGAGGTTAACGCGCTCATCTATGATCACTCAGATAGCCCCGAAGTGCTCATCTATACAGATGGATCTGTTGTAAAGCAGCAGAGAAGTGCGTGGGCATTTACAGCCCGTTCAGCGGGCCGAACCGTTCAAGAATCCAGTGGTGCCCACTCTATGACCACGAGCAGCATGACGATGGAGGTGATGGCAGTTACACAGGCTTTCATATGGCTGGAATCACAGCATTATACCAACGTGTGTGTACTAAGTGATTCAATGAGCATGATTCAGAAGGTCGAAGCTGGATCTGTACGTAGACAGTGGACTGAGTCGCTGCGGAAGTCTGTTGTCCGCAAAGTCACCTTCATCTTCGTCCCGGGACATGCGGGAGTCGAGGGAAATGAACGAGCTGATAAATTGGCTGGCTCTGCACCCCCTGTAGATGGCCAGCCCATGGATCGTGCCGATGTCATTAACGCCCTTAAAGATATGGCGAGAACAGAGGATTTTGACGCCAGTGATTCCACATCGCTTTCCAGGATGAAAGACCTGGGAGTAAGAATCGGCACAGCCAGACGCGAGAGGTACATCGGGAAAACAAAGCGCCTCGTCAACCAACACAGAACTGGCACTATTAGCCACCGGACGCTGATGCATATGCTGGGGGGAGGATCTGAGCACCTATGGACATGTCCGGAGTGCAACGAAGATACCCCAACTGATAACTGATAACTGATAACTGATTATACCCTTCATGCCTGTGTGGAACGATTCCACAATGGACAGAAGAGTTGGTGGGCAGCCAATCTTCTTTAGTGCTTTGAACAGACCCTCACGACTGACCAAATCGAATGCCTTTGTGAGGTCGATGAAGGCAATAAACAGTGGCTGATTTTGTTCCCGGAATTTTTCTTGCATCTGTCGCAATGAGAATATCATATCAATGGTAGACCGGTTCTGACGGAAGCCACACTGTGATTCGGGGTAGACTTGATCTCCCAGGACTTGAAGTCTGTGCAGGACAATTCTGGCAAATACTTTCCCACCAACAATACACAGAAGTGAGATACCCCTATAGTTGTTACAGTCACTCCGATCTCCCTTGTTCTTGTACAGCGTTATGATGTTTGAATCTTTGAAATCCTGTGGGACTTGTCCTTCTCGCCAGCATAGCTCTATTAGCTGGTGGATCTGTAGAGTGAGTGTGTCTTGCCCACTCCTGATCACCTCTATTGGAATCCCATCCTTAACTGGAGCCTTGCCAGATGCAAGCTCATTTATAGCACACTTAACTTCCGTTATAGTTGGAAGTGTGTCCAGGTGGTCAAGAGTTGGCAGGGCCTCTATGGCGTTGAGGGCATCATCCGCTAGCTTGGTCTCACTTGAGTAAAGCTCTAAATAGTGCTCGACCCATCTATCCATCTGCTGTTTCTTATCAGTGATGATTTCTCCAGTCAAGGTTTTCAGCGGTGCACTTCTTTGATCATTGGACCACAGGCTTTCTTTATCCCTTCATACATGCTTCTGATGTTTCCCTTATCACTTGCGATTTGAATGGACTCACATAACTTGATCCAATAGTCATTCGCACACTGCCTGGCAGCCTTTTGTACATCCTTCCTTAGCTTGCTTCAGCTCACTCAGAGTGTTACGCGTTGGTCTTTCCTTGTTTCTTAAGAGAGCTATCTTCTTTTTATCAATCAAGGGCTGCAGTATCTGGCTGTTTGCCGCAAACCAGTCCTGCCTCTTATGATCCACAGTGCCGTAAACCCCTACCGCTGTTTATAAATAGTTTCCTTAAGTTTACTCCATTTATCATTTACTATACAATTTTCTGATGTATCATTGAAAGCGTCTTCAAGTTGCTGTTGAAATTCAAAGCACTTTCCAGGATCGTGAGTGTTAAGTAATATTAATCCTGGGGCTAGACTTGTGTTTAGCTGTGTAGATTCTCTTTGGTCTCAGTCTAACCCTTGCAACAACCAAAGAATGATCTGTATCACAGTCAGCACTGTGGTAACTTCGAGTTAATGATGTATGGTTCAGATGTTGTCTCCGTGTGATAATGAAGTCCAGCTGATGCCAATGGCCGGATCTTGGATGTTTCCATGTGACCTTATGCATCTCTTTTGTTTTAAAAAAGGAGTTTGTAATACATAGGTCATTTCTAGTGCAATGCTCCAGCAGCCTTTGCCCATTATCATTCATGCGACCGATGTTGTATTTTCCAAGGCACACTGGCCATGAACTCGAGTCCTTGCCCACACGAGCATTGAAATCACCGAGCATATAAATGTAGTCGGATTTTGGAACTGCCTTGATCGCAGAGTCTAGCTGCTCATAGAACTATCCTTCACATCATCAGAGGAAGCGAGTGTCGGTGCATATGCAGTGAGAATGGTGGCAAATCCACAGGAGGTTGCCAAGCGCAGTGATAATAATCTTTCATTACCTCCAGCTGGGATATCAATCATTCTCAGTAGCGAATTCTTCACTGCAAAGCCCACACCATGTTGCCTTTTTTCTGCCTGCCCTCTTCCCTTCCAAAAAAAGGTGTAATTGATTTCCCTGAATGACCCTTCCTCAGCGAGGCGAGTCTCCTGCAGGCCAGCAATATCAATGTTAAGACGATCGAGTTCAGCATCAATCACAGCCGTTTTTCTCACATCGTCAATATTTGTCAAGTCAGTGGAAAATCCTGGACACATGGTTCTCACGTTTCCAGGTTGCAAGCCGTAGCTTGAGGTTTCTATTCTTTTTATTAGTACGTGGTGCATTGGTTTTACAGCCTGCGATTCAGATTTTGTCCTAGCCCCAAGCACCCATTGAAGCAGGCAGGCTGTGGCGGATCAGCACCCAATTGGCTGGGGGCTGCCCAGCTTGAGGCGGGCGGTAGCTGATCAGTGACACCTGTAGGTGTCTCCCACCGTCAGAGGCAACGCGTGGCGCCCCATGTCTACGCCAACTGACAAGGACTTATAACCCGTAACAGTTGCCTCTCGCTTTGATTCCGAGACCGGTTAAGACCAGGGATGGAGTTATTGCCTCTCCATAGCACAAAGCCTGGGCTAAAATAAAGAAACCATGTGTTGCCCATGCAGCATGATCCCTCTCTCGGCCTGCCTAGTTCACTCCAGAGGAAAGTTGACACCTATAATCTGGAACAAGACAAGCTGCAGAAGCTGCCGGATCAGCAAAGCAATGCTCTAACTGTCCGCCTGTCGGAGCTTCGATCCTAGACCAGCTGCCAACCAAGGCTTAGGGCTTGGTCTGCCCTGCCATGACTTATTTTGTCTTTGGGTTGCATTTCCTCGCACCAGGATAAGGCTAGTACCCTCCCAATTGCGCTCTTCCGCCCGAAGCCGTTAGCACAATGTGGGGTGTCGGGTTTGGTTAGCGCCGCCCAACATTCGGCGCTGACAGAAAGCAGGTAGTACCGTCTACTGTCATACGGTAGCTCAGTCATATCTGACTAAGACCTGACTTATAAGGTCAAACGACAACTAGTTAATAAACATTCCCATATGTATGGCACGTTACACCTTCCCTGTTTATTGTTCTTTTATTGTCTAAGATTAGCTTCATATGTAATGTTGAATGAAATAATGTATGAGAGGAATTAGAGAAAAGGGCAGAATGTCAGACGGGCCTGTGTGCCCAATTCTTTGAGAAAAAAAAAAGATTGTTCGTTCGTTCGTTCGTTCATTCGTTCATGCTCTCGGGAAAGTCCTGATAGAACAAAATCTAGGCCACCGTTATTTAAAATCTGCCAAAGGGTAGTCAGTGTGTACAGGCAATGCTTCTGTTGGCATTTTGCTTAAAGTGTTGGTTATGAAAGTCAACTGAGTCCTTGTGTACTGAATCCAAAACTACATAGCCTGGAATCTAATGTTGGGAGTCAAACACAAGTGTGGGACCGATCTTGTTCACATAGATAATCAAGGAGTCATTTGAACTATAGAAAGAGATTCATTGATTCCTTCAGCAGCATGTCCTTTTCAGAACCTCACTCCCATAACAGCCTTCCGGAAAACTTCTCGGTCATAAACAAGATGTCCCGCGTCCAATACACCCATCTTGAGATCACCCGCCACATCTTGCACCCATCTTTTTTTTGGCATTCCTCTTTTTCTCTTCCTGGGCATATACCCCTTCATTATTGTTCTCTGCAAACTTTCATGACATTTCAAGTGACCACAATATTTAAATTTTCTTTATTTTATCGTCCTTAGCAGCCAGCCTTCTTCAATATTCAGCTCTTGTCGAATGGATGCATTTTTTTCTTCTGTTTCCAGGATATTCTTAGAACCCGTCTATAACATTTGTATTCAAATGCATTTATCGGCTGTTTAGCTTGTTTAGTAAGTGTCCAGATCTTGCATGCACATGTTGCAATGGGAAAGATACATGCTCTTAAAAATCTAATGTTTGTAGTTCTATCTGTCCCACTCCAGAATGTATTCAGTTGTATTAGTTTTTGAAACGCAATAGATATTCGTCTTTTAATTTCTTTAATTGTGTCACCATTGTTGTTAATTAATGACCCAAGACAATCGAAATGTTCTATCATCTCCAAGTTGTCCTAATTAATATATATTTCTTTCTTTATATTCGTTTTATCTGTATGCAATACCTTTGTTCTTCCCATGTTAGAAAGAAAGGTGGGTTAATCTCATATGCACCTGTTTGGCTTATATCATAAAGAAAAGTACTGAGAAAAATTAGAAATAGGAAAACAAAAATTATGGCCTATAAAAGGCCGTCTATCATGTGTCATGCCGATAAGCGTGGGCGGTCAAGTTTTGCCATCTCACTCGATCACCAGAGTCGTGGATCAGCTCCGTGTTTCTGTCTCGATCTTACGACGTGGCCAAGCCATCCAGGTATTTAATTCTTGATCTTCCCTTTGGTCTCCTCCCTTCGATCTTGCCAGTTGTCACCAAGTTCTCCAATTCATTTCTTCTCATAACAAGCCCAACAAATTTTGACTGTCTACATCTAATGTCTCTAATCAGTTTACGATCTTCATTTGTTTCTTGAAGGACTTGTTCATTGGTCTTTCTGGCTGTCCATGGTATTCTTTGCATTTTCCTCAGAAACCACATTTCTACAGCCATCAGATGTTTTTCAGCTTGACTGCTGCATCGTCCAAGCTTCACATCCATATAGAAGTATAGGTTCTATGTAGCACCTCAATACTCGTTTTCTCGTTTCAATTGACATCTTTTATTGGTCAGTATGTTTTTCATCTTGCTAAAGGCTACTTTTGCCATGGCGATTCTTGTTCTAATCTCTTCAAGGCATCTCCCATCAGATGTTATTACTGTTCCGAGATAATTGCACCTATTCACTTGTTGAAGAATATTCCCATTTACTTGTATATTACATTGTGGTATTTCGTTCTTCCTAGTGACGTCCATAATCTGCGTCTTTTTACAATTTATTTCTAACCCTAGTTGTTCACTGTGTGTAACAACTGCATCTACTAAATGTTGCAGGTCCTGTTCATTGTCTGCAATCTAGACTGTATCATCTGCAAATCTAATGTTATTGACCGAAAACAACAATTTATCAATATAAATTCAAACATCGCTGCATTTGCCGTTTCAGAATAATAAATAGTATGTAGTCATTACACAAACATTTAGAGAATCTTGCTGCATTTGACGTCTGGGTTCTTGTTGTATTTGCAAATGTAAAGGAAAACACACATTGCATCGTGTAGATACACACTGTTTTGTACGAACTAAAACCACACGAAACAGAAGACGTATTGAAATTAAAGGGAAGGGACATAACACATCAGCTTTTCACCCCCTAAGGAACATTACTAAAAGTATCATAAATATATTACATGATGTAATAATTGTGATATGTTTCTAATATGTTTATAAATTTTAATAGAGATTAACAACAGGATTGACATGATAAATAAAGAAATAATAACTTTAAGTGATTTTCACTACCATTTTTTAAAAATAAAGGCTTCTTTTTACAAGCGTGAAAATTTTAGAACACTATTGTTTTGTTTCACCTCGATATTACATCAAATGTTTTTATACTTACTATAGCACATTTACTACCGTAATAAATCGTATTTTTGTCAGGCCTGTAAAAGGTCAATAATCCTTAATATTCAGCACTTTGGATTGTTTCGCGGAATTTTGGCTTTGATCAAAGGTACATAACGGGAACTCATCATCATCAAGTGCCATACCGGTGGGTGGGGGGTCATGGTTGCTCTCTTGCCATCAAGCTTGCCAGTTGTCACCCAATTTTCAAGTCCATTTCTCCTCATCAAATGTCCAAACAATCTTGACTGTCTACATCTAATTTCTCCAATCAATCCCCGGTTTTCATTTGTCTCTTGAAGGACTATCTCATTTGATTTTCTGTCCATCCATGGTATTCTATGCATTTGTCTCAAAAAAAAACAAAAAAACAACAACAACATTTCCCATGCTATTAGATGTTTCTCAGCTTGTCCATTAATTCTCCATGTTTTACACGCTTACAACAATATGGGTTCCATGTAGCACTTCAACAGTCTTTTTCTCACTGCAATTGACAACTTTTTATTTTGTACGTAAGTTTTCTAATTTGCAGAAGGCCACCTTTGCCAAGGCATTTCTTGATCTAATCTCTGCAAGGCATCTTCCGTCAGATGTTACGACTGTCCCGAGGTAGTAATACCCATTCACCTGTTTAAGAATATTTCCATTCACTTGGATGTTATAATGTGGTATTTCTTTCTTCTTGGAGACGACCGCAATCTCTGTTTACTTACAATTAAATTCCAAACCTATTTTCTCAATATGTACAGTTACCGTATCAACCAAATGTTGTCAGAAATCAATAATGTATCGTCCGCATATCTTATATTATTGATGTTCCGTAGGAACTAAGAGGCCTTAAAAAATGTGGCATTTGTTATTGTAGCATGACAGTGATTAAAAGTAGACTTATCTGTCCATGACCACCGAATGACTGACTGACTGACTGACTGACTGGGTGGCACCTTGCCAAGTTGACATAGGATAGTTCGTAAAATGGAGTTATTCCTCCATATTACAAAGCCTTTGCTGAATTTAGAGCTGGTGTGTTGCCCATGCAGCATGATCCCCCTCTCGGCCTGCCTAGTTTATTCCAGAGGATAGGTACCACCAATACGCCTTAAACAAGACAAACTGCAGAAGCTGCCGGATCAGCAAAGCAATACTCTAACTGCCGTCTAAGGCTCAGGGCCTGGTTTGCCCTGCCATGACATTTAGTCTTTAGGGTGCATTTCCTCGCACTAGGGTTAGGATTTTACCCTCCAATTGCATTCCTCCGCCCAAAGCCGTTGGCACAATGTGGGGTGTCGAGTTTGGTGAGCGCCACCCAACATTCGATGCTAACGGAAAGCAGGTAGTACCGTCTACTGTCATACGGTAGCTCAGTCATATCTGACTAAGACCTGACACCCAACCAGTTTATTATTATTATTATTATTATTATTATTATTATTATTATTATTATTATTTAAAGTTCGCAATGCGAAACGACCAGTTCGTGAGGGTAACATCTTGACACTTCTGGAGTCTGAAAGAGAAGCTAGAAGATTAAGATAATGATATCAGGATTCAATAAATGAAGGCAATCTTGGACTGTATTAGATGTTGCATCCAATTCATGTTGTGCGATGTGTGTTACTAGTTAGTTAGTTAGTCGACAGATCATCCTCAATGCACATCGAACCATTCAGTCCATAAGTGCTCGGATCCCCTCCTCAGCAAATCCCGCAGCGTGTAGCGGCTAATGACTCCAGTTCTGTGTTGGTTAATCAGTCTTCTTTGGCTACCTGCGGAGTGTTCTTGTTTGGCCACACCTCTTTTAATTTGCTGTTCTCGCAGTCTGGCCATGGTTGTAGATTCACAGTCATCACTTGGTTCACGCAAAAGTTTACTTCTCGTAGAGCATTCAGAATGTCAGCCTGGTCCATGGCGCGTCCGCCCTCCACCGTAGACTCACCTGCGAGCTTGTCAGTAAGCTCATTTCCTTGTACTCCCGCATGCCCTGGCACGAAGATGAAACTAATCTTTGCCAGCTGAGACCGCTCCAGAGGCAGCAGCCATTCTCTTCGGATCGACCCCTCCTCTATCCTCTTGATTATGTTCATTGAGTCGCTAAGGAAACATGCCCTAGTGAATGTCTGTGTCTCGAGCCATGTTATTTCTTTACTTACTGCCATGACTTCCATAGTCAGGCTACTTGTAGTTTCAGTGAAAGCACCAGAGTCCTCCTTCACATTTCTCCCTCGGGTCCGAGCCATAAAGGCCCATGAGCCATGAGCAAGGACCATTGTGTGTTACTGAACATATTAAACATATTTTATCAATTAAAAGCATATTGTCCGGCCAGTAAAACGTCCACAACAAAACAGGCACATAGGGCGGGTCTGGCCGCTGGGAGTAACCGCGAGCGATTATTTAAAAAAAAAATACAACCTTAATGTTCAGCAATTTGGTTTGTTTGATGGAAATTTAGCTAATACGAAAGGCAAATAATGGGACTGTCAAGAAACTATCATTTACTGTCTTGCTGTACCTTGCGGTGGATGGCAGGTGGATCTTGAGCCCCCCATCCCCCCTTACCCCTGGCTAATGCAGTCGCCGCGAATTGTGCAGGTTTTTGCCCCCGACAGAAAAAAAAATCAACACCGTACCGAGGATTCGAACCCGGGTCACCGGAAGGAGAATCCGACATTCTAGCCACTCGGTAAGCCGCTCCCAAATGCCATTAAATAAAAATGTAGTTTATGTTCTTGTATCACGACATTTAAAAGATGAGGTTGTTGCACACAGTGAACATCTGGGACCGGAATTAAATTGTAAGAAGACACAGATTATGGTCGTCACAGGGACGAAGGACATACCATTATGCAATATACAAGTAAATAGGAGTATTCTTAAACAAGTGAATCAGTATAATTATCTCGGAACAGTCATAACATCTGATGGGAGATGCCTTGAAGAGATTAGAACAAGAATCGCCATGGCGATAATAACCTTTTGCAACATGGAAAACATACTGACCAATAAAATGTTGTCATTTGCAATGAGAAAATGAGTGTTGAAGTGCTACATAGAACCTGCACTTTTGTATGGATGCGAAGCATGAACAATGAGCAGACAAGCTGAAAAACATCTGATGACTGTGGAAGTGTAGTTTCTGAGGAAGATGCAAAGAATATCGTGGACGGAAGAAAAACCAATGACCAAGTCATGCAATATACAAATAAAAATCATAAATTAGACGTCGGCAGTAAAAAAAAAATAATTTTTGGTCACGTTATGAGAGAAAAAAAATAAATTGGAGAACTTGATGACAACTGGCAAGATTGAGGGGAGGAGAACAAGGTTGAGGCAGAGAAGTAAATACCTGGATGGCTTGGCCACGCGGTATGGTCGAGACAAGAACACAACTGATCCACGACTCTGGTGATCGAGTGAGATGGCGAAACATCTGAATTATTGATCTGCCTACGCATATCGGCATGACATATGATGAATGAATCACGACATTGTTTAAGGGTAGACGTATCTGTCTATGGCTACCAGCTTACTGCTATCACCATTACTAGTATCATTATTATTATTATGTTTTTTTTTTCATATCCTTTTTACAGGACATCGCTTTCAAAAACAGCATTGTACTGCCGTTGTTGATGTATTGGCAAGTTTACGTTCAGTAGTTTACCACTGCTTTCTAAACGACCGGCTCCCATACCAACTCGTTAAAACCCAGCGTAAATCGGTCTGCTACCATATTGGCCGCAGCTGTGTTTCGAACGCGGGTAAGCGTGCTTACGAATCTTATTATTGTATTAGGATTTGTGAAATGAAATGTAGCGTCGTGTGTTTCTATGGTTTTGCAGTTACATATGCCATGAGTGTATGATGTGAGGGTGGGGGAGTGGGTGTGGCAGCCTTTAAACCAAGGCGATATCTAAACTATTAAAATAATGTTACGTTATGATACGTATGCCGGTCTCTCTGGAGAAGGGGTTAAGGACGCTGTTCGTAATCCAGTATACCACGTACGAAACACAACTGCGCCGAATTCGGCAGCGGATCGCGTCGCATTGTTTTTTTTTTTTTTTTTTTATTTATTTATTTTAAACAGAAAGGTATGTGAGCCCTTCATTCAGAAAACAATTGCAAACAACTGAACACAAAACTTGCCAAGACATCAACAGCAACTGAAAAATGCTGGTGTTGACTGCAATGTCCTGTAAATAGGATATGCAAAAAAAAAAAAATGATGTGTTTGAAAGGATAACGTATAGACCACCGTGTAACGATACATTAAATTAGGTACCCAGTAAACTTATGGGATTGTAGTGGGCAGGATTCACTCCTTCCCATTGTATTTGACACCCAGACACTACCACAAGGAAAAGCTTGATACTTTGGACACATTATCTCCCTGGGGGAAGGTCATGGGCTCTAATTGTTAGTTACAGATCTCCGTTCAGCTCCGTTTGAGCACAGGGCAGGGCTAATGTAGAGACTTGTCTTCTTTCGGTACAATTACGATCTCAAGGGGGCTGTATTGCACGGCTCCCCGTCTCTTCTCTAAGCACAGAAACCAGCAGTTTAATACCGGTGTATAGCTAAGCTTCATATTTGCGGAGTGGCTTGGAGGTTCTCAGATCGTCAAAAAGACTGAACACGCAGTTTGTAAACCATGCCACGTAGAGTTACGGCAATGTCTTGCCCAATGTAGGATCTGGATCTGATCTTGGGACTCCTATAGCCAATTGATGAATCACTGAAAAACGAGAAGTAGGTTGAGAGCCTTACCAAAGCACAACTACAAAAGACGATGGACATTCCGGCCAAAGCCCTCGTCAGCGCAGAACAAACAAGCAATAATAGACTACCAATAACACGATCAACACTATATGAATGTACAAATAACTTATCTGGGTGCTAGCTGGAATGGTTGTCTATATATATGGGGTGATATTTTAGGATCCAAATATTGAGCTGGACATCATCATCATCATCATCATCATCATCATCATCATCATCATCATCATCATCATCATCATCATCATCATCATCATCATCATCATCATCATCATCATCATCATCATCATCATCATCACCATCATCATCATCATCATCATCATCAGCATCCTCATCATCATCATCATCAGCATCATCATCAGCATCAGCATCACCATCATCAAATGCCAGCTGCCGTAGGTAGGCGTTCATGTCATTCAACAGATCTCGGTCTTTGGTGTACTGGATTAAATCTGCTGATGATATTCCTCCTTGCTACCGTCTAGTCTACCCAGTATAATTTCTTTTGGTCTGCCTCTCTTTTCCTTTGATCTGTCTAGTTGTCACGATGTTGTCCAAAACCTCTCTTCTCATCACATGACCAAATAAAACATTTTGTCTCTTTCAAATTAACAAATTATTAAAAACCGTATTATTAAATAAACAGCTATTCAAAGAAAATTAGCAGGCGTGTTAACACAGTAGATATCAATGTAATCGATCATCTGGCTTTTAAGACTTTAAGTTACATATTGTAGCCCTATGTGGCGCAGGCATTGTTCTATATAACGATTCAACATGGACAAGCTACATCCAGTCAAAATAGCTAAACTCCCGAAGGTTCTTGGACTTACTTAACTGATCCTAGGGAAAGTGCACACAAGTTCTAGTCGAGTTCGTGGATGACTCCAATAGATCAAGTATTCGCAATGTGAATGGATCAGCTCGTGAGGGGGACATCCTGACTCTTCTGGAGTCTGAAAGAGAAGCTATAAGATAAAGATAAAGATATTATCATGGATGCAAGAAATGAAGGCAATCTTGGAATCTAATAGATGGTGCATTCAGTTAACTTTGTGCATTATGTGTAACTGAACATATTAAACATATTTTATAATTTAAAACAAACAAAACACAAATATCGCTTCCCAACACTCCGCAGCAGAGACCAACAGCGGGGTCGAGGAACCCAGAGTAAGATCCGGCATCCCAGGTGCTGCGTCGTGAACGGGGACGAAGAAGTAACATGACAACGGAGGCAACAGAGGCAGTGGACAGGGGAGAAGCTGGCTTCCCACGGCCACCGATGCTGGGATGTGTGTGAGGGCACGAGGCACCGGGTGCATAAAACTGTCCTTCCCGAGGGAGGGGAGGCTCGGCAATACACATGTTCGCAGGTATGGGACAAACAGGAAACGAATAATCACCTTTAAATTAATAAGCTTGTGAGGATAACGCCGTGGGCTACTGCTATTTGTGACTGGCTCGGCCACATGATTATTCATCTGAGCCAGGGATTGACCCTAATATAACTTCTCTTTGACGTTGAACAGGTTAGGGCTATAATCGAAATCGTGAAAGAAAAAAAATCGATGCACTTTGGGCGAACCCATATGAAAACCTTATTTCATATACATCATTCAACATTTTTACACTTTCATTTCCGTCCATCTATTGAACTGAAAAATATTTTCAGAAATATTGAAGATATGGAAGGAATCAACATTGGGGGACGATGCATCAATAACATTAGATATGCGGATGATACAGTCTTGATTGCAGACAATGAACAGGACCTGCAAAATTTAGTGGATGCGGTTGTTACACACAGTGAACAACTAGGATTAGAATTAAAGTGTAAAAAGACACAGATTATGGTCGTCACTAGGAAGAACGAAATACCACAGTGTAGTATAAAAGTAAATGGGAATATTCTTCAACAAGTGAATAGGTACAATTATCTCGGAACAGTGATAACATCTGATGGGAGATGCCTGGAAGAGATTAGAACAAGAATCGCCATGGCAAAAGTAGCCTTTAGCAAGATGAAAAACATACTGACCAATAAAAAGATGTCAATTGAAACGAGAAAAAGAGTGTTGAGGTGCTACATAGAACCTGTACTTTTATATGGATGTGAAGCTTGGACAATGAGCAGTCAGGCTGAAAAACATCTGATGGCTGTAGAAATGTGGTTTCTGAGGAAAATGCAAAGAATACCATGGACAGCCAGAAAGACCAATGAACAAGTTCTTCAAGAAACAAATGATGATCGTAAACTGATCAGAGACATTAGACGTAGACAGTCACAATTTTTTGGACAAGTTATGAGAAGAAATGATTTGGAGAACTTGGTGACAACTGGTAAGATCGAGGGGAACAGACCAAGGGGAAGACCTAGAAACAAGTATCTGGATGGCTTGGCCTTGTGGCATGGTCGAGACAGAAACACGGAACTGATCCACGACTCTAGTGATCGAGTGAGATGGCAGAACATGACCGCCCACGCTTACCGGCATGGCACATGATGGATGGATGGATTGAACTGAAAAATTTACGAGGATTCGATTGGGAAAATCTAAAGGATACTGCACTTTTTTTTTTCAATTGCAATTACCGAACACAAAATCAATATGAATTCAAACATCGCTACATTTGTCGTTTCAGAATAATAATCAATAGTAAGCATTCATTACACAAACATTTAGAGAATCTTGCTGCATTTGTTGTATTTGCAAATGTAAAGGAAAACACACAATGCACCTTGTAAATACACACTGTTTTGTACGAAATAAAACCACATTGAACGGAAGGCATGCAATTAAAATAGTTGAAAGGGACATAATAATAAATCCGTTTTGTTTTCACAGGAACATTAATGATAGCGGCATAAATGTATTATATGATTTAAATAATTGTGATATGTATCTAATATGTTATAAAATTTTGAAAGAAATTAGTGACAGCTATTTGCTGCATAAATAAAAGGATAATATTTTTAACTGATCTTTTATGACTTTGTAAAAGTAAAGGCTTTATTTTGCCAGCATGGTAATTTTACAACAAATTTATTTTATTTCTCCTTGATATTACATCTATTGCTTTTATCCTTTAGATAGCACTTTTCCTACAAACGTTTTGGTTTATTTTTGTCAAGCCTGAAACAGGCCAAATATCCTTAATATTCAACACTGTGGATTGTTTCACGGCATTTTGGCTAAGATCAAATCAAAGTGTTGAAAGGCACATAGTGGGAACTCATCATCAAGTGCCATTCTTGTGGGCGGGCGGTCATGGTTACTCTCTTGCCATCAAGCCTGCCAGTTGTCATCAAATGTTTAAGTCCATTTCTCATAAAATGCCCAAAAAATCTTGAATGTCTACCTCTAATTCTCAAAGCAAATCCCCTTTTTCATTTGTCTCTTGAAGTACTGTCTCATTTAAATTTCTGTCCGTCTATGGTATTCTTTGCAGTTTTCTCAAAAAAAAAAAGAAAAAAAAAAAAAAAACAACCACATTTCCACAGCCATTGGATATTTCTCAGCTTGTCCATTAATTGTCATTGTTTCACACGCACTACGTCTATTTTCTCTAATAAGTTTACGATTTGTATTAGTTTCTTTAGGAGTTGGCCATTTTTTTTCCTGTTTGTCCATGGTATTCTTTGCATTTAATTACAGAATGCGTGTAGTTTTTAAATATTCCAAAAACTGTAGTTGCTGCCTATAGTATCTTGTAGAGTAAGGCAGGGAGATATTGAGGCTGAGGGTTAAGGCCTCCTGACTAGTGCAGTTACCCCTATAGAAGAAAACATCCACCGCTTTACCGAAGATACGATCCCGCGTCCACCGAATTCAAACCTTGAGCTGTAGCCAATCAGCAAGTTGACTCAGACTTCTCCTTCTAGAAACCATACTTGCTAAACCGTTGATCCCTTTAATTGTAGCCAACGTATTTCAGTTTCTGAGACACAGTCATGTCTGTGAGCCAGCTGTCTTCGATGCTCAAATCTTGTAGTATATCAGTATTTGTCTTCTTCCTGGTTCACGGCATTCTAATACTGTTTCTGCAACTTTAACTGATTCAGTGCCAAGGAAAAAAGTCGGTTTGGACCAAACATGGTAATACAATTAAATCAACAAGTATTATAATGTAAATTTCCATTCACTGAGCATTAAAATTGAGGAAGGTACCATGAAACGAAACAAATAACACGGTAACCCTAGTATGGCGATATATCATCCTTCTGTCTAAACGAGAAGTGACATGTGGTGATATATTATCCGTCAGCACTGAATCAGTTAAGCCTCGATTGTCTTCTTTGGTGTTTACAAAATGGTCTACAACAGGAAAGACGTGTCTTATGAATAACCTGAATGTGGTTTCTTCATTTTGTTGTGCTTTTAGTTGTTAACAGATTCAGAGCCAAACTAAAAGTAGGTTTCGACCAGATATAAATGGACATTAGAAAATGGGAGTTAAGAGTGCGTAACAGTTATGTCTTAAAAGTTGTGAATATTGTAGCAAATATGTTGTATTATGACGCAATGTTAACTTTTCATGGATATGAAAGCCCATGGCAGTTAGGGAAGTCGTTTAAGGCGATTAATCATTCCACGGCACTTAATCAGTTAATGCTGTTTAACCTCTACTCTGATTGGGTAGTGATGCCACGACAACAACAAACATAAATACGTGTGCATGCCTTCATTCGTCGATGTATATAAACATAACTCAATCGGTTCACCTCAACCATTAGAAACAAATACCCAGGCATTGCATATGGACAGGGCTTTATCACCAACACAAGCACGCAACGGCTGTGAAACGTGGCCTCGAAACAAGCATGCATTAAGATAAACAAAACTATAAGTTGTTGGTCGGCTGATTGGTTGGTTTAATAGTGATTAGTTTGTTGATTTGTTTGTTGATTGGTGTAATAGTTAGTTGATAGATTGATTGGTTGAATTGTTGGTTACTATGGTGATTAGCTTGGTGACTGTTTGGTTAACTAGTTCATTGTTTGATTGGTTGCTTGATTTATTAAGTGGTTGGTTGATTGGTGGCTATGTTAGTTGATTGGTTCAATGGTTGAATAATCGATTGATTGGTTGATTGGTTGGTTGGTTGGTTATTTAATCGACAGATTGGCAGATTGATTTTTGATTGAATGGGTTGCTGGTTGATTGATTGCAATGTTTGTTGAATGGATAGTTGATTGATTGATTGCGATGTTGGTTGATTGGTTAGTTGATTGATTTGTTTGTTTATTGATTGACTCACTGGCTCCCGTCATGAAAGTTTGGAGAACAATAATGGAGAGGTATATGCTGGGGATGAGAGGAAGAGGAAGGCCAAAACTATGATGGGTGCAGGATGTCGTGGATAATCTCCAGATGGGTTTATCGGACGCTGGACATCAAGCTTATGACCAAGAAGTTTTCCGGGGGGTTGTTATGGGAGTAAGGGTCTACAAATGACATGCTACTGAATGAATGAATGGCGAGAAGACCGCTGGAAGTCTTCAGTACCAAGATTTGAACTCGATGAGTGGGCGTTCAGCTTCCTCTGACCCAGGATAGAACTAATGAAGAGACGTTTCTTCTGTCGATCCAATGACGTGGGCTGTCTTGCGTGGCTCACCATCTCTTCTCCAAGCGCAGGAGCCACCAATTTAATACCGGAGCGTAGCTGAGCTTCACATGTGCGGAGAGGTTTGGAGGTTCTGGGAACGTTAAAATAACTGAACAATCAGCTTGTAAACCGTGCCACGTAAGGTCACGGCAAAGTCTTGTCCAATGTAGGATCTGGTTCTGATCTTGGGTCTTCTAAGGTCTAGTGGAATGTTTTGAGATGTGGTTATATTGTAGGATCCCAGGATTGAGCAGGACAGAGCAGGGATCATCATCATCATCATCATCATCATCATCATCATCATCATCATCATCATCATCATCATCATCATCATCATCATCATCATCATCATCATAAAGTGCCCTGCCAGCTGGCGTAGGTGTTCATGTCTCTCCACAGATATCGATCTTTTGGTGTACTGGGTCAAATCTGCTGATGATATTCTTCCTTGCTATCGTCTCAGTCTACCCAGCATAATTTCTTTTGGTCTGTCCCTGCCTGTTTTTCTTTGATCTGTCCAGTTGTCACAATGTTTTCCAATGCCTCTCTTCTCATCGCATGACTAACGAAAACAGATTGTCTCTGTCAAATGAACACATTCTTAAAACTGTGGGAGAAGACAAACAGCTATTCAAAGACAATATAGAGGGCGCGTTAACAAAGTAGACAGCAATGAAGTCAATCCTATAAGACTTTACGTTCCATATTGTGAGCCCTATGTGGCGCAGGTATTATTCTATATAACGTGTCATCATGGACAAGCTTCAGCAAGTCAAGTTTGTTAAAGTGCCGAAGGTCCTTGGAAGTACCTGATCCCAGGGACAGTGCACACAAGTGCGAGTCGAGTTCTTGGATGACTCCAATACATCAAGTATTCGCAATTTGAAAGGGCCAGCTCGTGAAGATGACACCCTGACTCTTCTGAATTCTGAAAGAGAAGCTAGAAGATTAAGATGAAGATATCATCACGGATTCAAGAAATGAAGGCAACATTTGACTCTATTAGATGTTTCATTCAATTAGTTTTGTGCATTATGTGTTGCTGAACACATTAAACATATTTTATAATTTAAAACAAACAAAACAAAAATATAAATTCTCAGCACTCCACAGCAGAGACCAAGTGAGGATTCGAGGAACCCAGAGAAAGATCTGGCAATCCCAGAGTGCAGCGCCGTGAACGGGGCACGAAGAAGGAACATGGCAACGGAGGCAACGGAGGCAGTGGACAGGGAAGAAGCTGGCTTGCCACTCCCACAGTTGCTAGGAGGTGTGAAGGCACGAAGCACCGGGTGCACAAGGCTCTTCACACCAAGGGAGGAGAGCCTCGGGAGTAGATAAGTTCGCAGGTAATGGACAAACACATACACACCCAAGGACCACGCACACGACTGAACGTCTCGCACGGCAGGGGAAAGACACGTGGAGTAATGACACGGTCGGGCCCTACCCCAGAGAGATTCAAGAAAGTAAAATAGCCGAAACATTCTGGGAAGGGAGACCGCCGCTGACGACCAGAAGCCCTCATGTTGTGCTTGCACCGCAATTGTTTTAAATGATTGTAGTACATTAAAACTTCGATTAACTGTCACTCGTGTAATCGTCAGTTTCTGTTATCCGTCATCGTCTAAAAATGCGTGAGTATCAAGAAAAGAACGCTATTTTCAATGTCGCCACTGCCTGAGCTGACATGACAGTGTCTAACCTAAAGAATTGGTGGAATAAACTCTTGCCTGAACCTACTGACGAAACTGAAGGATCAGAGACTGTAAGTGTTGATATTTATCAATATGAATTCAAACATCGCTACATTTCCCGTTCCAGAATAATAAATAGTATGCAGTTATTACACAGATATTTAAGAGAATCTTGCTGCATTTAACGTCTGAGTTATTGTTGTAATTACAAATGTAAAAGAAAACACACAATTCATCTTGCAAATACACACTGTTTTGTACGAAATAAAACCACATTAAACGACAGGCATGCAATTAAAATAGTGGTAAGGGCCATAACTACAAATCAGCATTTCCTGCCTAAGGTACATAACTAAAAGTAGCATAAATGTTTCATACGATTTAAATTATTGTGATATGTATCAAATGTTTTCGAAAATTTTTACAGACATTAATGACAAATATTTACATTATAAATAACGTGTTATAATATTTTAAGTGATTTCCAAAGAATTTTTAAGAGTAATGATTTTATTTTACATACGTGAGATTTTTACAACACATTTATTTCATTGCTCCTCGATATTTCATGATGTGTTTTTATCCCTTCAATGGCATTCATATGAGAACGCATCTCTGTATTTTTGTCAGGCCTGAAAAAGGCCAAATATCCCTAATATTCATCACTGTTGATTGTTTGACGGCATTTTGGCTAAGATCAAAGTGTAGAAAGGCACATTGTGGGAACTCATCATCATCAAGTGCCATGCCGGTGGGCGGGCGGTAATGGCTGCTTTCTTCCAATCAATCCTGCCACTGTTGTCACCAAATTTTGAAGTCAATTTCTACTCACAAAATGTCCAAACAATCTTGACTGCCTATATCTAATTTGTCCAATCAATCGCCGTTTTTCATTTGTCTCTTGAAGGACTGTCTCATTTGATTTTCTGTCCGTCCATGTTATTCTTTACATTTTTCTCTAAAACCATATTTCCATCGTCATTAGATGTTTATCAGCGTGTCTATTATATGAATATGTGTAACACAAATACGGGCTCTATTAGCACTTCAACAATCTTTTTCTCAATGTAATTGATAACATTTTGATGTTATGTATGTTTTGTTTTTTTGCAGAAGGCCACCTTTGCCATTGTAATTCTTGATCTAATCTCTGCAAGGCATCTTCCATCAGATGTTACGACTGTTACGAGATAGTTATATTGATTCAACTATTTCAGAATATTTCCATTTATTTGGATGTTACAATGTGGTATTTCTTTCTTCTTGGAGACGATCAAGATCTCTGTTTTCTTACAATTCATTTTCAAAATTAGTTTCTCACTGTGTACAATAACCACATCCACCAAATGCTGTAGATCCTGTTCGTTGTCAGCAATCAATACTGTAACGTCCGCATATCTTATATTATTGACGTTTTGTGGAAATAATTGGCATTAAAAATGTATTAATGGTTCTTGTATCACGACAGTGATTAAGGGTAGACTTATTTGTCCATGGCCACCAGCTCACTACTATCATAATTATTACTATTAACATTATTATTATTTAAAAGCGAAAGTCCAAATGTGAAAGAACCAGTTCGTGAAGGTGACATCCTGACTTTTCTGGAGCTAGAACAGTGGTTCTCAACCATTTTTGGCCCGTGCCCCCTTTCACCATATTTTCAGAACGTCACCCCCCCCCCCCCCCCCTTGCTTTCGTATTTCCTACCTAAAAATTTGACCCGTGCCCTCCTTCACCAAATTTTCACAATGTCATTCTCCCTCCCCCCTCCCTTCGTATTTCCTACCTAAAATCGCCCCTCCCGCTTTTGCCCCTACACAGTATACGTAATAATGGAAGCACATACCAAAACAAATCTAGCCGCCCACATAAAACGTGATTTGTGGGTCTACTTACTTTATAAAATGAATTTTAGAAGGGGTGAGACGTACAGAACCGTAAAGTATGAATGGAAATACATTATCAAATAATCGGCTCTAGTATTAACGCGATCTTGAAATAATCTTCATTCCGCCGTCCCCCCCCCCCTCCCCCCTGGAAACCCTAAAATTCCCCTCTGGGGAGGAGAATTCCCAACCGGTTGAGAACCTCTGAGCTAGGAGATTAAGATACAGATATCATGGATTTGAAAGCTGACAAGGCCCCCGGTGCAGATAACATCACAACAGAAATGATTAAAGCTTTAGAAGAAGTTGGACTACAGCAAGTCACCAGACTGCTGAACACATTATATGATACTGGAGATATACCTTCTGATTTATGTACCTGTCGTGTGTAAAGAATGAATGTCGTAGTAGTTATTTGTTCTTCTTTACCACTTTAGTGTCGTCCCTGGAGTGAGGGGAATCAACACCCACATTTGTTTTAATTCAATATCTCTATCCTGGAGATATCCAGCAGACTCCGTCTACAACACTCGCTCAATCTGAAGACACCTTCTTACCACTCTTACTCACTCCTGGATCATGCCCCCTCTCATTCTTCCCCAACATAACATGCGTGACAACTCTAGCTTCAACAAATAAACACAAGAAATGTGTTAAAGCAAAGAGTATATGTAGGAGAAGTGTGTGTGTGTGTGTGTGTGTGTGTGTGTGTGTGTGTGTGTGTGTGTGTGTGTGTGTGTGTAAGGTGTAGAATTTGTGACGTGTACTCTAAAGTGTCTATAGACTCAGATCAGTGTTCAGGAGTATAGTCATTCTCATCACTGTGCTGAGAACACACTAGCACCATGTATTCCAGACAAGCAACCTCACCAAGGTGATGCTCCTCCGGTCACGTGAAGACCTCCTCCGTTGTCTCTTGAACCACTAGAATGCTTGGACACCCATGACAAACACTGTCTAATAAGAGTCTTCAATCTGATTTACACTATGAATTTCCTCTGTTATTTAACTGATTGTTAATCAGAAAATTATAACCCTATTGTCACTGTTACTGGGGAAATCTTAATGGTTCTAGTGTCACTGGTTTTAAAGCTTCCCCATATTAACACCACAATCTGAATGTTCTAGGTATCAGTATAAATTTATACAATGTTCTGACTGTTCAGTGATACACCTATCACTTGCTAAACATAAATCTCATCAGCATGTCCTGCTCAGCAGAAGCTAAGTTCCCGCAAACCAACTTGGGTATAAGCCCAATGTAGCGGCCTCTCAGCAACTTCTGTCTTCAAATTCTGAGCCATCATCTTCAAAAATGTGTTAGCTTCACTGTTGAACATCATAGCACACATACATGGACCTGTAAATGGAACCATATGCCTATTCCGGTTGCTAATCGAAACTTGGCAATCACAGACTGGATCTATGTCCGCCGATAAATATCAACAATTTGACACCCTAGTTTCTTTCACTGAACACAACTCGGGAAACTGCACCGATCTTTCCCACTTTAGAAATCTTGATCGACTAACTCCACTTGTTTACCACAACGCTTTTTATATTGGGCTGGAGTGACGTCACCAAAAAGTCTAGACGCTAATCCGTCCAGAATCTGGTTTCCTCCTCCTGTTCTAGACTAACTGGAGTCAATCCGCCGTCAAATTTGCTTTCATTTGGGGAAATTCTTTGTCCCGTACATCAATAGTTGTCTGTCTGTGAACCACAGAATTACCCACATCACAGAATCCATCCCGCGTCTGTCCAGACTTTCCGTCTAGCACTTCAAAGGCTACTACCGCCTTGGCAGACGTTTGGCGTTATTATTCGTTTCTTGAACAACCCACATCATAAACATTTGCCGACCAGGGGTAGACATTTTTACGCGACGTATCTTGTTTCTCAGTTAGAAATGCCGATCGTGTGTAGACAGTTTTAACGTCGTATTTTTCTCAGTCTCTACAACATCAAAGGGTTGGTTGTTTTTGCAGACTAATGTCGGGTCTTGTTTGTCATCGATCGCAACTAACAAGTTTATTTTCCGTGACATACGCCCCCTCCTAAGAGAGTAGTCCGCAACAACTCTCTCTTCTTGGAGGTTCGATCCAGATGATCTATTACTCTTCTTCAGGAGCTGGATGTCTAAACAGGAAATCAGCTCCAACATTGTCCCTGTATTTCCTCCTCCAGGGCCTTTTCTTTAGAGAAGGGCACTGGTTAACCTTTTGGCGAACAGGCTCTTGGGTGGTCAAAGTCAACTCGAACTCCACCAACATCGTTCGTCCTGGTTTATCAGTCTCCTTATGAGACTCGAGAACCTGGGTTATCTTTTCCCTCTCCTGGGAAGTCAGATCAGGGTTCACCTGCACATCCTTGTAGGTTTCCTGGTGTACCAAGGGGATATTCCCTGCCCTCGTTGGTTCCCACTTCTGTCTCTACTGCAACTGCCATTGCCATGAGGTGAGCTGCTTTTTCTCCGGGTCTCTCTTCGTATTTCCGCAAGAGATTGATATGGAAAATGTTCGACTTTCCCCGGATCCGGATCTGATAGTTGGTCCTGGATATCACCCTTTCCACGGGAAATGGTCCTTGCCAACCTATCTCCAGTTTGTTGTTTCCCGTTTGGAGTAGCAACAATACTTTGTCTCCCACCTCTAGAGATCTGTCTTTAGACCTTCGGTTGTAGTAAGCCGCATGTCTTTTTCTGGCCTTTTTCAAGTTTTGATTTGCCAGAGTCCATCCCTTGTGAAGTTTTTCTTTCAGTTCCTCCACATAAGTAAGAAGAGATCACAGTAAGAAGAGATCACTTCTTCTGACGTCCCCTCTACAGTCCAACTCCTCAACATGGCTTTAAACGGTCCTTTGATTGGACGACCAAACAGCAACGTAGCGGGTGGTAGTCCTGTTGAGCCATGAGGAACTTCCCGATAGGCAAAAAGTGCTGCTGGGATATATTCATCCCACCTATCAGGTTTTTCCTGCTCCAGTTTCCTGAGCATTGTCATCAACGTGCCGTTGAAACGCTCTACTTGTCCATTGGCGTGAGGGTGGTAAGGGCTGGTATGGATATGGTTAGAGTGGAACACCCTAAATACCTCCTCCATAAGTTTTCCACAAAACTGGGACCCATTGTCCATCAGTATTTGATCAGGAAAGCTCAATCTGGTAAAGGCCTCCATCAGTGCGTCCGCCACTCTTTTCGAGTCAATTGTGGTCAAAGGTATCGCTTCACCCCACATTGTACAGCAATCCACCCTGGTGAGTATGTACATGTTCCTCTTCCTAGTCCTAGGAAGTGGACCCACACTATCAATGGCTACCCTCTCGAAAGGAGAGTTCATGATGGGCATTTCTCCCGAAACCACCGGCGCTGTCCAGTGTTTTGGTGCCACCCTTTGGCACTCAGTGCATGACTTCACATACCGACGAACATCACCTGTCATTCCCGGCCAATAGTAATGGTAGGAAATTCGCTGCATCGTGGCGGCAATACCCATATGCCCACTGAATGAGATGGTATGCCCCATATGAAGAATCTGGGAACGGTGGGCCTTTGGGACCACCAACTGATCATGTAGGTTGTCTCCCCTTCCGGCTCTCCTGTAGAGTATCCTATTCTTCATATAGTACTGTCCCCGTTAGGGTGGATCAGCATTTTTCTGCAGCTTTTTGTAGCAAGGACGTAAAGTAGCATCCTCACTCTGGGCAGTTCGCAACTCCCCTGGCAGTGGGTTAGTCACATTTGCTTCTGCCTCATCCGTTCTCGTCTGAGAGCGAGTCTGTATTGCTCCCATATGGATTGGCTCCCTGGGCATTCCCAGAAAGACATACCGGCAACCGAGGATTACGGGAAAAATTGGGATCGGTCAACACCGCGGCCTTGATGGTGCCGGTGACATATCTTGACCGAATCTCCACTCCGGCAATGGGCAATTTCATGGCTACAGCACTCTTCTGTGCAGGCTGTATCTCCATGGTCTCACCTGTGAATTGTTCTGGATGTACCAGATCCGCAGAAATCACGGCCTCCCCGTCCAGTCCTGTGTCGTACAAACACTCCACTTGACGACCGTTAACTTCTACAAATTCCACTACAGGTGGTTTTTCCTGGTCTGGAGTCTCTTCCTCGGCCTCGACCTGTTCAGTGGGCTCCACCTTAGGTTTCCCGGGGCACACGACGAATTGATTGTCTCCTGACTTTCCCCTGCAGTCAATAGCATTGTGCGTATTTGTCCTGCAGTGGTTGCACCATTTCCCTGTCCTAGATTTTCTTGTGCCGGACTTTAATGAGCTCTCCTGGTGAGCATCCTTGTCGACCTTGGCATTGTCAGTGTCCACCTGCTTTGAAGTCACTTGACATGCCGCGAAGTGAGGGTTCTTAGCCTTCGATTTGCATTCCCTCGTATTGTGAGAGGGCGACTTACAAATCGAACACAACTTCTCTGACCATGGTCGTTTTTGTGTAGAGCTCGAAGTGCTCTTGCTTTCCCCCTTCGTGTTCTCTAAATTCTCCTCTTAAGTTTTGACATATGGTTTCACCTTCTTAGTTCCTGTGCTCTTGGCTTTCTTCAGGTTATGTTTTCACTGACTTTTGGTGTTAGTAGAAAGGATTTCTGCTGCCTCCCCATTGACCTCGACGTACCGTTCTGGCAATTTCGTCACCATGTCGATTCGTTCCGCCCCTTGTTCTCCCAAGAATGTCTTGAGAGGTTTCGACATTTGCATCCGCATCTGGTCGACTACCATGAGTTCTTCCAGACTCTCATAGTCATGCGCGAACCAAGCCAACTCCATCCACTTATGGAGATAGGCTTTCAGACGCAGACTATAGGCGGCGAACAACTTCCCCGGTTCTCGTTTCGCTCCTCGAAATTTTTCCTGGTAGGTATGTGACGTAACTTCGAATCGTTTCAACAGAGCCGTTTTCAACTCGTCATAATTGTTCTTATGTCCTGGTGGCAGGCGAGAATAAACCTCGTAACCTGTCACGCGTAAACCCTGGGATAGCTTGAGATTCCATTTGTCACGCTCCAGACCCATAGCAACCGACATAGCTTCAAAGCGTTGAAGATACTGGTCAATCTTCTCTTTGTCCTTTTCGTAGATCGCTAGAGGGAACTTCATAGCATGGTAGCTATGTCCACCTACTGGTGTTGATCCAGGGAGAGAGGAACCTCCCACTGCTCCCTCAGTTTCCCCACTAGATTGCCTCTTAAGCTCGAGTTCCCGCATCGGGTACTCGTGCTCCCTTTTCCGAGCTTCTTGTTCAGCTTCCCGTTGCTTAGCAGCTTGCTCAACCTCAAGTTTCTTAGCAGCTTGCTCTGCTGCCAGTTTTTTAGTTGCCTGCTCAGCTTCAATTTCCAGCCTTCTCATAGCTTGCTCTGCTTCCAATTTCTTAGCAGCTTGTTCTAACTCCATCCTTCTCAATTCCAACTCAGCCTTTCGATCTTCCCTTTCTGCTTGACGATACTCCCTCTCCACCTCCTGTACGTAATCTGTTAGTGCAGAACCCGACAATCCAATTTCTTCCCCCTTTGCCCTTAGTTCTGCCGTAGTCAGTTTAGGAGTGGCCATTTTTGAGAGAGGTAACTCAGCAGAAAGAGTATAGATATCTCTAAACAAATATATAGATAATGACCATATACAATTAATCTATATATTTTATAACACACCACACGACACAACACAATCACTCAGTGACAAGAGTAGAATCAGGACCACAGACCTATGCAGACGTGTGAAGTGTGAACAGGTAAGATAAGTCCTAACCCCTATCCGCATTCACTCTAGCTGGATTCTCACTAATTGGATATCTCCATCCTCTAACTAAACATCCCGTATCAAATGATCCCGTGTTAAAAGACCCCGCTTATGAAAGATCCCGTTGTCTAAAGATTCCGTTTACGAAAGATCCTGTAACAGTAATGGAGTACTGGGGTATTATTAGGATCTAGTGGGAAACAAATACAGCACGATTGAGCATTGGGACTGAAAGCGGTGAGAGATGCTCAATCGTGACGTATTGGGTTGGCAAGGGCAGTTAACATCCGGCCTTTGACTTGAGAGGAAGCTGACTTGTCATCAGAATGAATTAAACTTTGTCTATATCAGATCAACCAGTCTTGTTGAGTTCCTGCTCTGTTACAGAACTCGAAATGGTGCCGTGACCAGGATGTTCCCTCATACGGAGTAGTGACTGGTGGACAGACGGACAGAGTTTTGGGTAGTGACTCTTTCGAAATAGATACTAGCTTATATGACAAGAAAGTAGGGAAGGCTAAGGGACGAAGACCGAGAAAGAGAAAGAAAGTCAGACGTTTTAAAGATGACTATGGGAATAGGGCCGACGTGTTTGCAGTAAACTATAATGAGTCTGATGAAGGAACTATTATTAGTGTGTCATCTGAAGACGAGATGGGAAAGTACAAACGTTACGTGAGGTATACAGAGAACAGTGAGCAGACCGACGCAAATAAGAAGAAAACAGTTAAGAAGAAAAATAGTAGACAGATAGCGGGAATTTACGCAATGACAGAAAGTGACTTAAGTAAAATAGAAGACCTTATGACCTTAAGACCTGAGTTCTTTAACAGGTTGACAACAGATAGTGAAGAGGACATAATAAGAGAAAGACGGGTTGATATATTGAGAGACAACGAAATATTTAACTTGGACAGACTATATAAAAGTTAAAATTCCTTGGGTGAGGAAGGAAAATGGAATAGTTTTGGGGTATGAGAAGAATTGCGATTTGAGCATATAGGTATATGAGCTGTCTAAAATAGGCAGACGAATTTTGTTGGTGTAGTATCACATGGTACAGAATAGTCGAGGGTGTTGTTGAGGCTAGAGAGTTACGGCAAATGATATTCCACGTGGATTACGTAATACAGGATATCTTCTGTTTGGTTACGATGTAGGGAGAGTAAATTAAGTAAAATAGGGGAGAATTAGTAGAGGGTGAGAGATAAATTAAGTATGAATGTTCGTATTAGAAATGGTTTGACTCAGAGCTATGACGTGATGTCTGAGATAATTTCGCTTGGGAGTTTGAGAAGTAAGTATAGTATGGTTGATAAGTGAACCGAGAGTGTATGGTGAGGAGATATAGATTGAGGAGGAACTGAGTATCCTGGGTGTAAAATAGCCAGTTGAACGTGAGAATAAAAGTAAAAGACTGTAGAAGTGGATGCTTGAAAAATACGAGTTACGTCGTGCTTGTGGAGAAAGAAGAAAGTTGTTGTGGGTGGAGAAGTATAGAATAATAGTTACGAGATTTGTGACATGTTGGAATGAAGTTTGTTTTGAAGAGATAGTGCTGTGAAAGCGATATAAGTTGCGAGAGGTAATGTATAGGATCTGACCTTCGTATAGAAGTGAGTGTTTGAGTAAAGTAGAGATATAAGAAAGCAGTGAATTGAGAAAGTCCTCTGGAATAATTCGTCTGGTTGTGCGTTGTTCATACGTGAGTATAACTGTAGTCAGACAGGTGTTCGTCGTGATGAAGGAAGTAGGAGAGAGGTGTGATGACGTCGCCTAAGTGAAATACATAGATAAAATGTAAGAGTGGCGTTAATATGTCTTGTGTCAATGTGTGTAGAGGAGATAAATACGTGTAGATTGTGGTGAATGATTGCTGGAATGATGAGCTGGCGTCTGAAGTGTTTTTTGTAGTAATAGTATGGACACGTTAGGTTGTCGCGATGCGAGAGTAGTCGTGAAATGAGTGCGAGGTTGTGTAGTATGGTCCGTGTGAATATCTGAAGAGTAGTTGTTAAGTGACGTTGATAAAACGTGGAACATAGAGTATACGAAAATTGAGAGATAGAAAGAACGTGATTGGAGGATTGTGATGTTTTTTCGTTAGAATATCTGACGTTGGAAGGAAATTATGGAAGTTGTATAACGGAAACAGAGTTAACATTCTGAATGATGTTTCATAAAACTTGTTTAGTATTCTTGACAGGGAAATGTCGAAGCAAGAGTGCCTAATACTGAAAAACGAGAAAAGTGAGGTCTGCTGTCAGTTATAAGTGGCGTGGGTTGCAGTTCTGAAAGAGTTCCGAGAAATAACAAGAAGAGTGAAAGATGCGGAGGTAAACATGGTTAGTTAAATGAATGTTGGAGAACGTGTTCCGAGGAGGGTGACCGGTTTGATTATCGGCACGATAAAAGAGTGATAGGAAAGACTGGAAGATAGCTTAGAGTAGTCGTGGTGTGATGTTAGAAAGTAATAATACGTTAAGTAATTGCGTCGGATGGACGAGAAACTTAAAATTGGAATTAGTGGTTGATACAGCAAGTAGATGTGTTGGTGAGAGGTCTATAGTAAATAGACAAAGTTTTGTTGGATGTAGGAGAGTGGAGATACTGTAGTTAACAGTAATGATTAAGAAGTGGTTGTGTTGTTTGGTATAAATCCAAGGGAAACAATTGGTGTGCCGAGCCACAGGTTAATTAATAAGTAGATGATATTAGAATAATCGCCACATTAGTAATGGATAAAGTGAGTGACCTGTAGTTCACAGAGCTTGCTTAAGGTATTTGTGATGTGTAGGACTTAGTTTTGTAAAAGATAGAAAATTGTGAGGGGAGAGAATCAATAATAGTACGGTCATTGTTTGACTGGTTTTTTGTGTGTGGGGAGAACAAATATTGTTCTAAATTAAAGAAGTTAGTCTGTAGTTAACAGATATACATACGTAGCAGTGAAGTGTTTTGTTTTCTCGGTCATAAAAATACTGGAATGATTTGTATAAATAGAAATGTGTTAAGGTAAGTCGTATGGGAGGCCAAGGTTGATGGGCCACTGTACGTAGTAATTTGAAGGGAGTTGTATTTTTTTGAAAACCTTCTCTTTAGCGAGAAGACAATTGTTTTATTGCCTCATGTATAAGGTTTTTTTTTGCTCGATGTGGTCCCGTAAAATGATTGTTATTATTTTAGAATAGGGTTATTGTGTTCTTAGAATTTTGTGTATAAACTACTGGTCCGTAAAAGAGACCAGTAGTATTAGGTAATAATAGAATAGGATGTATGTTGTATCATCATCACCATCATCATCACCATCATCATCATACCTTTAGTTGAGTTGAGGGGAAACATAAATGATTGTTATAAAAATTTGGGGGGGATTTGATGTCCTGTTGTGATTTTATTTCGCTGTTTTGTGTGTTAAATAGTAGTTAATTAAGTTATGTTTAAATTACAGGGTTTTGTCTAGAATAAAGACAATACAGGGGGCTTTAATTATGACCCTTCGTTCAGAAAAGAGTTAATAAAACTACGGAGAGCTAATAGAGAGACACATTCTCTTTGTGAAGAGTAAGTTCATCGGTATTTTGTGGCTGTGATAATCAGCATAATGAGGTTGATATGGTTATGAAGTGCTGGAAGCATAAGACGAGCTTACTACACAAGTAAAATGGTTATGGGAAACTTTAGAGATACACTAAAGTAAGCATTAATTAGAAATATATGGGATTGGAAGCCACATGGGAGGAGAAAAGATTAATGAATATAGCAGTAGAATAAAAGAGGGGAAAGTTTTGAATATGGTTTCCGTGGGGTCAGAAGAGCCATGATATACACGAGATTGCTGGGTTATAGAAGAATAAGAAAATTACCCCAGACGAAGAGTAAACATGAATTGGATCCATGTTTGACTAGACACTATGGATAACAGTACAATAATAAAGGGGTGTAAGTGTGTTAATGAGAAATGAACATAGTGGAGACATAATGACATGGGGTTTTTAGAGGGTCCGTAATAAATGGACTGAGATAAAGTTGATTGCAAGTAGTCACAGACATGAGTGGTTATTTTTGCTGCTGTGGGTTACGGCATGAATTATGAATTGAGAGGTGGAAGATTTTAGAGAGGCATTGGGTTACATGGATGTAAATGTTTATCCCTTTGGGTGTATTAAGCTTCAGAGATAGAATAATAAGTGGGTTGCTAGAGTAGTGTATATAGTGGTCAGATTACGATGTTGTGTTTGATGGTTAACATTCCGAAGTTACTGGTGTCTGTAATAAATGGACATTTAAGGGGAGATTTCAAAGTTACTAGGTTGCTGTTGATGACGGCATAAGGGGAGGTTTTAATAGATTGCCCATAATGAATGGACAGTAAGGGGTCGCTAAAATTTTTGGCGAGAGAGATTCTGAGTGAGGTATAGGAGAAGATTAGTTATGTGAGGTGATGTGTATAATGTTGGAAAAGGTCTTAAAGGAAAATAGATTTTTTAATTGTGTCCTCGGGATATTGTTTTGTGGTTGACATTACAATGAGAGGTTGAAGTAAGGTTCAGAGACATGAAAGTAGTAGTGTCTGTAATATTGGATGTGAATAATGTTTTTGATGCTGTAGATAGCAGCGTAAACGTTTACCATAATGAGTGGTAAAGGTGTGTGATTTAGGTGAGTGTGGTTTTATACTTTATTACATAAAGTCTCAAATGACATAGGAGGGTAAAGGAGTATTGTTTGGTAAAGGGGGTGTGTGATGTAGCTGAGTGTGGTCTTTGTGTGGAAGAGTTCTACTGCTTCTTTTAAATACCGGTGGCCACCGATTCTTTGTCTTCCTATCGTGTGAAAGTGATTTTCAGGTTAGTTGAAAGTGGAGAATTAGTGGGATTGGTGATGATAAAAGGGAGTTGGTATCAGCGTTTGAAATAGTAAGCGGAATGCTTATGAAGTGGAAAAAAAATATTTAAGAAGATGTGTTATGATGTATTATATAAAGTTGAGATTGAATTGTTATTAAAGATATGTAAATATGTTGTGGTTGTTTGAAGGGCCAGAAACGAAGAAGAAGGGGGTTGACTATATAGCAGGGGAAAAAGTTAAAGAAATAGAATATTCAATTAAGTTGGAGTTGGTTTGGGGAAGATTAGAGGAACTGTGAGAAGTAAGGAAAAAGAGGGAATAGAGTAAGAGGAGTAGGAGTAAAGAGTTTTCCTTTATAAGGAAAATTCTTTAACAAACATGGGGAGGTGTAACAGTAATGGAGTACTGGGGTATTATTAGGATCTAGTGGGAAACAAATACAGCACGATTGAGCATTGGGACTGAAAGCGGTGAGAGATGCTCAATCGTGACGTATTGGGTTGGCAAGGGCAGTTAAGATCCGGCCTTTGACTTGAGAGGAAGCTGACTTGTCATCAGAATGAATTAAACTTTGTCTATATCAGATCAACCAGTCTTGTTGAGTTCCTGCTCTGTTACAATCCCGCTGTCCAAAGATCACGTTTACAAGCCACCAATATATGTCGTGTGTGTAAAGAATGAATGTCGTAGTAGTTATTTGTTCTTCTTTAACACTTTAGTGTCGTCCCTGGAGTGAGGGGAATCAACACCCACATTTGTTTTAATTCAATATCTCTATCCTGGAGATATTCAGCAGACTCCGTCTACAACACTCGCTCAATCTGAAGACACCTTCTTCTCACTCTTACTCACTCCTGGATCATGCCCCCTCTCATTCTTCCCCAACATAACATACTTGACAACTCTAGCTTCAACAAATAAAAACACGAAATTTATTAAAGCAAAGAGTATATGTAGAAGTGTGTGTGTGTGTGTGTGTGTGTGTGTGTGTGTGTGTGTGTGTGTGTGTGTGTGTGTGTGTGTGTGTGTGTGTGTGAGGTGTAGAATGTGTGACTTGTACTCTAAAGTGTCTATAGACTCAGATCAGTGTTCAGGAGTATAGTCATTCTCATCACTGTGCTGAGAACACACTAGCACCATGTATTCCAGACAAGCAACCTCACCAAGATGATGCTCCTCCGGTCACGTGAAGACTTCCTCCGTTGTCTCTTGAACCACTAGGATGCTTGGACACCCATGACAAACACTGTCTAATGAGAGTCTTCAATCTGATTTACACTATGAATTTCCTCTGTTATTTTACTGATTGTTAATCAGAAAATTATAACCCTATTGTCACCGTTACTGGGGAAATCTTAATGGATCTAGTGTCACTGGTTTTAAAGATTCCCCATATTAACACCACACTCTGAATGTTCTAGGTATCAGTATAAATTTATACAATGTTCTGACTGTTCAGTGATACACCTATCACTTGCTAAACATTAATCTCATCAGCATGTCCTGCTCAGCAGAAGCTAGGTTCCCGCAAACCAACTTGGGTATAAGCCCAATGTAGCGGCCTCTCAGCAACTTCTGTCTTCAAATTCTGAGCCATCATCTTCAAAAATGTCTTAACTTCACTGTTGAACATCATAGCACACGTACATGGACCTGTAAATGGAACCATATGCCTATTCCGATTGCTAATCGAAACTAGGCAATCACAGACTGGATCTATGTCCGCCGATAAATATCAACAATTTGACACCCTAGTTTCTTTCACTGAACACAACTCGGAAAACTGCACCGATCTTTCCCACTTCAGAAATCTTGATCGACTCTACTGCTAATCATGTTTAATTTACTGAATAATCAAACAAACACCACATGTCTTCAAGAATATAAATTGCTCATTAAAATTACACAAAAGGAAGTTTTGCTGCATATTCTGAACCATGTCTTCTTTACAAAATATGGAAAAAAATAATGGCAGAAAACTGGAAGTAGGGGTGTGTGACAATAATGTTAGAAAATTCAAACGTTTTACCGCACAATTATGTTAAAGATATATTCAGGCCATGTAAATTTTCAGTTTACTGTAACTTAAAAATACGAAACGGAGCAGAAATGTATCAAATAAACCACTGATAATTTTGTGGCAATAAAAGTACCAATTGCCACCACAGCGGATTCAATGTGGCACCAGATGGGCCCTTGGTAGCGAAAGAGTTAATATTCAGCACCTTGGATTGTTTCAGGGCATTTTGGCTAAAGTTAAAGTTTAGAAAGAAACAAAGTGGGAACTCATCATCATCAAGAGCCATGCCGTTGGGCGGTCATGGTTGTTCTCTTGCCATCAAGCTTGCCAGGTGTCCTCATAAAATGTACAAACAGTCTTGACTGTCTACGTCTAATTTCTCCAATCAATCCCCGTTGTTCATTTGTCTCTTGAAGGACTGTCTCATTTGATTTTCTGTCCGTCCATGGTATTCTTTGCATTTTTCTCAAAAACCAAATTTCCAGTCCATTAATTGTCAATATTTCAAACGCACTAGGTCTAATTTCTCTAATAAGTTTACGAGTTTTATTAGTTTCTTGTAGGAGTTGGTCGTTTTTTTTTTTTGTTTTTTTTTTTCTGAATCTGTCTGTCCATGGTATTCTTTGCATTTAATTACAGAATGCGTGTAGTTTATAACTATTACAAAAAGTGTCGTTGCTGCCTATAGTACCTTGTATTGTAGGGCAGGGAGATCTTGAGGCTGGGGAGTTAAGGCGGCCTGGCTAGTGCAATCACCCCGATAGAAGAAAATATCCACCGCCTTACCAGAGATTCGATCCCGCGTCTACCGAATGGGAACCCGGAGCTGTAGCCAATCAGCAAGTGGACTCAGACTTCTCCTTCTAGGAACCAGACTTTCTAAACCGTTGTGCCCTTTAATGTGGCCACCGTATTTCAGTTTCTGAGACACAGTCATGTCTATGAGCCAGCTGTCTTCCATGCTCAAATCTTGTAGTATATCAGTATTTGTCTTCTTCCTGGTTCACGGCATTCTAACACTGTTTCTACAACTTTAACTGATTCAGTGCCCAGCAAAACGTCGGTTTGGACCAAACATGGTGCACAGTCAAATGTACAAGTATTATAATGTAAATTTCCATTCACTGAGCATTAAAATTGTGGAAGATACCGAGAAACGAAACAAATAACACGGTGACCCTAGAATGGCGATATATCGTCCTTCTGTTTAATCGAGAAGTGACATGTGGCGATATATTATCCCTCAGCACTGAATCAGTTAAGTTAAAAACCTCACTTGTCTTCTTTGGTGTTTACAAAATGGTCCACAACAGGAAAGACGTGTCTTATGAATAACCTGAATGTGGTTGCTTCATTTTGTTGTGCTATTAGTTAAGAGATTCAGCGCAAACAAAAAGTATTTTTGAAAAAACAACAACAACTGAATGGCAGAAAATGGAAAGTGTTACAATTATGACTTAAAATTGTTAATAATGTAGTAGATATGGTGTATTATGACGCAATGATAGCTTTTCAGGGATATGTAAGCCCATGGCAGTTAGGGCATTTGTATAAGGAGATTAACATCCTATGGCACTTAATCAGTTAATGCTGTTTAACCTCTACTCTGAATGGGTAGTGATGCCATGACAACAAAAAACATAAATATGTGTGCGTGCTATCATTCATCTACGTATATAAACATTACTGAGTCGGTTCGCCTCAACCATTAGAAACAAATACTCAGGCATTGCATATGGATTGGGCTTCATCGCCAACACAAGCACTCAACTGCTGTGAAACGTGGCCTCGAAACAAGCATGCATTAAGATTAACAAAATTGGAGGTTGTTGGTCGGGTAAATGGTTCATTGGTTTTTTTGGAGGTTATTCGTTTGTTGATTTGTTTGTTGATTGGTGTAATAGTTGATTGATAGGTTGATTGGTTGAATGGTTGATTGCTATGGTGATACGTTTGGTGACTGTTTGATTGACTAGTTCTTTGTTTGATTGGTTGCTTGATTTATTGGGTGGTTGTTTGGTTGGTGGCTATGTTATTTGATTTGTTCAATGGTTGAATAACTGATTGACTTATTGGTTGGTTGGTTAATCGGCAGATTGGCAGATTGATGTTTGATTGATTTTGTGGTTGGTTGACTGGTTGCAGTATTTGTTGATTGGTTAGTTGATTGATTGATTGCTATGGTGATTGATTGGTTAGTTAATTTGATTTGTTGGTTTATTTATTGATTTGTCGAGAGGACTTTAAACGTTATGAAAGTTTACTAAGAACAATAATAGAGGGATATATACCGTGGAAGAGAGGAAGAGGAAGGCCAAAGAGAAGATGGGTGCAGGATGGGTGGATAATCTCCAGATGGCTGTATCAGATGTGGGACATCTTGCTTATGACTGAGAGGTTTTCCGGAAGGTTGTTATGGGAGCAAGGTTCTGTAATGGACATGCTACCGAATGAATAAATGAATGGTGGGATGACCGCTGGAAGTCTTCACTACCAAGATGTGAGCTCGATCAGTGGACGTTGAGCTTCGTCTGAGCCCAGGTTAGAGCTAATGTAGAGACGTTTCTTCTTTCGGTCCAATTACCATCTCAAGTGGACTGTGTTGTTGCTCGGCTCCCCATCTCTTCTCCAAGTCCAGGAACCACCAGTTTAATACCGGAGCGTATTATATCTGCGGAGTGGTTTGGAGATTCTGGGAACGTTAAAAAGACTGAAAACCCAGTTTGTAAATCGCGGCACGTAGAGTTACGGCAAAGTCTTGTCCAATGTTGGATCTGATTCTGATCTTGGGAATTCTATAACACAGTGGGATGTTTTGAGAAGGGGTGTTATTGTAGGATCCAAGGATTGAGTTGGACAGAGCAGAGATGATGATGATGATGATGATGATGATGATGATGATGATGATGATATGATGACATCATCATCATCATCATCATCATCATCATCATCATCATCAAAAGCCAGCTGGCGTAGGCGTTCATGTCATTCAACAGATCTCGGTCATTGGTGTTCTGGATCAAATCTGCTGATGATATTCCTCAATGCCACCGTCTGAGCCTACCCAGCATCATTTCTCTTGGTCTGCCTCTGTCTCTTTTTCTTTGATCTGTCCAGTTGTCATGATGTTTTCCAATACCTCTCTTCTCATCACATGACCAAAGAAATCATTTTGTCTCTTTCAAATCAACAAATTATTAAATACCGTTGGAGGAAATTAAAAAAATAAAAATATTCAAAGAAAATATAACGGTCGCGTCAACAAAGCAGACACCAATGAAGTCGATCATCTGGATTTGTAAGAGTTTAAGTTACATATTGTGAGCCCTATGTGGCGCAGGTATTATTCTATATAACGAGTCAACATGGACAAGCTTCAGCCAGTCAAGCTTGCTAAAGTCACGAAGGTCCTTGGAAGTACCTGATCCCAGGGACAGTGCACACAAGTGCGAGTCGAGTTCTTGGAGGACTCCAATAGATCAAGTATTCGCAATGTGAAAGGATCAGCTTGTGAGGGTGACATCCTGACTCTTCCGGAGTCTGGTAGAGAACCTAGAAGGTTAAGAAGAAGATATCATGGGTTCAAGAAATGAAGGCAATCTTGGACTCTGTTAGATGATGCATCCAAATCAATTTGTGCATTGTGTGTTACTGAACACATTAAATATAGCTTATAATTTAAAACAAACAAAACACAAATATCGTTTCTCAGCACTCCGCAGCAGAGACCAAGAGACGATTCGAGTAACCCAGAGGGAGATCCGGCATCCCAGAACGAATGCCGTGAACGGGGCACGAAGAAGTAACATGGCAAAGGAGGCAACAGAGGCAGTGGCAAGGGAAGACGCTGGCTTTCCACGGCCACAGGTATTAGGAGGTGTATGAGGGCACGAAGCATCGGGTGCATAAAACTCTCCTCTTGGAGGGAGGGCAGGCTTGGGAGCAGACATATTCGCAGGAATGGGACAAACACATAACAACGCAAGGACAGCACAATCGACCGAACGTCTCGCACGGCAGAGAAAAAAAGCTCCTGGAGACATGATCCGGTCGGGTTCTCCCCCAGAGAGAGTCAAGAAGGTAAAATGGCCGAAACATTCTGGGAAGGTGGCTACTGCTGACGATCAGAATTCCACATGTCGTGCTTTCCCCGCATGTATTATGTGATTTAAATAATTGTAGTATTTATCTTAAGCATTTCGTAAAAAACCAACGCAAGGCAGTCTGCTGCCAAATCGCGCGCAGCTCTGTTTCGTACGCTGGCATGCGGCATTACGAACTGAGTCCGTAATAACTTCGCCACGGAGCCGGAAAGGGGAAATTACTCGAGACATTAAGTTCTTCTTCCTGTTGAATGTGCATGTTTTATGTTTTAAAGATGCATGTTATCGCAGAGTTTGTGTTCATTCAGAGTTTGACAGTGTGCTCAATTTTAGTCAGGCTCAGGGGGAAGTCCTGCTAGAACATAAATCTAGGCCACCGTTATTTAAAATCTGCTAAACGGTAGTCAGTGTGTACAGGCAATGCTTTTGTGGGCATTTAGTTTAAAGTATTGGTTATGACAGTCAAGTGAGTACTTGTGGTATTAAATCCAAAAGTACATAGCCTGGAATCTAGTGTTGGGAGTCAAACACAAGTGTGGACCGATCTCGCTCACATAGATAAATCAAGGAGCCATTTGAACTATAGAAAGAGATTCATTGATTCATTCAGTAGCATGTCATATGTAGAACCTCGCTTCCATTACAACCTTCCGGACAACTTTTCGATCATAAGCAATATGTCCCGCGTCCGATACACCCATCTGGAGATCATCCGCAACATCCTGCACCCATCTTCTGTTTGACCTTCCTCTTTCTCTCTTCCCGGGCATATACCCCTCCATTATTGATCTCTCCAAACTTTCATGGCGTTTCAAATGGCCACAATATTTCAATTTTCTTTTTTTTTCTTTTATCATCTTTGGCAGCCAACCTACTTCAGTATTCAACTCTTGTCATATGGATGCATTTGTTCTTTTCTTTATCCAAGATAATCTTAGAACCCGTCTATAACATTTGTATTCAAAGGCATTTATGCGCTGTTCAACTTGGTTAGTAAGTGTCAAGATCTCACAGGCGTATGTTGCAATGGGCAAGATGCATGCTCTTAAAAGTCTAACTTTTGTAGTTCTATCTGTGCCACTCCACAATTTATTCAGTTGTTTTAGTCTTTGAAACGCAATAGATATTCGTCTTGTAATTTATTTCATTGTGTCACCATTGCTGGTAATTAATGATCCAGGATATTCGAAATTGTCCAACACCTTCAATTTTTCCTCATTAGCATATATTTCCTTCTCCATATTCGTTTTATCTGTATGCATTATCTCTGTTTTTATATGTTAGAAACAAGTAGGTTAATCTCATATGCACCTGTTCGGCTTATATCATAAAGAAAAGTAAGGAGAACAAGAAGTCATAAACATTGGAAATATGAAAAAAAAATATGTCTGCCTTGTAAAAGGCCAAGAATCATTAAATTCATTACTTTGGATTGTTCTTGTATCTGACTGACTGGCACCTGGCCGTCTTGACAGACGATAGTTTGTGACATTGTGCTTCCAGAAGGCATAATAACTACAACCCATGGTGGTAGTGAATATGACTAATCAGACCAATTCGCGCTATAAATGTTCGTCCACAATGGATGCATGTGAATACATGGACACTTCCCCCATCACGCACCATCTTACGTCTGACACGCTCAGTGTGTGACTTATCTGCAATCATTTTCTCCTTTGTCTTAATTCCATTTCTGATCTTTGCCCTCCATACAACACGATCAGCGGCTACTTGCTCCGAAGGTGCAATATCAATGCCTGTATCAATCATGTCCCGCTGACACACATCTTTGTATCATAGAAGAGACCCACCCCGAGATTCTTGTATCACGAGAGCAATTAAGGGTCTGCACTTGATCTGGCCAAGGCCACCAGTACAGGACGTCATCACAATGACATACCGGGACTTGGAACCTCATCGCGCTTCTCTTGCTCCTGGTGAACAAATACAGGGACTTGGAAACTCATGGACGGTTTTCGTTCCTGGGGAACATATACAAGTACTAGGAACCTCATGGGTGGCTCTTCCCCCGGGAACCCCTGAACCCTAAAAATATTAAGCAAAGTTTTAATAATCAGAACACACAAACACACATTTTCACATCTATGTTAAAAGACAATACTGAATTAACCCTAACCCCAACACCCTCCCCTCCTTTTTTGAAACTTAACATATGATGAATATAATTATAGCTGTTTTTCTACATTGCTATAATAATAATAATTATTATCATTATTTCATCCAGAACAACGAAAATGTGATGCGCATGTGTCAAGCCGTATACCTTTATAAAAGAGTGGGTCTGGATTCTCTGCCTTTCGGCTCAGATCAAAGTGTAGTATCTACACTTAATCTTGCCCGGGCCACCACAGAGGCGGTCATTCGAATGGCACACATGGACGTGGGACCCGATTGGATGGCTATGTCCCTGGAGAAATCTCGAGCCTTATAAAAATAAATTAAAACCTATCCCCAAGTCATTACCCTATGTGGACAGCCATCACCTTCAAATTAATCAGCTTTTGAGGGTAAAACTATGGGCAGCTTCTATTTGTGGTCGGCTCAGTCATAAGGTTATTAATCTGAGCCAGGGATTGACCCTAATGTAACTTCTCATTGAGGTTGAACGGGGTAGGGGTAATGGTATAATCGTAATTGTAAAAAAATAAATCGATGCACTTTCGACAAACAAAAATAAAACCTTTTTTTTTCATATACAACATTCAACAATTTTAAACATTCACTTAAGTCAATCTATTTAACTGGAGAATTTATGAAGATTCGATTTTGTAATTCTAGAAGATACTGTACGTTCTTTTTTTCTTTCTGGAATTGCAATTACCTAAAACAACAATTTATCAATATGAATTCAAACATCCCTACATTTGCCGTTTCAGAATGATAATAAACAGTCAGTAAGCAGCCATTGCACAAATATTTAGTGAATCTTGCTGCATTTGACGTATGGATTCTGGTTGTATTTGCAAATGTAAAGGGCAACACACATTGCACCTTGTAAATACACACTGTTTTGTACGACATTAAACCACATAAAACAGAAGACAAGTAATTAAAATAGTGGAAAGGGACATAATAACAATTTTATTTTTTCCATAAGGTACACTACTAAAAGTGACTTTATGTATTATGTGATTTAATAATTGTAACATTTATCCCATATTGTAAATAAAATGTTTACATAAATTAACGACAATTATAAACTCCATAAAGAACCGGATAACAATTGTAAGTGATCTTTAAAGAATTTGTAAAAGCGAAGGCTTTATTTTACAGGCGTGAGAATTTTACAACATATTTTAAAAATAGTTTCACGGTAATACATCAAATGGTTTTATTTTTTCTAGCATACCTCAATGTCGTCTTGTAATTTGTATTTTTGTCAGGCCTGAAAACGGCCACAAATCCTTAATATTCAGCACTTCGGGTTGTTTCACGGCATTTTGGCTAAAGTTAAAGTGCAGAAAGAAACATAGTGGGAACTCATCATCATCTAGAGCCATGACGTTGAGCGGTCATGGCTGTTCTCTTGCCATTAAACTTGCCAGTTGTCCTCATCAAATGTCCAAAAAATCTCGACTGTCTACGTCTAATTTCTCCAATCAATCCACATTTTTCATTTGTCTCTTGAAGGATTGTCTCTTTTGATTTTCTGTCCGTTCATGATATTCTTCGCATTGTTCTCAAAAACCACATTTCCACCGCAATTAGATGTTTCTCAGAGTGTCCGTTAATTGTCCATGTTTCACACGCATACAACAATATGGGTTCCATATAGCACTTCAGCACTCATTATCTCACTGCAGTTAACAACTTTTTGTTGGTAAGTATGTTGTCTATTTTGCAGAAGTCCACCTTTGCCATGGCAATTCTTGATCTAATCTCTGCAAGGCATCCTCCATCAGATGTTACAACTGTTCCGAGATAGTTATATTGATTCACATGTTTAAGAATATTGCCATTCTCTTGGATGTTACAATGTGGTATTTCTTTCTTCTCGGAGAACGATTATGATCTGTTTTCTTACAATTCAATTACAAACCTAGTTTCTCAATGTGTACAATAACCACATCCACCAAATGTTGTAGATTATGTTCGTTGTCAGCAATCAATACTGTATCGTCCGCATATCTTATATTATTGATGTCTTGGGGGAACTAGGGAGATCTTTAAAAAAATGTGCTATCTGTTCTTGTATCACGACAGTGATTAAAGACAGACTTATCTGTCCATGGTCATCAGCTTACTACTGTGATAATTATTACTATTATCATTATTTTTATTGTTAAAAAGTCGCAAATTGAAAGGACCAGTTCGTGAAGGTGATAACCTTCTGGAGTCTGAAAGACAAACTAGAAGATTAAGATAAAGGTATCACAGATTCAAGAAATGAAGGCAATCGTGGGCTCTCTTAGATGATGCATCCAATTCATTTTGTGAATTGTGTGTTACCGAGAACAGTAAACGTGTTTTATCATTAAATAAATAAATAAATAAATAAATAAAGAAAGAAAGAAAATCACTTATGCTCATTTTTATATTATGGTTCCTACGCATTTCAATGAGACTATTCATGTGGTCTTGTAATTCACCTTCTGATAGTAGTTTATCAGTCCCAACACACTCCTGACTTCCTTCTTTGTTGTTGGGGCTTTAATATTTAAAATCTTGGGACCAAACTGGGGTCTGTTTTCCGAGATCCAATGGCAATTCGATGACCTAGGAATTGGACTTCGCTGTAACCAATTTTGATTTATTTATCCGGCCTGTACAAGGTCCACAACAAACAAAGGGACATGAGGCGGCTCTGACCACTTGGAATAACCTCGAGCCCTTATTAAACATAAATAAATAAATAAATAAATCCTTATTTTTCAACACTTTGGGTTGTTTCTCGACAATTTGGCTAAGATCAAAGGCACATAGTGGGACTCATCTCATCCCATCTCATCTTGTTCCTCTTGTACTTCGCGGTGTCGAGGTGAAGTATAAACAGTGGGACAGTGCCCGTTCATGGGCTTCAAGTATCGAGATTACTTCTTAGTTTTTCTATGAGCAGTATGAAAATCCTCGGATGGCTTGCTAGGCTAGACGCAGGTTTAGGACAAAAATCTGACCATAGTGAGTCCATCCCAGCTGGCGAGCCAGAGCCCCGATGCCCCATGACCTCGCGGTCATGGTTTCTCGGTCTGCGCCACGAGGGGATGGGGTTGACATGTGTAGACTGCAGGTCATCGACAGGCTAATAACTTTCTCTGGTCACCCTCCTGGGAGAGGCTAGCCGATCCCAACCCTGCTGGCTACAGGGCCAGGCGCAGTACTCACCTTGTAGACCCTAGTGGTACTAAGCGTCCTTAAATAAAAATGTAGTTTATGTTCTTATATCAGGACATTCAGTATATGCGGTTGCTGCACATTGTGAACAATTATGTTAAATTGTAAGGATTAAATTGTAAGAAGACACAGAATATGGTGGTCATTAGGAAGAAGGAAATACCGCAATGTAATATACAAATCAATGGGAATGCTTTTAAGAAAGTGAATCGGTACAATTATCTCGGAAGTTATAACATCTGATGCGAGATGCCTTGAATAGATTAGAACAAGAATCGCCATGGCGAACGTAGACTTTTGCAAGATGGAAAACATACTGATCAATAAAATGTTGTCATTTGCAATTTAGGTTAATCCTATGGGCACCTGTTTGGGTTACTATATCATGAAGAAAGATACGGAGAACAAGAAGCCATAAAAAGTGGAAATAGGAAAAAAACTATGTGTCCGGATATTAAAAGCCCAAATATGCTTACATTAATCACTTTGGATTGTTTCACGGCAATTTGGCTAAGATTAAAGTGTAGCTTCTGTTTTTGTATCTGACTGACTGACACCTGGCGATCTTGACAGACGATAATTTGTTACATTGTCTTTCAAGAAGGCATAATAAACACAACAAAGGGCGTTAGTGAATGTGACTGATCAGACCAATTCGCGCTGTAAGTATTCGTCCATAATGGATGTATGTGAACATATGGTAATTTCACCATTACACAACATCAGACGTCTCTCACAAGCTCAGTTTGGGAACTATCTGCAATAATTTTCTCTTTTGTCATTATACCATTGGTGATTTTTGCCTTCCATGCAACGCGATCAGCGGCTACTTGCTCCCAAGTGCAATATGAATGATTGTATAAATCATATCCCGCTTACACATATCTGTGTATCGTAGTAGAGGCCGATCCCGAGATTCTTGTATCACGACAGTGGTTAAGGGTAGACTTATTTATCTGCAATTGATCTGGTCATGGCCACCAGCAGAGGCGGTCATCGCAATGACAGACAGGGACTTGGAACCTCATGGAGCGGCTCTTGCTCCTGGGGAACACATACAGAGACTAGGAACCTCATGGGGCGGCTCTTGCTCCTGGGGAACACATACAGAGACTAGGAACCTCACGGGGCGGCTCTTGCTCCTGGGGAACACATACAGAGACTAGGAACCTCATGGGGCGGCTCTTGCTCCTGGGGAACACATACAGAGACTAGGAACCTCATGGGGCGGCTCTTGCTCCTGGAAAACACATACAGGGACTAGGTACTCATGGGGCGGCTCGTGCTCCTGGGGAACACATACAGAAACTTGGAAACTCATAGGGCGGCTCTTCCTCCTGGGGAACACATACAGGGACTTAGTACTCATGGAGCGGCTCTTGCTCCTAGAGAACACATACAGGAACTTGGAAACTCATGGGGCGGCTCTTGCTCCTGGGGAACACATACAGGAACTTGGAACCTCATGGGGCGGCTCGTGCTCCGGGAGAACACATACAGGTACTTGGAAACTCATGGGGCGGCTCTTGCTCCTGGGGAACATATAGAAGGACTTGCAACCTCATGGGTGACTCTTCTCCTGGGGTACCCAGAACCCTAATAAAATTAAGCAAATTTTTAATAATCAGGACACTCAAATATACTTTTTCACAGCAATGTTAACAGGAATACGAATATACTCCCCGCCGTTTACTTAACATAAAAAAGTTAGTTGCATTTCCTTTACAGGTCGTTGCAGTCAACACCAGCATGGTTTGCTGTTGTTGATGTCTTGGCAAATTTACGTTTAGTAGTTTGTCATAGCTTTCTGAATGAACGGCACCCATATTATTTCTTTAAAAAAAATACCAACGCATCGCGGTCTGCTACAAAATTGCGCGCAGCTGTTTCGAACGCGGGTATTCGGGATTACGGACCGCGTCTGTAACACCTTCGCCCCGGAGCCGGCATTTAACATATCATGCATGTAATTATCGCTGTTGTTCAACGTTGGTATATTGATACAGAAAAACACAAAGGTGATGGACCTCTATCAGGCCATATACCTTTATAAAAGAATGGCTCTGGCTTCTCGGTCTTTTGGCTAAGATCAAAGTGAAGCATCTGCACTTAATCTTGCCAGGGCCACCAGCAGAGGCGGTCATCCGAATGACACACAGTGACGTGGGACCTGGTGGGGCGGCTATGGCCCTGGGAAAACTCGAGCCCTTAATTTAAAAAAAAAAATAAAAAAAAATAAAACTTATCTATAAGCCATGACCATCTTTGGAAAACAATCACCTTTAAATTAATCTCCTGTGAGGGTAAAACCTTGGTCAGTCGCTATTTGTGGCTGACTCGGTCACATGATTATTAATCTGAGCCAGTGATTAACCCTAATATAACTTCTCCTTGAGGTTGAACGGGATAGGAGTAATGGTATATCGAAATAGTAAACAGATGTTTAGAAAAGAATCATGCACTTTGGGCAAACCCATATGAAAACCTTATTTCATATACAACATTCAACATATTTACACATTTGATTCTGTCCATCTTTTGAACTGGAGAATTTACGAGGATTCATTGGCTGATTCTAGAAGATACTGGTTTTTTTTTTTTTTTTTTTAAATTGCAATGACCAAAAACAACAATTTATCAACATGAATTTAAACATCGCTACATTTGCCGTTTAAGAATAATAAATAGTACGTAGTCATTACACAAACATTTAGAGAATCTTGCTGCATTTGACGTCTTGTATTTGCAAATGTAAAGGAAAACACACATTGCATCTTGTAGATACGCACTGTTTTGTACGAGCTAAAGCCACATGTAACGGAAGACGTTTTTAAAATAGAGGTAAGGGACATAACAACAAATCAGCTTTTTTCCCACTAAGGAACATTACTGAGACTAGCATAAATGTATTATATGATTTAAATAATTGTGATATGTATCTAACTTTTTATAAAATTTTCATAAAAATTAATAACAGTGACATACGTCATAAATAAAAGGATAATAATTTTAAGTGACTTTCAAAGAATTTTTAAAAGTAAAGGCTTCATTTTGCAGTCATGAGAATTTTACAGCACAATTACCTTATTTCTCCTACATCTTACATTTAATGTTTTTATACATTTATTAGCACGTCTTCTACAATAGGTTTACCCGTATCTTTGTCAGACCTGTAAAAGGCCAATAATCTATATCTATAAACGAGACTGTATGCTTGTTGTTGGGGATGTATTTGCTGCGTTCGCGAACGGTCCATCCGATTGAGATGAAATTTTCTACACGTCTTCCTTTAATTCCTGTGCAACCTTCTGTAATAGTTTCTTAGTGCTACTTACTTACTAAAATTTCATTTTGTAATTACATGACTTAACATAAGAAATATTCTATAAAGGGACATAACTTTTAGTAGCATTGATATAGTTAGTTAGTTAGTTAGTCGACAGATCATCCTCGTTGCACATCGAACCATTCAGTCCATAAGTGCTCGGATCCCCTCCTCAGCAAATCCCGCAGCGTATAGCGGCTAACGACGCCAGTTCTGTGTTGGTTTATCAATCTTCTTTGGCTTGCTGCGTAGTGTTCTTGTTTGGCCACCCCTCTTTTAATTTGCTGCTCTCGCAGTCTGGCCATTGTTGTAGATTCACAGTCATCACTTGGTTCTCGCAAAAGTCTCACTTCTCGTAGAGCATTCAGAATGTCAGCCTGGTCCATGGCGCGTCCGCCCTCCACAGTAGCCTCACCTGCGAGCTTGTCAGCCCGCTCATTTCCTTGTACTCCCGCATGGCCTGGCACGAAGATGAAACTAATCTTTGCCAGCCGAGACCGCTTCAGAGGCAGCAACCATTCTCTTCGGATCGACCCCTCCTCTATCCTCTTGATCATGTTCATTGAGTCGCTAAGGAAACAAGCCATAGTGAATGTCTGTGTCTCGATCCATGTTATTGCTTTACTTACTGCCATGACTTCCATTGTCAGGCTACTTGTGGTTTCAGTGAAAGCACCAGAGTCCTCCTTCACAATTCTCCCTCCGGCCCGAGCTGTAAAGGCCCATGAGCTTCTCACATGTCGGACGACCGACCCATCTGTGTAGATGACCGCGTCACCGTCTAGCGAATTCTCGAAAATCAACGCTTGTACTTCAGCCTCAACAGCAGCCGGATTTTCTAGTCTGCATTTTCTATCTAGTTGGATGCAAACTGAAAAGGATGTGCAGAAATCTGTTGGCACTTGCACCCACTCCTCGCCAGGTTCTAAGTCCTCAAGTGAACACACCTGTTGAAGAATGTCTTCGGCTTGACCCATCCACGACCGTCCTCTTTTTAACCTGCTGCCCTTCACCTTCCTAATTTCACTATGCAGTGGATGTTGTGTGTTTGCGTTAATTCTGAGGTAGGCGCGTGCCCTGCAAACTTGTATTCTCTCTTCAATGGTTGGAAAATCAAGAAGGTAGCGCATCGCCCTGCATGCTGTATCTCTTGTACATCCAAGAATAATGCGCATAGCTTCATTCTGTATCCTTTCCATCCTTTCTATCTGCTTGTGGCTGAGAGTCAGGATTGCCATTGCATACTCCAAAACAGACATGACCAGCCCCTCGTACAGTAAACATAGTTGGCGCTGCTCACAGTTTGCTGCCGCCATCACCCGCATCGCTGCCAAACCCCGCTTGGCCTTTGTTATCACCTGGTCTATGTGCACATTATATGCAAGGCTTCGATCAAACCGGATCATCAGGTAATTCATTGCCTGCGTTCTTTCCACCGTCTCTGAACACAGCATTACAGTTGGTGTTGGATTGTTGACAATATGATTATTCAACGAGAACCAAGTCACTGTTGCCTTTGTTGGGTTGACCATTGCCCCAGCTTCATCACACCAAGTACTTATGCGATTGAGTTCGGTTTGTAGTTCCACAGCAACCTCCTCTCTATCCTTACCCTGACGATACACTAAAACATCATCGGCATACGACAATGTCCTGCCAGGTCCAGTGATCTGCTCACTGGTGATTCTCACTGTGTAGGCGTTGAACAGTACCGGAGATAATGGTGATCCCTGTGGTAGGCCAGGATATATTGTTGTTGGTTCCGAAGTCCAACTGCCACATCTAAAAACTACTTTCTGTTGGTAGAGGGCTGCAGCGATCCAACTAAGGAGGAATGGACTTACGTCTAGTTTAAGAAGCTGAAACATTAAAAAATCCAGTGGTACTCTGTTCTATGCATCCTCAAGATCAATCACTGCAGCAACTGTTTCAGTGCCTGAGTGGAAACCTTCATAGACATCATGGGCAAAAACCGCTGCATTGGTCCAGGTTTCTCTTTTTGGACGGTACCCACCCAGGGTAGGTGGGAAAACACCTTGCCTCTCTAGTTGGCTTGATATTTTCCTGGCAATTACCTTCTCCAGGAGCTTGCCTATTGTATTCTGCATGGTTATAATTCGATATCCCTGAATTTTTTTTTGTGGTCTTTGTCAGGCTTCGGCAAGGGAATCAGATAGCTGTGTAACCATTCCTCCTTGATGCTAGCACTCCCTATACTGTTGTTGTACATGTCTGCTAGTTTCTCTAGCTCATTGTCGGTACACCTATTTATGTCGTCGTATCTTATGCCATCAGGACCTGGAGCACTGTTTTTTGATCGTCGAAGCACAGCCTTGATTTCTTTCACTGTCACTGTGTCTTCCTCCGAAGTGTTCTGGGCCTTGCATCTGTCTGAGGTGACCTCCTTGGCCAGATTTCGGCCTCCCATGTCTGTCTGGTTGCCCTGCTCAAGGTAGCGTTTAAAGAGGGCTTTGCCCTTGTCCTCGTCAGTCCTCTGCCAGGTGAGGTCAGCACCTTGGAAGTCTGAAATGCTCTTATTCTTGACTACACCACTCATGCTTTTATGTAGTCGCCAGAACAATTTCAGTGACTTGTCTGTTCTTACTCTTTGACACACCTCTGCCCATTTTTCGCTTTTAACCACCTTGACCAGTTTTTTGAAATAGCTTACTTTTGTGTGCATCTCTCTTTCTAAGTGAAAGCAGGGACTAGGATGACCAGCTCTGTTCTTCTTGGCATTTTGCCATCTCCTTACAGCACTACGCTTATCCACCCAAGCCTTCTCCACCTCGAAACTCCACCACGGTGGCTGCTCCCAGCTTTTTTTCCTGCCCTGAAACGTTCTGCGCTTGTCACGTCTTATTTTACTCACCACATCTTGCCCTGTACTGTCATACTGGAACGTCTTTACCTTTAGCTTGTGCTGCCTGGTTCTGCCTTTCTCCACCAATATGCTGCATGGGTGGTGGTCGCTGTCATGGTGTCCTAGGACACCCCATCTACACACTGTAGTGAGTGAAGGTGAAACTAGCGCCAGATCAATAGCACTGTCCTCATCGCCTGGACGGCTTGCTGTCCTGGTGACACAGCCACTGTTAATACAAACCAGGTCGATGGTTTCCAGTGCAGTCTCGAGCTCCTCCCCTTGTGTATTGGAGGAAGTGTTTCCCCATGCTCTGCCTTTAGCGTTGAAGTCACCACAGAAACTAACATTTCTCTCGTGGCCTAATATGCCACTTAAGCACTGCCACTTCTGGGCGTCCATACTCGCATTGCGGGCATAAACATTAACCAACACGAATGGTATACTGGAATGAACTCTCAACGCCTGTATTTGTATATCGTCACTGTCCCAACTGGACATGTCTAGCTCTGACGCCACCATGCTGTCGCGAACGAGAATCGCCGTTCCCAGATGTCGTCTGTTGTAGAAACATTTGAAGCCGGCAATTCGGAGTAGCTGATCGCCCAGTGCTCCTGGAGTGCTACAATGTCGTTCCTGTAAACTAGGGTTTCTAAAATAGAGCCCCGTTGTTTTACACTGGCACAGTTCCAATATAGAATACGGATATTCCTGAGTCCTAGACGGTGACACTTGAGTCTAAAACGCCTCAAACCACCGCGCTTACCTTGCTTCTTTGTCCCTGCGCGGCTACCACGCCGCTTCGTTATGTTGACTGCTGACCGCTCGGAAAAAACACGTTCTTCCGCCATGTTGAATAAACGTAAACACAGACTTGAACCACACACGCTGCTGAAAATTGACTCAAGTATGGCTTCGCTCGATGCACGAACTCCGTAGCACCCGCGCAGATCTTGAGTAGAAACTCCTGGTTTTACATCCTGGCACACCAATTACACGCAAGAGATGAATAAATCCATCCCCTACGCGAAAAAGTTAACGAACACAAAACAACACGACCGTCCGTCGCCATCTTGAAACCGGAAGTCTGAGTAGTAGTCTGATAATAGTAGCATTGATATATCTTAGGTTAAGTCCCCTGGCTATAGATAGCTATATAAATAAATAGATAGATAGATAGATAGATCTGACCCGATAGATAGAGAGGGTGGGATAGACGGAGTGAGAGACGGACGGGCAGGCAGGCAGACAGACAGATAGACAGACAGACAGATAGTCGGGAACGGGAGCTTATATGACTACTTATATGAATTAAATGAGATGCTCCCCACCAGGAGCTGGGCGAAGCCAGACAGAAGACAGACAGACAGACAAACAAGCAGACAGCCAAACAGACAGACAGATAGATAGATAGATAGATAGATAGATAGATAGATAGATAGATAGATAGATAGATAGATAGATAGATAGATAGATAGATAAATAGATAGATAGATAGATAGATAGATAGATAGATAGACAGATAGATAGATAGATAGATAGATAGATAGATAGATAGATAGATAGACAGACAGACAGATAGACAGACACACAGACATATAGATAGATAGATAGATAGATAGATAGATAGATAGATAGATAGATAGATAGATAGATAGATAGATAGATAGATAGATAGATAGATCCCCGCCAGGGCCTGAGCAAAGCCGGGCCGGGTCAGCTAGTACTTAATATTCAGCACTTTGGATTGTTTTACGGCATTTTGGCTCAAATCAAAGTGTAGATAGCGGGGAAATCATCATCATCATCATCAAGCGCCATGCCGGTGACATTTCCAAACAATCTTGACTGTACAACGTTTAATTTATTCAATCAATCCCCGTTTTTCATTTGTCTCTTATAGCACTATATCATTTGATTTTCTGTCCGTCAATGGTATTCTTTGCATTTATCGGGTTTATGTAGCACTTCAACACGCTTTTTCTCACTGGAATTGACAACTTTTTATTTGGTATGTAAGTTTTCTATTTTGCAGAAGGCCACCTTTGCCATGGCAATTCTTGATCTATTCTCTGCAAGGCATCTTCCATCAGATGTTACGACTATTCCGAGATTGTTACATTGATTCAACTGTTTAAGAATATTTTATTCACTTGGATGTTAGAATGTGGTATTTGAGTAGGAGTGAGTTCCTTTGAGCATGATGGCGGGACATTTTTTCGTCCCGTTAAATGGAACGTGTTTTTTTCCGAAGTGTTTATGGATTAAGTGTGTTTTTCGTGGTGAAATGGAGTTCAGACCGTGCAACTGAGTTCGTGCACGCGCACCCAGACTCCCTTCGGCGTATCACCGGGGCCCGGTGGCGATAATTAAGCCTAACATGACGACCAGACGACCGACAAGGACACAGCGTGGTAAGAGGGCGGGCGCACGCAGAAGGCGTTTAAAATGTTACAGATTGGGCATCGGACACGTTCGAGTACTTTAATGGAACTGTGCATCATTTAGTCAACGTCGACCCATTCTTGAAAAACTACTCTACGGAAACGATATTGTAGTCTTGCAAGAAACACAGCTCGGCGACGGAGCAGTCAATGTCGCGGGATTTCAGGGATTCTTTAACACGCGCCATCTCGGACAGGCCATTCTGGCCCGCGATAACATACTGGTGTCTGAGATCGATATGTCCGCCTGGAACAGTGATGCCCTGCAAGTGCAGGCGTTAAGAATAATGACGCCAGTGCAGCTTGTAATCGTGAATGTTTATGCGCGAAATTGGAAGGTCGACGTGCGACAATGGCAGAGTTTGTTCGATATGGATGAAAGGCATATCATCTTCTGTGGTGACTTCAATGCCAGAGGCAGTCAATGGGGGAATAGCATCACCATTAGACAGGGGGAAGATCTGGAGGATGCCCTGGCATCTGCTGCCCTGGTCTGTCTGAATGATGGGAAGGTCACTAGAATAGCCACTCGACCAGGTGACTCTGACAGCGTCATTGACTTGAATCTGGTGTCACTCACCATCGCACCAAGGTGCCGGTGGGGCACACTGGGATACCACGACAGTGACCACTACCCTTGTATCCTCATGATGGAGAAAGACAGGGCCAGGAGTCAAAGAAACAAGACAAATGCCTTCCCGTACGACAACACTGGTCAAAACGCCATAAGCAAGATCACAAGGAGAAAACTAACTTCCTCCCGCAGGAGACAAGAAAGATGGTTGAAGCCACCATGGTTGAATGGCGAGGTCAAAAAGGCATGGCTGGGAAAGAGGCAAGCTGTCAAAGACTGGCAAAAAGCCAGAAAGGCTAACATGCCACAGGTTACGTTGGCGGACCTGAAGACTGAGGTCCATAGGTTAATGACTTTATTCAAATCATGCGCCAAACAGGCCAAGGCCGAGAAATGGGAAGAGTTCTGCAGGAAGGTGTGCTCCGAGCGATCTCTTACGACATTCTGGCGCCTCTATAAGAGCATGAACCGCGCCGCACAACGTAGGGGTATTCCAGACTTTCAAGGCACAGACCTCACATGGAAAAAATTGGATGCGGATAAAGGTAAGGCCCTTCTTGTACGCTACATAGAGCAAACTGACCAGAAAGACGAGCTCGCCAGACAGAGAACCACGACGACACTCTCTCAGCTGTGCGAGGGGGTCGGGACAGACGACGAGTGCAAAATCATAGCTGAGACAATACGTGCAATGCTCAAGAAATCACCTAACACCGCCCCAGGCCCAGACGGCATCCGATATGGTGACCTATTGGTGATGTCAGATGACGACATGGAAGAACTGGCCAGAGAAATCAACACCAGTATCCAGAGGGGTCAGATCAAAGAGGAATGGCTACACAGCTACTTGCTGTCGCTGCCAAAACCGAACAAAGGCCATTCCAAGATAAGCGGCTACAGAATCATTACGATGCAGAACACTGCTGGCAAGCTACTGGAGAAAATTGTAGCACACAGACTTGCTTGTGACGTGGAACAATTCGGCTGCTTCCCGCCCACACTTGGAGAATACAGACGTAACAAAGAGTCATGACTGAATGCGGCGGTCTTTGTTCAAGATGTTTACGAAGGATTTCATGTCAGAGAAGAGACATGTGCGGTCGCCATAGACTTAGAGAACGCATATAATAGAGTATCTTTCGAGCACTTGATGCAAACCCTTCTCAGAGTGAAAGTGCACCCTCACCTTGTACGATGGATAGCTGCAGTTCTGCTCCAAAGGAAGGTGGTGCTAAGATGCGGGAGTTGGTCTTCTGAGCCGATAACGATATGTCCAGGATTGCCGCAGGGTTCACCACTGTCACCAGTACTATTCAAAGTGTATACGGTGCCGATCACTGAACAACAGTTGGACGGGAGAGTAGGACTCTCTCATTTGCTGACGACATCCTCGTGTATCGACAGGGTCGAGATAGACAGGCGGTTGCCAATGATATGCAGGGCGAACTAGATCGAATTGCCTCATGGTGTGCTGATGCCGGTGCCCTTGTCAACCCTGCAAAGGCATCGGTTACATGGTTCTCCCTAAACAACCATATTGTGAACACAGACCTACCGGAAGTAAGAATGGATGGGAGCATTTTGAGTAGAACCCAGTCAATGATATATCTTGGCGTGAGGCTTGATCGAAGCCTGTCCTTCAGAGATCATGTCGATTATGTCATAATGAAAGCTCAAAAAGGTTTGTCAGCAATGAGAGTCATGGCGACTGCCAATATCGAGCATAGACTGCTAATACATCAGTTCCAAGGACTGGTGCTTTCACGCACCGAGTATGCCCTGGCCATCCTGACTGTCAGCCCTACACAGATTGGAAGACTTGAAAAGGTACACAACGAAGCCATGGGCACCATTTTGGACTGCAGGAGAAACACCAGCTGTGTAGCAATGAGATACCTCCTTGACGTCCCGTCAATGGAACACAGGATCAAAATCTGGAGAGCTCGTGTATATTTAAATATAAGTGCAGATGAGCACCACCCTCTGCATGACGCTATATTCAGAGAAAAGGGTGACAGGCTAAAGAGAGGCAAATCATGGATGGGTCAGGCGGAAGATGTCATCAGACAGGTCTGCTGTCTTACCAGTATCAATCCCGGCAAGGAATGGGTGCCGGTGCCTCCAGATTTTAAGTGCACTTTCTCCTGCATTATCATACTCGGCAGACGATGCAGAGATCAGACCCCTGCGGCTGTCAATGCAGAGGTTAACGCGCTCATCTATTAACACTCAGATAGCCCCGAAGTGCTCATCTATACAGATGGATCTGTTGTAAAGCAGCAGAGAAGTGCGTGGGCATTTTCAGCCCGTTCAGCGGGCCGAACCGTTCAAGAATCCAGTGGTGCCCACTCTATTACCACGAACAGCATGACGATGGAGGTGATGGCAGTTACGCAGGTTTTCATATGGCTGGAATCACAGCATTATACCAACGTGTGTGTACTAAGTGACTCAATGAGCATGATTCAGAAGGTCGAAGCTGGATCTGTACGTAGACAGTGGACTGAGTCGCTGTGGAAGTCTGTTGTCCGTAAAGTCACCTTCATCTTCGTCCCGGGACATGCGGGAGTCGAGGGAAATGAACGAGCTGATAAACTGGCTTGCTCTGTACCCCCTGTAGATGGCCAGCTCATGGATCGTGCCGATGTTATTAACGTCCTTAAAGATATGGCGAGAACAGAGGACTTAGACGTCAGTGAATTCACATCGCTGTCCAGGATGAAAGAATTAGGAGTAAGAATCGGCACGGCCAGACGCGGGAGGTACATTGGGAAAACGAGGTGCCTCGTCAACCAACACAGAACGGGCACAATTAGCCACCGGACGCTGATGCATATGATGGGGGAGGATCTGAGCACCTATGGACCTGTCCGGAGTGCAATGAAGATACCCCAACTGATAACTGATAACTGAACACTTACTATGCAAGACAAGACACACAAGCTACAAGCATTTAATTAAACTACAAGAACTCCAGTACATCTCATAATCAAAAGAAGATATAGATATTTCATAACAGATTATTTATAACTGATGCTTTCTCTGATCATCATAATACTAAGGGACATAACAACATAACAGTTATTTCAAGGGACATTACTAAAGATAATGTAAATATATTCTGTTATTTAAATAATCGTACGATGTATATAAACTATTATACAAGTTTAATAATAATTAATGATACTATAAGTAAAATAAATAAAAATACGAAGTTGTTTTTAAATTGTATGTGAAGAACTGGCTTTGTATTCGAGATATGTGAATTTTATAACTACTATTTTAATCACCTTGCGACATATAGGCGTAATGGGAAATCTAAACAATATATCACGATTCTCTAGTTGCTATTGAAATATTTTTGTCAGGTCTTAATAAAAGGCCATTTTATAAGGGTCCACGGCGCTGCTAAAGCCGGACTATGAGATCCCCTATTTCCCTGTATTTGCTTTGAGACCTTCAGTGCCAGTAAGTGCCTTTCGGTAGATAGTGGTCCACCAAGGTCCAGTGCTACTGGACAGTTGCAGTACTGGACAGTTTTGCAAGCAAGAAAGGCCTTGGAATCAAAATCTGATTAGACAGCATTTGATTCATTGTAAACAATAAAGACCGACTTTAAAAAAAACCAAAAAACCTAATCATAGATACGTCGGTCTCCCTGGCGAAGGACTTTAAGGACGTTGTTTGTAATCCCGTATATCCACGTACAAAACATAGCTGCGCGAGATTCGGCAGCGGATCGCATAGTGTTGGTTTCTTACGGAAAGGTATGTGAGCTCGTCGTTCAGAAAACAATGGCAAACTACTAAAAGTAATAACTTGCCAAGACATCAACAACTGCAGTAACATGCTGGTGTTGACTGCAACGTCCTGTAAAGGATATGCAACTATTAAAAAAAACATAGATACAAATTCCGAGGATAAAGACCATGGACTACTCCTGACAACCACACATTACGAACTGAGTGAACCAAGTTTTTGAACATTTGAAATTCTATTAATATAAAATTGTTTGTGTTACATAGCTAATGTACTTCTGTTGCATTTTTACTAAACTATGGAATAATACATTTTTGTCTATGGGTGATTTAGTTATTAATTCCAATTAACATTTCAGGTTTATGAACAAAGCAACATCCCATAATCCAACTCATACACAAACACAAGCCAGATTTCACTTTACTACAGGGAATAAATATACATTCATTCGTACAAAGCGCACAAATTAAAACACAGTTAGTAGTTAGTTAGTTAGTTAGTTAGTTAGTTAGTTAGTTAGTTAGTTAGTCAGTCAGTTAGTTAGTCGAAGTTTCATCTTCACGGCAACGGGTCGTCCCCATTATGCTCCATGCATGTGCCAGTGAATATCACACAAAATAACACTCAAAAGTGAGATCATCTAATGGAGTGTGACTGATATCTGCACAGGGAATAACACCCATTCGTGATTAATAAATGGATGATGTCATGATGAGACAAGGACTTTATGATGAGACAAGGACATCATGATGAGACAAGGACTTTATGATGAGACAAGGACATCATGATGAGACAAGGGCGTTATGATGAGATAAGGACATCATGATGAGACAAGGACGCCATGATGAGACAAGGACATCATGATGAGACAAGGACTTTATGATGAGACAAGGACATCATGATGAGACATGGACGTTATGATGAAACAAGGACATCATGATGAGACAAGGGCGTTATGATGAGATAAGGATGTCATGATGAGATAAAGACGTCATGACGAGATCAATACGTCATGAGTTAAACAAGTCACGATGAGATAATGATGCCATGATGAAATCACATCATTCCATGTCTATAACGGCAAAACCGGTCAGCACTCCCTTCGTGTAGTGCACATGGTACACAAATGCCTTTCTCATCTCCAAACATTAACCCATGTTCCAAGTTTACTGAGACAAATTAGAACATATTATATTTCTCCAGCAGCAAGGGTAAAAAGAACAAATTACATGTTATATATTCCCAAATGAAAAATCATATAGATCAATTCGGGATGTATTCATCAGAAGAAATATTGAAATCCAACACATAGATCCTCAGTTTTCTCATAAACATCATCGAAGATTCGAACACATAAATGATATTCCTCCCTGCCTGTCTCCGAAGGAGTTAAGGATGTTTGCAAGGGTTATAGCTGCACAAACTTTAGCAGTGAATCACATTAGGTCGTTCAATCATGGAGGTACAGGATAAACGTTCAGAAGGCATTTTGGCAGATCACTGAACGCAAAAACCCGCCATGTCATCAACATCAATTGTACAATGTTGGCATTAAGTGCAACGTTCCGCAAAATCAAGCATTATGTGTTTATCTTTCTTTCCCATGTGAGCAATAATCCCAGAAAAAGATCATTGCATTCACTCTCCCATTCTCATACCATATTCGAGAAAAAAATATGTTCTGATTGATTGATTGATTGCTTGATTTAGGAACCGACATCAAAGCATTCAGGGCATTCCCATAAGCTCTCCGTCCCCATCCTCAGCAGCCAGCGAAGAGTTCCAGCATCAATAGTACAGTAGCAATCTGATTATATGTCCGTCTCGCCTTTCCTCTGAGTGTCGAGCGTCGGCCAGATCCCCTCGTCACTCCTCACTGTCTCATTCTTGCCAGAACATGGTGATCCATTTGCTCCTCCGAGGTGTACACTTGCTCCTACAAGGCCGCAACCACGTCTGCCTTGTCATGCATCAATACTCCACCAAGCTTTGCAGAGCCAGCAAATCTGTCCGCCTGCCCATTCCCAGCACACCGGCACGCCCCGGAGAAAAGATCCAGGCGATGTCCGCCACCCGTGACCTCCGAAACGAGGCAAGCAGCTCTGCCCAAAGCTTGCCTGTCCTCACCTTCCACAACATGCCCTCCGAGTTAGCCACAATCACGATGTGTGTGTGTATCGCACTCCTCCATCCAGTGGAAAGCCGCACCGACCGCCTCCACGTCCATTCCCAAGCTAGATGTTGTGTTATCATATGACAGGCTCTCCCGCACCAAACGTCGACCATTAGCTTTTGTCAAGAACCCCCAGGCACCTCCCTTACCTCTCAACACTGACCCATCAGTGTAGATAATCATATCATCCGAGCGAGAAAAAAAATGTGAAACAGGAGAATTGAATAAGTGCACAATAATTTAAGACACATATTAGTAAGAACATTTCCACAGTATAAGGAAGAGTGCTTATGATGTGCATTTATCACGAACAATTTCAGCAGCATAAAACAGAATGCTCATGATATGCATTTATAATGAACATTTCCATAGCTTAAGGAAAAACGCTCATGATATGCACTTATAGTGAGGCAGCATTCACATAGCTTGTAGAAATATCATTCAAAGGAGATGGAACTTAAGCATGGTAAAATAATCAGTGGAACAGCATTTTCAATTCTGCAGAATTCTTCTCAAAAGGCGAAGATATCACAATCTCAACATGTTACAACAGGCAACATATTACCTTTACCATATTTCATCAGGCACTGGCATGTTGTAACTACAGGTAGAGCTTACCGTCAGAAACACGAGAAATCAGACAAATAATCCACAGAATAAGAAATACGTCTGGTACAGACGGAGTTACAGGTCGAACTGACGTGATTTTAGATTCTCGCCGGTAGCTCCAATCTCTGTCGGCAAACTTAGCAAATCACCCAATCGGATAACTGCAATGTGATGCCACGCCATTCCAGTTCAAGTTGATATGTTCTAGAACAGTGGTTCCCAACCGGTGGGGAATTCCACTCCATCCCCCCCCCCACCCCCAGGGCGAATTTAAGGGTATCCGGGGGAGGGAAGGAAGACCACATACTGGCATTTTCAAACTGGCTTCAGGACCACACAAAACGCGATCGGGAGATTAAGCGTACTCGTGACGTTAAATTCCCCGATTATTTCAAGATCGCGTTAATACAAGAACAGATTACTTGATATTGTTTTTCATCCATAATTTACGGTTCTGTGCTTCTAGCCCTTCTGAGATTCGTTCTATAACGTAAGTAGACCCGCAAATCACGTTTTATGCAGACGCCAAGACGTGTTCTAGTATGTTATTAAATTTAGCTTCTATTGTTACGTATATTGTGTAATTTTCGACTATTAAGAGCGAATCAAACGAAAATGATGAAGATAGTAATGTGAAGTAATGTGATATTTCAATAGCAGGAAATAGCCGTTTCCTTGACATACTACAACGATGACTAATATTCAAAACAATGTTTTCCCGTAGTGAATTTGAATAACGAAGACACAAACAATAGATTGCACGATTTATTGCGTGGCATATTTCGCTGCATCTCGTCAGGTACATACTGCAGAAATCACACAACTTACGTGAAATTAACTAGATAAATCCTTCAAGTTGAAATATACACAATTTCGCACAGTAATGTCACTTAATTCGCGTGTTGTTTAGAACACAAAATACTCGCTTGTTAAAATTTGCAGAAGCAATTATGATCTATCAACACAAGCCAGAATTGTGTAAACAGAAAGACATGTTAGTCAGCTTAAAATTACCGTGGTAGATAATCGACATTACTGTGCGAAATTGTGTATATTTCAACTTGAAGGATTTATCTAGTTAATTTCACGTAAGTTGTGTGATTTCTGCAGTATGTAGATCACTAATATCGTTATAGAATATTCAATGCGATTTGAATGCCAATGAATGCATGTTTGCATTCACAACCAGTGTAGTATTTATTTGTAATTTATCATCAATCTACATGGGACTATTTATTTTTAAGTAACTTGTCATCACGAACTCACACAGATCTCCGAGCGCCGATAGACAGAACATGCAAGCTGACGTCATTACAACATACAACATGACGTGGTCAGTGTGTGTGTGTGGGGGGGGGGGGGGGGGGGGTTGGGTGTAATGTATATATATATATATATATGTGTGTGTGTGTGTGTGTGGGGGGGGGGAGTTGGGTGTAATATATATATATATATATGTGTGTGTGTGGGGGGGGGGGGAGTTGGGTGTAATATATATATATATATATATGTGTGTGTGTGTGTGTGAGGGTGTACGTATATATGTTTAGGTGTGTATACATGTGTGTGGGTGTTTATATGTGTGTTGATCTTGACTTTTTCGTTTTATATTTACAGAATCTGAAGCCCATGATGAGTTAAAAAAAAAATAAAAGTATGATCTTTCATATTTGCAATATCAATCAATCAATCATGTGCCATGCCGGAAAGCGTGGGCGGTCATGATTCGCCATTTCACTCGATCACCAGAGTCGTGGATCAGCTCAGTGTTCCTGTCTCGTCCATGCCATGTGGCCAAGCCATCCAGGTATTTTCCTCTCGGTCTTCCTCTTGGTCTGTTCCCTTCGATCTTGCCAGCTGTCACTAAGTTCTCCAGTCCATTTCTTCTCATAACATGTCCAAAAAATTTTGACTGTCTACGTCTAATTTCTCTAATCAATCTACGATTTTCATTTGTCTCTTGTAGTACTTGGTCATTGGTTTTTCTATCTGTCCATGGTATTCTTTGCATTTTCCTCAGAAACCACATTTCTGCAGCCATCAGATGTTTTTCAGCTTGACTGCACATTGTCCAAGTTTCACATCCATACAAAAGAACAGGCTCTATGTATCCCCTCAACACTCTTTTTCTCGTTTCAATTGACATCATTTTATTGGTCAGAATGTTTTTCATCTTGCTAAAGGCTACTTTCGCCATGGCGATTCTTGTTCTAATCTCTTCAAGGCATCTGCCATCAGATGTTATGACTGTTCCGAGATAATTGAACCGATTCACTTGTTGAAGAATATTCCCATTTACTTGTATATTACATTGTGGTACTTCGTTCTTCCTAGTGACGACCATAACCTGTGTCTTCCTACAATTTAATTCCAACCCCAGCTGCTCACTGTGTACAACCACAGCGTCTACTAATTGTTGCAGATCCTGTGCATTGTCTGCAATCAATACTGTATCATCTGCATATCTAATGTTATTTATGTTTCGTCCTCCAATGCTGATTCCATTTAGGTCTTCTACATTTCTGAAAATATTTTCACTGTATAGGGAAAAAAGATCTGGAGACATTACACATCCCTGCCTAACACCTCTCTTAATAGGTTGGTATTGTCCTACTTCATTATCATTCCTTATGGCAGCTTGTTGTTTCCAATATATGTTTTTTATAAGTCTAATGTCTTTCCTATCAATTTGTAGATCTGCAAGCATATCAACAATGTTGACATGTCTAACTCTATCAAAAGCCTTTGTGTAGTCAATAAAGCAAAGATGTATATCCTTGTTTACTTCTAAAGCACGTTCAATAACTGTTCGCAGCATATACACAGCATTTACTGTACCCTTTCCTTCTACAAAACCACATTGTTCTTCCCCTATTTCAGGTTGTATTTTCTTCCTCACTCTTTGCATGATAATTCGTAACAAAATCTTTGTGATGTGACTCATTATACTAATTGTTCTATGTTGATCACATTCCAAGGCTCCTTATTTCTTTGGGATTGCAATAAATACAGAATTACATAATTCAGAAGGTATATCTCCAGTATCATATAACGTGTTCAGCAGTCTAGTGACGCTCTAGTCCAAATTCTTCTAGAGCTTTAATCATTTCTGTTGTGATGTTATCTGCACCGGGGGCCTTGCCAGCTTTCATATGCTTAAGAACATTTTGAACCTCCATCTTTAAAATTGCTGGTCCTTCATTGTTAAATCTAATAGCATACTGTTCCTCTCTGTTATCATTATACAGGTCTTTCACATAATCTGTCCATACATGTAGAATCTGATCTTTTTCTATTATGATTTTGCCATCTTTAGTTTTTAGACACCCTGTTGATGTACTTGTTCTTTTATTAGTAAGTTTCTGAATTCTTTTGTGCACTAATTTGGTATTTTGACTGTTGTGTTGTTTTTCAATTTCTAAGCACTTTTTGCAATATGGATTCACAAATATCGTCATCAACGGAGAAGACGACCTCATTGTGTTATTTGTAGTAAACGTTTGTCAAATGATTCTATGAAACCGACAAAGTTGAGGAAACATTTGTTGATTGTTCATCCTCAACACAAGGACAAGGACAAAACCTATTTTGAACGTCTTGGGAATGCTGTCAAAAGGATGATTTAACAGGGACATTCCAAGAAACAAACCAAAAGGTTACTGAAGCTTCCTATGTCGTAGCATTGGAAATAGCGAAGCATAAAAAACACCCACATACAATCGGGGAATCTTTAATCAAACCTTGTTGTCTCAAGATGGTGGAAATTGTGTTGGGAAATGAATCAGAGAAAAAAACTTACAGTGGTTTCACTATCAAACGACACCGTTCAAAGGAGGATCAGCGATATGGCCAGTGACATCAAGGAGTTTAACAGTGTGCTCAATTTTAGTCAGACTCGGGGGCAAGTCCTGACAGAACATAAATCTAGCCACCGTTATGTAACATCTGCCAGATGGTACTCTGTGTCTACAGGCAAGGCTTTTGTAAGCATTTAGTTTAACCTGTTGGTTTCCTAGTCGTGCGTCCTGGACAACATGTCCCTTCGGGGTCCTGGCAAACGTAGTAGGGTCGCTGATTCTTCCGAAGTCGGAGAGTATCTGCCTGCACGGCGAGGAACCACCAGTATGCACACCAATAAGCCAGACACGGGACAACGGATACTCACGCAAACCTCAGTCCGGTATGACATCACACTGATGTTGGACAACAGGATTATTCACTATCCGACATAAAGGACTTCACGCTGGAGTTCACAGCCAGCGAACACAAGCAAGCAAACAAGCAACCTGTTGATTATAAAAGTAAATTGAGTACTTGTGGTACTAAATCCAAAAATACATAGCCTGGAATCTGGTGCTGGGAGTCAAACACAAGTGTGGGTCGATCTTGCTCACATAGATAATCAAGGAGCCAGTAGAATTATAGAAAAATGCATTCATGTATTCAGTAGCATGATCCTTGTAGAACCTCGATCCCATAAACACGGTCCGGAAAACTTCTCTGTCAATATCAAGATTTCCCGCAGTCCATTACACTCATCTGGAGATTGTACACCCCATCCTGCACTAATCTATTATTTGACCTTCCTCCTTCCTTTCATTCCGGGCATATATCCCCTCAATGATTGTTCTCTCCAAATTTTCATGACGATTCAAGTGACCAAAATATTTAAATTTTCTTTGTTTTATCCTCTTTAATAGCCAACCGTCTTCAATATTCAGCTCTTGAAGTATGGATACATTTGTTAATTTCTTTACCCAAGATATTCTTAGAACCCGTCTATAACATTTATTGATTATGTGGTTGTTTCGGGATTTGAAATTTAAATATTGAGCACAACCCACTACTGGCAACGCCGATCGCATTCTGGTAAAAGCATTAAATGCGTAGTCAAGCTTGTTTAGTGAGTGTCCAGGTCTCACGGGCGTATGTTGCAATGGGAAAGTTGCATGCTCTTGACTAATTTTTGTAGTTCTAAAAAAAAAAAAAAAAGTTTTGTAGTTCTATCTAACCCCACAACATTTTATTCAGTTGGTTTAGTCTTCCATAGTTGTTATGTTTTCTTGGCGCAGAAGGCAGCTTGCTGTTAAACGGAAGACGTGCAATTAAAATAGTAACAAGGGACATAAATACACATCATTTTTTTTTCAAAGGAACATTACTAATGGTAGCATAAATGTATTATCTCATTTAAATAATCGTTTATTTATCTATTTTTATAAATAAAATTTTAATATAAATTAATGAGAGTTATATACTACATACAGAATACGATAAAGTTTAAGTGATATTTAAACATTTTGTATAAGTAAAGGCTGCACTTTACATACGTGAAAAGTTTACAACAAATGTTTCTATTTCTTGTCGATATTACATCAAATATTTTATCCTTTTTAATTTCACCTGGTACAGTCGGCGATGTATATATATTTTTGTAAGGCCTGTGAAAGGCCAAAAATCCGTAAGATTCGGCACTTCGGCTTCTTTCACGGCATTCATTCCATACCGGTGGGCGGTCATGGCTGCTCTCTTCCCATCAATCTTGCCAGTTGTCACCAAATGTTCAAGTTCATTTTTCTTCATCAAATGTCCAAACATTCTTGACTGTCTACGTCTAATTTCTCCAATCAATCCCCGTTTTTCATTTGTCTCTAGAACTGTCTCATTTGATTTTCTGTCTGTTCATAGTATTCTTTGCATTTTTCTAAAAACCCACATTTCAACCGCCATTAGATGTTTCTCAGCTTGTCCATTAATTGTCCACGTTTTACACGCATACAACAATATGGGTCCTATATAGCACTTAACAGTCTTTCTCTTTCTGCAATTGACAAGTCTTTGTTGGTAATTTATGCTTTCTATGTTGCAGAAGGCCACATTTGCCATGGCAATTCTTGATCTAATCTCTGCAAGGCATCTTCCATCAGCTGTTACGACTGTTCCGAGATAGTTATATTGATTCACATATTTATGAATATTTTCATTCACATGGATGTTACAAAGTGGTATGTCTTTCTTCTTGGAGACGATCATGATCTCTGTTTCCTTAAAATACTATTCCACACCTAGTTTCTCACTGCGTACAATAACCACATCCACCAAATGTTGCAAATCCTGTTCGTTGAGAGCAATCAATACTGTATCGTCCGCATATGTTATATTATTGATGGTTTGTGGGAACTAAGAGGCCTTAAAAATGTAGTATCTGTTCTTGTATCACGACAGTGATTAAAGGTAGACTTATCTGTCCATGGCCAACATCTTACTACTGTCATAATTATTACTATTATCATTATTATTATTTAAGAAAGAAATAAAGATGCAATGTGAAAGGACGAGTTCGTGAAGGTGACATCCTGACACTTCTGGAGTCTGAAAGAGAAGCTAGAAGATTAAGATGAAGATATCATGGATTCAAGAAATTAATGCAGTCTTGGACTTTCTTAGATGATGCATCCAATTCATTTTGTGCATTGTGTATCACTGAACACTATTAAACATGTTTTATCATTAAAAACACAACCCAAAAAAATTGTTGTCCGGCCTGTAAAAGGTCCAGAATAAAAAGACGAGGCAGCTTTGGCAGTTGGGGGTAACCGCGAACCCTTATTTAAAAACAAAACTAAAATAACTCCTTAATTTTTAGCACTCTGGGTTGTTTCACGACAATTTGGCTAAGATCAAAGGCACATAGTGGGACTCATTCTCATCCCATCTCATCTTGTTCCTCTTGTATCTCGCGGTGTCGAGGTGAAGTATAAACAGCGGAACAATGCCCGTTCATGGGCTTCATGTATCGACATTACTTACTTAGTTTTTCTGCGAGCAGTATGAAAATTCCAGCAGGCTCCCTGGCCGAGGGGTTAGCAGCTTTCTCCGTTAACCCCGAATACTCTCGTGGTTGACGTGATCGCACGAGAAATAGAAGTGGTTCGAGTCGCGCCAGTGACTTATGAGAGTATGGAGCCGGTCGCTCAGAAAGTCGTGCTGATGAGCGTAATCTAGCCTAGGAATCAACATACAGCTGAAAAATGCTGATGTTGACCGCGGTATCCTGAAACAGGATGGAAACAAGTTTGAAAATTCCCTGCCGGCCTGCTAGGCCAGATGCAGGTTCAGGACAAACATCTGACCCAGGGCAGTCCTTCCACCCTGGCGAGCCAGTGCCCAGTTGGCCCATGACCTCGCGTTCATAGTTTCCAGATCTACACCGCGAGGAGGAGGAGGAGGTGACTTGTGTTGTCTGCGGGTCATCGGCAGTCTACTCATTTCCTCTTTTCACCTCTCCTGGGAGAGGCTAGCCGATCCGAACCCTGCTGGCTGCAGGGCCAGCCACAGTCCAAACTTTGTAAACCCTAGTGGGACTGGGAGGCCTTTAATAAAAATGTAGTTTATGTTCTTGTGTCAGGACATTTAATAGATGCGGTTGTTGCACAGAGTGAACAACTAGGGTTGGAATTAAATTGTGAGAAGACACAGATTATGGTCGTCAGTAGGGAGAAGGAAATACCGCAAAGTAATATACAAGTAAATGGGCATATTCTTAAGCAAGTGCATCAGCACAATTATCTCGGAACAGTCATAACATCTGAAGGGAGATGCCTTGAATAAAATAGAACAAGAATCGCTTTGGCGAAGGTAGCCGTTTGCAAGATGGTAAACTTACTGACCAATAAAATGTTGTCATTTGCAATGTAAGTTAATCTCATACGCACCTGTTTGTCTTATGTCATGAAAAAAGGTACGGAGAACAAGACACTATAAACAGTGGCATAGGAGCAAAAATGTATCCGACCTGTAAAAGGCTAAAATTCGTTAAAATCATCACTGTGGATTGTTTCGGGGCAACTTGGTTAATATCAAAGTGTAGCTTCTTTTCTTGTATCTGACTGACTGACACCAGGCCATCTTGACAGACGATAGTTTGTTACATTGTGCTTCAAGAAGGCATAATATCTACAACCCATGGTGGTAGCGAATGTGACTGATCAGACCAATTCGCGCTGTGAATGTTCGTCCACAATGGATGCATGTGAACACGTGGACATTTCCCACATTTCACACCATCTTACGTCTCACACGCTCAGTGTGTGACCTATCTACAATCATTTCCTCCTTTGTCTTTATTCCATTTCTTATACTTGCCCTCCATACAACACGGTCAACGGCTACTTGCTCCCAAGGTGCAATATTGTCGCTTGTCGTCCCTGGAGGAAAGTGGACTCGACAAGCACACCTTTAATATCCTTCTACTATTGGAACTATTGTATGACTTTTGTCTACACTCCTCCTTTCTGTCTTCCATACACACACTCTCTCTCTCTCTCTCTCTCTCTCTCTCTCTCTCTCTCTCTCTCTCTCTCTCTCTCTCTCTCTCTCTCTCTCTCTCTCTCAATCCTTCATAACATACCCTGACAACAGTTTCCTCCAACAATTAATAACATGTTTATTGTTGAAAACTATGTCAGTTGTATGTATTGAATGTGTATATGTAGTTGGTAGTGTCTGCTAGTGTGAGTGCAAGATAGGACTCTGGAATTCGTATGTGCCGTATACTTTCTCCCGTTTTCATACGGCCATACAACAAGACGTCACACATATAACTGGACAGCTCTCACCCTGGATGCTCCGTTCTGCTTGAGTCTGGAGGTAAATCCATTATTGAAAAAAAACTGTTCACCACTGGATCACCGTAAATTAATGTGATCACGGTAAGTCTTATGCCTATACTGAGTTTTCTTTGATTTTTATTTCGTTAATCAATCCATCATGGAAAACACATCGCTACTGTCCAGCACCGTCTATTGTTACTGTAAACGTTCTACACACGGTCTTCCGTTAGTTTATGAACACCTTTTGTACGCATGGAAACTCTTCGTGAATTATTCATTTGCTTCTTTATATTAATTTACAGTGTCAATATATTCAGTTCTAGGTCATCCTGCCTTGTAACAATGACAGTTCCTTCCATGGTTTTCTAAACTTTCTCTGCACAAGTGAAGTGCCTTTATAAATTGAAAGTCCTTTCCCTGGTTTATCAACAAAGCTTTCTCTGTACAAGAGACGAGACTGTCTATCTTCTCTGATATGTCAGGAGGTGTATTGGAACCTGTGAGATATATATTTAATCAGGTGATATGAGTCTGCTTCATACTAATTCTTATGTGAGTGCCTTTCTCCAGCCGTAATGAAAAGCTTCCGAAAGATACTCTGACATAAGACAGAAGAATTCACTAAAGTCTAAACTATTCGCTAATAGAAAGAAATGGTAAACGCTAAGCACAAACACCTATTTCCCTATGCTAAACTATTACGCCAAGGTTAGTTTACCTTATATATATAATTTATGTTAATCCAAGAATTGAAATCTATCAGCACATAAGCACTTCTATCCATCGCATTTAAACAATAAGGGATGATTTCTTTACTATTTCAGGATACATAAATCCAGTTTTCCGTCCAGTTTGGTAGCACACACTAAAACAGAAAACCCAGTTTCTACTATTTATATTGGGCCTCCCATTCTCCGTTATTGTTTGATGTTCATACATCAACAGTCGTATTTGCCGTTTCCTTCACATCAAAAGTCTTTGAAACTACGTATTCGTTCCTGGCATCTCCCGGTTGTCTTCTCCGCCATTCCCCGTAAGCTCGTACCTCAAAGAGTCCTAACTCTTTTATCACCGTCTTCTTGCGTTTTCCTGTTCCCGAAGTCTCCACGTCGTTCTGTCCGTTGACATCGCTGGTCAATGACTCCTCACACTGTATCCTATTTTATACCCGTCGGTCAATAACTCATATTTCATCCTCGCTCAAAACTGAAGGCTTGATTGTTATTCTGACTCACGGTCCATAATTTTCCATTCTCATATATTGCAATATTATATGTAAGTTATCAAGGAATCACTAAACTAACAGTTTCCCGTGACATAGGCCCTCTCTTAAGAGAGTTGACCGCGTCGACTCTTCCTCACTGTAGTTTTGATTCCGATGATCCACCAACCTATTCCTCTTCCTCTGGAGTTGGATGTCTAGATAAGAAATCCGCTCCTACATTATCCTTACCAGGGATGTATTCCACTGTGAAGTTGTACGGCTGCCGCCACAACGACCATCACATCCACCGTGCGTTGAGCTTCTGCGAAGTAGCTATGAACATCACGTGGTGATGATATGACTGGATCCTCACATGGCTCACCTCCTCATCCAATAGGCGATTTCACTGACAGCCTACTATACTACTCATGGCAGACACTAGTGTTGGCACATCGCCCCTGTACGTCCGGTCGACCTACTTTCGACTTGCGTAAGCGACGGCTCACAATACAGACGGATCGTCCCATCCTGACTGTAACACTGTCTCCATATTCTCTTGGTTTCCCCAGGCTTTGCCTCTGGGGATGTTCCGCCTCGTCCGCATTGGACAGAATCGTCTTCCCCAATCCTCTTGGACTTTTGCTTCCAGGACCATCTCGGGCGATATTGGATCTGGTCAGCCAATCTTCGGTTGGAGTCCTGGGTATTTCTCGCCTTTCTCGACGTTACCCACCCCTTCTAAACTTGGTTACTAATGAAGGTTTCCCTCTTGTCCTTTCCCTGACGTGTGATTTCCCTCCTCCCGTCGTTAGGTAAATCTGACCTATCACGTACTGTCCCATAGGCCCTCCTATGTTGTACTGGTGATCTCTGGTCTTCGTCTGGACCTGTAACCTTTTTCCCAATGGCTGCCATCACCATAAAGTGCGAAGCTTTGATTTCGGATCTCTCCTCATATTTCTTAATGAGATGCCTAGGGAGATTTTTCTGCTCTTCCCCGATCCGGATGTTGTAGATGTTTTTGGACACCACCTTTTCCACAGGATAAGGTCATTTCCATCCTACTTGTAGTATATTATTCTCTTCTGGACCCCATACTTCCACTTTGTCTTCCACCTTAAGAGCTATTTTCCTCTTAATTCGTTTGTTGGGTGGTGCTTTCTGGCACTGTGAACAAGACTTCACTAACCGGCGTACATCACCGGTCATTCCAGACCAGCAATAATGGCCGGAAATTTGCTGCAATGTCTCTCTGACACCCATATGTCGCTTCCCGGATATGGTGTGCCCGCTCTGAAGAATGTGATGACGATAGGTCTCTGGGACCACCCACTGCTCGTGCAGTCTGTCTCCTCTTCCGGCTCTCCTGTAAAGCAGCCGATTCCTCAGAAAGTATTGTCCCCGTTCTGGTGAGTCAGCACTTCTTTGCAGTTTCCTGTAGCAAGGACGCAACGTAGTATCCTTCCTCTGGGCAGTATGCAATTACCCTATCACTGAGTTATCGCATAGTGTCTCTGCCTCTTTTTCCTTCCCTTGAGATCCACTGGCTACTGCTCCCCTGTGGGCTGGCTGTTTGGGCACCCCCAAAAACACATATTTAGTACCAATGATCACTGGGAATAGGGAGTCAGCTAATACAGCTGCAGGAATAATGCCCGTGACGTACCTGGACTTAATCTCCACCTTGGCGATTGGCAGCGTCATGGTAACAGCACTCCTCATTGCCGGCTGTATCTCTATGGTCTTCCCTGTAAGTTGGTCTGGGCTTACCAAGCTGGCATCTATCACAGCTTCCCCATCCAAACCTGAATCGTAGAGACAAGCAACCTGCTGGCCATTGACTTCAATCAGTTCAACCACAGGTGGCCTCTCCTGGTCCCGAGTGTCTTCCACCTCCTCGACCTTTTCCTTGCATCGGCAGTCCACAGTATTATGTGTTTTCGACCTGCAGTGTGTGCACCATTTTCCTTCCAAACTTTCCGTGTGCTTTCTTTAGTCAGGCGTTTCCTCACCGAACTCAGCCTTGTCTGTGATCACTTTCTTAGGAATCACTTGGCATGCCGCGAAGTGATAGCTTTTCGGTTTCGAACTGCAGTCCTTTGTGTTGTGAGAGGGCGACTTGCAAATCGAACACCACTTCTCAGACCACGGTCGTTTAGCTGGAGAATTCGAGGTGCTCTGGTTTCCTTCCTTCACCTTCTCTGAACTCTCCTCTGATGTCTTTATATAAGGTTCCACTTTTTCTCCTTCCCAGTTCTTGGATGTCTTTCGGTCTTGTTTCTCCTGACCTTTAGTGGGTTGTACATTTAGTTCTGCAGCCTCCCCATGTACTTCTACGAATCTTTCCGCCAGCTTATTCACAACATCAATCCGTTCCGCCCCTTGCTCTCCCAAGAATGTTCTGAGAGGTTTCGACATTTGCTTTCGCATCTGGTCGACTACCATCATCTCTTCCAGACTCTCATAGTCCCACTTGAACTCTGCCAAGTCCATCCATCTCTGGAGATATGATTTTAGGCGCAGACTGTAGGCGGCGAATAGCTCTCCCGGCTCTCGTCTTGCGGATCGAAGCTTCTTTCGATACGTTTGTGCTGTGATCTCATAATGTTTCATCAAAGCGGCTTTTAGCTCTTCGTAATTATTTTCATGTCCTGGTGGCAGGCGTGTGTAGACCTCGTACCCCGAACGTCTTAATCCCTGGGATAATTTAAGAGACCATTTGCGTCTATCCAGTCCCATAGCGACTGCCATTGCTTCAAAACGACTAGCGTACTGGTCAAAGCGTTCTTTCGACTCTTCATAAACAGCTAAGGGAAACTTCATGGCATGGTACCTATGTCCAATCATGTGGGTTGCCCCAGGTGAAGATGAACTTCCTTCTGCTGCATCTATTTCACCCTTAGTTTGTGTCTTGAGTTCTAGCTCTCGCATGCGGCATTCATGTTCTCTTATCTTGTTGCCTTCCTCAGCCTCCAACTTGGCCTTTCGATTTTCCCTCTCGGCTTGACGTAGTTCTCTCTCCCTCTCCTGGATGTAATCGGTTAGGGCCGAACCAGATAAACCAATTTCGTCCCCGATTGCCCTAAGTTCCGCCGTCGTTAGTTTAGGAGTGGCCATAGTTAAGGAAGGTAAGTCAGCAGATTGAGTAAAGACACTTCAAGGCAGTAAGAAGTACTGACTATAAACAGATAATCTATTAGAACCTATGTCAATTTCACCTATGTATATCTAAATATTTATTTATCTATGACACCACACAGTACACCACAACTACTCTCTCAACCACAAGATGAGATTTAGGATAAAGACTTATGTAGACGTGTCAAAGTGTGCACAAATAGGTAATTTGTCTTAACACCTATCCACATTCGTCCTGTCTGGATCTTTCTCACTGTAAAGTCACCAACATTAATGTAATGTCTCTAACATAAATGTAATGGCACCATATATCCCATGGACATGCTTCCATTAAAAGTCATCAATGTATACTTATATTAATATCCCAATATGTAGGTATCAATATGCATGTACCACGCTGGGCAGATACCCCTATGCAGTTACCCCTCTTCAAGTACCCCGCTAGGTATGTTACCCCTCTTGCACTCCAGTTAATGTGGGTATTATGTGGTACCACGCTGCTCCACCATTTAATGTACCTATATGCAGCTACCGCGCTGGGCAAATACCATTATGCATTTGTGGTACCCAGCTGCTCCACCATTTAATGTCGCTTGTCGTCCCTGGAGGAAAGTGGACTCGACAAGCACACCTTTAATATCCTTCTACTATTGGAACTATTGTATGACTTTTGTCTACACTCCTCCTTTCAGTCTTCCATACTCTCTCTCTCTCTCTCTCTCTCTCTCTCTCTCTCTCTCTCTCTCTCTCTCTCTCTCTCTCTCTCTCTCTCTCAATCCTTCATAACATACCCTGACAACAGTTTCCTCCAACAATTAATAACATGTTTATTGTTGAAAACTATGTCAGTTGTATGTATTGAATGTGTATATGTAGTTGGTAGTGTCTGCTAGTGTGAGTGCAAGATAGGACTCTGGAATTCGTATGTGCCGTATACTTTCTCCCGTTTTCATACGGCCATGCAACAAGACGTCACACATATAACTGGACAGCTCTCACCCTGGATGCTCCGTTCTGCTTGAGTCTGGAGGTAAATCCGTTATTAAAAAAAACTGTTCACAACTGGATCACCGTAAATTAATGTGATCACGGTAAGTCTTATGCCTAGACTGAGTTTTCTTTGATTTTTATTTAGTTAATCAATCCATCATGGAAAACACATCGCTACTGTCCAGCACCGTCTATTGTTACTGTAAACGTTCTACACACGGTCTTCAGTTATTTTATGAACACCTTTTGTAAGCATGGAAACTCTTCGTGAATTATTCATTTGCTTCTTTATATTAATTTACAGTGTCAATATATTCAGTTCTAGGTCATCCTGCCTTGTAACAATGACAGTTCCTTCCATGGTTTTCTAAACTTTCTCTGCACAAGTGAAGTGCCTTTATAAATTGAAAGTCCTTTCCCTGGTTTATCAACAAAGCCTTCTCTGTACAAGAGACGAGACTGTCTATTTTCTATGATATGTCAGGATGTGTATTGGAACCTGTGAGATATATATTAATCAGGTGATATGAGTCTGCTTCATACTAATTCTTATGTGAGTGCCTTTCTCCAGCCGTAATAAAAAGCTTCCGAAAGATACTCTGACATAAGACAGAAGAATTCACTAAAGTCTAAACTATTCACTAATAGAAAGCAATGGTAAACGCTAAGCACAAACACCTATTTCCCTATGCTAAACTATTACGCCAAGGTTAGTTTACCTTATATATATAATTTATGTAAATCCAAGAATTGAAATCTCTCCGCACATAAGCACTTCTATCCCATTGCAAGGGATGATTTCTTTACTATTTCAGGATACATAAATCCAGTTTGCCGTCCAGTTTGGTAGCACACACTAAAACAGAAAACCCAGTTTCTACTATTTATATTGGCCTCCCATTCTCCGTTATTGTTTGATGTTCATACATCAACAGTCGTATTTCCCGTTTCCTTCACATCAAAAGTCTTTGAAACCACGTATTCGTTCCTGGCATCTCCCGGTTGTCTTCTCCGCTCGTACCTCAAAGAGTCCTAACTCTTTGATCACCGTCTTCTTGCGTTTTCCCGTTCCCGAAGTCTCCGCGTCGTTCTGTCCGTTGACATCGCTGGTCAATGACTCCTCACACTGTATCCTATTTTATACCTGTCGGTCAATAACCCATATTTCATCCTCGCTCAAAACTGAAGGCTTGATTGTTATTCTGACTCACGGTCCATAATTTTCCATTCTCATATATTGCAATATTATATGTAAGTTATCAAGGAATCACTAAACTAACAGTTTCCCGTGACAAATATCAACGTCTGTATCAATCATGTCTCGCTTACACACCTCTTTGAATCGCAGTAGAAAGAGACCGACACCGAGATTCGTGTATCACGACAGTGATTAAGGGTAGACTGACTCATCTGCACTTGATCTGGCCATGACTACCAGCAGAGACGGTCATCACAATGACAGACTGGGATTTGGAACCTCATGGGGCGAATCTTTCTCCTGAGGAACACATACATTGACTTTGAACCTCATTGCACAGCTCTTGCTCCTGGGTAACACATGCAGGGACTTGGAACCTCATGGGGCTGTTCTTGCTCCTCGGGAATACATACAGGGACTTGGAACCTCTTAGGTGACTCTTACCCCGGGGAACCCTGAGCCCTAAAAATATTAAGCACATTTATAATAATCAGGACACACAAACACACATTTCCACAGCTATGTAAAAAGCAATGCGTAATTAACCTCCCCCCCCCCCCCCTCACCCGCCACCCTTGTTTTTGAAACTTTACATATGATGCATGTATTTATCGTTGTTTTTCAACATTATTATTATTTTTCTCTCATCAGGAAAACAAAAATGTAATGGACATGTTTCAAGCCATATACCTTTATAAAAAAGTGGATCTGGATTCTCGGCCTTTCGGCTGAGATCAAAGTGTAGTATCTGCACTTGATCTTGCCAGGTCCACCAGCAGAGGCGGTCATTCGAATGACAAACATGGACGTGGGGCCTGATGGGGTGACTATGGCCCTGGAGGAATCTCGAGCCCTTATAAAAATAAATTAAAACTTATCTCCAAATCATTACCCTATTTGGACAACAATCACCTTCAAGTTAGTATCATGCCAGGTGTCAAAGATCTGGATAAGAGTTTACAGAGTTAAGAATATAAGAAATAGAGCTAAGACAGAGACCATTAGAGAACACCAGAGATGAGAGACACAAGCGCTATAAATAGCTTTACAACAGGACACACTTGTGTCAACTAAGAGGGCATTGAGTGTAAGTGAGCGAGGGTTTCCCAAGACACTAGGAAACTCGCCTCGACGAGTAACCATGGAGTACAGGTTACTCTAGTTAACTGACCAGCGTGCTGGGACACCACGCACGCAAGACTCGCCAGCGCACGGAGGATCCAACGTCCGTGTTTGAACACGCAACTAGAAGCGTGGCTCAGACTGCGACTGAGACGGCTAGAGAGTAGACGTGTTCCTTATGAATACTATATGTGTATAGACAATAGTGATTGTTAGGCTGTAGATTCCATTCAGTGATTAATAGTATCATTATCACCTCTTCATTGCATCTGTGTAACGTACTATGATGTTTATTGTCAATGAAGTATTTCCGCTCGCGGAGCTTGTGTGTAATCAGCTCTAAATAAATTGTATCCCTTTTGCAAATGACACGAGTTATTATTTCGTGTGGTGCAAAAGTAGGGGAGTCCTGAAATACCTGTCGCAAGTAAGTTGCTGACAGGCAGGACCCCATTTGGTGTCAGAATTGCCTGAACCAACGTCAACAGGCACCATTTGGCATTAATTTGTGTTAAAAGTACCTAAAACTAATCGTGAATTAATTACCATACAATGTCAGAAATAATTTTGTTTTGCGAGTGAACGGTTAGTGATCAACACCAGTACTACTTGATATTTATTATGTTACCATTTGTGGAGCTTGAACCACAATGAAGAAAGATTAATTTACAAGTTGTGTTATTCTACGAAAATTAATAGGAAATGTGTATGAATTTGTGGTAATGAAAATGTTTACAAATATGTATTTAAATTGTCAAGCAAGCCATCGTGTACATTTCATTTTCTGTGATACAGCCATTAATGTCACCATTCATCACATTCAGTTAGATAGTTGTGCAAAATATGTTCTTTTTGCACAAAGAAAGTAAATTAGCTACTGAACTGAAGCCATTGAACGTAGTTATACCAAACAAGATAGAAAGTGAAGACAAGACGACGTTGACATTCATATGACGAATCATCTTACTAATCATGACGATCATTTATACTATCATAACATTCATTCATTAACATCAATTATCATTATCTAGATCACATTTATGATTCATCAGTCGCATGAAATATGAACATGTATTTATATCATATGCATGTTTCTAAAGTATTGATGCTCTACTAAACAGAAGCATCCGTTCTGTTATCAAGTCGATCATTTTTGTGTGTCCGGAAGACAGCGGTGGAACATCCCAAGGGCCTTTTTTTCCGACAAATTAGATGAGTATATTTTTGAATTATTTTGATATTCACTATGTTAACCATGCATCTTTATTTTCAGTGAGAATGTAAATAACTAACACAAAACTACAAACCATTGTGTAAAACTACTGTGATATCACTGTGAAATAACATAAAGCCACAGAATGGCATCATTAAGTGAGTGCATTCAGGCGGGCAAGAACTAGGCCATACTGGAGAGAAATTAGAGAAATGGGCTGATCAAAAATACAAAGAAGAAATAGCTCGACAGAAGGAAGAAAAGAGAGAAAAGCTGCTCTAGAGAGAGACGAAAGAGCATTAGAAAGGCAACATCAAAAAGAGATGAAACAAGTAGAGGAAGCCACTAAAGTAAAGATGAAAGAAATGGAGATAGATTCAAACATCCAAATAGCCTCTAGCAAACAAAAGAGCCAGGAAGAACAAAATAAGTTTAGTAAATATAAAGGCCTGATCAAACCATATAGCGTAGGCGATTCAATCTCAGCATGGACTGAGAATATAGAGTTTCAACTTAAGACTCAGAAAATACCATTAGAAGATTGGGCAATGATCTACATGAGAAATCTCAGTGGGGAGCCATTAAAGGTTATATAATCAATACCTACAGGAACTAAGGAGTAATTATCAGTACATCCACGATAGGATTATGCAGCATTTCCTTCTGGATGCCACTGGGTATCAAATTCAGTTTTCCCAAATAAAACCAAAGCTAACTGAAACCTTTCTAGATTACATCTCAAACGTTCAAAGTACATTTAATAAACGGATTAAAGCAGCGAAAGTGGGCAAAAACTTTGATAAATTACAAGATCTCATGGTAATGGATAAGGTGATATCCACTGTCCCTACCCCTTTTGCGAAGTTTCTCCAACAAGCAGATATCGAATCAATTGAACAACTAGAAAAACGGGGTTCAGCATATTTTTCTTCTAATCGTGACATATTTAAGACCACCATACATGATACAGAGATCACTGCTGTTGTTAAGAACGTACCTAGTAGATCTTATAATCAGAAAGAGTATCATAAGAAAGACAAACCTTACCAGAAGCCACCACAGCGTGGATATTGTTAATTATTTCATCCTAGCTACTCTATGTGCGACAAGAACCCTGCATATCCCTCACACTTAGAAACCACAATAAAGAAGCAAGAAAGTAGACAAAATTCATTTAAACGTGCTGTTAAATGCTACTTTTGTTCTAGCTATGGCCATTATAGCTCTAATTGCCTTGGTAGGCAACGAATGAAGGCAAATAATGCTGTGCTCATCGATACGTCATCTGACGATGATAGTGTAATTGATTCTGAACTTGTAAATTTTACTACCAGAGAGCGAATGTGAAAGTGTGGCAGTAGTTACTGATAGATTAGACTTTAACTCTTTCACTACCAAACAAAAACTGGCTGTGACCAAACAGAAATTTATGGCAGAAAATTGGAACTAGGGGTGTGTTACAATAATGCTTTTAAAATGGTTAAGATGGTAGCAGATCTATTGTATTACATATCAAATTAAAGAGGATTGCACAAGGAACATGACGACAGTGTTAATAATTAATTGATAGGTTACAAATATTATGACAATAATGAGAGGTTTAATAATAACAACTGAAATTAAAGAGGTAAAAATTATTTAAAAAACTGCACTTATAAGGTGTTTTCTACACTCCTATACTGCTAATCATGTTTAATTTACTGAATAATCAAACAAACACCACTTGTCTTCAAGAATATAAACAGTATTGCTCATTAAAGTAACCCAAAAAGAAGTTTTGGTTCATATTCTGAACCATGTCTTTTTAACAAAAAATGACAAAAAATAATGGCTGAAATCTGGAAGGTGGGGTCTCTCACAGTAAAGTTATGAAAATGGTTAAAATTGTAGAAGAAATGTTGTATTATATATCAAAATAAAGGGGATTGCACAAGGAATATGTTGGTAGGAGAATTTCTGCTTTAGGTTGTAAATAAAATAAAAATAATAATATAATTTGTAAAATAATTGGACAAAAGTAGGTAAAAATAATGTAAACATTGCACTTAGAATGTGTTTTCTACACTCCTATACTGCTAATCATGTTTAATTTACTGAATAATCAAACAAACACCACTTGTCTTCAAGAATATAAACAGTATTGCTCATTAAAGTAACCCAAAAAGAAGTTTTGGTTCATATTCTGAACCATGTCTTTTTAACAAAAAATGACAAAAAATAATGGCTGAAATCTGGAAGGTGGGGTCTCTCACAGTAAAGTTATGAAAATGGTTAAAATTGTAGAAGAAATGTTGTATTATATATCAAAATAAAGGGGATTGCACAAGGAATATGTTGGTAGGAGAATTTCTGCTTTAGGTTGTAAATAAAATAAAAATAATAATATAATTTGTAAAATAATTGGACAAAAGTAGGTAAAAATAATGTAAACATTGTACTTACCGAGGGGGCGTTGTTATCCAATATCTCTTCACTGCTAATCCAATTGAATTTACTGAACAAACAACACTATTCTAAACTATAAACACCATTGCTTCCAATCAACCATCCGAAAAGAAGTTTTGCCGCAGATTCTGAATCATGTATTTTATTTTTTTCAGACAAAAATTAGGAAAACACTTGGCAGATTTACATTTAATTACAATGAATATTTACACATGTCTGTTTGTTTTTATTTACTATATGTGGCAGTCTATTTGTGATAGGCTGCAAAGCAAACTTTGGCGCACAAGTGTGGTCTATTAGTGCAGCCGGAGCAAACAAAAGAAGATCTGTGTCGTTCAGTTCGAGTGCTGCAAAAAACACATTCTCTACGGACACTGACAAATTCTATTAAATGCTTGGCTCCTGTGACTCTTTCGACATAATTTCCTGCAACTGACTTTTTGAAATTCTTCGGCAGGCAGAGTGTCAAACTTTCAGGAATACTCTGAGCTGCTTCGCAATGAGCACTTTCCAGTAAACTTTTCTTGAAATCCTTCAATGACAGTTTTTTTCCTCCTTTCTCTGTTTGACATATAGAATGTAGGATGTGAGCATTGATCTGTGCAATTTCAAAGATCCAGTAGTAGATTTTCTTCCACCACTTAATGGTTTTCCTATCATGGATATTATAATATCCAACCATTTGGTCCATTCTGTCGCAGCCATTCATCGCCATGTTATATTCATGGATCATCTTCGGCTTGCTTTGCGGTTTTCGCAATCCGCTCTCAACAGTTCCAACTACAGACTTGGTAGAGACAACAATGCATGGTTTTTTAGCTTTTTTATCTCTCCATGCCACACACAATATTCTTTCTCCTTCAAGAAACCACTTCATCTCTTGATGCTGAAGTCGCAAATGCTTCAACTCAGGAGGGAAGCCTACTCGGTTGACATTCAGTGTTCCTGTATAATTGAAATTGTTGGAATGCAGATAATCAATCAGAGCTTTCGAAGTGTAGAATCTGTCAGCAAAGATGTGATGGCCAGCTCCGAGAACATTCAGTAGTGTGGCAAACACTTTCACTGCATGAGCAGTTGTGAGATCTAAATCTGGACTGTATTCGGTGTTTCGTCCATAGTAAATTTTTAAATTCACCACATAGCCAGTCGCAGAATCACAAAGGCCAAATGTTTTGATGTGGTACTTGTGAGGTTTTGTTGCATTGTATTGTCTGTGCTGAAATCTGCCCTTCCATCCAATAATCATTTCATCAATGGACACATTTTCAAATGGGTAAAATGCTTCCTGGAATTTCTTCAGGACCATGTCAACAAGAGGATCAATTTTTTTTTCACCTGATGCTTCTGGTTCACATACGTGAAACATGGTGTGAAAAATAGATTCAAATCTGTTCCTGGGAAACATAGTGGCATACCAAGGAGTATATAAATGTGCACTTGTACACCAATAGTCTTTGATAGATGGTCTTGGATCAAGTCCCATAGCAATAATGACAGACGTAAACTTCAGCCATTCATGCTTCGTGAGTGGGGTCCAGGATAACAGACTAGAATGTTTTCTTTTAGGAGTGTTCTGCATCAAGATCTTTTCTGCATATTTGTTTACATTTTTAATTAAACAATCCACTATGTCATCATCAAAAAAAACTTTGAGAAAATCCATAGGTGTTTGCAGATGATAAAGTTTAGAGTTGACGTGAGATCTTCGAGGACGAAATTCAAACTTCGGTTTTGTTTCTCCTTCTGACACATCTTGCCATGTCGATGGTGATGGGATAGGTGCATCACGCTGTACAGAAGCTTGTAGATTCAAGTTTTTTCCTCCAGTTTTATTCTTATTTTGTACTGTTTGCTTTCCTTTCCGCTGAGAAGTGATTGTGACATCCTGACTTTCATTGTCAGACGAACATTCATCAGACATCTCAGCTGAAGACGAAGTTCCACTAGTAATATCTTTATCACCACGTGCTAAAATGTTAGATTCACAGATATAACTGCTGTCTGAATCACTATTATCGGAATCACTATTGTTTAAAACAGTTTCGAATAATAATCTAGCTTGATCTGAAGTCATTCTACGTGGACGCATACTGGTGGGCGTTTCCATTGTGAAAAACCAAAACAAACAAATTAACACTACCTTAAAACTGAAAATTCACAAGAATCCAAAATTAGAAAACGATTGACCGCTCCAAGATGGCGTAGAGATCTTTCGGCTGTACTACTTTTTAGTTTACTGTAACTTAAAATTCCGAAACGGAGCAGAAATATGTGAAATAAACCACTGATCATTTTGTGGGACGAAAAGGGCGGACTGCCATTACAGCAAATCCATTCTGTCCACAGATGGGAGCACGGTAGCAAAAGAGTTAAGAGATGTGACACATGTCACCAGTTTCATGCGGATGGGAAATTGAAATGTGGTCATGTTATACCATTTTCCAAAGCAGAGGTAAGCTGAAGTTCTACGATGCACTGGTCAATGATCAACCATGCCATTGTTTACTGGATAGCGGCAGCACTTTACTTGGTTTAGGAAAAGAGCTGGTTAGACCAGAAGATTACACGGGTGAATTTGTCAAATGCCGTACTTTCTCTGGAACCATTAAGAAATACCCACTGGCAAAAGCGAATATTAATACCCCGTTCCTTACCGGCACATTTACTTGCGCAATCCTGCAAGATCCCTGCACGGATCTGATTTTAGGCTGTTTAGCTTCATTGAAGCAATGTACTGACGACGACATATTAGCCTGGAAACAAACAAACATGCTAATGCTGTAACAAGGTCAGATACTCAAACACACTATACTAACCTACAAAATGAGATGTTACAGCTGTTAACACCCAGCGGTGCCAATAACAACACTACTCGACAAGAATTTATCGAGGCACAACGCACCGATAAAACTATCGCACCTTATTTTAAATTGTTAGGTGAGCGAGCGAAAGTGACTAAAAATGCATATTGGTATTTTAGAATACACAACGGACTTCTCATGCGTTATTACACAAATAATAACCATGAAATTCAGCAAACGGTGTTACCTGTAACATACCGACAAAATGTGCTAAAGATCGTACATGAGTCACCGTTTGCTGGACATTTGGCCTATGACAAAACCAGAGCCAGAATTTTGTCACACTTCTACTGGCCTAAATTCTGTTCTGATATAAAAAATTTTCTGTCGTTCATGTACTATTTGTCAACATCTTGTAAGAAAGGGAAAGCATGTGACGGCCGAAGTTCAACGGTCATCTTAGCATCTAGACCATTTGAGTGTGTAGCGGTCGATATTGTTGGACCCCTAAATCAGGTGTCGAGCAAAGGAAACCGATTCATACTTACTCTCGTGGATCTATGTACCTGGTGGATCGAAGCTATTCCACTAAAATACATCACCTCCAAAGATGTGGCAAATGTATGTTTGCACTTATTTTGTCGTTTTGGCTTTCCGCGAACTATTCTATCAGATCGTGGAACGCAATTTATTTCGGCTGCTACGCAAACCTTAACAACATTGTTAGGAATAGAGCAGCATTTCTGTACCCCGTACCACCCAATGAGCAACGGGATCATAGAAAAAATTAACGGGGATCTCAAACACATGCTGGCGAAGGTAACAGCAGAAAACCCATCTGATTGGGACACGCTATTGCCAGCAGTGCTATTCGCCCATCGAGAAATTCCGCACTCGAGTACGGGTTTCTCACCTTTTGAATTAGTGTATGGGGCGAACCCTCGAGGACCCCTAACAATTTACCATCAGCTAATCACTAGCTTACCAGAAAACCCAACATCAGTAACACCGTATGAGATGGTAACAGAGACACGCGATAGAATAATGAAAGCGTGTGTAATAGCCACATCATCTTTGGAGAGGAAAGGAGAGATGTACCGCGACTATACAAATAAGGGTGCTAAAACAATACATCTTGAACCTAATCAGAAGGTTCTGCTTTTACTACCAGATAAACGTAATTTGTTACTAACATCGTGGCAAGGGCCATTCAACGTTGAACGGAAAATATCAGATGTCGATTATGAAATATCGATAAAGGGAAAATTAAAGATATTTCATATCAACATGCTGAAACCATACTTCTCACGACAAGAACTAACGACAGACGAACAAGATGCACCCACACCAATTAATCGGACGACAGACGTACACAACACAACTACACTAGGTAGGGCGACACAGGACAACGACATCGCAAACATACTTAGCCAGGTAACAGCACACACAGCTAGTACAACAACAGTACTGAACGAGACAGATGACGACGGAATAGAATTATTAGTCCCTACAGTAGACACGACTGGGACCATCGAGAGCATACGGATAGAAAGCAAACTGACAGACGAACAACGACGACAGATGATAGAATTAGTGACGGAGTACAAAGACATTTTCTCCGGCATCCCAGGAAAGACAGACAGAATAGAGCACTCCATTATTCTGACTGATAACACCCCAATCAAGTGTCGACCTTATTCCATCCCACTAAATTATAGGGCAAATCTCGACAAAGAATTACTATCTCTTGAGTCGAGTGGAATAATTCAGAAATATCAGTCAGAATATTCCTTCCCTATCGTCCTTTTCGCCAAAAAGGACCTAACAATTCGACTCTGCGTCGATTATCGACGTTTAAACTGAGTGACCACAATTGATGCTGAGCCAATCCCAGCATGCGAGGATTTCATCCTTGATATGTCTACATCTCGCATCTTTTCCAAACTCGACCTCACGGAAGGATATTGGCAGGTCCCGATGCAAGAAAATTCAATTCCGTTAACAGCAGGGACAACTTTAGGTCTCTATGAGTGGCGATTTCTTCCTTTTGGCCTTCGTAATGCTCCAGCGACTTTTGTCCGTCTAACTAGGGATCTTCTCCACGGGGTAACTAATACATCTACATACATAGATGACATATGTATCCATACTGTAGACTGGACATCACACCTACAGAAACTGCGACATGTCTTCGATAGGTTGCGAGTATTCGGTCTTACAGTCAAACCAACTAAAGTAGAGTTGGGCATGGAAGAAATTGACTTCCTAGGCCATACCATCTGCAGGGGCCAACTCAGAACAGTTGAAAAAGTTGTGACCAAGATTCTCAATTTGACTATGCCAACGACCAAGAAACATGTCCGAAGTCTACTTGGTCTTGTTAATTATTATAGTAAATTTATTCCCAATCTGGCGGAAATCACCAGTGTTTTTTCCAATATTTTGAAAGCTTCCTCAAAATTGAATGTTAAAGATGCACGGTTAATTAGTGCTTTATCAAAATTGAAGTATTTATTCAGCGTTCCACCTATTTTGCGTTTGCCTAATCAAAATCTTACCTATTTTTTACGTACAGACGCAAGTGCTATTTCCATATCGGGAGTCCTAGGCCAGTTTTACGAAGGGAAGTTCCACCCAGTAATGTACGTAAGTCGTAAGATCAGCCCAGCTGAATTGAGATACTCAGCATCCGAATTGGAGGGCCTTAGCTTAATCTATTGTGTTATAACACTTCATAGGTTTCTGGCAGGAGCACAATTTGTGATCGAAACCGACAATTCTCCGCTTTCTGTTATGCAGTCTGGCATTCCCCAGAACAATAGGGTCTACAGATGGGCCTTGATACTGCAGAACTATGCCTTTATCATCCAGCATTTGAAGGGGAGTTTGAACTCTTTGGCAGACACTTTGAATCGACCGTCAAACATTGAAATACCTGAGGTACATGGAGAGATCGACCAGAGAACACCAGAAACAGTGACACTGTAATTGCTATTTAGATCAGTGCCGTATGTGGTGATAAAGTTACACTGTAAGTGCGTTATAATCGCCAAGCGTTTAAACTGTGTAAGAGTAACATTGCAGTTATGAGTGAAACGAACAGACGCATAAGTAGTATGTCTACATCGCTAACACATATATAAGCCATATTTACATTGAAGTGTTAGATGTGAACCTACATAGATTATTAGGGAACTATATATATATAAACACTATCCAGGGAGGAGAGCATATAAGACTTTGTCTAAATGAACTATGTTATGAAAATAGTCTACAAAGAACAGTGCTCCATCATCACACCTGAAAGGACGACATTAGTTTAGTGTAATTATATATAAAAGTAATTGTGATATGTATATAACAGTGGTGTATAAACAGTACGCATAACTTCATTTTTGTATTAATAATTGAATTGCAAAATGTTCAAGTACATATATAACTTTATTTATCTCATTTGATAGTAATAAGTCACCTACATTTAGTTAAGAACCCATTGAAGTCAATATTAGAAATGTAATTATTGGATAGTACTTTACCTTATCACCGCATAAACATAATCATTTATAAATTCATTTATTTAAAATATTATTTCTAAACTAACCCAACCATTTAGGATTTAACATCATTTCATGTACCAATAACACTTGAAGGTAACTAACCCATTTTGCTTAAATGTAATTAATTAGTTAGATTATTTCCCTTAGGATAAATTTAGAACTGCACACCAAATTACATCAGTTAGTTAGATTAAGTAGTATTACAGGATCGGTAACAAACCAGCCTCACAAACTTGTATATTTTGTATAGGCATGACACGTGCAAAGAAACCGCACAGTCATTTGGCGTGAAAACTTGTACAATTCAGCCAAGCATTTAGTGTAAATATGTAATGTTCATTTACTTGATATTATGAACCATATTGTAATGACGAATGAATGTTTTAACAGAATGATGGTATGAAAATGAATGAAAGATGTGTAAATGAGAGGAGAGAATGAATACAATAGTAAACATTGAAAGAGAGAGAGAGAGAGAAAGAGAGAGAGAGAGAGAGAGAGAGAGAGAGAGAGAGAGAGAGAGAGAGAGGTAGCGGCAAATTTTTTGTTCACCGCTTAAAACGTCTTGTTGTGACTTGTCTGTGTCAATCTGTGTAACCAATGTGTTGTCAAGTTTAAGTGTGTTACTGCAATAAATACAGAAAATACTTTGAGCATCTTGAAACGGAATTTTGGTCATGAATAAGAATAACAGACATTTGTAGCCACAATAAACCGATTTACGGCCCTCGAAGGAATACACACATGTAGAATAGAGACGCATACACATGTTAGCAAATTAAGTACACTGTAGTTTATTAGAAAACACGCAAACAAACAGGAAAACGAACACATGAATGTTGCATACACCATTTGCTTCAAAGAACAGTAACTCAAATCAGGGGACACAATAACCTCTTAAAAACTTTGATGTAACATTGAAAATATTTCTTCACAAGCGGAAGCTAGAAGGTGAAGAGTAGAACTTAATGTATACGAGTTGGGGCTGATATTATTGGGAACATGAACATTCGATGCTCATGTGTTGTACTCATAACAGAGTCAACTTGTAAACCGTGATCGGCCGCTATTAGTGACTGACTCGGTCAAACGATTATTAATCTGAGCCAGGGATTGACCCCAATATAACCCAACTTTGAAGTCGAATTGGGTAGGGGTAATGGTATAATCTAAATCATGAAAGAAAAGAAAAATCGATGCACTTTTGACAATCTCAAATAAAAACCTTATTTCACATACAACATTCAACATTTTTGCACATTCACTTCCGTCAATCTATTGAACTGTAGAATTTATGAGGATTCGATAGGGTAATTCTAGAAGATACTGTACGTTGTTTTGTTTTTTTCTCCTGGAATTACAATTAAGGAAAAAAAACAATTTATCAATATGAATTCAAACATCGCTAAATTTGCCATTCCAGAGTAATAATAAATAGTATGCAGTAAGTACACACACATTTTGAGAATCTTACTACATTTGACGTATGGGTTCTGGTTGTATTTGGAAATGTAAAGGACAACAAACATTGCACCTTGTAAATACACATTGTCTTGCACCAAATAAAACTGCATTAAAAGGAAGACATAAAATTAAAATAGTGGAAAGGACACAATAACAAATAACTTTTTTTTTCCATAAGGAACATTACTGAAAGTAGCATAAAAGTATTATGTGATTTAATAATTGAAATATTTATCCCATGTTTTAAATAAAATGTCTATTGAAATTAATGACATTTATATACAGCATAAATAAAAGGATAATAATTGTAAGAGATCTTCAACAACTTTGTAAAATCAAAGGCTTTATTTTACATGCGTGAGAATGTTACAACACATTTTAAAAATTGCTTCAGGATATTACATCAAATGTTGTTATCTTTTTATAATAGAGCAAATACGTCCTGTGTAATTCTTCATTTGCCACGTCTGAAAACGGCCACAAATCCTTAATATTCAGCACTTTGGGTTGTTTCACGGCATTGTGGCTAAGATCAAAGTGTAGAAAGAAACATAGTGGGAACTCATCATCATCAAGTGCCATGCTGTTGGGCCGGCGGTCATGGCTGTTCTCTTGCCATCAAGCTTGCCAGTTGTTCTCATCATATGTTCAAACAATCTTGACTGTCTACGACTAATTTCTCCAATTAATCTACATTTTTCATTTGTCTCTTGAAGGACTGTCTCGTTTGATTTATGGCCATCCATGGTATTCTTTACAGTTTCTCAAAAACCACATTTCTCTGCCATTAGATGTTTCTTAGCTTGTCCATTATTGTTCCATGTTTCACACGGATTCAACAATATGAGTTCCATATAAAACTTAAACACTCTTTTTCTCATTACAATTGACAACCTCTTCTTGGTTTGTATGTTTTTTATTTAGCAGAAGACCACCTTTGCTGTGGCAATTCTTGATCTAATCTCTGCAAGGCATCTTCCATCAGATGTTAAAACTCTTCCGAGATAGTTATATTGACTCACCTCTTAAGAATATTTCCATTCACTTGGATGTTACAATGTGGTATTTCTTTCTTCTTGGAGATGACCATGATCTCTCTTTTCTTAAAATTCAATTCCAAACCTAGTTTCTCATTGTGTACAATAACCGCACCCAACAAATGTTGTAGATTCTATTCGTTGTCAGCAAACAATACTGTATCGTCCGCATATCTTATTATTATTAGGAGCTAAGGGGCCTTAAAAATGTTGTATCTGTTCTTGTATCACGACAGTGATTAAGGGTAGACTTATCTGTCTATGGCCACCAGCTTACTACTGTATTATTATTACATTTATCAATATTGCTATTTTTTTTAAAAATCGCAATGTGAAAGGACCAGTTCGTGAGAGTGACACTTCTAGAGTCTGAAATATAAGGTAGAAGATTCAGACAAAGATATCATGGATTCAAGAAAGGAAGGCAATCTTGGGCTCTCTTAAATGATGTATCCAATTCATTTTGTGTATTGTGTGTTACTGAACACATTAAATATGTTTTATCGCTAAAATAAAAGCAACATTTGCCCGGCTTGTAAAAGGTCCACAGCAAAAACAGACACACGAGGCTGCTCTGGCCCCTGGGGGTAACCGCGTGCCTATTTTAAAAACAATAAATCCTTAATTTTCAGCACTTTTGATTGTTTCATGGCAATTTGGATAAGATCAAAGGCACATAGTGGAACTCATCTCATCCCATCTCATCTTGTTCCTCTTGTATCTTGCGGTGATGGGAGGTGAAATATAAACAGTGGGACAGTGGTCCATGGGTTTCATGTATCGAGATTACTTCTTATTTTTTTTTCTACGAGCAGTATGAAAATCCCCTGCTGGCTTGCTAGGCCAGATGCAGACTTTTAGGACAAACATCTGACTAAGGGGAGTCCGCTTCCCCCCCCCCCCCCCGGCGAGCTAGAGCCCCATTGGCCCATGACTTCACGGTCATGGTTTCTCAGTCTACACCACGAGGAGGTGGGGTTGTCTTGTATAGAATGAGTGTCATCGGCAGGCTACTAATTTTCACTTTTCACCCCTTCTGGAAGAGGCTAGCCGGTCATAACCCTGCTGGCTGCAGGGCCAGATGCAGTTCACAACTTGTAGACGGTAGTGGGACTCATCATATCATCTCATCATGTTCCTCTTGTACCTTGCGGTGTCGAGGTGATGTACAAACATCGTGAGAGTATCCAATTATGAGATTCATGAATCGATATTCCCATGGACTCTGCTATTCCCTCCGTCCAACGTTTACGTGGTCGGCCTCTTCCTCTGTTTCCATCTGGTCTGTACATCATTGCTTATTGTGGTATGCTGTTGACTGGAAACCTACTTGCATGGCCAAACCATTTGACTTGCTGCCTTGTAATAAAATATAGTGCTGCTATAATCCACACTTTAGTTCTGATTTATTCATTTCTGTTCTTATCTCTTCTTGATATGTTGAATCCGTTTATACTTCATAGTTTTTCTACAAGGAGTATGCAGATCTCCTGCCGGCTTGCTAGGCTAGTCGCAGGCTTACGACACAAATCTGACCACAGGGAGTCCATCCCCTATGGCGAGCCATAGCCCCGTTAGCCCATGGCTTCGCGGTCATGGTTTCCATATCTACACCACGTGGAGGTGGGGGTTGACCTGTTTAGTCTGCGGGTCATCGGCAGGCAACTAATTTAGTGGGACTGAGAGGCCTTAAATAAAAATGTAGTTTATGTTCTTGTATCAGGACATTTAGTAGATGCACAACTAAGTGAACAACTAGGGTTTGAATAAAATTGTAAGAAGACACAAATTATAGTCGTCATCAGGAAGACGGAAATGGTTGATTGATTGATTGATTTAGGAATCGACATCACATCATCGAGGCATTCCCATAAGTGCTCCGTCCCCATCCTCAGCAGCCAGCGAAGAGTTCCAACACTAATAGTACCAGTAGCAATCTGATTATAAGTCCGTCTCGCCTTTCCTCTGAGCGTTGAGCGTCGGCCAGATCCCCTCGTCACTCCTCGCTGTCTCATTCTTGCCAAACCATGGTAATCCATTTGCTCCTCCGAGGATTTCCTCCGAAAATCCAATTTCCTCCGAAGACGGAAATACCGCAATGTAATACACAAACAAATGGGAATATTCTTAAGCAAGTGAATTGGGTAGTGGTGACACATCGCTGGAGAAGCAAGGGACATTTTGCAACTGAAAATGGAAGTCTTTTTATATATTCTGGTAGAGACGTCGGAGACCTGAGCGGAGTAGCATTTTGTTTCGATAAAGCAACTGCAAAAGCTTTAATGGGATATATCATAGTTAGTGATAGAATCCTCACTATCAGACTTAAAGGCCGTCCAAAAAAAAACAAAAACACACACACAACTCTCATACATATATATGCACCTACATCAACAGCAGAGGAGGATGAAATTGAAGATTTTTAAAGCACTCTGCAAGACACATTAAACAAGATTGGCCGTAATGATATATTAATAATAATGGGAGATTTTAATGCAAAAGTAGGTACGGAAAGAGCAGAAAATGAGAGACACGTTTTAGGAGAATTTGAAGTGGGAAATAGAAATGATGCAGGAGACAAATTAATTGAATTTTGCACAGAAAATGAGTTAAAGATAGCCAACACACTTTTTAAACAACATCCAAGAAGACTCTTCACATGAAAGTCCCCGGACAGTATTACAGAAAATCAGATAGATTATATTTTAATACAAAGAAGATGGAGATCAAGAGTAACATTTGCGAAAACCCCACGAAGTGCAGACTGTGATACAGATCTGCAGGATTCTTATCGGTGCTGCAGAGTTCGTGCACTGAGCTGAGATTCTCCGGACTCAGGCTTGAGTTAGAACGGAGCACATATGGATTACACCAGTGTGCCGTGATGTTGATCCGTCGACTAAACTAAACTAGATCTGAAATTAAAACTCAAAAAGCTTACCCGAGGCCCAAGGCCACTTCGTTTTGATCTCACAAAAATACCAGATGCATACAACGCAGAAGTGAGGAATGGTTTTGGGGTCTTGATGTCTGTACAAGAGGAAATGACACCTGATGAACTGGCAGTACAAGCTAGAGATATCTTGATAACTGCGGCCAAAGATTTAATTCCGACAAAGAAAAAAGCAACATAAGCCTTGGATTACATCAGACACATTAGAATTAATAAAGCAACGAAGGGAACTAAAACAGAAAGGTTTGTGAATCCGATAACAGTAGGATGAAGTATACATCTTTAACTCGAGGAATAGGGAAGAAAACAGGAAAGGACAAATATCAATATATACAAAATTGCTGTACCAGAATAGAGCAATATCACAAGACTGGAAGGGATTAAGAACTGTTTAAAGAAATGAAATTATGTCGGATGAAGGCATCCTGTTGTCCAACGTCAGTGTGATGTCATACAGGACCTGAGTTTTGTGTGAGTATCCGTTGTCCCATGTCTGGCTTATTGGTGTGCAGACTGGTGGTTCCTCGCCGTACAGGCAGACACTCTCCGACTTCGGAGGAATCGGCGATCCTACTGACTTTAGCCAGGACCCCAAAGGGACCTGTTGCCCAGGACGCTCGACGAGGACGCGTCAATAGGTCTTGGCCAGTATATAACCTGGCCCTGGTGCCTTGGAAACACCTCTGCGTCCCAGGAAATACCTAAACAGAATCTAGACACATTCTAGAAAGATGGCAGGAGTACTGCAGTTTAATGTATGATATGAGTGACAGTGAGGATATGAATGAGATACATGAGCCAATGAGAGCAGAGACAGAACCTGAAATCTCATTAGATGAAATTGCATAGGAAATAAAGAACATGAAGATGGTAAGTCACCTGGATGTGATAAGATACCAGCTGAGCTAATTAAAGCGGGAGGAGAAGAAAGCATACATATATATCACGCATTATGTAAAAAAAAGGATATAGACGTATGGTACATGGCCAAAAGATTGGAAGAGAACTATCTTCATTCCAATACCAAGAAAGGGCAACCTGAAATGATGCACCAATTATAGAACTGGTGCCCTAATCAGTCATGCAAGTAAAATTCTACTAAAAATCACAATGTGAAGGCTTCGTAAGAAAATGTAAAAGGAAATTAATGTGGTTCAAGCTGGATTTAGACAAGGAAGAGGAACAAGAGATCACATTCTCAACATGGGTTTAATAATAGAGGTGTGCAGATAATTTAATGTTAACCTGTTTTCATGTTTTATGGATTATTCAAAGGCATTTGACGCGTACAACATCAGAAACTTTGGGAAATCATGACGAATATGGGCTTTCCATCATATGTAATACAACTCATGAAAATGCTCTATCTAGACCAACAAGCAGCGGTTAGAATAGATGGCGAGACATCAGATTGGTTTGACATCAAACAAGGAGTCCGTGAGGGATGTGTGCTGAACTCCTATTTGTTTAACCTGTATGCCGAAAATATAATGAGAAATGTAAGAGATGATATAAACATATGATGCCCTAAATATCATTAGTCTTGGCATACCAGGGATTCGGTATGCTGATGATACAGTATTGCTACCCACAACACAGACTAGTATAGAAAACCTAATAGCCTCAACCTAATTTGCCAGATTACTATTATGGTATGTCAATTATGTAATCGTTCGTACTGGTACTGCAGCACAACCTTGTTTGAGTAGGAACAAAGGATACCGGACACCGTGTCAGGTTGATGATGACTTTATTAAATGAGTGCACCCTGCCGTTTCCGCAACCCGCTGGCAGAGATCTAGTTTTACTCAATGTGCCACTCACTCAGTTCCCACACGGCGTTAGTCGGTCGGGGGATGCCCCTGTCTCATCAACGATGGTGTGTGTTCTTCTGTCCATGTGCTACTAAACATTGTGGCAACCCATAAATCAGTCGGCATGTTCATACATACACAACAACAGTGTCACTTATAGTTACTCAGGGAATATCCTCCTACGATACAATGTCCCACCTCAAATATGGCCATGAAATATGCTAACACATGCTCAGCAAACATACTGCCGAATCGCCCATACTAATTAGATTTTTTGTAGACGCCAACCAGAAGATCACTTGTTCTCCAATTCCTTCATCTTCAGCATTTAGCGTAGTCAAATCTCGTTGTTATTCTTTCTCCATTCCAACGGGGAAAAACCCACTGATATTCCTAACTTTCCCAACCAATGTTGACAGCCTGCAACCAGGGTTGCCATTTTTTTTTAAACAAAAATATCTAGAAATGGTCCATACAACATCCATAAATATCTAGATTTCGTTGGAAAGTATCTAGGAAAAATATCCAGATTGAGAAAGTAAGAAATTACATATGTATTGATGTGACTGCCGGGCTCCCTGGCGAAGAAATTTACGGCTTTCGCCGTAACCCCGTATATTCTCGTGAGTAACGCAGATGCGCCCGAACCGCATTTTCCTGCTCTCATCAGGCCAAATCGTATTGTCAAGATAGCATTTAAGAGGTTAAGTTTCATCCTGTTTCTTAGTTTACATTTTGTATAATTCATAGTGCTGATAGCTCTTTCCACATCAGCATTTGAATGGGGTAGTATCATTGCAGGCATCGCACATTCAAAGAACTCACAGAGTTGAGTTGAGTTGAGTTAAGAGCCGACATCTCTGCACTCATGACATTCCTATACGTGCTCAGTTACCTCGTTCAGCAGCCAGCGAAGAGTCATACTACTAATCGTTCCCACCGCTATCTGATTAAAAGTAAAGAGCTCACAGAATGGACTGTTACCTGAGGCATCTTTAAATTGTCTTACTTCATTCCAAAAGGCTTCATTCAGTTCCTGTTTTGTTTCTCCAGTCAACCAAATTTATTTTGGTTAACTGATATTCTGCTTCCGCCACGCTCTACAAGTTGAGAATTGAGTAATGGGGGATAATTGGGATCTTCCAGTGGGTGCTCCCTGGTGGGCGGGGTTCCGCATTCTGTTTGTTGTTTTGTTTTCTTCTTGTCTTGGCCTGATGAAAACCAATGTGTTGAGTTCATCTGTCCCTGACAGAGTTAGGTTCACTGTAGTTTTCTGAGCAAGGCCGATGGCCCACGATCATCTAATAAAGATCAGTGACGGGGAGGCTATCACCACTTGTGTTATATATTTTACAGGTTCCCTCTGGTTGGTATGAAGAACACAGAACCATTGAAAAATCAGATCCCGGATAATTTTTGGTGCAGGAAGATTGGCCAGCAACTTTCTCAATGAGCCTATGCTAGAAGAAGTTGATAAACATTGCTCGGTGGAGCTGAATGGTATAAGTATCCCACATGATAAATATTGAGAACATTACTAAGAAGATTTCACACTACCTGTGGATAGCAACATAGTAATGGGTTTTGATTTTCATACCATTCGTGAATATACCAGTGGTGATGGATGTTCAGTCCACTGATTACTAGAACAGTAGGGATGCATGTTCACATTACATGAAACCAAAACATTAGAGAGTGGATGTTCCACGTATCAAGGAAATCATAACATTAAGACAATATCTAGAAAATAAAGAAATCTATTTGAGTCTAGATACAATGACTGTTTTAGAGTGAGAACTGTAGAACATTTCGCAAGAAGGAAAAACGTCATGTTCAGGGGACAGTGTTCCACGTTTTTCACTGCGCAGGAATTGTGAGATCTCAGTTTCTATAAACTATTAGGAACATTTTTTTTTTAGGAACAATAATAGTATCGTTCCCGGACTGTAGATTTGAATGGGAATCAGATCTCATGGTCATCAGAGCTCCTGGAGGAGGACATGTCTGGAGGGAAGGACACGGCATTTGGTGAGGTCCATTGTGATGATTCTTGTGATGTCGTGTAGTCCTTGCCATGATGAGTGGCCTCTGATCATGAACTTTGTAGGCTGACCTCTAAATTTACATTAGAATACACAACACACATTTTCTTCGCATACACGTCTCACATACGTTACACTTTTCTTTTAATAAATTAATCTTTATAAATTTTTAGAAGCAAGAGTTGTTGAATATGTTGTGTTGGGGAAGTATGAGAGGGGGCATAGTACGACAGAGAGAGAGAGAGAGAGAGAGAGAGAGAGAGAGAGAGAGAGAGAGAGAGAGAGAGAGAGAGAGAGAGAGAGAGAGAGAGAGAGAGAGAAGAAAGAAAGAGAGAGAGAGAGAGAGAGAGAGAGAGAGAGAGAGAGAGAGAGAGAGAGAGAGAGAGAGAGAGGAACAGGTGTCCATGAACCGAAGGAGTGTGTTGGACGGAAGCTAGGGGATTCTCCAGGATATTGAAAAGGGAAAAAAAAAATATAATGTGGGTGTTGACTCTCCTCACTCCAGGGACGACACTTTAAAGTAAGACACGACAATCGTCTCCAAGAAGAAAGAAATACCACATTGTAACATCCATGTAAATGGAAATATTCTTAAACAGTTGAATCAATATAACTATCTTGGAACAGTCGTAACAGCTGATGGAAGATGCCATGGCTGCAAAATAGAAAACATACACACCAACCAAAAAACAAATGTCAATTGTAGTGAGAAAAAGAGTGTTGAAGTGCTGCATTGTTGTATGCGTGTACAACATGGAAAAATAATGGGCAAGCTTAGAAACAACTAATGGCAGTGGAATGTGGATTTTGAGACAAATGAAAAGAATACTATTGACGGACAGAAAATCAAATGAGACAGTCATTCAAGAAATACATGAAATACGGGAATTGATTGGACAAATTAGACGTAGACAGTCAAGATTGTTTGGACATTATATGAAGAGAAATGGACTTGAAAATTTGCAAGATTGATGGGAAGAGAGCAACCATGACCGCCAGCCCACCGGTATGGCACCTGATGATAGTGAGTTCCAACAATATACCTTTATACACTTTGATCTTAGCCAAAATGCCGTGAAACAATCCACAGTGCTGGTTATTAAGGATTTGTGGCCGTTGTCAGGCCTGACAAAAATACAATTTCATGGAGCTAACCAATGTGCTATTATGAGATGATAAAAACATTTGATGTAATATGGTGGAGCAGTTCTTGAAAATGTGTTGTAAAATTTCTCTCATGTAAAATAAAGAGTTTACTTTTACAAAACCTTTCAAGGTCACTAAAACTTTTATCCAACTTTATATGCTTTATACATTTGTCATTAATTTCTATGGAAACTTTATGAAAAACATTAGATAAATATTTTAACTGTTTAAATTATTTGATATATTTATGTTATTGTCAGTAATGTTCCTTAGTGAAAAAAAATGGATTTGTTATTATGTCCCTTCCCACAATTTTAATTACATCTTCCGTTTCATGTGTGTTTTTTTTTAAATTTTTATTTCGTATAAAACAGTGTGTATTTACAAGGTGCATTGTGTGCTTTCCTTTACAGTTGCAAATACAACAAGAACCCAGACGTTAAATGCAACAAGATTCTCTAAATATTTGTGTAATGACTGCATACTAATTATTACTTTGGAACGGCAAATGTAGCGATGTTTGAATTCATACTGATCAATTGTTGTTTTCGGTAACTGCAATTCAAAAAATAAATAATAATAATAATAAATAAAACCAAAAAACCAACATACAGTATTTTTAGAATTACCCAATCGAATCCTCGTAAATTCTCCAGTTCAATGGATGAACGCAAGTGAAAGTGTAAACATGTTGAATGTTGTATATGAAATAAGGTTTAAATATGGGTTTGCCAAAATTTTCTTATTTCTTTTACTATTTCGATCACACCATTACCTCTACCCCGTTCAACGTCAAAGAGAAGATATATTAGGGTCAGTCTCTAATTCAGATAAATAATCCTGTGACCGAGTCAGCCACAAATACGGTTTTCCCTAATAGGATATTGATGTGAAGGTGTTTGTTGTCCAAAGAGGGTAATGGCTTGTGGATAAGTTTCAATGTTTTTTTTTTTTAAGGGCTCGCGGTAAACCAGGTGCCAGGGCCGCACCACCAGGTCCCACGTCCCTGTGTGTCATTCTGATTACCGGGTCTGCTGGTGGCCCTGGCCAGATCAAGTGCAGATACTACACTTTGATCTCAGCCGAAAGGCAGAGAAGCCAGATTCATTCTTTTATAAAGGTATATGGCGTGAAACAGACCCATCACAGTTCTGTTTACTGAATGAATAAATGAAGTAAGTCGGTACAATTATTTCGGATTATTCATAACATCTAACGGGAGATGCCTTGAATAGACTAGAACATGAAACTCCATGGCGAATGTAGCCTTTTGCACGGTAGAAAACATACTGACCAATAAAATGTTGCCATTTGAATTGTTGGTTAATCTCATATGCACCTGTTCGGCTTATATCATGAAGAAGGGTATGGGGAACAAGACGCCGTACAGAACAGTGGACATAGGGGGTGGAGTGATGTGTCCGGCCAGTAAAAGGCCAGACACCATTAAGTTAGTGACGTTGGATTGTTTCACGGCAATTTGGCTAAGATCAAAGTGTAGCTTCTGTTCTTGTATCTGACTGACTGGCACCTGGCGGTCTTGACAGACGATAGTTTGCTCCACTGAGCTTCAAGAATTAGCGCTGTAAATTTTCATCCACAATGGATGCATGCGAATACATGGTCATTTCCACCACCACGCACCATCATACGTCTCGCACGCTCAGAATGTGACCTATCTGTAATAATTTTCTCCTTGGTCTTTATTCCATTTCTGATCTTTGCCCTAAATGCAACAGGATCAGCTGCGACGTGCTCCCAATGTGCATAATCAATACCTGTATCAATCACGTCCCGCTTACGCATATCTTTGAATCTTAGTAGAAACCGTCACCGAGATTCTTGTATCACGACAGTGATTAAGGGGAGACTGACTTATCTGCACTTGATCTGGCCAGGGCCACTATCAGAGGCGGTCATCACAATGACAGACAGGGACTTGGAACCTCATGGGTTGGCTCTTGCTCCCAGGGGAACCCTGAGCCCTAAACTAATTACTCAAATGTTTAATAATCAGAACACTCAAACAGAAATTTTCACAGCTATGTTAATAAGCAATGCATAATGACCCCACCCCACCTTATTTAACATATTATGCATGTAATTATAGTTGTTTTCACATTATTATTATTATTATTATTATTATTATTATTATTATTATTATTATTATTATTATTATTATTATTTCATCCAGGAAAACAAATATGTGATGAGTCTGGTTCAGGCCATATACCTTTAGCTCTCCCGTGTGTTGCCGGGGCCCATAGGGAAGCAAAGAATAGCAACACTGTAGCCTACCACGCATGTCGTAAGAGGCGACTAAGAAGGCTTGATGGTTCCGTCGCCCTGCTACTGAGTGAGTGCGTGGCGCGACACTGTGAGCTGTGAGTTTCGTGTGAAATGCTTTTGAATCTGCCTGAGGTTTTTTTTAACGTGACTGCATGTTCGGAATGATGGCAGGTGGCTATGTCCCAGAGTTGACCGGTTTTTGCCTTATGCAGAAATGCGTGGCTGCTGGACTTCTGGTTGACTGCCACTGCCATCAGCGATGAACTGTATTTTCGTGGACTGTGTGGGTGAACATCTAGGAAACATTCAGATAGGAAAATGACAGCCGAATCCATCAGAGATGAACTGGGTGTTTCGTGGGGGACTATTGTGTTGGCATTCTGGCGGCGGCATTATGCACAGTGTATCTGTGCGGGCTGTTGTTTGTCGAGACTCCTGTCTTTTCCTTCACATTGGGCAGTGGCGAGCGTTTTGTGTGATATTCACTGGCACAGGAACGGATCATAATGGGGACGACCCGTTGCTGTGAAGTTGGAACTGCGACTAACTAACTAACTAACTAACTAACTAACTAACTAACTAACTAACTAACCTTTAGCTTTATAAAAGAATGGATCTGGCTTCTTGTCCTTTTGGCTAAGATCAAAGTGTAATATATGTAGTTGATCTTGCCAGGTCCACCAGCACAGGCGATGATACGAATGACACAGGGATGTGGGATCGTGATGGGGCGGCTCTACTCCCTGGGGAACCGAGAGCCCTTATAAAATAAAATAAAACTTATCTATAAGACATTACTATCTTTGGACATCAATCACCTTCAAATTAATACCATGTGTGGGCAAAACCGTCATTAGCCGCTGTGTTTGGTTGATCCAGTCACAGGATTATTAATCTGAGCCAGGGATTGACCCTAATATCACTTCTCTTTGAGGTTGAATGGGATAGGGGTAAAGGTATAATCGAAATCGTAAAAGAAAATTCCACTTTTCACATAGGGCAGTGAGGAGCATTTCATGTGATATTCACTGGCACAGGAACGGAGCATAATAATAACGTTACCGTGAAGTTGAAACCGCGAATAACTGACTAACTGACTAACTAACGTGAAAATAAAATCGATGCACTTTGGGCAAACCCATATAAAAAAATTTATTTCATATATCACAATCAACTTTTTTACTCATTCACTTCCGTCCATCTATTGAACGTGATTGATTGATTGATTGATTGGATAATTGATTTAGGAAACGACATAACAGCATTCGGGGCATTCCCATAAGCGCTCCATCCCCATCCTTAGCAGCCAGCGAAGAGTTCCAACACTAATAGTACAAGTAGCAATCTGTTTATATGTCCGTCTCGCCTTTCCTCTGAGCGTCGATCGTCGGCCAGATCCCCTCGTCATCCCTCGTTGTCGCATTCTTGCCAGACCACATTTGCTCCTCCGAGGTGTACACCTGCTCCCACAAGGCCGCAACCACGTCTTCCTCGTCATGCAGCAATACTCCACCAAGTTCTGCAGAGCCAGCCAATCTGTCCTCCTGTTCATTCCCCAGCACACCAGCATGCCCCGGAGAAAAGATCCAGACGATGCTTGTCACCCGTGACTTCCGAAGCGAAGCAAGCCACTCTGCACGAAGCTTGCCTGTCCTCACCCTACTCAGCATGCTTTCTGAGTCAGTTACAATTACGATGTGTGTGTGTGTGTGTGTGTGTGTGTGTGTGTGTGTGTGTGTGCGTGTGTGTGTGTATCGTATTCTCCATCCAGCGGAAAGCTGCACTGACCGCCTTCACCTCCATTCTTAAGCTAGATGTTGTGGTATCATATTGAACTTAGAATTTACGAGGATTCGACTGAGTAATTCTAAAAGATACTGTAGGTTGTTATGTATTTTTTTTTTTGGAGCTGCAATTACCGAAAACAACAATTTATCAATATGAATTCAAACATCGCTACATTTGCCGTTCTTGTATAATAATAAAAAGTATTTAGTAATTACATAAACATTTGCAGAATCGTGCTGCATTTGAAATCTGGGTTCTTGTTGTATTTGCGAATGTAAAGAAAAACATACAATGCACCTTGTAAATACACAGTGTTTTGTACGAAATATAACCACATTAAGTGTAAGACTTTCATTCATGCGTTCATTCAGTAGCATGACCCTTATAGAACCTGGATCCCATACAAACCGTCCAGAAAACTTAATTTCCTAAGCAAGATGTCCAACGTCCGATACACCCATCTGGAGATTGTCCACCACATCCTGCAACCATCTTCTCTTTGGCATTCCTCTTCCTTACTTTCCGGGCACTTACCCCTCTCTCCAAACTTTCATGACGTTTCAAGTGACCAAAATATTTCAGTTTTCTTTATTTTATCGTCTTTAGTAGCCAACCTTCTTCAATACTCAGATCTTGTCGTATTGATTTCATTTGTTAATTTCTGCATCCAAGATATTCTTAGAACCCGTCTATAACATTTATATTCAAAGGTATTTATGCTCTGTTCGGCTTGTTTGATAAGTGACCATGTCTCAAAGGCGTATGTTGCAATGGGAAAGTTGCATGCTCTTAAAAATCTAATTTGTATAGTTCTTTCTGTCCCCCTCCACATTTTATTCAGTTGGTTTAGTCTTCCATGGTTGTTACGGTTTCTTGGCAAGTTTTGCAGAAGGTAGTTTGCCGGTAAACGGAAGACGTTATTAAAATAGTGGGAAGGGACATAACAACAAATCAGTTTTTTTTTTTGGGGGGGGGGGGGGGGGGGGGGGGGGGGGTCTCTAAGGAACATTTCTAAAAGCAACATAAATGAATTCTGTTATTTAAATAATCGTATATTTGTCTATTTTTGTAAACAAAATTTCAATAGAAATTACAGACAACGTTATGCATGATAAATAATGGGAAAGAATTTTAAGTGATCTTCAAAAACTCTGTAAAAGTAAAGGCTTTATTTTACATGCATGAGAATTTTACAATATATTTTATTATTTCTTCTCGATATTACATCAAATGTGTTCATCTCTGTATAGCACTTATTATGCAGTCATTGAGCTGTATTTTTGTCAGGCTTGAAAAAGGTCAAAACACCTTAATATTCAGCATATTGGGATTGTTTCACGGCATTTTGGCTCAGATCATAGTGTAGAAAGGCGCATTCTGGGAACTCATCATCATCAAGTGCCATACCGGTTGGTGGGCGGTCATGGCTGCTCTCTTCCCATAAACCTTGCCATATGTTACCAAATTTTCAAGTCAATTTCTCCTCATAAAATGTCCGAACAATCTTGACTGTCTACGTCTAATTTCTCTAATCAATCCCCGTTTTTTATTTGTCTCTTGAAAGACTGTCTCATTTTATTTTCTATCCGTCCATGGTATTCTTTGCATTTTTCTCAAAAACCACATTTCCACCGCCAGTAGATATTTCTCAGCTTTCCCATTAACTGTCTATGTTTCACACGCATACACCAATGTGGGCTCCATATAACACTCTTTCTCACTGCAATTGACAACTCTTTGTTAGTAAGTATGTTTTCTATTTTCCTGAAGGCCACGTATGCCGTGTCAATTCTTTATCTAATCTCTGCAAGGAATCTTCCATCAGATGTTACGACTGTTCGGAGATAGTTATATTGATTCACCTGTTTCAGAATATTTCCATTCACTTGGATGTTACGATGTGGTATTTCTTTCTTTTTGGAGACGAACATGATCTCTATTTGCTTATAATTCAATTCAAAATCTAGTTTCTCACTGTGTAAAATAACCGCATCCACCAAATATTGTAGATCCTGTTCGTCGAGAGCTATCAATACTGTTTCGTCCGCATATCTTATATTATTGATTTTTTGTGGGAACTAAGGGGCATTAAAATTGTAATATCTGTTCTTGTCTCACGACAGTGATTAAAGGTAGACTTATCTGTACATGACGACCAGCTCACTACTATCATAATTATTACGATTATTATTATTTTTACTTTAAAAAAAAACAAAAAAACAACCACAACATGTTGTCCGGCCTGTAAAAGGTCCACAACAAACAGAGGCACAAGAGGCGGCTCTGGCCGCGGGCGATGGCCGCGAGCCCTTATTAAAACAAATAAATCCTTAATTTTCAGCACTTTTGGTTGTTTCACGGCAGTTTGGTTAAGATCAAAGGCACATAGTGGGACTCATCTCATTTCATCATGGTGGGTGGGTGATGTGTGGGTGGCTGCAGGATGTGTGGGTGGCTGCGGGATGTGAGGGTGGATGGGGGATGTGTCTCACAACATTGCAATATGCACTGCTTATGTTTACAATTTTCATTTGACAATGTTTTTTTTCCCCCCTATATGAATGTACCATGCACATTTGATGAATGACAGATGAGTGATTGAAAGGGCCGAATGTAAGACGGGCCTGCGTGCCCAATTTGTTACCCTTTTAAAATAAAGTTCGTTCGTTCGTTTGTCTTGTTCCTCTTGTACCTTGCGGCGCCGAGCTGAAATATAAACAGCGGGTTAATCCCCGTTCATGAGCTTCATGTGTCGAGATTACTTCTTAGTTTTTCTACGAGCAGTACGAAAATCCCCTGCTGTCTTGCTGGCAAAGACGTAGGTTTAGGACAAAAATCTTACCAGAGCCCCGTTGGCCCATGACCTCGCGGTTATGGTTTCCCAGTCTACACCACGAGGGACTGGGGTTGACTTGTTTAGTCTGCGGGTCATCCATCCATCCATTATGTGCCATGCCGATAAGCGTGGGCGGTCATGTTCTACCATCTTACTCGAACACCACAGTCGTGGATCAGATACGTGTTCCTGTCTCGACCATGCCACGTGGCCAAGCCATCCATGTATTTACTTCTCGGTCTTCCCCTTGGTCTCTTCCCTTCGATCTTGCCAGATGTCACCAAGTTCTCCAAGTCATTTCTTCTCATTACATGCCCAAATAATTTTGACTGTCTACGTCTATCAACAGGCTACTACTTTTCTCTGTTCATCCCTCCTGGGAGGAGTTAACCGATCCTAACCCTGCTGGCTGCAGGGCCAGACGCAGTCCACACCTTGGAGACCTTAGTGGGACTAAAATGCCTTAAATAAAAATGTGGGTCGGTATCTTGTATCTGGAAATTAAGTAGATGCGGTTGTTGCACATAGTGAACAACTAGAGTTGGAATTAAATTGTTAGAAGAGACATAGTATGGTCGTCAGCAGGAAGAAGGAAATACCGCAATGTAATATTCAAGTAAATATGAATAGTCTTAAGCAAGTAAAAAATCAGTATAATTGTCTCGGAACATCCGAGAAAAATCTGATGCGAGATGCCATGAAAAGATTAGAACAAGATTCGCCATGGCGAATGTAGCCTTTTGCCAGATGAAAACCAAACTGACCAATAAAATGTTGTCATTTGCAATGTAGGTTAATCTCATATACACATGTTTGGCTTACTATATCATGAAGAAAGGTACGGAGAACAAGACACCGTAAATAGTAGAAATAGGAAAACAAAATGTGCCCGGCCTGTAAAAGGCCAGAAATCCTGAAATTTGTCACGTTGGATTGTTTCACGACTGAGATTTGGCGGAGATCAGAGTGTATTATCTGTTCTTGTATCTGACTCACTGGCACCTGGCCATCTTGACAGACGATAGTTTGTTACATTGTGCTTCAAGAAGGCATAATAACTACAACGGATGTCGGTAACGAATGTGGCTATTTAGATTAAATCGCGCTGTAAATGTTCGTCCACAATGGATCCATGTGAGCACATGGTCATTTCCACCATTACACACGATCTTACGTCTCACACACTCAGTGTGTGACCTATCTCCAATCATTTTCTCCTTTTTTTTTATACCATTTGGGATTTTTGCCCTCCATACAACACGATCAGCGGCTACTTGCTCCCAAGGTGCATTATACATGCCTGCATCAATCATGTCCCGCTTACACACATCTTTGTTTTAAAGTAGAGGCTCACCCCAAGATTCTTATATCACGACAGTGATTAATGGTCTTCACTTGATTTGACCAGAGCCACCAGTAGATGAGGTCGTCACAATTACATAAAGGGACTTGGCACCTCATGGGGCGGCTCTTGCCCCTAGAGAACACATTGCAGGGATTTGGAACCACATGGGGCGGCTCGTGTTCCTGGGGAACATATATTGGGACTTGGGACCTCGTGGGGCGGTTCTCGCTCCTGAGGAACACATACTGGCACATGGAATCTCGTGGGGCGGCTCTAGCTCCTGGGGAAGACATGCATAGACTTGGAACTCAGGGGGCGCCTCTTGTTCTTGGGGAACACATACAGGAACTTGGAACCTCATGGGGCGGCCCCAGCCCCTGGGGAACACACACAGAGACTTGGAATCTCATGGGACGACGCTTGCTCCCGGGGAAAACTACAAGGATTTGGAACTTCATGGGGTAGCTCTTTCCCCTGGGGAACATATATATATAACAAGCTACGTGGAGGGTCCCAAATAGCCCTATCACAATATTTCAAAATTATTCTCTTTATAGCCCTGGCTGGGATAGGTCTTTACCTGCCAACCCTCCTCCGTTTTCCCCGGACTCACTGTCACTCTTTCTTTCGACCTAAGGACCTATTTCCTGTCGTGTTCCTCTGGCTGATCCATATATATAACACAGTGCTCGTTGGAATAAGCTAAAACTTGATTTATTAAATCAATACAGGACAGCACAGAAAAACACCAAGGCAGGTAACACAGAAAGTTCTAAACAGACACAACACAGATAAGTTCAGGCACATAGCCTCAAGTAGCCATAGTCACAGACCCAGCTTCATATACTGTCCGATCTGTCCACATACATCTCACCCCGTGTGCCGGAATCTCCTTCCTTCCCGGCACTTGGGTGTAAGTTCAACAGGCTTCTGTAGAATCAAATCCACTGGTTGTTGAGGAATTGTTCATGGACTTAACATAGATAGGCGTCTTTCAATGTCCGGTACAAAATGGGTATGCCGGATAATCATGCGTAGACTCAACTTAGAATTTGACTGCTCTCGGGCCTATGTCAATGAAAGGACCCGAGATGCACCATTACTGCAAATTGTCATTGTTTCATAGTATGCAGGATAATCATGTGTAGACTCAACCCAGAATTTAACTGTCCTTGGGCCTATGTCATTTCCTCAAGATATGCCCTTGCCTCTCTCTCAGAGTTAGGCACACCATGTGTGATATGGCTAATACATTGACCTGGCTTCATCAGACGTATTTGGCTCTAGCACAGAAGCTGTGTGGATACTGTCCGATTTGGTCACGTCCAACAAAAGAGGACCCTGGAGATGACAAACAATATTGAGCGACTGGGCGGACTCATGCATCACACAATCCTGAAGACCAATAGGGTCTCAGTTAATATATTTGACATATAGGATCTTGACCCAATGCAGTATATACCATACCCGAATGAATGGGCCTGACCTGTCAGGTAGCCCCTGGATTGGCTACGTCCGGGCTTGAGTCGACCTCCAGCTGGTTGATGTCAGGTTGTCCACCCTAGGAACGTTTTGTCTACAAGACACACATTCCACACTCATACCAAGCCTTTATTATTATTGGGCACATTCATTTCCATGCTTTCCTCTCACTTGCAAACCATGCCTTTCTCGCAACCAAGATCTTGTGGTGTGGTGCGCCTAGTAATCTGTGTGTTTCTCCCCGTTAAGTGGGGTTATATGGCACACCGTGTAGTTCCCCATTCAAAGAAGATACTACCCCTCCCGGCCGCCGCTCTCGACTGAGCTGTCGCCCCAATGTACCGGCATTGCCCTGCACACGCCATAGTGTAGATGAGTTCAGGTTCTCTCAGTGAGATAGAGGAGTCCATTATCCTCCCGACATCATCCTATCGAGTGACAGACGAAAGAGATAGTCCTGTGGCTAGCATCCCCTGGCTCAAGAAGATAGATTATAGATTGGTGGACCCCATCCCCGTAGCTATCTAATGTGCCTATATTTAAAAGAGAGATGCTACTAAGTAACGGTAAGCCGTATGAATCAAGATATCACTCGTCTATCAGCTGCCAAGAACAAGCGATATCATTTGGTAACTACTTATTCTTCAGATGTGTTCCCTTGCCATGCCAAGATCAAGACGCGTAGCCAGATCGGCTAACGGTCACCCCCTCCCAACATGGCAAGACTGCTGTTTTGCCATATCCTCTCAGTCGTTAAGACAATAGATATTTATAGGCCAAGCTTTGCCTGGACCAACGAAAACCCAAGTTTACCTTTCCACTACTTCAGTAGTATGTTGCATCTCTGTCGTAATCTTTAAATCACTTGACATGCTGCAACTATCAAACGGTAGGTGTTGGCACGGCCATCAATTGACCAGCAGCTGCACCAGTGCACATTTGACGCAAGGCGCTCCATCGGGTCTACCCGAAAGGAAAGACAAATATATACTCGCTCCATGTAAAGATTGTGGTATGAAGATAATCCAAAGAACCATCTTTCATGGAGATTTGAGCAAACAAGAGAACTGAGAGTTTCCGAAAGCCGTTTCCCCCTGTTTACCAAAAATAAAAGAATGCATAAGGACATGGGCCACTGGCGTTTCGCTACATAGGCCCCCTCTTAAGAAAGTCGAACCCTACGAACTTTCTACTGTCAGTGGTTCTGTTCGAATGACCCCACCCTCACATTCAACCATAGGATGCCGTGATAGGAAATCTGCTCCCACATTCTCCCTTCCGGGGATGTATTCGCCCGTGAACTGATACGGTTGTAGGAGCAATGACCATCTCATTAACCTCGCGTTCAGTTTCTTAGAAGTCGCCAAGAACGTCAGAGGTTGATGGTCGGATTGCACTTTGAAATGGACTCCATACAGATAAGGTTGAAATTTCTGTACCGCCCACACTAGAGCTAGACATTCCCGTTCGACGGTGGAGTAATTCCGTTCGGCGGGTAACAGTTTTCGACTGGCATATGCCACCGGACACAGCACCGAAGGATTATCTCGCCCTTCCTGCAACAGAGTTGCCCCAATCCCTATGTTACTCGCGTCGGTTCTCAGAACAAACGTTTTCTCCCAATCTGGGAGTTGCAGGACTGGCCTATCCACCAACGCCTGTTTCAGCTTCCCATAAGCCTTTTCACAGCTCGGGGTCCAGATTATAAGATCTGGCGATCCTTTCTTCAGAGTCTCGGTTAACGGCGCCGCAATTTCGTTGAACTTTGGAATAAATTTCTGGTAAAACCCACACAGAGACAAGAAAGACCTAACATCTTTTTTGGATCTAGGACGGGGTGCGAGACGGACCTTTTCAATATTCTTTTCTTCCGGTACCAGTCCCCCTGGGGTAATAGTATGTCCCAGAAATTCCAAGGATTGATAGCCAATCATGCATTTGGCTGGACGGGCGGTTAACCCTTCCTCTTTTAACCTTTTGAAGATCTGTCCCAAGGACCTCAGGTGATCACTCAGATTGTCAGACGCGATGAGAATATCATCCATAAACGAGACCACAGAGGGATCCTTTAAAGGGTCTAATAACATTCTCATCATGCGAGTGAACACACTGGGCGCATTGCTCAGCCCAAATGGCATCACCTTGAATTCGTAATGCCCGCTCGGAGTACTGAAGGCGAGCCAGGGGCGAACCTCGGGTTTCACAGGGATCTGATAATATCCCCTGCTCAGATCAATTTTTGAAAAGTACTTTGCCTTATTTAATCTGGCAAACAGTTTATTTGTGTTTGGTAACGGCTCCACTTGGAATGTCGTACAACTGTTTAAATGCCTGTAATCAATACATAAGCGGTGCTCCCCGCTTGGCTTCCTCAACAAGACAACCCCGGCATTATAAGGAGAAGTCGAAGGAGTTATGATGTCATCATCCAGAAGCTTCTGGATTTCTGCTTCCAGGGCCTTCTCTTTCGAAAAGGGCACTGGATATATTTTTTGGCGAATGGGGTCTTGGGTAGTCAGAGTCATATCAAACTCGACCAACCCTGTCCGTCCTGGACGATCGGTAAGAATCTGTTGATGGGACTCCAACAAACGGATGACCAGTTCTGTTTCTTCAGTCGACAGATCAGGATTTATATGTACATCCTTATAGGTTTCCCCAGGTTGTAAAGGATACTCCCTATCCGCGTCTTCGCCCGATTCAGTTTCCATCGCGACCGCCATAGTCATGAGTGGGAGAGAAGTACCATCGGATCGTTCCTCATATTTTTTGAGGAGGTTAATGTGGAAGATTTTAGATTTCCCCCTGATCCGGATAGCATAATTGGTACGGGACACAACCCTTTCCACCGGGAAAGGCCCCTGCCAACCAATCTCGAGTTTATTGGAACCTACTGGAAGTAACAACAGAACTCGATCCCCCACCTTAAGAGACCTATCTTTCGTCCTTCTATTGTAGTAGGCCGCGTGTCTCTTCCTGGCCGCTCTCAGATTCTGAGCTGCCAAAGCCCAACCCGTCTGGAGTTTCTTCTTTAACTCTTCGACGTATTTATATGAGGATACAACTTCTTCGGAAGTTTCTTCCTCTGTCCAACATCTCAATAAGGCTTCTAAGGGACCCTTGATTGGCCTCCCGAATAGTAGAGTATCTGGTGGCAACCCTGTCGACCCATGGGGAACCTCCCGATAGGCGAACAAGGCGGCTGAGATATACTCATCCCATCTGTCTGGTTTCTCTTGAGCCAACTTCCGAAGCATGGTCATCAAGGTACCATTAAACCTCTCTACTTGCCCATTAGACTGAGGGTGGTACGGGCTTGTGTGAATGTGGTTAGTCTGGAAGATACGAAAGACTTCTTCCATCAGCTTACCACAGAACTGAGACCCATTGTCCGTTAGGATCTGGTTGGGAAATCCCAACCTAGTAAAGGTCTCCATCAGTGCATCAGCCACTCGCTTAGAGTCGATTGTGGCCAACGGTATCGCCTCGCCCCACATGGAACAGCAATCCACCATCGTGAGAATGTACTTATTCCTCTTCCTAGTCCGAGGAAGAGGACCAACAAGATCGATGGCAACTCTCTCGAAAGGAGAGTTCATAATGGGCATGTCTCCCAGGACTACCGGAGCTGTCCAGTGTTTTGGTGCCACACGCTGGCACTCTGGGCACGACTTGACGTACCTACGCACGTCTCCAGTCATCCCTGGCCAGTAGTAATGGCAGGAAATGCGCTGGAGAGTTGCCCCGACACCCATATGTCCACTGAAAGAAATGGTGTGTCCCATATGAAGAAGCTGTTCCCGATAAGCCTTAGGAACTACCAGCTGTCCATGCTGGCGATCCTCCACTCCGGCTCTCCGGTACAGTAACCGATTCTTCATATAATACTGACCCCGTCTTGGTGGGTCAGAACTTTTGGGCAACTGGTTGAAGCAAGGTTGCAAAGTAGCATCCTGGCTTTGAGCAGCTCGTAACTCCCCAGGCAAGGGATTCACGATCAAGGCCGGCGTCTGCTCATCCTCCGATTGAGATCTGGTTTGCATCGCCCCTACGTACATGGGTTCGGTTGGAATCCCTAGAAAGACGTAGCGACAACCCAAGATCATTGGGAAGATAGGATCTAGCAGAACGGCTGCCTGTATAGTGCCGGTAACATATTTAGATTTGATGTCTACCTTCGCAATTGGAAGAGACATCGCTACCGCACTCTTTGTCGCCGTTTGAATCTCAATAGATTCCCCGGTTAGCTGCTCCGGGCTCACTAAGTGTGATGAAATTACAGCCTCAAACTGCAGACCGGTGTCATAGAGACACTCAACTGGTTGTCCGTTTACAAGTACCGTTTCTACTACTGGTGGTTTTTCTGAATCATTGTTCCCAAGATCCCTCCCTTCTACTTCCTTGTGAGACCCTTCCCCGGTTTCTACAAGACAAGCAGCATAGTGAGAGTCTTTCTGTTTACGCCGGCAATCAACCGTATTGTGTGTGGGAGATTTGCAATAGGCGCACCACTTTTCACTCCACTTTCTTTTAGGAGATCCAGGTGGACTCTTACTAGAGGGTTTCTTAATAGGAACTTTCTCGAAAGGATCCTCCTTCTTGGTGTGAGCTGTTTTAGGGTTCTTCTTCTTTCCAGACCAGGTGTCTGGTGGTCGGGGATTGGGTTGTGACAATTCCCCATTATCCCCATGAGCTAGCACATACCTTTCCGCCAATGTGTTGACTATGTCTAACCTTTCTGCCCCATTTTCAAGCAAGAAGGTTTGCAATGGCCTAGGCATCATCCTCTTCATTTGGTCCACGACCACTAATTCTTCCAAACTTTCATAGTCGTTAGCAAATCCAGCTAATGACATCCACTTCAAAAGGTAAGACTTCAGTCTGACACTGTAGGCTGCGAACATCTCTCCTGGCTCTCTCTTGGACTTTCTGAACTGCTGACGGTATGTATGGGCTGTCATCTGGAACCTTTTCAATAATGCTTTTTCCAGAGCCTCATAGTCATTCTCCATACCAGGTGGCAACCTTGAGTAGACCTCGTACGCGGTCCCCCTCAGGCCCTGCGAGATTTTCAAGTTCCATTTCCCACGTTCCAGCCCCATAGCCAAAGCCATCGACTGGAATTTTTGAAGATACTGGTCGATCTTCTCTTTGTGTTCATCGAACGGGAGTAATGGGAACTTCATTGCCTGGTATGGACCGCCACTAGAAGTTGTTGAGTCAGGGAGAACTGCGCCTCCAACTGCACCCTCGCTTTCCTTGGCCGTTTTAGCTTTCAGCTCCAACTCCCTCATACGAAACTCATGGTCTCTGACTGCCTGCTCGGCCTCCATCTTCCTAGCCTCCGCCTCAATTTTCTTGGCTTCGCGCACAGCCTGTCTGAAGTCTCTTTCCACTTCCTGCACATATTTCTGTAACTCCGCTCCATCATAGCCCATCTCACGCCCTGTAGCCTGTACGTCAGCGACATTAAACCCAGTTGATGCCATCTTAAACTCAGAGGGAAAGTGCCCAAGAAATTGTATAGAAAATGATTATCTCACATAACCAAAATATATATATTACACGACCACAACACGTCGTATGTCGGTCAGTCTGTGTCAGGAAGAGTATAGACAATAGCCAGGCACGGTAGGCAGAACCTATTGATAGTAGACAAGAATATCTGTCCCCTATCACTAAATCAGCCAGAACTCCACCAGGATTTCAAATATCCCGCGACGTGCCCCCAGAAATTGTAACAAGCTACGTGGAGGGTCCCAAATAGCCCTATCACAATATTTCAAAATTATTCTCTTTATAGCCCTGGCTGGGATAGGTCTTTACCTGCCAACCCTCCTCCGTTTTCCCCGGACTCACTGTCACTCTTTCTTTCGACCTAAGGACCTATTTCCTGTCGTGTTCCTCTGGCTGATCCATATATATAACACAGTGCTCGTTGGAATAAGCTAAAACTTGATTTATTAAATCAATACAGGACAGCACAGAAAAACACCAAGGCAGGTAACACAGAAAGTTCTAAACAGACACAACACAGATAAGTTCAGGCACATAGCCTCAAGTAGCCATAGTCACAGACCCAGCTTCATATACTGTCCGATCTGTCCACATACATCTCACCCCGTGTGCCGGAATCTCCTTCCTTCCCGGTACTTGGGTGTAAGTTCAACAGGCTTCTGTAGAATCAAATCCACTGGTTGTTGAGGAATTGTTCATGGACTTAACATAGATAGGCGTCTTTCAATGTCCGGTACAAAATGGGTATGCCGGATAATCATGCGTAGACTCAACTTAGAATTTGACTGCTCTCGGGCCTATGTCAATGAAAGGACCCGAGATGCACCATTACTGCAAATTGTCATTGTTTCATAGTATGCAGGATAATCATGCGTAGACTCAACCCAGAATTTAACTGTTCTCGGGCCTATGTCATTTCCTCAAGATATGCCCTTGCCTCTCTCTCAGAGTTAGGCACACCATGTGTGATATGGCTAATACATTGACCTGGCTTCATCAGACGTATTTGGCTCTAGCACAGAAGCTGTGTGGATACTGTCCGATTTGGTCACGTCCAACAAAAGAGGACCCTGGAGATGACAAACAATATTGAGCGACTGGGCGGACTCATGCATCACACAATCCTGAAGACCAATAGGGTCTCAGTTAATATATTTGACATATAGGATCTTGACCCAATGCAGTATATACCATACCCGAATGAATGGGCCTGACCTGTCAGGTAGCCCCTGGATTGGCTACGTCCGGGCTTGAGTCGACCTCCAGCTGGTTGATGTCAGGTTGTCCACCCTAGGAACGTTTTGTCTACAAGACACACATTCCACACTCATACCAAGCCTTTATTATTATTGGGCACATTCATTTCCATGCTTTCCTCTCACTTGCAAACCATGCCTTTCTCGCAACCAAGATCTTGTGGTGTGGTGCGCCTAGTAATCTGTGTGTTTCTCCCCGTTAAGTGGGGTTATATGGCACACCGTGTAGTTCCCCATTCAAAGAAGATACTACCCCTCCCGGCCGCCGCTCTCGACTGAGCTGTCGCCCCAATGTACCGGCATTGCCCTGCACACGCCATAGTGTAGATGAGTTCAGGTTCTCTCAGTGAGATAGAGGAGTCCATTATCCTCCCGACATCATCCTATCGAGTGACAGACGAAAGAGATAGTCCTGTGGCTAGCATCCCCTGGCTCAAGAAGATAGATTATAGATTGGTGGACCCCATCCCCGTAGCTATCTAATGTGCCTATATTTAAAAGAGAGATGCTACTAAGTAACGGTAAGCCGTAGGAATCAAGATATCACTCGTCTATCAGCTGCCAAGAACAAGCGATATCATTTGGTAACTACTTATTCTTCAGATGTGTTCCCTTGCCATGCCAAGATCAAGACGCGTAGCCAGATCGGCTAACGGTCACCCCCTCCCAACATGGCAAGACTGCTGTTTTGCCATATCCTCTCAGTCGTTAAGACAATAGATATTTATAGGCCAAGCTTTGCCTGGACCAACGAAAACCCAAGTTTACCTTTCCACTACTTCAGCAGTATGTTGCATCTCTGTCGTAATCTTTAAATCACTTGACATGCTGCAACTATCAAACGGTAGGTGTTGGCACGGCCATCAATTGACCAGCAGCTGCACCAGTGCACATTTGACGCAAGGCGCTCCATCGGGTCTACCCGAAAGGAAAGACAAATATATACTCGCTCCATGTAAAGATTGTGGTATGAAGATAATCCAAAGAACCATCTTTCATGGAGATTTGAGCAAACAAGAGAACTGAGAGTTTCCGAAAGCCGTTTCCCCCTGTTTACCAAAAATAAAAGAATGCATAAGGACATGGGCCACTGGCGTTTCGCTACAATATACAAGGACTTTAAATCTAATGAGGTGGCTCTTGCTCCTGAGGAACATATGCAGGGACTAGGAACCTCATGGGACAGCTCTTGCCCCTGAGGAACACATACAGGGACTATGTTAATAAGCAATGCGTAATTTACCCCCCCCCCCCCCCCCCCATTTTTGTACTTAACATATAATGCATGTAATTATCGTTTTTCTTTTCAACATTATTATTATTATTTCATCCAGGAAAACATGTTTCAAATCATATACCTCTATAGAAGAATGGATCTGGCTTCTCGGCCTTTTGGCTAAGATCAAAGTGTAGTATCTGCACTTGATCTTGCCAGGGCTACCAGCAGAGGCGGTCATCCGAATGACACACAGGGAAGTGGGGCCTGATGGGGCGGCTATGGCCCTGGGGGAACCACGAGACCTTATTAAAACAAAAAATAGATTTAAAAAAAACAAACAAACTTATCCACAAGCCATTACCCTCTTAGGACAACAAAAACATTCAAATTAATACACTTGTGAGGGAAAACCATGGACAACCACTGTTTATGGCATGCTCAGTCACAGGATTATTAGTCTGAGCCAGGGATTAAGCCCACTATAACCCTCTTTGACGTTGAACGGGGTAAGGGTAATGGTATAATCGAAATCGTATAAGAAAAAAAAAGTCTATGCACTTTGGGAAAACCCGTATGACAACCTTATTTCATACACAATATTCAGACCAGTTGTGCTGTATGGCTCTGAGACCTGGAGTACAACTAAAGGAGACGAAGCCTTGTTACAAACCTTTGAGAACAAAGTCTTAAGACGCATCTTTGGGCCCATTATGGATACACAAAGTGGAGAGTGGAAAAGAAGAAGCAAGAAAGACATTTATGATCTGTTTAAGTCCCCGCTAATCACTGGTATCATGAAGGCTAATAGACTACATGGCTGGGGCATATAGAAAGAATGGAAGATAATAGGGAAACAAAATTCGCTTACACTCAGGAAATAAATGACCGTAGACCCCGAGGTAGACCAAGAAGACGGTGGAGAGATAATATACATACAGACCTACAAGCACCTGGAATCAGCGACTGGCAACAGAAGGTCAACCAGAGAGACGAATGGAGACGACTTGTATCTGCAGCAAAGAACCTAAATGGCTCGGAATGCTGAAGAAGAAGAAGAAGAAGAAGAAGAATTCAGCACTTTTACACATTCACTTCCGTCCTCTATTGAACTAGAGAATTTATATGGATTCGGTTGGGTAATTTTAAAAGATACTGTACTCATTTTTTATTGTTTTTTTTTGCTTTTTTGTGTCTTGAATTGCAATTACGGTAAAAAAAAAAAAAAAACAATTTATCAATATGAATTGAAACATCGCTACACTTGCCGATTCAGAATAATAATCAATAGTTTGTAGTAATTACACAAACATTAAGAAAATCTTGCCGCATTTGACGTCTGGGTTCTTGTTGTATGTGCAATTGTAAAGGAAAACGCACAATGCACGTTGTAAATACACACTGTTTTGTACGAAATAAAACCACATTAAATGGAGGACATTAAATTAAAATAGTGAAAAGGGACATAATAACAAATCAGTTCTTTTTTTCTAAGGAACATTAATAAAAGTAGAATAACTTTATTATATGATTTAAATAATTATGATATGTACCTAATGTGTTATATAATTTTTGAACATAATAATAAGAACAGATATTTGCAGCATAAATAAATGGTTAAATTTAGTCATCATTAAAGACACTTGTTTTAAAAATAAAGGCTTTATTTTATATATGTGATTATTTTACAACACATTTATTTAATTTTGCATCAATATTATTGCAAATGATTTTATATTATTAATAGCTAGTTTACACTGATGTTTTATTGTATTTTTGTCTAGCCTGAAAAAGGCCAAATATCCTTAATATTCAGCACTGTGGATTGTTTCACGGCATTCTGGCTAATATCAAAGCGTAGAAAGGCGCATAGTGGGGACTCATCACAAAAGTGCCATACCGGTGGGCTGGCGGTTATAGTTGCTTTCTTGCCATCAAGCTTGCCAGTTGTCACCAAATGTTAAAGTTCATTTCTCCTCATCAAATGTCAAAACTATCTGGACTGTCTACGTCTAATTTCTCCAATCAATTCCCGTTTTTCATTTGTCTCTTGAAGGACTGTCTCATCTGAATTTCTGACCGTCCATGATATTCATTGCATTTTTCTCAAAAACAACATTTTCATAGCCAATGGATGTTTCCCAGCTTGTCCATTAATTGTCCATGTTTCACATGCACTAAATCTAATTTCTCTAATAAGGTAAAGATTTTCATTAGTTTCTTGTAGGACTTGGTCATTGGTTTTTATATCTGTCCATGGTATTCTTTACATTTAATTACAGAATGCGTGTAGTTTATAAATATAAAACTGTCGTTGCTGCCTATCGTACCTTGTAGTGTAGGGCAGGGAGATCTTGAGGCTGAGGGGTTAAGGCCGCCTGGCTAGTGCAGTTACCCCGATAGAAGAAAACATGGATCGAACCTTACGGAAGATTCGATCCCGCGTCTACCGAATGGGAACCCTGAGCTGTAGCCAATCAGCAAGTTGACTCAGATTTCTCCTTCTAGGAACCACACTTTCTAAACCGTTGTGCCCTTTAATGTGGCCAAAGTTTTTCATTTTCCGAAACATAGGGATGTTTATGAGCCAGCTGTCTTCGATGCTCAAATCTTGTAGTATATCGGTATTTGTCTTCTCCCTGGTTCATGGCATTCTAATACTGCTTCTGCAACTTTAACTGATTCAGTGTCCAGCAAAACGTCGGTTTGGACCAAACATGTCGCACAATCAAATGAACAAGTATTGTAATGTAAATTTCCATTCACTGAGCAATACAATTATGGAAGCTGCAACGAGACGAAACAAAAAAGGTGACCCTAGTATGGCGATATATCATCCTACTGTCTAAACGAGAGGTGACACGTGGCGATATATCATCCCTCAGCACTGAATCAGTTAAGCCTCGATTGTCTTTGGTAGTTACAAAATGTTCCACAACAGGAAAGACGTGTCTTATGAATAACCTGAATGTGGTTTCTTCATTTTGTTGTGCTGTTAGTTGTTAACAGATTCAGCGCCAAAGAAAAAGTAGGTTTCGACCAGATATAAATGGACGGCAGAAAATGGGAATTAAGGGTTCGTAACAGTTATGTCTTAAAAGTTGTTAATATTGTAGCAAATATGTTGTATTATGACGCAATGTTAGCTTTTCACGGATATGTAAGCTCATAGCAGTTAGGGAAGTCGGTTAAGGCGATTAATCATCCGATGGCACTTAATCAGTTAATGCTATATAACCTCTACTCTGAATGGGTAGTGATGCCATGACAACAATAAACATAAATACGTGCGCATGCTATCATTCGTCTACGTATATAAACATTACTGAGTCGGTTCGCATCAGCAATTAGAAACAAATACCCAGGCATTGCATATGGTTTGGGCTTCATCGCCAACACAAGCACTCAACTGCTGTGAAACGTTGCCTCGAAACAAGCATGCATTAAGATTAACAAAACTGGAAGTTGTTGGTCGGGTAAATGGTTGATTGGTCGGTTTGGAGGTTATTGGTTTGTTGATTTGTTTGTTGATTGATGTAATAGTTGGTTGATAGGTTGATTGGTTGAATGGTTGGTTACTATGGTGATTAGTTTGGTGACTGTTTGGAAGATTAGCTAATTGATTGATTGTTTGCTTGATTTATTGGGTGGTTGGTTGATTGGTGGCTATGTTAGTTGATTTGCTCAATGGTTGAGTAATTGATTGATGGATTGGTTGGTTGGTTAATCAGCAAATTGGCGGATTAATTTTTGATAGTTTTTTGTGGTTGGTTGACTGGATGCAGTGTTTGTTGATTGGTTAGTTGATTGATTTTTTGGTTTATTGATTGATTGGCTGGAGGGACTTTAAAAGTCATGAAAGTTTACAGAGAACAATAATAGAGGGATATATGCCGGGGAAGAGAGGAAGAGGAAAGCCAAAGAGAAGATGGGTGTAGGATGTGGTGGATAATCTCCAGATGAGAGTATCGGACGCGGGACATCTTGCTTATGACCGAGAAGTTTTCCGGAAGGTTGTTATGGGAGCAATGTTATACAATTGACATGCTACCGAATGAATAAATGAATGGCGGGAAGACCACTGGAAGTTTTCAGTACCAAGATGTGAGCTCGATGAGTGGACGTTGAGCTTCGTCTGAGCCCAGGCTAGAGCTAATGTAGAGACGTTTCTTCTTTCGGTCCAATTACCATCTCAAGTGGACTGTGTTGTTGCACGGCTCCCCATCTCTTCTCCAAGTCCAGGAACCAGCAGTTTAATACCGGAGCGTAGCTGAGCTTCACACCTGCGGAGTGGTTTGGAGATTCTCGGAATGTTAAAAAAACTGAACACCCAGTCTGTAAATCGCGGCACGTAGAGTTACGGCAAAGTCTTGTCCAATGTTGGATCTGATTCTGATCTTGGGAATTTTATATCACAGTGGGATGTTTTGAGAAGGGGTGTTATTGTAGGATGCAAGGATTGAGTTGGACAGAGCAGAGATCATCATCATCATCATCATTATCATCATCATTATCATCATCATTATCATCATTATCATCGTCATCATTATCATCATCATTATCATCATCATTATTATCATCATCATCATTATCATCATCATTATCATCATCATCATCATCATCATCATCATCATCATCATCATCATCATCATCATCATCATCATCATCATCATCATTATCATCATCATTATCATCATCATTATCATCATCATCATTATCATCATCATTATCATCATCATCATTATCATCATCATTATCATCATCATTATCATCATCATTATCATTATCATCATCATTATCATTATCATCATCAAATGCCAGCTGGCGTAGGTAGGCGTTCATGTCATTCAACAAATCTGGGTCATTGGTGTACTGGGTCAAATCTGCTGATGATATTCCTCAATGCCACCTTCTGAGTCTACCCAGTATCATTTCTCTTGGACTGCCTCTGCCTCTTTTTCTTTGATCTCTCCAGTTGTCACGATGTTTTCCAATACCTCTCTTCTCATCATATGACCGAAGAAATAATTTTGTCTCTTTCAAATCAACAAATTATTAAAAACCGTTGGAGGAAATAAAAAAAAAATATTCAAAGAAAATATAGCGGTCGCGGCAACAAAGCAGACAATAATGAAGTCGATTATCTGGATTTGTAAGAGTTTAAGTTACATGTTGTGTGCCCTATGTGGCGCAGGTATTATTCTATATAACGTGTCAAACTTCAGCCAGTCAAGCTTGCTAAAGTCGCGAAGGTCCTTGGAAGTATCTGATCCCAGGGACAGTGCACACAAGTGCGAGTCGAGTTCTTGGATGACTCCAATAGATCACGTATTTGCAATGTGAAAGGATAAGCTCGTGAGGGTGACATCCTGACTCTTCCGGAGTCTGGTAGAGAACCTAGAAGGTTAAGAAGAAGATATCATGGGTTCAAGAAATGAAGGCAATCTTGGACTCTGTTAGGTGATGCATCCAATTCAATTTGTGCATTGTGTGTTACTGAACACATTAAATATAGTTTATAATTTAAAACAAACAAAACACAAATATCGCTTCTCAGCACTCCGCAGCAGAGACCAAGAGACGATTCGAGGAACCCTGAAGAAGATTCGACATTCCAGAATGAATGCCGTGAACGGAGCACGAAGAAGTAACATGGCAAAGGAGGCAACAGAGGCAGTGGCAAGGGAAGAAGCTGGCTTTCCACGGCCACAGGTGTTAGGAGTGTATGAAGGTACGAAGCATCGGGTGCATAAAACGCTCCTCTCGGAGGGAGGGGGGGGGGGGGCTTGGGAGCAGACATATTTGCAGGTATGGGACAAACACATAACAACGCAAGGACAGCGCAATCGACCGAACGTCTCGCACGGCAGAGATAAAAGCTCCTGGAAACATGATGCGGGCGGATCCTCCCCCAGAGAGAGTCAAGAAGGTAAAATGGCCGAAACATTCTGGGAAGGGGGTTCCTGCTGACGATCAGAATTCCTCATGTCGTGTTTTCCCCGCATGTATTATGTGATTTAAATAATTGTAGTATTTATCTTAAGCATTTCGTGAAAAACCAACGCAAGGCGGTCTGCTGCCAAATCGCCCGCAGCTGTGTTTCGAACGCTGGCATGTGGGATTACAAACTGAGTCCATAACACCTTCGCCACAGAGCCGGCAAGGGGAAATTACTCTAGACAATCAGTTGTCCTTCCTGTCGAATGCGCATGTTTCATGTTTTAAAGATGCATGTTATCGCAGAGTTTCTGTTCATTCAGAGTTTGACAGTGTGCTCAATTTTAGTCAGGCTCAGGGGAAAGTCCTGCTAGAACATAAATCTAGGCCATCGTTATTTAAAATCTGCCAAACGGTAGTCAGTGTGTACAGGCAATGCTTTTGTGGGCGTTTAGTTTAAAGTGTTGGTTATGATAGTCAAGTGAATACGTGTGGAATTGAATCCAAAAGTACATAGCCTGGAATCTAGTGTTGGGAATCAAACACAAGTGTAGACCGATCTTGCTCACATAGATAATCAAGGAGCCATTTGAACTATAGAAAGAGATTCATTGATTCATTCAGTAGCATGTCCTATGTAGAACCTCGCTCCCATTACAACCTTCCGGAAAACTTTTCGGTCATTGGCAATATGTCCCGCGTCCGATACACCCATCTGGAGTCATCCGCAACATCCTGCACCCATCTTCTGTTTGGCCCTCCTCTTTCTCTCTTCCCGGGCATACACCCCTCCATTATTGTTCTTTCTAAACTTTCATGGCGTTTCTAGTGGCCACACTATTTCATATCTTTTTTTTTAAAAATCGTCTTTAGCAGCGAACCTTCTTCAGTATTCAGCTCTTGTCGTATGGATGCATTTGTTCTTTTCTGTATCCAAGATAATCTTAGAACCCGTATATAACATTTGTATTTAAAGGCATGTATGCGCTGTTCAGCTTGATAAGTAAGTGACCATGTCACGCAAATGTTGCAATGGGAAAAAAGCATGCTCTTAAAAATCTAATATTTTGTAGTTCTATCTGTGGCACTCCACAATTTATTCAGTTGTTTTAGTGTTTGAAACGCAATAGATATTCGTCTTTTAATTTATTTCATTGTGTCACCATTGCTGGTAATTAATGATCCAAGATATTCGAAATTGTCCACCACCTTCAATATTTCCTAATTAACATATATTTCTTTCTCCATATTCTTTTTATCTGTATGCATTATTTCTGTTTTTATATTTTAGAAAGAAAGTAGGTTAATCTCATATGCATCTGTTCGGCTTTATATCATAAAGAAAAGTACGGAGAACAAGAAGTCATAAACAGTGGAAATAGGGGGGAAAATAATGTGTCTGGCTTGTAAAAGGAAAAACAAATCATTAAATTCATTACTTTGGATTGTTCTTGTATCTGACTGACTGGCACCTGGCCGTCTTGACAGACGATAGTTTGTGACATTGTGCTTCCAGAAGTCATAATAACTACAACCCATGGTGGTAGCGAATATGAATAATCAGACCAATTCGCGCTATAAATGTTCGTCCACATTGGATGCATGTGAATACATGGTTATTTCCCCCATCACGCACCAGTTTACGTCTCACACGCTCAGTGTGTGACCTATCTGCAATCATTTTCTCCTATGTCTTAATTCCATTTCTGATCTTTGCCCTCCATACAACACGATCAGCGGCTACTTGCTCCGAAGGTGCAATATCAATGCCTGTATCAATCATGTCCCGCTGACACACATCTTTGTATCGTAGAAGAGACCGACCCCGAGATTCTTGTATCACGAGAGTAATTAAGGGTCTGCACTTGATCTGGCCAAGGCCACCAGTACAGGACGTTATCACAATGACATACAGGGACTTGGAACCTCATCGCGCATCTCTTGCTCCTGGTGAACAAATACAGGGACTGTGAACCTTATCGCACATCTCTTGTTCCTGGTGAACACATTCAGGGACTTTGAACCTCATCGCGCATCTCTTGCTCCTGGTGAACAAATACAGGGACTTTGAACCTCATCGCGCATCTCTTGCTCCTTGTGAACACATTCAGAGACTTTGAACCTCATCGCGCAGCTCTTGCTCGTGGTAAAAACATTCAGGGACTTTGAACCTCATCGCGCATCTCTTGCTCCTGGTGAACAAATATAGGGACTTTGAACCTCACCGCGCATATCTTGCTCCTGGTGAACAAATACAGGGACTTTGAACCTTATACCGCATCTCTTGCTCCTGGTGAACAAATACAGGGACTTGGAACCTCATAGGCGGTTTTTGCTCCTAGGGAACATATACAAGGACTAGGAACCTCATGGGTGGCTCTTCCCCCGGGAAACCCTGAACCCTAACAATATTAAGCAAATTTTTAATAATCAGAACACACAAACACACATTTTCACAACTATGTTAAGAGACAATGCTTAAATAACCCCCCCCCACCCCCCCCCCCCTTTTTTAAATTGAAACTTAACATATGATGAATATAATTATCGCTGTTTTTCAACATTGCTATTATAATTATTAAAATTATTATTTCTTCCAGGAAAAACGAAAATGTGATGAACATGTGTCAAGCCGTATACCTTTATAAAAGAGTGGGTCTGGCTTCTCGGCCTTTCGGTTAAGGTCAAAGTGTAGTATCTGCACTTGATCTTGCCAGGGCCACCAGCAGAGACGGGCATTCGAATGGCACACATGGATGTAGGAACCGATGGAATGGCTATGACCCTGGAGGAATCTCGAGCCTTATAAAAATAAATTAAAACTTATCCCCAAGTCATTAATTACCCTATTTGGACAGCCATCACCTTCAAATTAATAAGCTTTTCAGGGTAAAACCATGGATAGCTGCTATTTGTGGTCGGCTCAGTCATAGGGTAATTAATCTGAGCCAGGGATTGACCCTAATGTAACTTCTCCTTGAAGTTGAACGGGTTAAAGGTAATGGTATAATCGAAATCGTAAAAAAAAAAAAAAAAAATCGATGCACTTTCAACAAACAAAAATAAAACCTTTTTTTTTTTCACATACAACATTCAACAATTTTAAACATTCACTTAAGTCAATCAATTTAACTGGAGAATTTATGAAGATTCGATTGTGTAATTCTAGAAGATACTGTACCTTTTTTTCTGGAATTGCAATTACCGAAAACAACAATTTATCAATATGAATTCAAACAAATGGTTTCCCGGTCAACACCACGAAGAGGTGGGGTTGACTTGTGTAGTCTGCGTGTCATCGGCAGGCTACTAATTATCATTTTTGACCCCTGCTGGGAGAGGTTAGCCGATCCTAACCCTGCTGGCTGCAGGGCCAGGCGCAGACCACGCCTGGTAGACCCTAGAGCAGTGGTTCTCAATCTTTTTTGGCCCATGTCCTCTTTTACCATATGTCCAGAACGTCATTCCCCTCCCACCTTTTCGAATGTCCTCCCTATAAATTCCTCCCCCCCCCCCCACTCTTACACAGTATACATAAAAGTGGAAGCTAAATTTAATAACACATACTAGAACAAGTCTAGACATCCAAATAAAACGTGACTTGCGGGTCTACTTACGTTATAAAACGAACTTCATTAGGGCGAGAAGTACAGAACTGTAAGATATAGAGGGAAAAACAATATCAAGTAATTGGTTTTTGTATTAATGCGATCTTGTAATAATCTTAACACCCCCCCCCCCCTGGAAACCCTAAAATTCCCCCCCCCCCCTCCCACGGGTTGAGAACCACTTGTGCGCTTGTGGAGAAGGCGGAGGAACAGATTGAGAACCCATATGTGGAAAGAATGAGATTGCGGGGGATCGGCAGGGGTTCTGGAAGAATCTCAAAATGGACAGGAAAGACCAGGAGAACTTTTAATCAGATAGCGATGGAAACGATTAGCAGTATGACTCTAGCTGTTGAGCGAGGGGACTGAGCACGTATGGAAATGTCCTGAGTGCAGTGATGTCGGTTCTTAACTCAACTCAACTCAACTCAACTGAGAACCACTGCCCTAGTGGAACTAAGAGGCCTTAAATAAAGATGCAGTTTATGTTCTTATATCAGGACACTAAGTAGATGCGGTTGTTGCACATAGTGCAAACTAGGGTTGGAATTAAATTGTAAGAAGACATACATTATGGTCGTCAGTAGGAAAAATGAAATACCTAAATGTAATATACAGGTAAATGGGAATATTCTTAAGAAAATTAATCGGTACAATTATCTCTGAACAGTTATAACATCTGATACGAGATGCCTTGAATAGATTAGAATTAGAATCGCCATGACGAATGTAGCCTTCTGCAAGATGGTAAACATACTGACCAATAAAATGTTTTCATTTGCAATGTAGATTAACCTTATATGTACCTGTTTGGCTTATATCACGAAGAAAGGTACGGAGAACAAGACACAATACACAGTGGAAATGGGGGGGGGGGGGGGGGGTGTGAAGGGGGGGGGGGGAAATGTCCGGCTTGTAAAATGCCAAAAAATCCTCAAATTAATCACTTTGGATTGTTTCAAGGCGATTTGGCTAAGATCAAAGTGTAGCTTCTGTTCTTGTATCTGACTGACTAGCACCTGGCCGTCTGACAGACGATAGATATTTACATTGTGCTTCAAGAAGGCATAATAACTAAAACGCACGGCGGTTGCGAATGTGACTGATCAGATCAATTCGCGTCGTAAATGCTCGTCCACATTGGATGCATGTGAATACGTGGTCATTTCTACCATTATGCACCATCTTACGTCTCACACGCTGAGTGTGTGACCTATCTGCAATCATTTTCTATGTTGTATTTATTCTATTTCTGATCGTTGCCCTCCATGCAACACAATCAGCGGCGATTTTCTCCCAAGGTGCAATATCAATGCATGTATCAATCGATACCGTGATTCTTGTATCACGACAGTGATTAAGAGTAGACTTAATGATATGCACTTGATCTGGCCATGGTCACCAGCAGAAGAAGTCATCACAATGACAGACAGGGATTTGGAACCTCATGGGGCGGCTCTTTCTCCTGAGAACACATACAGGGACTAGGAACCTCATGGGGTGGCTCTTGCTTCTGGGGAACACATATAGGGACTTGGAACCTCATGGGGTGGCTCTTGCTTCTGGGGAACACATATAGGGACTTGGAACCTAATGGGGTGGCTCTTGCTTCTGGGGAACACATATAGGGACTAGGAACCTCATGGGGTGGCTCTTGCTTCTGGGGAACACATATAGGGACTTGGAACCTCATGGGGTGGCTCTTGCTTCTGGGGAACACATATAGGGACTTGGAACCTGATGGGGCGGCTCTTGCTTCTGGGGAACACATATAGGGACTTGGAACCTAATGGGGTGGCTCTTGCTTCTGGGGAACACGCATAGGGACTTGGAACCTCATGGGGTGGCTCTTGCTTCTGGGGAACACATATAGGGACTTGGAACCTGATGGGGCGGCTCTTGCTTCTGGGGAACACATATAGGGACTTGGAACCTCATGGGGTGGCTCTCGCTTCTGGGGAACACATATAGGGACTTGGAACCTGATGGGGCGGCTCTTGCTTCTGGAGAACATATATAGGGACTTGGAACCTGATGGGGCGGCTCTGACCCCTGGGGGAATCCTGAGACTTACAATAATTAGGCACATTTTTTAATAATTAGCACACTCAAACACAAAATTTCACAAATTTTGATCATAAGCAATGCTTAATTACCACCCCTCCCCCACCTTACTTAACATATAAAAAAAAGTTTGTTGCATATTCTTTAAAGGACGTTGCAGTCAACACCAGCATGATTTGATGTTGTAATCTCTTGGCAAGTTTACGTTCAGTAGTTTTCCATAGCTTTCTGAACGACCGGCACCCATACCACTTCGTAGAAAAAACCCAATGCAAGGCGGTCTGCTACCAAATCGCCCACAGCTGTGTTTCGAACGCGGGTATGCGGGATTACGAACTGCGTCCGTAACACCTGCGCCACGAAGCAGACATCCAACATATGATGAATGTAATTATCGCTGTTGTTCAACACTGTTATTGTTATTATTTCTGTTATTTCATCCAGGAAAACAATCATGTGATAGGTCTGTATCAGGCCATATACATTTATACAAGAATGGATCTGGCTTCTGGACCATTTGTCTAAGATCAAAGTGTAGTATCTGCACTTGACCTTGCCAGGGCCACCAGCAGAGGAGGTCATTAAAATGACACACATGGACGTGGGGACCTGGTGGGGCGGCTTTGGCCCTGGGGAAACATGTCCCCTTATTAAACGGAAAATTAAAACTTATGCATTACCCTCTTTGGACAACAATCACCTTCAAATTAATAAGCTTGTGAGGGTAACACCGTGGACAACTGCTATTTGTGACTAGCTCGGTCACATGATTATTCATCTGAGCCAGGGATGGACCCTAATATAACTTCTCTTTGACGTTGAACGAGGTAGGGGTAATGGCATAATCGAAATTGTAAAAGAAAAAAGTCCATGCACTTTGTGCAAACCAATATGAATACCTTATTTCATATACAACATTCAACATTTTTACACTTTCATTCCCGCCCATCTATTGAACTGGAGAATGTACGAGGATTCGATTGGGAAATTCTAAAAGATTCTGTACGTTTTTGTTTTTTTTTTTTGAATTGCAATTACCGAAAACAACAATTTATCTATACGAATTCAAACATCGCTACATTTGCCGTTTAAGAATAATAATAAACAGTATGCAGTCGTTACACAAACATTTAGAGAATCTTACTGCATTTGACGTCTGAGTTCTTGTTATATTTGAAAATGTAAAGGAAAACACACAATGCACCTTGTACGAAATAAAACCACATTGAACAGAAGGCATGTAATTAAAATAGTGGTAAGGGACATAATAACACATCCCTTTTTTTCAAAGGAACATTACTGATAGTGGGATAAATGTATTATATGATTTAAATAATTGTGATATGTATCTATTTTGTTATACAATTTTAAAGAAATTATTTTCAGCTCTAGCAGTGTAAATAAAATGATAATAGATTTAACTGATGTTTTAAGATTGTGTAAAAGTGAAGGCTTCATTTTGCCTGCATGCTAATTGTACAAAATAATTATTTTATTTCTCCTTGATATTACATTACTTGCTTTTATCCTTATAATACCACTTTTTTATGAACATTTTGGTGTATTTTTGTCAAGCCTGAAAAAGGCCAAATATCCTTAATCTTGACCACTGTGGATTATTTCACGGCATCTAGGCTAAGATCAAAGTGTATAAAGAAACATAGTGGGTACGCATCATCATCAAGTACCATACCGGTGGGTGAGTGGTCATGGCTGCTCTCTTGCCATCAATCTTGCCAGTTGTCACCAAATTTCCAAGTCCATTTCTGCTCATAGAATGTCCAAACAATCTTGACTGTCTACGTCTAATTTCTCCAATCAATTCTCGTTTTTCATTTTTCTCTTGAAGGACTGTCTCATTTGAATTTCTGTCCGTCCATGGTATCCTTTGCATTTTTCTCAAAAAGATACATATCCATAGCCATTGAATGTTTCTCTGCTTGTACATTAATTGTCTATATTTCACATGCACTACATCTAATTTTTCTAATAAGTTTACGATTTTTATTAGTTTCTTGTAGGAGTTGGTTATTTTTTTTTTGTTGTTGTCTGTCCATGGTATTCTTTGCATTTAATTACAGAATGCGTGTAGTTATAAGTATTACAAATATTGTCGTTGCTGCCTATAGTACCTTGTAGTGTAGGGCAGGGGGATCTTGAGGCTGAGGAGTTAAGGCCACCTGGCTAGTACAGTCACCCCGATAGAAGAAAACATCCACCGCCTTACCGAAGATTGGATCCCGCGTCTACCGAATGGGAACCCGGAGCTGTAGCCAATCAGTAAGTCGACCCAGACTTCTCCTTCTAGGAACAACACTTTCTAAACTGTTGTACTCTTTAATGTGGCTAACGTATTTCAGTTTCTGAGACACAGTCATGTCTATGAGCCAGCTGTCTTCGATTCCCCAATCTTGTAGTATATCAGTATTTGTCTTCTTCCTGGTTCACGGCATTCTAATACTGTTTCTGCAACTTTAACTCATTCAGCGCCAAGCAAAACGTCGGTTTGGACCAAACATTGTACACAATGAAATCAATAAGTATTGTAATGTAAATTTCCATTCACTGAGCATTAAAATTGTGGAAGATACCGAGAAACGAAACAAATAAAAAGGTGACCCTAGTATGGCGATATATCATCCTACTGTCTAAACGAGAAGTGACATGTGGCGATATATTATCCCTCAGCACTGAATCAGTTAAGCCTCGATTGTCTTCTTTGGTGTTTACAAAATGGTCCACAACAGGAAAGACGTGCCTTATGAATAACCTGAATGTGGTTTCTTCATTTTGTTGTGCTGTTAGTTGTTAACAGATTCAGCGCCAAATAAAAAGTAGGTTTCGACCAGATATAAATGGACGTTAGACAATGGGAGTTAAGAGTGCGTAACAGTTATGACTCAAAAGTTGTTAATGTTGTAGCAAATATGTTGTATTATGACGCAATGTTAGCTTTTCACGGATATGTAAGCCAATAGCAGTTAGGGAAGTCGTTTACGGCGATTAATCATCCCACTGCACTTAATCAGTTAATGTTGTTTAACCTCCACTCTTACTGAGTAGTGATGCCATGACAACAATAAACATAAATATGTGTTCATGCAATCATTCGTCTACGTATATAAACATTACTGAATCGGTTCACCTCAACCATTAGAATCAAATACCCAGGCATTGCATACAGATTGGGCTTCATCACCAACACAAGCACGCAACAGCTTTGAAACGTGACTTCGAAGTATGCATGCATTGAGCTTAACAAAACTTGAAGTTGCTGGTCGGGTAAGTGTTTGATTGGTTGATTTGGAGGTGATTGCTTTGTTGATTTGTTTGTTGATTGGTGTAATAGTTGGTTGATAGGTTGATTGGTTGAATGGTTGGTTGCTAGGTTGAATAGTTTGGTGACTGTTTGTTTGACTAGTTCATTGTTTGACATTTTGCTTAATTTATTGGGTGGTTGATTGATTAGTGGCTATGTTAGTTGATTTGCTCATTGGTTGAATAATTGATTGATTGATTGATTGGTTTGTTAATTGGCAGATTGGCAGATTGATTTTTGATTGATTTTGTGGTTGGTTGGTAAACACATAATGGTAAAATAAAAAATAAAATAAAAATAAAAACAATAATGGTAAATTATCTCAAACGAAAACTAGTTAATAAACATTCTCATATGTATGGCACCTTACACCTTCCCTGGTATTTATCATGCCCATGGTAAACATTGCCTCGGTGAGTCATGTATTATTGATTATTTTTCATGCGTATTAATGCTTATTGTTCTTTTGTTGTCTAAGATTAGCTTCATATGTAATGTTGAATGAAATAATGTATGAGAGGAATTAGAGAAAAGGGCAGAATGTCAGACGCGCCTGCCTGCCCAATTCTTAACCCTTTAAAAAAAAAATAAAGATTGTTCGTTCGTTCGTTCGTTCATTCGTTCATGCTCTCGGGAAAGTCCTGATAGAACAAAATCTAGGCCACCGTTATTTAAAATCTGCCAAAGGGTAGTCAGTGTGTACAGGCGATGCTTCTGTTGGCATTTAGTTTAAAGTGTTGGTTATGAAAGTCAACTGAGTCCTTGTGGTACTGAACCCAAAACTATAAAGCCTGGAATCTAGTGTTGGGGGTCAAACACAAATGTGGGCCGATCTTGCTCACATAGATAATCAAGGAGTCATTTGAACTATAGAAAGAGATTCATTGATTCATTCAGCAGCATGTCCTTTTCAGAACCTCGCTCCTATAACAGCCTTCCGGAAAACTTCTCGGTCATAAGCAAGATGTCCCGCGTCCAATACACCCATCTTGAGATCATCCGCCACATCCTGCACCCATATTCTTTTTGGCATTCCTCTTTCTCTCTTCCTGGGCATATCAATCAATCATGTGCCATGCCGGAAAGCGTGGGCGGTCATGACTCGCCATTTCACTAGATCACCAGTGTCGTGGATCTGCTCAGTGTTCCTGTCTCGTCCATGCCATGTGGCCAAGCCATCCAGGTATTTTTCTCTCGGCCTTCCTCTTGGTCTGTTCCCTTCGATCTTATCCTGGGTATATACCCCTCTATTATTGTTATCTCCAAACTTTCATGACGTTTCAAGTGGCCACAATATTGAAATTTTCTTTGCTTTATCGTCCTTAGCAGCCAGCCTTCTTCAATATGCAGCTCTTGTCGAATGGTAGCATTTGCTCTTTTCTGTTTCCAAGATATTCTTAGAAAACGTCTATAACATTTGTATTCAAATGCATTTATGCGCTGGATAGCTTGTTTAGTAAGTGTCCAGATCTTGCATGCATATGATGCAATGGGAAAGATGCATGCTCTTAACAATCTAATGTTTGTAGTTCTATCTGTCCCACTCCAGAATTTATTCAGTTATTTTAGTTTTTGAAACGCAATAGATATTCGTCTTTTAATTTCGTTAATTGTGTGACCATTTTTGTTAATTAATGACCCTAGACATTCGAAATTTTCTATCATCTCCAAGTTGTCCTAATTAATATATATTTCTTTCTTCATATTCGTTTTATCTGTATGCATTACCCTTGATCTACCTATGTTAGAAAGAAAGGTGGGTTAATCTCATATGCACCTGTTTGGCTTATATCATAAAGAAAAGTACTTAGAAAAAGTGGAAATAGGAAAAAAAAATGTGTGGCCTATAAAAGGCCATCTATCATGTGTCATGCCGATAAGCGTGGGCGGTCATGTTTTGCCATCTCACTCGATCACCAGAGTCGTGGATCAGCTCTGTGTTTCTGTCTCGACCATACCACGTGGCTGAGCCATCCAGGTATTTAATTCTTGGTCTTCCCTTTGGTCTCCTCCCTTCGATCTTGCCAGTTGTCACCAAGTTCTCCAATTCATTTCTTCTCATAACATGCCGAAAACATTTTGACTGTCTACGTCTAATGTCTCTAATTGGCTTACGATCTTCATTTGTTTCTTGCAGGACTTGTTCATTGGTTTTTCTGTCTGTCCATGGTATTCCTTGCATTTTCTTCAGAAACCATATTTCCACAGCCATCAGATATTGTTCAGCGTGTCTGCTCATTGTCCACGCTTCACATCCATATAAAAGAATAGGTTCTATGCAGCACTTCAACACTCTTTTTCTCATTTCAATTGATATCTTTTTATTGGTCAGCATGCTTTTCATCTTGAAAAAGGCTACCTTCGCCATGGCAATTCTTGATCTAATCTCTTCAATTCATCTGCCATCAGATGTTATTACAGTTCCGAGATAATTGTACCGATTCACCTGTTTAAGAATATGTCCATTTACCTGTATATTACACTGTGGTATTTCTTCCTTCCTAGTGACGACCATGCCTGTCTCCCTTGTCGAGACGTTAGCAGCTTTCTCCGTAACCCCGAATACTCTGGTGGTTGATGTGAGCGTACGAGAATTGGAAGCTGTTCGAGTCGCGCCAGTGACTTATGAGAGTATTGAGCCGGTCGCTCAGAAAGCAATGGCAAACTACTGAGCGTAATCTTGCCAAGAAAATAACAATCAGCTGAAAGATACTGATGTTGATAGCGATGTCCTGTAAAGGATTTCAAAACATCAGTGACGACCATAATCTGTGTCTTCTTACAAGTTAATTCTAATCCTAGTTATTCACTGTGTGCAACAACCGCATCTACTAAATTTTGCAGGTCCTGTTCATTGTCTGCAATCAAGACTGTATCATCCGCATGTCTAATGTTATTGATGCATCGTCCCCCAATGTTGATTCCTTCCATATCTTCAATATTTCTGAAAATATTTTAACTGTGCAGGGGACAACAGATCTGGAGACATTACACATCCCTGTCTCACACCTCTCTTAAAAGGCTGATTTTGACCTACTTCATTATCAATTCTGATGGCAACTTGTTTCTAATATAAGTTTTTTACAAGTCTAAGGTCTTTTCCATCAATTTGTAGATCTTCAAGCATCCTTATCATGTCGACATGTCTCTCTTTATCGCAAGCCTTTGTGTAGTCAATAAAGCAGAGGTGTAGATCTTTGTTTACTTCTATAGAACGTTCAGTTATTGTTCTCAGTATATACACAGCATCTACTGTAACCTTGCCTTCTACAAACCCACATTGTTCTTCTCCTATTTCAGGTTGTATTTTCTTCCTAACTCTTTGCATGATAATTCTTAACAAAATCTTCGTATAAAAGGCCAAAATTTCTTAAATTCATTTCTTTGGATTGTTCTTGTATCTGTCTGACTGGAACCTCGCCGTCTTGACCGACGATAGTGTGTTACATTGTGCTTCAAGAAGGCATAATAACTCCAACACATGGCGGTAGCTAATATGACTTATCAGACCAATTCGCGCTATACATGTTCGTCCACACTGAATGCATATAAACACATGGTCATTTCTACAATCACGCACCATCTGACGTCTCACACACTCGGCTGTGGCCTATTTGCAATCATTTTCTCCTTTATCTTTATCCCATTTCTGATCCTTGCCCTTCATGCAACACAATCAGCTACGATTTTCTCCCAAGGTGCAATATCAAGTCCTATATCAATCATGTCCCTCTTACACACATCTTTGTATCGTAGTAGAGGCCGACATCGAGATTCTTGAATCCCGACAGTGATTAAGGATAGACTGACTTATCTGCACTTGATCTAGCCATGGCCACCAGCAGAAGTGGTCATCACAATAACAGACAGGGACTTGGAACCTCATGGGGCCGCTCTTGCTCCTGGGCAACACATACAGGGACATGGAACCTCATGGGGCGGCTCTTGCTCCTGGAGAACACATACAGGGACTTGGAACCTCATGGAGCGGCTCTTGCTCCTGGAGAACACATACAGGGACTTGGAACCTCATGGAGCGGCTCTTGCTCCTGGAGAACACATACAGGGACTTGGAACCACATGGGGCGGCTCTTGCTCCTGGAGAACACATACAGGGACTTGGATCCTCATGTGGCGGCTCTTGCTCCTGGGCAACACATACAGGGACTTGGAACCTCATGGGGCGTCTCTTGCTCCTGGGCAACACATACAGGGACTTGGAACCTCATGGGGCGGCTCTTGCTCCTGGGCAACACATACAGGGATTTGGAACCTCATGGGGCGGTTCTTGCTCCTGGGGAACACATAAAAGGACTTGCAACCTCAAGGGTCTCTCTTCTCCCGGGGAACCCTGATCCCTGATAAAATTAAGCAAATGTTTAATAACCAGGACACTCAAACACACATTTTCACAGCTATGTTAACAAGCAATTCGAATATATCCCCCGCCCTTTACTTAACATAAAAAAGTTAGCTGCATATCCTTTACAGGACATTGCAGTCAACACCAGGATGTTTTGCTGTTGTTGATGTCTTGGAAAGTTTACGTAGAGTAGTTTGCCATAGCTTTCTGAACGACTGGCACCCATATTATGTCGTAAAAAAAATACAACGCATTGCAGTCTGCTGCAAAATTGCGCGCAACTGTTTCGAACGCGGGTAATCGGGATCACGAACCGCGCCCGTAACATCTTCGCCCCGGAGCAGGCATCTAATATATGATGCATGTAACTATCGCTGTTGTTCAACATTGTTATTGATGATATTATTTGTATTATTTCATCCAGAATAACAAAAAGGTAATGGATCGCTATCAGACCATATACCTTTATAAAAGAAAAGCTCTGGCTTCTCAGCCTTTCGGTTAAGATCAAAGTGTCGTATTTGCACTTGATCTTGCCCGGGCCACCAGCAGAGGCGGTCATTCGAATGACACAGAGAGACGTGGGGGAATGGTGGGGCGGCTATGACCCTGGAAGGGGGGGGGGGGTGACCTCGAGCCCTTAATAAACAAAACAAAAAAATAATTAAATCTTATCTATAAGCCATTACCCTCTTTGGACAAGATCACCTTTAAATTAATATCCTGTGAGGGTAAAACCCTGGTCAGTCGCTATTTGTGGCTGACTCCGTCAAATCAATAAATCATGTGCCATGCCGGAAAGCGTGGGCGGTCATGACTCGCCATTTCAATTGATCATCAAAGTCGTGGATCAGCTCAGTGTTCCTGTCTCGACCATGCCATTTGGCCAAGCCATCCAGGTATTTTCTTCTCGGTCTTCCCCTTGGTCTGTTCCATTCGATGTTGCCAGTTGTCACTAAGTTCTCTAATCCATTTCTTCTCATAACATGTCCAAAATATGTTAACGGTCTGCGTCTAATTTCTCTAATCAATTTACGATTTTCATTTGTCTCATGTAGTACTTGGTCATTGGCTTTTCTGTCTTTCCGTGGTATTCTTTGCATTTTCCTCAGAAACCACATTTCTGCAGCCATCAGATGTTTTTCAGCTTGACTGCTCATTGTCCAAGTTTCACATCCATACAAAAGAACAGGCTCTATGTATCCCCTCAACACTCTTTTTCTCGTTTAAATTGACATCTTTTTATTGGTCAGTATGTTTTTTCATACCGTCTCCGTGGTCAAAGGCTTGCGAACGCGGCTCGTGAGCCGGGTACCAGGCGTTAGAAGCTCAGCGACCGATTTGTGCAGCAGACCGTGTCGTGTTGTATTATAATGTGCTGGTATGGGAGCCGGTCGTTCAGAAATCAATGACAAACTACTGAACGTAACACTTGCCTAGTACATCAACAGCAGCTGAAAAATGCTGGTGTTGAATGCAACGTCCCGTAGGGATACGCAAAAAAAAAAAAGTTGTTGTTCATCTTGCTAAGGCTACTTTCGCTATGGCGATTCTTGTTCTAATCTCTTCAAGGCATCTCCCATCAGATGTTATTACTGTTCCGAGATAATTGCACCTATTCACTTGTTGAAGAATATTCCTATTTACTTGTATATTACATTGCGGTATTTCGTTCTTCCTAGTGACGACCATAATCTGTGTCTTTTTACAATTTATTTCTAACCCTAGTTGTTCACTGTATGTAACAACCGCATATACTAAATGTTGCAGGTCCTGTTCATTGTCTGCAATCAAGACATCTCATCTGCATATCTAATGTTATTGACCGAAAACAACAATTTATCAATATAAATTCAAACATCGCTGCATTTGCCGTTTCAGAATAATAAATAGTTTGTAGTCATTACACAAACATTTAGAGAATCTTGCTGCATTTGACGTCTGGGTTCTTGTTGTATTTGCAAATGTAAAGGAAAACACACATTGCATCGTGTAGATACACACTGTTTTGTACAATCTAAAACTACACGAAACAGAAGACGTATTGAAAATAAAGGTAAGGGACATAACCCATAGCGTTTTCCCCCTATAAGGAACATTATTAAACGTAGCATAAATGTATTATATGATTTAAATAATTGTGATATGTATCTAATATGTTTATAAAATTTTAATAGAATTTAATGACAGTCATTTCCATAATAAATAATGTGATAATACCTGTAGTGATCTTTCATGATTTTTTTAAGGTAAAGGCTTCTTTTTACATATGTGAAAATTTTAGAACAGAATTGATTTGTTTCACCTCGATATTACATCAAAGGTTTTTATATTTATTATAGAATATCTTGAGCCATACTAATGTGTATTTTTGTCAGGCCTGTAAAAGGTCAATAATCCTTAATATTCAGCACTTTGGACTGTTTCGCGGCATTTAGGCTAAGATCAAAGGGTACATAACGGGAACTCATCATCATCAAGTGCCATGTCGGTGGGTGGGTGGTCATGGTTGCCCTCTTGCCATCAAGCTTGTCAGTTGTCATCAAATTTTCAAGTCCATTTCTCCTCATCAAATGACCAAACAATCTTGACTGTCTACGTCTAATTTCTCTAATCAGTCACCGTTTTTCATTTGTCTCTTGAAGGACTATCTCATTTGATTTTCTGTCCATCCATGGTATTCTATCATCATGGATTTAAGAAATCAAGGCAGTCTTGGACTCTATTAAATGATGCATCCAATTCATATTGTGCATGATGTGTTACTGAACACATGAAACATATTTTAGCAATTAAAAAACAAGTTGTCCGGCCAGTAAAAGGTCCACACACAAAAACAAGCACACAGGGCGGGTCAGACCGCTGCAGGTAACCGCGAGCCCTTATTAAAAAAATAATAATAATAAAACCTTAATGTTCAGCAATTTGGGTTGTTTCCTGGCAATTTGGCTAAGATTAACGGTAAATAGTGGGACTGTCAAGAAACTATCATTTACTGCCTTGCTGTACATTGCGGTGCATAGCAGGTGGATCTTGAGCCCCCCCCCCCCCTCCCCCTTCCCCCTTCTCATATACCCCTGTGCAATATATAAGTAAATAGGAGTATTCTTAAACAAATCAATCAGTATAATTATCTCGGAACAGAGTCATAACATCTGGTGGGAGATGCCTTGAAGAGATTAGAACAAGATTCGTCATGGCGATAGTAACCTTTTGCAACATGGAAAACATACTGACCAATAAAATGCTGTCATTTGCAATGAGAAAACGATTGTTGATATGCTACACAGAACCTGTACTTTTGTATGAATGTGAAGCGTGAACAATGAACAGACAAGCTGAAAAACATCTGATGACTGTGGAAGTGTAGTTTCTGAGGAAGATGCAAAGAATACCGTGGACGGAAGAAAAACCAATGACCAAGTCCTGCAAGATACAAATGAAAATCGTAAATTAGACGTAGACAGTAAAAACAAAATATTTGGTCACGTTATAAGAAAAGAAAAATAAATTGGAGAACTTGATGACAACTGGCAAGATTGAGGGGAAGAGAACAAGGTTAAGGCAGAGACGTAAATACCTGGATGGCTTGGCCACGCGGTATGGTCGAGACAAGAACCGAGCTGATCCACGACTCTGGTGATCGAGTGAGATGGCGAATCATCTGTATTATTGACCTGCCCGGCATGGCATATGATGAATGAATCACGACAGTGTTTAAGGGTAGACGTATCTGTCTATGGCCACCAGCTTACTACTATCACCATTACTAGTATCATTATTATTATTATTGTTTTTGTTTTTTTGCATATCCTTTTTACAGGACATCGCTTTCAAAAACAGCATTGTACTGCCGTTGTTGATGTACTGGCAAGTTTACGTTAGTAGTTTACCATTGCTTTCTGAACGACCGGCTCCCATACCAACTCGTTAAAACCCAGCGTAACGCTGTCTGCTGCCATATCGGCCGCAGCTGTGTTTCTAACGCGGGTAAGCGTGCTTACGAATCGCGTCCGTAAGCCCTTCGCAACGGTGATCTATTATTATTATTGTATTAGGATTTGTAAAATGAAATGTTGTGTCGTGTGTTTCTATGGTTTTGCATTTACGTATGCCATAAGTATATGAGTTAAGGGTGGGGGAGTGGGTGTGGCAGCCTTTAAACCAAGGCGATATCTCAACTATTAAAATAATGTTACGTTATGATGCGTTTGCCGGTCTCTCTGGAGAAGGGGGTAAGGACGCTGTTCGTAATTCAGTATACCACGTACGAAACACAACTGCGCCAAATTCGGAAGGCGGATCGCTGCAATTTTTTTTTTTTTTTTTAACAGAAAGGTATGTGAGACGTTCATTCAGAAAACAATTGCAAACAACTGAACACAAAACTTGCCAAGACATCAACAGCAACTGAAAAATGCTCGTGTTGACTGCAATGTCCTGTAAATAGGATATGCAAAAAATAAAAATGATATGTTTGAAAGGATAACGTATAGACCACCGTGTATAGATGCATTATATTAGGTACCCAGTAAACTTATGGGATTGTAGTGGGCAGGATTCACTCCTTCCCATTGTATTTGACACCCAGACACTATCACAAGGAAAAGCTTGATACGTTGGACACATTATCTCCCTGGGGGGAGGTCATGGACTCTAATTGTTAGTTACAAATCTCCGTTCAGCTCCGTCTGAGCACAGGGCAGGGCTAATGTAGAGACTTGTCTTCTTTTGGTCCAATGACCATCTCAAGGGGGCTGTATTGTACGGTTCCCCATCTCTTCTCTAAGCACATAAGCCACCAGTTTAATACCGGTGCATAGCTTAGCTTCATATTTGCGGAGTGGTTTGGATGTTCTGGGATCGTCAAAAAGACTGAACACCCAGTTTGTAAACCGTGCCACGTAGAGTTACGGCAAAGTCTGGTTCTGATCTTGGGACTCCATAGTCCATTGGAATGTGTTGAGATAAGGTGATATTGTAGGATCCAAAGATTGAGCTGGACAAAGCAGAGATCATCATCATCATCATCATCATCATCATCATCATCATCATCATCATCATCATCATCATCATCATCATCATCATCATCATCAGCATCAGCATCATCATCATCATCATCATCATCATCATCATCATCATCATCATCATCATCATCATCATCAATTGCCAGCTGGCTTAGATAGGCATTCATGTCTCTCCACAAATCTCGGTGTTTGGTGTACTGGATTAAATCTGCTGATGATATTCCTCCATGCCACCGTCTAGTCTACCCAGCATTATTTCTCTTGTTGTGCCTCTGCCTCTTTTCATTTGATCTGTCCAGTTGTCACGACTTTTTTCAAAACCTCTCTTCTCATCACATGACCAAAGAAAACATTTTGTCTCTTTCAAATTAACAAATTATTAAAAACCGAGTGATTAAATAAACAGTTATTCAAAGAAAATTAGCGGGCATGTAAACAAAGTAGACAGCAATGAAGTCGATCATCTGGACTTGTAAGACTTTAAGTTACATATTGTGAGCCCTATGTGGCGCAGGTATTATTCTATATAACGAGTCAACATAGACAAACTACAGCCAGTCAAGCTTTCTAAAGTTCCAGAGGTTCTTGGACGTACCTGATCCTAGGGACAGGGCACACAAGTGCGAGTCAAGTTCTTGGATGACTCCAATGGATAAACTATTCGCAATGTGAAAGGACCAGCTCCTGAGGGTGATATCCTGACTCTTCTGGAGTCTTAATGAGAAGCTAGAAGATTAAGATATCGTCATGGATTCAAGAACTGAAGGCAATCTTGGACTCTATTAGATGATGCATTCAATTAATTTTGGGCATTATTAGTTACTGAACACATTAAACATATTTTATAATTTAAAACAAACAAAACAAAAATATCGTTTCTCAGCACTCCGCAGAAGAGACCAAGAGAGGATTCGAGGAACCCAGAGGAAGATCCGGCAATCCCAGAGTGCTGCGCCGTGAACGGGGCACGAAGAAGGAACATGACAACGGAGGCAACAGAGTCAGTGGACAGGGAAGAAGCTGGCTTCCCACGGCCACAGGTGTTAGGAGATGTATGAGGGCACGAATCATCGGGTGCATAAAACTCTCCTACCGGAGGGAGGGGAGGCTTGGGAGCAGACATATTCGCAGGTATGGGACAAACACATAACAACGCAAGGACAGAAGAAACGACCGAACGTCTCGCACGGAAGGGAAAAAAGCTCCTGGAGTCATGATCCGGTCGGGCCCTCCCCCAGAGAGAGTCAAAAAGGTAAAATGGCCGAAACATTCTGGGAAGTGGGCTCCTGCTGACGATCAGAATTCCCCATGTCGTGCTTTCCCCGCATGTATTATGTGATTTAAATAATTGTAGTATTTATCTTAGCATTTCGTAACAAACCAACGCAAGGCGGTCTGCTGCCAAATCGCCCGCAGCTGTGTTTCGAAAGCTGGCATGCGGGATTACGAATTGAGCCCGTAACACCTTCGCCAAGGAGGGGCAAGGGGCAATTACTCTAGACAATAAGTTGTCCTTCCTGTTGAATTAGCATGTTTAATATGTTAAAGATGCGTGTTATCGCAGAGTTTGTGTTCTTTCAGAGGTTGACGGTGTGCTCAATTTTAGTCAGGCTCGTGGGAAAGTCCTGCTAGAACATAAATCTAGGCCATCGTTATTTAAAATCTGCCAAACGGTAGTCAGTGTGTACAGGCAATGCTTTTGTGGGCATTTAGTTTAAAATGTTGGTTATGAAAGTCAAGTGAGTACTTGTGGTATTGAATCCAAAACTACATAGCCCGGAATCTAATGTTGGGAATCAAACACAAGTGATAATCGATCTTGCTCACATAGATAATCAAGGAACCATTTGAACTATAGGAAGAGATTCATTGATTCATTCAGTAGCATGTCCTATGTAGAACCTCGCTTCCATTACAACCTTCCGGAAAACTTTTCGGTCATAAGCAAGATGGTCCGCGTCCGATACTGGAGATCTGGAGATCATCCGCAACATCCCGCACCCATCTTCTGTTTGGCCTTCCTCTTTCTCTCTTCCCGGGCATATACCCCTCCATTATTAATCTCTCCAAACTTCCATGGCGTTTCAAGTGGACACAATATTTCAATTTTCTGTTGTTGTTTTTTTAAATCGAATTTAGCAGCCAATCTTCTTCAGTATTCAGCTCCTGTCGTGTTGATGCATTTGTTCTTTTCTGTATCCAAGATAATCTTAGAACCCGTAAATAACATGTGTATTCAAAGGCATTTATGCGCTGTTCAGCTTGTTTAGCAAGTGATCATGTCTCACAGGCGTATGTTGCAATGGGAAAGACGCATGCTCTTAAAAATCTAATTTTTGTAGTTCTATTTGTGGCGCTCCACAATTTATTCAGTTGTTTTAGTCTTTGAAACGCAATAGATATTCGTCTTGTAATTTATTTCATTGTGTCACCATTGCTGGTAATTAATGATCCAGGATATTCGAAATTGTCCAACACCTTCAATTTTTCCTCATTAACATATATTTCTTTCTCCATATTCGTTTTATCTGTATGCATTATCACTGTTTTTATATGTTAGAAACAAAGTAGGTTAATCTCATATGCACCTGTTCGGCTTATATCATAAAGAAAAGTACGGAGAACAAGAAGTCATAAACAGTGGAAATAGGGAAAACAATGTGTCTGGCTTGTAAAAGGCCAAAAATAATTAAATTCGTAACTTTGAATTGTTCTTGTGTCTCACTGACTAGCACCTGGCCATCTTGAGAGACGATAGTTTGTGACATTGTGCTTCCAGAAGGCATAATAACTACAACCCATGCTGGTAGCGAATATGACTAATCATAACTGTTCGTCCACAATGGATGCATGTGAATACATGGACACTTCCCCCATCACGCACCATCTTACGTCTCACACGCTCAGTGTGTGACCTATGTGCAATCATTTTCTCCTTTGTCTTAATTCCATTTGTGATCTTTGCCCTCCATACAACTCGATCAGCGGCTACTTGCTCCGAAGGTGCAATATCAATGCCTGTATCAATCATGTCCCGCTGACACACATCTTTGTAGTAGAAGAGACCGACCATGAGATTCTTGTATCACGAGAGTAATTAAGGGTCTGCACTTGATCTGGTCAAGGCCACCAGTACAGGACGTTATCACAATGACATACAGGGACTTGGAACCTCATCACGCAGCTCTTGCTCCTGGTAACACATTCAGGGACTTTGAACCTTATCCCACATCTCTTGCTCGTGGTGAACAAATACAGGGATTTGGAACCTCATGGGCGGTTTTTGCTCCTAGGGATCATATACAAGGACTAGGAACCTCATGGGTGGCTCTACCCCCGGGAAACCCTGAACCCTAAAAATATGAAACAAATTATAATAATCAGAACACACAAACACACATTTTCACAGCTATGTTAACAGACAATGCTTAATTAACCCCCCCCCCCCCCTTTTTTTTTAAAAATTGGAACTTAACATATGATGAATATAATTATCCCTGTTTTTCAACATTGCTATTTGTGGCATAACGCAGCCAACATTATTCATTTTATCAACACATGCCGCAAAAAGAGGAAACAACATTAAAAGAAATTGACTTCACAAACGCAAACGGAGATTGGGACTTAAAACTTAACATCGAAACTGGAACTAAACAAGTGACAAATGACGTGGATTCTTAGAAAGATTTCATCAGACCAAGCTCGGAACCCCATTGGAGGGGAAAATCACCTGACCCGCCTTCGCGCCAGTGCATAATTAGCATATGTACCATTTCATCAGAAATGTTAATCAGCCCGCACTTTTGTCTGAACTCGCTCCATGGACGGATGTGAGAAGATTGTGTGATCAAAAATTCAATGGACAAGGCAAAAGTCTGGATCCGAGGTACGTTTGTTAGCCCTTGATTAGACTAAGAACCCGATGTATCAAGTATCAAGTAACGTAAACCCATGTTTGTGATGTCAATTGAAATGTATGATTATTAATTAAAACCTCAGAAATGTAAAAATGCTCGACTGTAGATTCTAATGACGCAAAGCCATTCCCGGGCGGAATATTCTCTTCGATGAAACTGCCATCTCTGATATTCTTAAAGATAATTATTAACTTTAAGAAGTGCATTACACTATTACATTCTATTTTAAACAACTGTGAGAAGTGATGATTCGAAAGCAATCTTGTGCATTTCACCAGAAACATTGTAAAGGATGCTATCACTGTCTACAGCTGAAATGACAGTTCGTGTACTAGAACAAGTGCCTTGTTCTAAAACAGACTTATCTATGCCTATTTACAATCTATAAAGCTGAAAGTGAAATCAATCTTTCCTTTCTCCTTTCTCTATAGAATTAATAGGGTTTGGCGAAATAAATATTTATATTTATGTCAAATTTTAATTAGATAAGAGCACTTAGGAACTGCAATACATGAGAAAGTTGTGCTTCGTGGAAAAACCATCACGCGAAGTGAACTTAACTCATTACTCAACATAACTTAAAACACAACACCACTCAACACCACTCATCACCACACAACACAACACTCAACATCACAACAACAACAGGTAATGGAAGAGAGTTATTAGACACAAGAAGAAGAAGTAGTTAATTGGGAAAACACAGAGAATTATTTATACACATTGTGAACACCATTGAGTAGAAGAAATGTTATAAATGTATGTCATTTATTTACATGCATCTTGACACCTTCTCACTCTTGTCATTGTCTCACTGTACACGTTCACTGACCCCAGGTCAAATGAAGATTTACATACAGCAGGAACAAGTTAATACAAGGCGTACACAGTGTGATAAACTCTGACCACCCCAAATTAACCCAACACTAGCTTAGAGAGAAAAGGAGGGGAGGGGAACTAGTTCCTACTTCAGGAATATAGGTTCTTTTACCTACTTTTAAAAGATTGTATTGGTAGGAATGTATATATTTATGCGAATACTCATCAGTGATCTTGGTGGCTACATACCAACAACCACCCAACACATCAGCAAACTAACCACCTAAATCAGACCTGAGAGAGGGAAGCCGAGAGAAAGAGATGAACCACAAGTGAGATGGAGGATGACTTCGCTATGAGCAGAGCATGGGGAGGCCTTCAGTGGAGCTATACGGGCAGACCTGACGTGGATCCATCAGTCAATGGACCCTGGCTTACCTAATCCTCCAGTCACCAGGTTACTTTTATCATCGGTATACACCACACCCAATCTCAGGAAACTAATAGTTAAATGTTGATGCAACACTATCATACTTAATATGTACAACATCAAAATGTTTACTATGTTTTCACACTTGTTGACATTTCATATATTGATGCTTGTTATTGATTGTCTGGGACAATGGTCCAATGTGCAACTGTTCTATTACTTTGTGTAAATCACAATAGAGATGTATGTACTGACCAGAAGGCTCAGGCCAGTCAATAAATGATTAACATGAATTGACCTTCTGTTAATTTGTCAAGTTCAAACCTATCTGTCAACAACTTCTTTGTACATCATGTTGTCAAAATCTAATGTGATTGATTATGTGTTTGATTGTTAAAAGATAAATTAACTCATAATGACTTACTAAAGGGGGAAATAAAAGACTCTATACCTATCAACTGCTCAACATCCATGTTTTCTTCATCTAAATCAGGCTGAGAAAATTCTCCTGACTTTCCTCAGATTTGATAAACTAAAAGGGGGCTCCAGAGCTAAAGAATCATTGGAGAAGGGGCAGATTCCCAATTAGTAAATTACCATTCTTACCAGGGCCATAATCTATATCTCCTAGACAATACTTAACAAAACGAGGCCTGCAGATAACTCAAGGTTCATATTCTGGGGTTATTGAAGATAGAAGAGGATGGGGCTCTACATCTTTTGTTAGAGATGGGGCATGCACTACAGTGATCTCCCACTCCCTTCAAAAATATATGACATATTGCGGTCTACGTCCTGGATGGTTCCCATATATTAACCTTTAAACAATCACCTAAAAATACATGAACACAGTTATCTTTAGATTTTGAACATTGTCATTTTCTAGAATGTTTAACAGATACCATGTGGGGTATTGATTGACAGCCACATGATATGAATGACATTTATAGATAAATAAGAAGAGGTGACTAATCTTTACTCCTGGAGAAGGAGCCATGTTCATATATTGCTTCTACTTCAGAAAGAGGTGCTCCAGGTGAAATATATAGTGTGTATCTACTCTACCAACACTACTTCTCTTCCAGAGAAGGTGTTCTATTCCTGTGAAGTCTGAACTTAACAGCATTTCATCAACCACCGGAAAATCTTATCCGTTGGGAAAACTCTGTCTAATTTCAGATTCTTTTCTTTACTAGGAATTAATTGTGGTTACTTCAGTGCCTGCTGCCTTTGGCTTTTCCAGCATTGACAGACAGACATAACATAGGGTGTTTTTAATATTGCACATGCTCTGTTGTATCTTTGCAGATCAGGGACTGACAAGCGTACGCGGATCAGACTAGCTGCAATTATATTGTTAATCAGAGCACAGCAATAAAATATAGACATGGCGGAAACTGCAAAGTTTAGAGCCCAAATAACAGAAACAGGTAGGGAATGCGGGTTAGATGGCCTTGAGCTGGCTAACTATGTTTCGGAGGCATTCGACAAAAGAGAAAGACTTCAAGCAGAATTGACTCTCAAAGAAAAACAGCTTCAGGCAGAATTGGAGGAGAAAGAGAAACGACTACAGGCTGAAATGGAAGATAAGGAGAGAGAGCGTCAACACCAACTGGAGTTGAGGAGAATGGAGATTGAAGTGGAGATCCGGAGAATAGAGAAAGGGAGTGGTCCTACACCCTCAACCTCATCAGGATCGCCAGTGACAGAACCACCTCACGTCTCTCAACTTAATTCAGGAGCTATGTCATTTCCTCTGGATCCCTTTAATGAACAGACTGACCACATCGAAGGATTTTTATCACGCTTCGAGGCAATGGCTGTCAGCTGTGGGCTTGAAGAAAGTAGATGGGCGACAAAGTTGGCGCAGGCCTTAAGATCCACGGCGTATGAAGTGTTCTCAAGACTCACTAGAGAGGAACAACAGAACTACACAACACTCAAGACGGCACTCTTGAGCCGATTCGAAGTGGACGCCGAATCTTACAAACTCAGGTTCAAAGCCGCAAGGAAGGAACCGGGTGAGAGCTACGCACAACTAGTCGAAAGACTGAAGTCATACATACAAAGATGGACTTGCTTGGGAGGATTTGAGGAAAATTATGAAGGACTCCGTGAAATGATTATCATTGATCAGATCAAGGGGAAAATGCAGAACGAAATGAAGGCATTCCTAACCCAAAACGGGGCTGACCGCCTGGAAACTATAATCATCCTGGCAGAGAGATTTGAGAAATCTCAAAAGGAGATGGGAGGAAAGGGACGTTCGAACAACACCCCCTCTCAAAACAAAACTCCACAGCCAAAAGAGGGTGAAAACACTGTAGCCACCAAGAAAAAGGGGAATTCCCAGAAAAACACTCAACACTCAGTCCAAACAGCGCCGAAGGAGGACAAACCATTCTGTACCCATTGCAAAATTAAAGGTCACACATTTCAGAGTTGCAGAAGGAAGCCACCTCCACACACAGCGGCATGTTTGGCCAACCGAAAAAAGAGAAAAGTGAGCACTGGTGAAACGTCCAAACAGACACCTCATCAAGACACATCATCTCGTATTCCGGTTGTAGAATCCATCTTGCTAAATGGATTCCAAACGACCTGTTTATATGATACTGGATTATCATATGACTGTGTTGTTTCATCATCCTTGGTTCACCCTGAACAGGTGACAGAGGAAATAGTGGAATTGCAGGGACCACTGAAGAGTTCAACAAATATGTCTCTTCCAGTGGCAAAAGTGAACATAGCCTCGCGGTATGTCACCGGGACGATCAAGGCAGCAATCTTGGACGATCCGATATGTCCTGTAATCCTCGGCCGTAGATTTATCGTTCTAGGAGAACCTGTTTAACCTGTGGCGATGGCGACCATGACCACTCGATCACAGGCAATAAAAACTCCAGAAACAACTACGCCAATCCCTCGAACGGAGGAACTGAAGAGGGCACAAGCAGCCGACAGCACCTTGGAACCCTGCTTCAGAAAACTGCCAAAATCACATTTACCTCTACGTAAAGGTGATCTGTTCATGAAGTCAGCACTTCTTTACAGAAAAGCAGGACGAGCTGGACAAGAGTTTAATCAACTTGTTGTACCGACTCAATACAGGACTCAGATCTTAGAAATGGGTCACAGTCTACCATTCAGTGGGCACATGGGTATCAACGCTACTACACAGCGGATTACCACTCACTACTTTTGGCCAGGGATGAACTCAGACATACAACGGTTTGTAAAATCATGCCCACAGTGTCAGAAAGTATCACCAAAACACCGGACACCACCGGCAATGTTGGGTGAATCGCCAATCACTGGAATTCCATTTGAGAAAGTGGCAGTAGACATAATCGGACCTCTCTCAGCAACGAAGAGGCGAAACCGATTCATATTAACGCTTGTGGACACAACAACCATGTGGGCCGAAGCAGTTCCTATGCCCAGCTGTGACTCCAAACACGTCGCTGATGCATTATTAGGAATATTCACACGTCTAGAATTCCCACAAAGGATCTTGACGGACAACGGTTCACAGTTTCGTGGTAAACTCATGGAAGAGACCTTCAGACTTTTTCATGCAAGCCATATCTTCAGTTCACCATATCACCCTCAGTCAAATGGGCTTGTGGAAAGGTGGAACGGGACATTGATTAGTATCCTGCGCAAAATTGCCCAGGAGAAGACAGAGGATTGGGACTTGTATTTACCCGCAGCTTTATTCGCTTACAGGGAAGTACCCCATCACTCAACAGGTTTTGCTCCAGCCACACTGTTGTTTGAACGACCAATCAAAGGACCACTGGAGGCGTTACTTCGAACATGGACTGATAATACTACAGATGATACAGACGTGACTGCATCAACATATGTTGCCGAGTTGAAAAATCGTTTACAACACAGTTGGAAACAAGCGAATGTCAATCTACGTCAAGCCAGACGAAGAATTGCTCGTAACTTCAACCGCAAGGCAAAGGATAGAGAGTTAGAGGTAGGAGAGAAGGTGATGTTGCTGCTTCCAACCAGTCAGAATAAGCTGCAAATCGGATGGAGAGGACCTTATTTAGTGACGGAGAAGATCTCACGTACCAACTACAGAATTTCAGTCAAAGGCAAGATGAAAGTATTTCACATAAACCTCTTGAAGAAATATCATGAAAGACCCTCAACCACCGAACCTGCACATTTGATGGCCATGAGTGTGGCTACTGAAGTCGAAGAAGGATCAACAATGGGAGTCGAGTGCCAACTGCAAGCCAAAGAGACCTTTAAGGATGTGGAAATCAATCCCAACTTAACAAAGGATCAGCAAAAGCAGATTAGGGAACTTATGGCAAAATATGCAGAAGTACTTACTGATAAGCCAGGAAGAACTGATTTGGAGGAATTTGACATGAAGTTAAAATGTGCGAGTCAAGACTTACCCAGTTCCTTATGCAAAGCAAAAGACTTTAGAGGAAGAAATACAACAGCTGCTCACCGCAGGAATAATCTCACCATCTGAATCACCTTACAGTGCCAGCGTCGTCTTATTGAGAAAGCCAAGTGGAGAACATAGATTGTGCATCGATTATCGACAGCTCAATGCTATAACTGAATTCCAAGCAGAACCTCTGCCGGATCAGAATAAACTCTTCACAGCACTCAACCGAGCTAAGTACTTTACTAGGATTGATCTCAGTAAGGGATATTACCAGATTCCTGTAAAACAGGAAGTTAGACCATGGTTAGCTTTCAGCACGCCTGGAGGACACTATGAATTCAACGTTCTTCCATTCGGATTAAGTAATGCTCCCAGCGTCTTTACACGTATGATGAGAAAATTACTTGACCCACTACAGCATCCAGACATCAGTCACTTCATGGATGACATCCTGATCGCAACTGAAACATTTGAAGAGCATGTAGAAACCCTGCATCTTTTGTTCAGGCGCCTCAGAGAAACTGGATTGAAGGCTAGACCAAAGAAGTGTCAGATAGGATTCCAAGAATTGGACTTTCTAGGTCATAAGATATCTCATGGACTGATAACTCCACAAGAGGGAAATGTGGACAAACTCCAGAGAGCACCTCGTCCAAAAACAAAGAAGGATGTAAGATCATTTGTATCCTTATGTGGATTCTATCAAAAATACATCAAGGACTTCAATACTCTGTCAGCACATTTAACGGATCTTACCAAAAAGGGGAAACCAGAGAAAGTCACTTGGTCAGCTGACTGTGAGAGAGCTTTCACAGCACTAAAGCAGGCATTAACTGCTCATCCAGTCTTACATCTACCAGACCTCGACCAACCATTCGTGCTGCGCACCGATGCCAGTAACATAGGAATTGGGGCAACGCTGTTGCAGAGAAAGGGAGATGTAACATCAGAGCTATTCCCTGTAGCCTATGCTAGCAGGAAATTGAATGCAGCAGAGAGAAATACAGTACTATCGAGAGAGAATGTCTTGCGCTCGTATGGAGTGTACAGAAATTTCAAGCATACCTATATGGCAAACATTTCACAGTGCAATGTGACCATCAACCACTCATGTTTCTCGCAGCATCTAAGACTCTGAATGCCCGACTTATGAGGTGGTCGCTGCTTCTTCAACCTTACTCGTTCCAGGTTGAATATGTTCCTGGGAAAATGAATGTGGGAGCGGACTTCCTGAGTCGACACCCAGTGCCTGATGAACCAGGTCAATCAGATGCAGAAGGGAACACAGGGGAGGAAAAATGGGAACAGCTTGATAACTGAAAATGTTGGAAACATAGTTCCATACCATAGAACAATCTGGAGTGTGGCCATGTGGCATAACGCAGCCAACATTATTCATTTTATCAACACATGCCGCAAAAAGAGGAAACAACATTAAAAGAAATTGACTTCACAAACGCAAACGGAGATTGGGACTTAAAACTTAACATCGAAACTGGAACTAAACAAGTGACAAATGACGTGGATTCTTAGAAAGATTTCATCAGACCAAGCTCGGAACCCCATTGGAGGGGAAAATCACCTGACCCGCCTTCGCGCCAGTGCATAATTAGCATATGTACCATTTCATCAGAAATGTTAATCAGCCCGCACTTTTGTCTGAACTCGCTCCATGGACGGATGTGAGAAGATTGTGTGATCAAAAATTCAATGGACAAGGCAAAAGTCTGGATCCGAGGTACGTTTGTTAGCCCTTGATTAGACTAAGAACCCGATGTATCAAGTATCAAGTAACGTAAACCCATGTTTGTGATGTCAATTGAAATGTATGATTATTAATTAAAACCTCAGAAATGTAAAAATGCTCGACTGTAGATTCTAATGACGCAAAGCCATTCCCGGGCGGAATATTCTCTTCGATGAAACTGCCATCTCTGATATTCTTAAGGATAATTATTAACTTTAAGAAGTGCATTACACTATTACATTCTATTTTAAACAACTGTGAGAAGTGATGATTCGAAAGCAATCTTGTGCATTTCACCAGAAACATTGTAAAGGATGCTATCACTGTCTACAGCTGAAATGACAGTTCGTGTACTAGAACAAGTGCCTTGTTCTAAAACAGACTTATCTATGCCTATTTACAATCTATAAAGCTGAAAGTGAAATCAATCTTTCCTTTCTCCTTTCTCTATAGAATTAATAGGGTTTGGCGAAATAAATATTTATATTTATGTCAAATTTTAATTAGATAAGAGCACTTAGGAACTGCAATACATGAGAAAGTTGTGCTTCGCGGAAAACCATCACGCGAAGTGAACTTAACTCATTACTCAACATAACTTAAAACACAACACCACTCAACACCACTCATCACCACACAACACAACACTCAACATCACAACAACAACAGGTAATGGAAGAGAGTTATTAGACACAAGAAGAAGAAGTAGTTAATTGGGAAAACACAGAGAATTATTTATACACATTGTGAACACCATTGAGTAGAAGAAATGTTATAAATGTATGTCATTTATTTACATGCATCTTGACACCTTCTCACTCTTGTCATTGTCTCACTGTACACGTTCACTGACCCCAGGTCAAATGAAGATTTACATACAGCAGGAACAAGTTGATACAAGGCGTACACAGTGTGATAAACTCTGACCACCCCAAATTAACCCAACACTAGCTTAGAGAGAAAAGGAGGGGAGGGGAACTAGTTCCTACTTCAGGAATTTAGGTTCTTTTACCTACTTTTAAAAGATTGTATTGGTAGGAATGTATATATTTATGCGAATACTCATCAGTGATCTTGGTGGCTACATACCAACAACCACCCAACACATCAGCAAACTAACCACCTAAATCAGACCTGAGAGAGGGAAGCCGAGAGAAAGAGATGAACCACAAGTGAGATGGAGGATGACTTCGCTATGAGCAGAGCATGGGGAGGCCTTCAGTGGAGCTATACGGGCAGACCTGACGTGGATCCATCAGTCAATGGACCCTGGCTTACCTAATCCTCCAGTCACCAGGTTACTTTTATCATCGGTATACACCACACCCAATCTCAGGAAACTAATAGTTAAATGTTGATGCAACACTATCATACTTAATATGTACAACATCAAAATATATGAAATATATGAAATGTCAACTATGTTTTCACACTTGTTGACATTTCATATATTGATGCTTGTTATTGATTGTCTGGGACAATGGTCCAATGTGCAACTGTTCTATTACTTTGTGTAAATCACAATAGAGATGTATGTACTGACCAGAAGGCTCAGGCCAGTCAATAAATGATTAACATGAATTGACCTTCTGTTAATTTGTCAAGTTCAAACCTATCTGTCAACAACTTCTTTGTACATCATGTTGTCAAAATCTAATGTGATTGATTATGTGTTTGATTGTTAAAAGATAAATTAACTCATAATGACTTACTAAAGGGGGAAATAAAAGACTCTATACCTATCAACTGCTCAACATCCATGTTTTCTTCATCTAAACCAGGCTGAGAAAATTCTCCTGACTTTCCTCAGATTTGATAAACTAAAAGGGGGCTCCAGAGCTAAAGAATCATTGGAGAAGGGGCAGATTCCCAATTAGTAAATTACCATTCTTACCAGGGCCATAATCTATATCTCCTAGACAATACTTAACAAAACGAGGCCTGCAGATAACTCAAGGTTCATATTCTGGGGTTATTGAAGATAGAAGAGGATGGGGCTCTACATCTTTTGTTAGAGACGGGGCATGCACTACAGTGATCTCCCACTCCCTTCAAAAATATATGACACTATTATAATTTTTAATATTATTATTTCATCCAGAACAACAAAGATGTGATGGGCATGTGTCAAGCCGTATACCTTTATAAAAGAGTGGATCTGGCTTCTCGGCCTGTCGACTAAGTATCTGCACTTGATCTTGCCAGGGCCACCAACAGAGGCGGTCATTCGAATGGCACACGTGGGCGTGAGACCCGATGGTGTGGCTATGGCCCTGGAGGAATCTCGAGCCTTATAAAAATAAATTAAAACTTATCCCCAAGTCATTATCCTATGTGGACAGCCATCAACTTAAAACTAATAAGCTTTGAGGGTAAAACCATGGACAGCTGCTATTTGTGGTCGGCTCAGTCACAGGATTATTAATCTGAGCCAAGGATTGACCCTAATATAACTTCTCCTTGAGGTTGAACGGGGTAGGGGTAATGGTATAATCGAAATCGTAAAAAAAAAAAAATCGATGCACTTCGGACAATCACAAATAAAGCCTTTTTTCATATGCAACATTCAACATTTTTAAACATTCACTTAAGTCAATCTATTTAATTGGAGAATTTATGAAGATTCAATTGTGTAATTTTAGAAGATACTGTACGTTTTTTTTTCTTCTGGAATTGCAATTACCGAAAACAACATTTTATCAACATGAATTCAAACATCGCTACATTTGCCGTTTCAGAATAATAATAGACAGTATGCAGCCATTACACAAATATTTAGTGAAACTTGCTGCATTTGACGCCTGGGTTCTGGTTGTATTTGTAAATGTAAAGGGCAACACACATTGCAACTTGTAAACACACACTGTTTTGTACGACATTAAACCACATAAAACGTAAGACAAGTAATTAAAATAGTGGAAAGGGACACAATAACAATTTTATTGTTTGTCTATAAGATACATTACTAAAAGTAACATAAATATATTATGTGATTTAATAATTGTAACATTTCTCCCATATTTCAAATAAAATGTTTACATAAATTAATGATAATTATAAACACCAAAAATAAAGGGATAATAATTGTAAGTTATCTTTAAAGAATTTGTAAAAGCAAAGGCTTTATTTTACATGCGTGATAATTTTACAACACATTTTGAAAGCTGGTTCACGATACTACATCAGATGATTTTATCTTTCTTTAATAGCTCAAATGTGTCGTGCATATAGTATTTTTGTCAGGCCTGTAAACGGCCACACATCATTAATATTCAGCACTTTGGATTGTTTCACTGCATTTTGGCTGAGATCAAAGTGTAGAAAGAAACATAGTGGGAACTCATCATCATCATGAGCCATGCCGGTGGCCGGCGGTCATGGCTGTTCTCTTGCCGTCAAGCTTGCCAGTTGTCCTCATCAAATGTTCAAACAATCTTGCCTGTCTACGTCTAATTTCTCCAATCAATCCCCGTTTTTCATTTGTCTCTTGAAGGACTGTATCATTTGATTTTCTGTCCGTCCATGGTATTCTTTGCATTTTTCTCATAAACCACATTTCCACCGCCATTAGATGTTTCTCAGTGTGTTCATTAATTGTCCATGTTTCACACGTATATAAGAATATGGGTTCCATATAGCACTTCAGCACTCTTTCTCTCACTGCAGTTAACAGCTTTTTGTTGGTAAGTATGTTTTCTATTTTGCAGAAGGCCACCTTTGCCATGGCAATTCTTGATCTAATCTCTGCAAGGCATATTCCATCAGATGTTACAACTGTTCCGAGATAGTTATATTGATTCACATGTTTAAGAATATTTCCATTCACTTGGATGTTACAATGTGGTATTTCTTTCTTCTAGGAGAACGATCATGATCTATGTTTTCTTACAATTCAATTACAAACCTAGTTTCTCAATGTGTACAATAACCACATCCACCAAATGTTGTAGATTATGTTCGTTGTCAGCAATCAATACTGTATAGTCCGCATATCTTATATTATTGATGTTTTGGGGGAACTAAGGAGATCTTAAAAAAATGTACTATCTCTTCTTGTATCACGACAGTATTTAAAGACAGACTTATCTAGCCATGGTCATCAGCTTATTACTGTGACAATTATTACTATTATCATTAGTTTTATTTTTTAAAAGTCGCAAATTGAAAGGATCAGTTCGTGAAGGTGACAACCTAACACTTCTGGAGTCTGAAAGAAAAGCTAGAAGATTAAGTTAAAGATATCATAGATTCAAGGAATGAAGGCAATCGTGGGCTCTCTTAGATAATGCATCCAATTCATTTTGTGACTTGTGTGTTACTGAGCACATTGAACGTGTTTTATCATTAAAATAAATAAATAAATAAATAAATAAAAACACTTATGCTAATTTTTATATTATGTTTCCTACGCATTTCAATGAGACTATTCATGTGGTCTTGTAATTCACCTTCTGATAGTAGTTTATCAGTCCCCACACACTCCTGACTTCCTTCTTTGTTGTTGGGGCTTTAATATTTAAAATCTTAGTGACCAAACTGGGGTCTGTTTTTCGAAATCCATTTGCAATTCAATGACCTAGGAATTGGACTTCGCTGTAACAAATGTCGATTTATTTAACCGGCCTGTACAAGGTCCACAACATAAAAGGGACATGAAGCGGCTCTGGCCGCTGGGAATAACCACGAGCCCTTATTAAAAATAAATAAATAAATCCGTAATTATCATCACTTTGGGTTGTTTCAAGACAATTTGGATAAGATCAAAGGCACATAGTGGGACTCATCTCATCTCATCTTGTTCCTCTTGTATCTCGCGGTGTCGAGGTGAAGTATAAACAGCGGGACAGTGCCCGTTCATGGGCTTCATGTATCGAGATTACTTCTTAGTTTTTCTACGAGCAGTATGAAAATCCTCGGATGGCTTGCTAGGCCAGACGCAGGTTTAAGACAAAAATCTGACCACAGTGAGTCCATCCAAGCTGGCGAGCCAGAGCACCGTTGCCCCATGACCTCGCGGTCATGGTTTCCCGGTCTGCACCACGAGGGGATGGGGTTGACTTGTGTAGACTGCGGGTCATCGACAGGCTAATAACTTTCTCTGGTCACCCCTCTTGGGAGAGGCTAGCCGATCCTAACCCTGCTGGCTACAGGGCCAGGCGCAGTCCACACCTTGTAGACCCTAGTGGGACTAAGCGGCCTTAAATAAAAATGGTGTTTATGTTCTTTTATCAGAACATTCAGTATATGCGGTTGCTGCACATATACCTCCATGTTACAAATTAATAGGTACCATTATCTCGGAACAGTCATAACATCCGATACGAGATGCCTTGAACAGATTATAACTAGAATCGCCATGAAGAATGTAGACTTTTGCAAGATGGAAAACATATTGACCAATAAAATGTTGTCATTTGCAATGTAGGTTAATCTTATATGAACCTATCTGGCTGATATCATGAAGAAAGGTACGGAGAACAAGACACAATAAACAGTGGAAATAAGGGGAAAAAATATGTCCGGCTTGTAAAATGCCAAAAATCCTCAAATTGGATTGTTTCAGGGCAATTTGGCTAAGATCAAAGTGTAGCTTCTGTTCTTGTATCTGACTGACTGGCACCTGCCCGTCTTGACAGACTATACATTTTACATTGTGCTTCAAGAAGGCGTAATAACTACAACGCATGGCGGTAGCGAATGTGACTGATCAGACCAATTCGCGCTGTAAATCTTCGTCCACAATGGATGCATGTGAATACGTGGTCGTTTCCACCAGCATGCACCATCTTACGCCTCACAATCTCAGTATGTGACATATCTGTAATCATTTTTTCTGTTGTCTTTATTCCATTTCTGATCGTTGCCCTCCATGCAACAAGATCAGCGGCGATTCCCCCCCCCCCCCCCCAAGGTGCAATATCAATGCATGTATCAATCGATACTGTGATTCTTGTTTCCCGAGAGTGATTAAGGATTGACTGACTTATCTGCACTTTTTCTGGTCATGGCCACCAGCAGAAGTGGTCATCACAATGACAGACAGTGACTTGGAACCTCATGGGGCGGCTCTGGCGCCTGGGGGAACCCTGAGTCATACAATAATTAATCAAATGATTTTAATAATCAGTACACTCAAACACACATATTCACAGTTATAATAAAAAGCAATGCGTAATTACCACCCCTCCCCCACTTTACTTAACATATTTAAAAAGTTAGTTGCATATCCTTTACAGGACGCTGCAGTCAACACCAGCATGTTTTCCTTTTGTGATCTCTTGTCAAGTTTACGTTCAGTAGTTTGCCATTGCTTTCTGTATGATTAGCACCCATACCATTTCATAAAAAAAAAAAATCCAAAGCTGTCTGCTACCAAATCGCCCACACCCGTGTTTCCAAAGCGGGTATGCGGGATCACGAACCGCGTCCGTAACATCTTTGCCACGGAGTCGCCATTTAACATATGATGAATGTAATTATCGATGTTGTTCAACATTGGTTATTGTTATTATTATTTCTGCTATTTCATCCAGGAAAACAAACATGTGATGGGTCTGTATCAGGCCATATACATTTATACAAGAATGGGTCCGTTTGTCTAAGATCAAAGTGTAGTATCTGCACTTCATTTTGCCAGAGCCACCAGCAGAGGCGGTCATTAGAATGACACGCATGGACGTGGGGACCTGATGTGGGGACCTGATGGGATGGCTATGTCCCTGGGGGAATCTGTAGCCCTTATATAAAAAAAAACACATTGAAACTATCCACAAACCATTATCCTCTTTGGACAATAATCATCTTCAAATTAATATCATGTGTGGGTAAAACCGTGATAAGACGCTATTTGTAACCTTCTCAGTCACAAGGATTATTCATCTGAGCAAGGGATGGACCCTAATTTCACTTATCTTTGACGTAAAACGGGGTAGGGTAATGGTATAAACGAAATCATAAAAGACAACCAAAAATTGATGCACTTTGGACAAACTCAAATGAAAACCTTATTTCATACACAACATTAAAACATTTTTACACATTCACTTCCGTCTCAATATTAAACTAGAGAATTTATGAGGATTCGATGTAGTAATTCTAGAAGATACTGCACGTTTTTTTCTCTTTCTCTGGAATTACAATTACCGAAACAACAATTTATCAATATGATTCAAACATCGCTATATTTGCCATTTCAGAATTATAATAAATAGTATGCAGTAATTACACAAACATTTAGAGAATCTTGCTGCATTTGACGCATGGGTTCTGGTTGTATTTGCAAATGTAAAGGACAACACACATTGCACCTTGTAAATCATTCATTCATTCAGTAGCATGTCCATTGCAGAACCTCGCTCCCATAACAACTTTCCGGAAAACCTCTCGATCATAAGCAAGATGTCCCGCGTCTGATACACCCATCTGGAAATCATCCGCCACATTCTGCACCCATCTTCTCTTTGGCCTTCCTCTTCATCTCTTCCCAGGCATATTCCCTTCCATTATTGTTCTCTCCAAACTTTCGTGACTTCTCAAGTGACCAAAATATTTCAATTTTCTTTGTTTTATCGTCTTTAATAGCCAACCTTCTTCAATATTAAACTCTTGAAGTATTGGTGCATTTGTTCTTTTCTTTACCTAAGATATTCTTAGAACTCGTCTATAACATTTATATTCAAAGGCGTTTATGCGCTGTTCAGCTTGTTTAGTAAGTGTCCATGTCTCACAGGCGTATGTTGCAATGGGAAAGATGCATGCTCTTAAAAATCTATTTTTTGTAATTCTGTCTGTCCCACTCCATAATTTATTCAGCTGTTTTAGTCTTTGAAGAGCAAAGGATAGTCGCCGTTTAATTTCTTTCATTGTGTCACCGTTGTTGGTAATCAATGACCCAAGATATTCAAAATTATCTACCACCTCCAATTTCCCCCATTAATGTATATTTCTTTCTCCACAGTAGTTTTATCTGTATGCATTATCTTTGTTTTTGCTATGTTAAGATATAAGTTGTGATTTTCACTATTCAATTGGGTTGAGGCTATTAGGTTTTATATGCCATTTTGTGTTGTGGATAGTAATACTGTATCATCAGCATATCGAATCTCTGGTATGTCATGATCGCCGATATTTAGGGCATCATATGGCTCCCTGTTTATATCATCTCTTACATTTCTCATTATATTTTCGGCGTACAGGTTAAACAAATAGAGTGACAGCACGCAGCCCTGACGGACTCCTTGCTTAATGTCAAACCAATCTGATGTCTCGCCATCTATTCTAACTGCTGCTTGTTGGTCTAGATAGAGCATTTTTATGAGTTGTACTACATGTGATGGAAAGCCCATATTCCTCATGATTTCCCAAAGTTTCCGATGTTGTACACAGTCAAACGCCTTTGAATAATCCACAAAACATGAGAATAGGTTTACATTAAATTCTCTGCACTTCTCTATTATTAAACGTATGTTGAATATGTGATCTCTTCTTCCTCTTCGCTGTCTAAACCCAGCTTGAACCACGTTAATCACTTCTTCCATTGTCTTACGAAGTCTTCGCATTATGACTTTTGTTAGAATTTTACTTGCATGACTGATCAGGGCAACAGTTCTATAGTTGGTGCATAATTTCAGGTTGCCCTTTTTTTGGTATTGGAATGAAGATAGTTCTCTTCCAATCTTTTGGCCATATACCATATTTCCAAATCTGTGTACATAATGCATGATATATGTGTATGCTTTCTTCTCCTCCAGCTTTAATTAGTTCAGCTGGTATCTCATCACATCCAGATTATTTACCATTCTTCAAGTTTTTTTATAGCCCAAGCAATGTCATAATCTCCCCAATCTCCCCACCATTTCTGCCACGCCTTCTTCATCGACGCCTGGCAATTACGCCAGGTACGCCTGTGATCGACACTAACTCTGCCGTGACAGGAATGGTCAGTCGGTGCAGCGCGTGGTACACGGAGTCCACGCAGGGAGACAACCCCGACTAACGAGGACTCACGGCCGTAAGAAGCCAGACGGCGTCGGACAGTGGTACTGGACGGACGGTTCGAATGTATGCTCGTATGGCTTGTGTGTGTGAACGCGAAGAGAGAGAACACCTGTTTGAGTGTAGAAGACTGTGCGCCTGATAAGGAGTATTGTAAGTTGTGTATTGATCTATTGTATATATCTATTGATTGTGTAATGGCATCGCTATTGTAATTGCGCGATGCATGTAATGTTTGTGGCGGGTGAGCAGTACGAATAAAGTGTTAGAATTGTATTCGCTGTGTGTCACGTCAAGTCATTCTGTGACCGTGTTTATTATCACATCTGTGAGGTATTACGAGCCTGTATTATTGCTGATTGCAAGATCCGGACAGCAATTTCATCTAATGAGGGTTCAGGTTCTGTCTCTGCTGTCATTGGCTCATGTATCTCATTCATATCCTCACTGTCACTCATATCATATATTCCACTGCAGTACTCCTGTCATCTTTCTAGAATTTGTCTAGATTCTGTTAAGGTATTTGCCATCTTGTCACAGATAAAATTCAATCGAGGTTGAACATTTCTTGTCAATAACTTCATTTCTTTGAACTTTTCATAATCTCTTCCAGTCTTATGATATTGCTCTCTTCTGGTACACCAATCTTGTATATATTGATTTTTGTCCTTTCCTGTGTTCTTTCTTTTTTCTCGAGTTAAAGATTTATACTTCATACTGCTGTTATCGTTTTCATCTCCTTTCTGTTTCAGCTCCCTTCGTTGTTTTATTAATTCTAACGTGTCTGATGTAATCCATCGCTTAAGTTGCCTTTTCTTGGTCGGAATGGAATCTTCGGCTGCAGATATCAAGATATCTCTAGCTTGTACTGCCAGTTCATCAGGTGTCATTTCTTCTTGTACAGACATCAAGACCCCAAAGCGATTCCTAACTTCTATGTTGTATGCATCTGGTATTTTTGTGAGATCAAAACGAAGTGGCCTTGGTCCTCGGGTAAGCTTTTAGAGTTTAATTTCAGATCTGCTTTTAATAACTGATGATCTGTATCATAGTCTGCACTTCGAAGGGTTTTTGCAGATGTTATGCTTGATCTCCATCTTCTTTGTATTAAAATCAAACGGAAGACACTAATTAAAATAGTGGAAAGGGACATAATAACAAATATTTTTCTTTATCATAAGGAACATTACTGACAGTAGCACAAATGTATTATGCGATTATGGGAACCCGGAGTTGTAGCCAATCAGCAAGTGGACTCAGACTTCTCCTTCAAGGAACCATACTTTCTAAGCTGTTGTGCCCTTTAATGTGGCCAACGTATTTCAGTTTCTGAGACACAGTCATGTCTATGAGCCAGCTGTCTTCGATGCTCAAATCTTGAAGTATATCAGTATTTGTCTTCTTCCTGGTTCCCGGCATTCGAATACTATTTCTGCAACTTTAACTGATTCAGTGCTAAGCAAAACGTCGGTTTGGACCAAACATGGCGCACAATGAACAAGTATTGTAATGTAAATTTCCATTCATTGAGCACTAAAATTGTGGAAGATACCGAGAAACGAAACAAATAACACGGTAACCCTAGTATGGCGATATATCGTCCTTCTGTCTAAACGAAAAGTGACATGTGGCGATGTATTATCCTTCAGCACTGAATCAGATACTCCTCGATTGGTCTTTAGTGTTTACAAAATGGTCCACAACAGGAAAGACGTGTCTTATGAACAACCTGAATGTGGTTTCTTCATTTTGTTGTGATATTAGTTGTTAGTATATTCAGCGCCAAACAGAAAGTAGGTTTCGACCAGATATAAATAGACGGCAGATAAGCAAGATAAAGAAGACAGGAAGTTGTTGGTCGGGTAAATGGTTGATTGGTTCGTTTGGTAGTGATTGGTTTGTTGATTTGTTTGTTGATTGGTGTAATAGTTAGTTGATAGGTTGGTTGGTTGAATCATTGTTTGCTAGGTTGATTAGTTTGGTGACTGTTTGGTTGACTAGTTCTTTGTTTGATTGGTGGCTTGAGTTATTGGGTGGTTGGTTTATTGGTGGCTATGTTAGTTGATTTGTTCAATGGTTGAATAATCGATTGATTGATTAGTTGGTTGGTTAATCGACAGATCGGTATATTTAATTTTGATTGATTGGGTTGCTGGTTGATTGATTGCAATGTTTGTTGATTGGTTAGTTGATTGACTGATTGCGATGTTGTTTGATTGGTTAGTTGATTGGATTGTTGGTTTACTGATAGCCTGGCTGGCGGGACTTTAAACCTCATGAAAGTTTGGAGAGAACAATAATGGAGGGGTATATGCCGGGGAAGAGAGGAAGAGGAAGGCCAAAGAGAAGATGGGTGCAGGATGTCGTGGATAATCTCCGGGAAGTTTTCCTGAATGTTGTTATGGGAGCAAAGGCCTACTAAGGATATGCTACTGAATGAATGAATGGCGGGAAGACCGCTGGAAATCTTCAGTACCAAGTTTTGAGCTCGATGTGTGGGTGTTCAGCTTCATCTGAGCCCAGGCTATAGCTAATGAAGAGATATTTCTTTCTCGATACAGTTACCACCTTAAGTGGACTGTCTTGCATGGCTTCCCATCGCTTCTCCAAGCGCAGGAGCTACCAGTTTAATACCGGTGCGTAGCTGAGCTTCACATCTGGGAACGTTAAAAAGACTGAACACCCAGCTTGTAAACCGTGACACGTAGAGTCACGGGAAAGTCTTGCCCAATGTAGGATCTGGCTCTGATCGTGGGACTTCTAAGGTCCAATGGAATGTTTTGAAATGTGGTGATACTGTAGGATCAAAGGAATGAGCAGGACAGAGCAGAGATCATCATCATCATCATCATCATCATCATCATCATCATCATCATCATCATCATCATCATCATCATCATCATCATCATCATCATCATCATCATCATCATCATCATTAAGTGTCCTGCCAGCTGGCGTAGGCGTTCATGTCTCTCCACAGATCTCGGTCTATGGTGTACTGAGTCAAGTCTGCTTATGATATTTCTCCATGCCACCGTCTCAGTCTACTCAGCAAAATATCTCTGTTTCTGTTTCTGCCTCTTTTCCTTTGATCTGTCCAGTTGTAACGATGTTTTTCAATAGTCTCTTCTCATCACATGACCAAAGAAAACATATTGTCTCTTTCAAATTAACGAATTCATAAAAACCGTGAGATGAAATAATCAGTTTGTCAAAGAAAATATAGCGGGCACGACAACAAAGTAGACATCAATTAAGTCGATCCTTTGAACTTGTAAGACTTTAAGTTCCATATTGTGAGCCCTATGTGGCGCAGGCATTATTCTATATAACGAGTCATCATGGACAAGATACAGCCAGTCACAATGGCTAAAGTCCTAAAGGTCCTTGGACGTACCTGATCCCAGGGACAGTGCACACATGTGCGAGTCGAGTTCTTGGACGACTCCAATAGATCAAGTATTCGCAATTTGAAAGGACCAGCTCGTGAAAGTGACATCCTGACTCTTCTGAAATCTGAAAGAGAAGCTAGAAAATAAAGATGAAGATATCATCATTTACTCAAGAAATGAAGGCAATCTTGGACTTTATTAGATGATGCATTCAATTCAATTTGTGCATTATTTGTAGCTGAACATATTAAACATATTTTAAAATTTAAAACAAAGAACACAAAAATATCGTTTCTCAACACTCCGCAGCAGAGACCAAGAGAGGATCAGATGAACCCAGAGGGAGATCCGGCATCCCAGAGTGAATGCCGTGAACGGGGCACGAAGAAGAAACACGACAACGGAGGCAACAGAAGCAGTGGCAAGGGAAGAAGCTGGCCTCCCACGGCCACAGGTGTATGGAGGTGTATGAGGGCACGAAGCATCGGGTGTATAAAACTCTCCTCCTGGAGGCAGGGGAGGCTTGGGAGCAGACATATTCGCAGGTATGGGACAAACACATAACAATGCAAGGACAGAATAAACGATCTAACGTCTCACACGGCAGGGAAAAAAGCTCCTGGAGTCATGATCCGGGCGGGCCCTCCCCCAGAGAGAGTCAAAAAGGTAAAATGGCCGAAACATTCTGGGAAGGGAGCCTCTGCTTACGATCAGAATTCGCCATGTCGTGCTTTCCCCGCATGTATTATGTGATTTAAATAATTGTAGTATTTATCTTAAGCATTTCGTAAAAAACCAAAGCAAGGCGGTCTGCTGCCAAATAGCCCGCAGTTTTGTTTTGGAAAGCTGGCATGCGGGATTACGCGCTGCGCCCGTACATCTTCGCCACGTAGCTAGCAACGGGAAATTACTATAGACAATAAGTTGTCCTTCCTGTTGAATGCGCATGTTTCATGTTTTAAAGATGCATGTTATCGCAGAGTTTGTGTTCATTCAGAGTTTGACAGTGTGCTCAATTTTAGTCAGGCTCAGGGGGAAATCCTGATGGAACATAAATCTAGGTCACCATTATTTAAAATCTGCCAAACGTAAATCAGTGTGTACAGGCAATGCTATTGTGAGCATTTAGTTTAAAGTGTTGGTTATGAAAGTCAACTGAGTACTTGTGGTACTGAATCGAAAAGTACACAGCCTGGAATATAGTGTTGGGAGTTGAACACAAATGTGGACCGATCTTGCTCACATAGATAATCAAGGAGCCATTTGAACTATAGAAAGAGATTCATTGATTCATTCAGTAGCATTCCTATGTAGAACCTCGCTTCCATTACAACCTTCTAGACAACCTTTCGGTCATAAGCAATATGTCCCGCGTCCGATACACCGATTTGGAGTCATCCACAACATCCTGCACCCATCTTCTTTTCGGCCTTCCTCTTCTTCTCTTCCTGGGCATATACCCCTCTTTTATTGATCTCTCCAAATTTTCATGGCGTTTCAAGTAACCACAATATTTCAATTTTCTTTATTTTATCGTCTTTAGCAGCCAACCTTCTTCAGTATTCAGCTTTTGTCGCATGGATGCATTTGTTCTTTTCTGTATCCAAGATAATCTTAGAACCCGTCTATAACATTTGTATTCAAAGGCATTTATGCGCTGTTCAGCTTGTTTAGTAAGTGACCATGTCTCACATGCAAATCTTGCAATGGGAAAGATGCACGCTCTTAAATATCTAATTTTTGTAGTTCTGTCTGTGCCACTTCACAGCTAGTGTCACCATTGACGGTAATTAATGATCCAGGATATTCGAAATTGTCCACCACCTTCAATTTTTCCTCATTAACATATATTTCTTTCTCCATATTCGTTTTATCTGTATACATTACCTTTGTTTTTATATGTTAGAAACAAAGTAGGTTAATCTCATATGCACCTGTTCGGCTTATATCATAAAGAAAAGTACGGAGAATAAGAAGTCGTAAACAGTGGAAATATGGAAAAAAATGTGTCTGGCTTGTAAAAGGTCAAAAATTATTAAATTCATTACTTTGGATTGTTCTTGTATCTGACTGACTGGCATCTGGCCGTCTTGAGAGACGATAGTTTGTGACATTGTGCTTCCAGAAGGCATAATAACTACAACCCATGGTGGTAGCAAATATGACTAATCAGACCGATTCGCGCTATAAATGTTCGTCCACAATGGATGCATGTGAATACATGGACACTTCACCCATCACGCACCATCTTACGTCTGACACGCTCAGTGTGTGACCTATCTGCAATCATTTTCCCCTTTGTCTTAATTCCATTTCTGATCTTTGCCCTCCATGGAACACGATCAGCGGCTACTTGCTCCAAAGGTGTAATGTCTATGCCTGTATCAATCATGTCCCGCTGACACACATCTTTGTATCGTAGAAGAGACCGACCCCGAGATTCTTGTATCACGAGAGTAATTAAAGGTTTTCTCTTGATCTGGCCAAGGCCACCAGTACAGGACGTTATCACAGTGACATACAGGGACTTGGTACCTCATCGCGCATCTCTTGCTCCTGGTGAACACATTCAGGGACTTTGAACCTCATCGCGCATCTCTTGCTCCTGGTGAACAAATACAGGGACTTGGAACCTCATGGGCGGATTTTGCTCCTGGGGAACATATACAAGGACTAGGAACCTCATGGGTGGCTCTTCCCCCGGGAAACCCTGAAGCCTAAAAATAGTAAGCAAATTTTTAATAATCAGAACACACAAACACACATTTTCACAGCTATGTTAACAGACAATGCTTAATTAAACCCCCCCCCCCCCCTCCCCGCCTCATTTTTTAAAAATTGAAACTTAACATATGATGAATATAATTATCGCTGTTTTTCAACATTGCTATTATAATTATTAATATTATTATTTCATCCAGAAAAACGAAAATGTGATGGACACGTGTCAAGCCGTAAACCATTATAAAAGAGTGGGTCTGGCTTCTCTGTCTTTTGGCTAAGGTCAAAGTGTAGTATCTGCACTTGATCTTTCTAGGGCCACCAGCAGAAGCGGTCATTCAAATGGCACACATGGAGTGGGACCCGACTGGATGGCTATGACCCGTGGAAGAATCTCGATTCTTATAAAAATAAATTAAAACTTATTCCCAAGTCATTCCCTATTTGGACAGCCATCACCTTCAAATTTAAAAGCTGTAGAGGGTAAAAACCATGGACAGTTGCTATTTGTGGTCTGCTCAGTCACGGGATTACTAATATGAGCCAGGGTTTGACTCTAATATAACTTCTCCTTGAGGTTGAACGGGGTAGGGGTAATGGTATAATCGAAATCGTAAAAAACATTGGATTTGCACATTGGACAAACACAAATAACACCTTTTTTCATATACAACACTCAGCAATTTTAAGCATTCACTTAAGTCAATCTTTTTAACAGGAGAATTTATGAAGATTCGGTTGTGTAATTCTAGAAGATATTGTACGTTTTTTTTTTCTGGAATTGCAATTACCGAAAACAATCATTTATCAATATGAATTCAAACATCGCTACATTTGCCGTTTCAGAATAATAATAAACAGTCAGTAAGCAGCCATTGCACAACTATTTAGTGAATCTTGCTGCATTTGACGTATGTGTTCTGGTTGTATTTGCAAATGTAAAGGGCAACACACATTGCACCTTATAAATACACAGTTTTGTACGACATTAAACCACATAAAACGGAAGACAAGTAATTAAAATAGTGGAAAGGGACATAATAACAATTTAATTTTTTGTTCCATAAGGTACATTACTGTAAGTGACATTAATGTATTATAGGATTTACTAATTGTAACATTTATCCCATATTTTAAATAAAGTGTTTAAATAATTTAATGACAATTATATACTCCATAAATAAGGCGATAAAATAATAGTAAGTGTTCTTTAAAGAATTTGTAAAAGCCAAGGCTTTATTTTACAGGAATGAGAATTTTACAACACATTTAGTTATGTCTTCACGATGCCAAATCTTATGATGTTATTTTGTTCTATAATACGTCACAGGTCGTCGGAAATTTGTATTTTTGTCAGGCCTGAAAACGGCCACAAATCCTTAATATTCAGCACTTTGGATTGTTTCACAGCATTTTGGCTAAAGTTTAAGTGTAGAAAGTGGGAACTCATCATCATCAAGTGCCATGCCAGTGGGCCGGCTGTCATGGCTGTTCTCTTGCCATCAAGCTTGCCAGTTGTCCTCATAAAATGTCCAAACAATCTTGACTGTCTTCGTCTAATTTCTCCAATCAACCCCCGTTTTTCATTTGTCTCTTGAAAGACTATCTCGTTTGATTTTATGTCCGTTCATGATATTCTTTGCATTGTTCTCAAAAAACACATTTCCACCGCCATTAGATGTGTCTCAGTGTGCCCGTTAATTGTCCATGTTTTACACGCATACAACCATATGGGTTCCATATAGCACTTTAGCACTCATTATCTCACTGCAGTTAACAACTTTGTGTTGGTAAGTATGTTGTCTATTTTGCAGAAGTCCACCTTTGTTATGGCAATTCTTGATCTAATCTCTGCTAGACATCCTCCATTAGATGTTACAACTGTTGCGAGATAGGTATATTGATTCACGTGTTTAAGAATATTTCCATTCTCTTGGATGTTGCAATGTGGTATTTCTTTCTTCTCGGAGAACGATTATGATCTCTAAGTTTTCTTACAATTTAATTACAAACCAAGTTTCTCAATGTGTACAATAACCACATCCACCAAATGTTGTAGAATATGTTCGTTGTCAGCAATCAATACTGTATCGTCCGCATATCTTATATTATTGATGTTTTGGGGGAACTAAGGAGATCTTTAAAAAAAATGTACTATCTGTTCTTGTATCACGACAGTAATTAAAGACAGACTTATCTGTCCATGGTCATCAGCTTACTACTGTGACAATTATAACTATTATCATTAGTTTTATTGTTAAAAGGTCGCAAATAGAAAGGATCAGTTCGCGAAGATGAAAACCTGACACTTCTGGAGTCTGAAAGCAAAGCTAGAAGATTAAGATAAAGATATCATAGATTAAAGAAATGAAGGCAATCGTGGGCTCTCTTAGATGATGCATCCAATTCATTTTGTGAAATGTATGTTGCTGAACACATTAAACGTGTTTTACCATTCAAATAAACAAAACAAAAAAAATTAAAAATTAAAAAAATAAATAAATAAATAAATAAATAAATAAAAACATTTGTCCGGCCTGTAAAAGGTCCACGACACAAACAAAAGGACACGAGGCGGCACTGGCCGCTGTTCATAACCGCGAGCCCTTATTAAAAAGTATATAAATAAATAAATAAATAAATAAATAAATAAACAAATAAATAAATAAATAAATAAATCCCTAATTTTCAGTACTTTGGGTTGTTTCAAGACAATTTGGCTAAGATCAAAGGCACATAGAGGGACTCATCTCAACCCATCTTATCTTGTTCCTCTTGTACATCGCGGTGTCGAAGTGAAATATAAACAGCGGGACAGTGCCCGTTTATGGGCTTCATGTATCGAGATTACTTCTTAGTTTTCCTACGAGCAGTATGAAACTCCTCGGATGGCCTGCTAGGCCAGAGGCAGGTTTAGGACAAAAATCTGACCATAGTGAGTGCATCCCAGCTGGCGAGCCAGAGCCCCGTTGTCCTATGTCCTCGCGGTCATGGTTGCCTGGTCTGCACCACGAGGTTGTGGGGTTGACTTGTGTAGACTGCGGGTCATCGACAGGCTAATAATTTTCTCTGTTCACCCCTCCTGGGAGAGGCTAGCCGATTTTAACCCATGCTGGTTTCAGTTCCAGGCGCAGTCCACATCGTGTAGACCCTATTGGGACTAAGCGGCCTTAAATAAAAATGTAATTTATGTTCTTATATCAGGACATTCAGTAGATGCGGTTGTTGCACATAGTGAACAACTAGGGTTGGAATTAAATTGTAAGAAGACGGACTATGGTCGTCATTAGGAAGAAGGAAATACCGCAATGTAATATACAAGTAAACGGGAATGCTCTTATGCAAGTGAATCGGTACAATTATCTCTGAACTGTTATAACATCTGATACGAATTGCCTTGAATAGATTAGAACAAGACTCGCCATGGCGAATGTAGACTTTTGCAAGATAGAAAAAATACTGACCAATAAAATGTTGTCATTTGCAATTTATGTTAATCTCATGTGCACTTGATTGGGTTACTATATGATGAAGAAAGATGCGGAGAACAAGAAGCCATAAACAGTGGAAATAGGAAAAAAACTATGTGTCCGGATATTAAAAGGCCAAATATCCTTAAATTAATCACTTTGCATTGTTTCACGGCAATTTGGCTAAGATTAAACTGTAGCTTCTGTTCTTGTATCTGACTGACTGGCACCTGGCCGTTATGACAGACAATAGTTTGTTACATTGTGCTTCAAGAAGGCATAATAACTACAACCCATGGCGGTAGCGAATGTGGCTGATCAGACCAATCCCTGCTGTAAATGTTAGTCCACAATGGATTCCTGTGAACATATGGTAATTTCACCATTACACAACATCTGACGTCTCACACGCTCAGTTTGTTACCTATCTGCAATCATTTTCTCTTTTGTCTTTATACCATTTGTGATTTTTATCTTCCATGCAACACGATCAGCGGCGACTTGCTCCCAGGTGCAATATGAATGCCTGTATCGATCATGTCCCGCTTACACACATCTTTGTATCTTAGTAGAGGCCGACCCCAAGATTCTTGTATAACGACAGTGGTTAAGGGTAGACTGACTTATCTGCACTTGATCTGGTCATGGCAACCTGCAGAGGCGGTCATCACAACGACATACAGGGACTTGGAACCTCATGGGGCGGTACTTGTTCCTGGGGAACCCACAGAAGGACTTGCAGCCTCATGGGTGACTCTTCCCCCGGGGTACCCCGAACCCTAATAAAATTAAGCAAATTTTTAATAATCAGGACACTCAAACACACATTTTCACAGTTATGTTAACAAGCAAACAAATATACCCCCCCCCCTCCTCCCCCGCCATTTACTTAACATAAAACAGTTAGTTGCATATCCTTTACAGGTCATTGCAGTCAATACCAGCATGTTTTGCTATTGTTGTTGTCTTGGCAATTTTACGTTCAATAGTTTGCCATAGCTTTCTGAATGACTGGCACCCATATAATTTCTTTAATAAAAATACCAACGCATCACGGTCTGCCGCAAAATTGCGCGCAACTGTTTCGAACTCGGGGATTCGGGATCACGGACCGCGTCCGTAACACCTTCGCTACGGAGCTGGCATTTAACATATGATGCATTAAATTATCGCTGTTTATCAACATTGTTATTGTTATTATTTGTATTATTTCATCCACGAAAACACACAGGTAATGGATTTCTATCAGGCCATATACCTTTATAAAAGAATGGCTCTTTCTTCTCGGCCTTTTGGCTAAGGTCAAAGTGAACTATCTGCACTAGATCTTGCCAGGGCCACCAGCAGAGGCGGTCATCCGAATGTCACACAGGGACGTGGGACCTGGTGGGGCGGCTATGTCCATAGGATGACTCGACCCCTTATTAAAAAAAAATAAATTAACTTATCTATAAGTCATTACCCTCTTTGGACAACAATCACCTTCAAATTAATATCCTTGATGGTAGAATCGTGATTCAGTCGCTATTTGTGGCCGGCTCGGTCACAGAATTATTAATCTGAGCAAGGGATTGACCCTAATGTAACCCATCTTTGACGTTGAAACGGGGTTGGGGTAATGGTATAATCGAAATAGTAAACGAATTTAAAAAAAAAAAATAAGAATTACGCTTTTTGGGCAAACCCACATGAAAGCCTTATTTCATATACAACATTCAACATTTTTACACATTCGCTTCCGTCCATCTTTTGAACTAGGAGAATTTACGAGGATTCATTGGGTAATTCTAAAAGATACTGTATACCGAAAACAACAATTTATCAATATGAATTCAAACATCGCTACATTTGCCGTTTAAGAATAATAAATAGTATGCAATCGTTAAAAAAACATTTAGAGAATCTTGCATTTGACGTCTGCGTTCTTCTTGTATTTGTAAATGTAACGGAAAACACACATGGCATCTTGTAGATACACACTGTTTTGTACGAACTAAAGCCACATGAAACGAAAGATGAATTTAAATTTGAAGGAAGGGACATAACAACAAATCAGCCTTTTTCCCCTAAGGAACATTACTAAAAGTAGCATAAATCTATTATATTATTTAAATAATTGTGATACGTATCTAATTTTTTAATAAAATTTTCATAAAAAATTGTGACATTCATTTGCATCATAAATAACGGTATAATAATTTTAAGTACCTTGAAAGATTTTTTTTTTTAAAGTGAAGGCTTCATTTTGCATGTATGAGAATTTTACAACATAATTGCTTTATTTCTCCTCGATAGTACATCAAATGTTTTCATACCTATATTAGCACGTCTTCTACCATTGGTTAGATGTATTTTTGTCAGGCTTGCAAAGAAGATTAGATAGGATATTCTTACCCGCAACACATCAACATAATAAACACTCGACACCTACAAGAGACATTACAGTACACAGACCATAAAGCCATATTAACACACATCAGTTCAAGCAACATAAACACACAGACATTTAAACGTTCACCACATTAGAAATTTAACAACACACTTCTCAAACATGCAAAATACGTAAAATACATGACACAACGTTTACACACATACACCGACCACATACCGACTGATAACATCAGACGATACTGGGACTTACTGAAAAATACAATACGAAGTAGAACACAGCAACTAGCATCCATCATACACAAAGACAGATTAAGGCAGGAACAACTTATAATAACAGTCATACAGCTGAGAAAACAGACAGACAGCAATGCACCACACTTACACACACTAGAGGAACAGCTAGAGCAGCACCAACAACACAGATATCTGGGTGTTCTCCTGAGAACAAAGCTCAACACAATCATACAAGAGACCCCCAGTAAACAATACATGACAATTGAACAAAATATACAGCGTGGCAGACAAATAGGCACAATAGTAGACATGCAAGGCAATGTGCAAACATAACCAGCACAAATAACAGAAGCATTCAATCAATACTACACTCAACTGTTTACAGCAGAGAAAATAGACACAATACAATTTTCTACAATACAGTAAAAAGCTCTCAGATGAAACAGAGACAGACTAGACACATACCTAACACTGGCTGACATAACACACGCACTCCGCAGAATGAACAAGGACAAAACACCAGGGCTGGACGGTTTAACGATGGAATTCTACCAACACTTCTTGCCTATCTTAAGTGGTCTTCTTCTTAAAGTCTATCAAGACGCCTTTGATAAACAACAACTACCAGATAGCTGTAACATGTCTTACATCACACTCATACCGAAAGACAATACAGACAAAACACAGATGAAAAATTATAGACCAATATCACTTCTGAACACAGACTATAAAATACTTACCAAAGCACTGACCCAGAATCTTAGACCCTACATGCCAAAGCTTATACACCCTGACCAACAATGCGGAGTACCACATAAAAACATACACCAACACACACATTTCATTAGAGACATCATCACATACACACAAGAGAAAGACTGTCAAGCCTCTCTTTTGTCCTTAGACCAGGAGAAGGCCTCTGACGGAATCTCCCACTCTTATCCACACAAGACATTAACACAATGCAACTTATGAATATACTTTAGGAGGTGGATAGAGATCTTGTACCAGAATCCTGAGAGTTAGGTGTCCTCTGTCGCCACTCCTACATGTACTGATTTTAGAACCACTGCTAGAAGTAATCAGTTACGACACCAACATCACAGGCACATTCATACCAGGCGGAGGAGAGGGGAAGTTGCTTGCATACACCGACGACACCGTTTTATTCCCCACCAACAAAACATTCATCACAAAGATACTCCATACATTTACACAATTTGGTAAAGGGAGTGGGGCCAAATTAAACATAAACAAATCACACATAATGGGTCTCAGAAAATGGCGGAATAAAGCCGATTTCCCTCCAGACGTAACTGCCACAGACAATATTAAGGTATATGGAATCACATTTCCCAGCAACTCCAGACAGACACACGCACAAACATGGCAAAACCTCACACACAAAATCACAGACATGCTACACAGATACAAGTACAAGACATCTACAATTTTCGGCAGGAGCATCATTGTCAACACTTTCATTATCCCCAAAATCATATATTTAGGTACAGTACTAGACCCTCCAAGACAGACAATCACAGACATCAACAAACATATCAGACGTTTCATCTTTGGCAACACAATTTACTGCATACAGCATAAGACACTCATACAGGACAAGAATCAAGGAAGGAACAGCATTGGCAGACATACACACACAGATACAAGCGCTGAGAATCCAACATATAGGACACATCCTTAGTCACCCAAAACAACACCCACTAGCACTCTACTATATAGAAAGGAGACTGCAACACCTTAGGAGAATATATCTTAATACACCACACCACTTTGGAACTCTACCAGCGTTCTATAAGACATGTATACAAGCACTCCGAGGGAGTGAGCACTTTCTACACCAGACAACACGCCAAATCTACAAATACCTGATTAAACAATGAGCACACCCACTATATGTTAGAATTAAAAAAGGAAAAACATATTACATACAAGACTACACAGGTACAATTACTAATCTCCACAACCCAAACATAGCTCCCAAAGCGAGGGAAATTACATATCGTTTGATCTTTAACATGACACGTACTACCGAAAAAACAAGTACACAGGTCAAAACGAATATCACCATGTCAACTCTGTAGACAAAACATACAAGAAACAGAAGACCACATTTTTTTTACATGCCCAACAGTACACACTGCACTAGACACTTTAAGACAACTAATTGAGATATTCACCAAAAAGAAGACAGATATGTACAAGGCATTATTGTTAAACACAATACCAAAAAATCACAGAAAATAATCACATAAGATTGTTGACTGCACTAGCAGAGTACAGGTATGTGGTATGGACCTGTAGAAATGCAACAACATACAGTTTCAGAACATACAACACACATATAATACAGCACATAGTCCAAAACAAAATCACACAAATATTCAAAACCACTTAGACAAAAGGGAATATATACATTTCAAATTTGTCTGTGGGATGTGGATAAGGTATACAAACATAGAGATACACATAAATCTGTATTGGTTCGTGCGTGCATATATATGTCTTTATATATACGTATAAATGGGTATGCGCTCGCGCGAGTGTGTGTGTGTGCTTGTGTGTGCGTGTGTGTGTGGGTGGAAATATACACATAAATGTGTATGTATATTTTGTATGTATATATCTCTGTCGGTAGTGTCTGTGTTGATGTATATTTGACCCCTAGTCATGCGTGGATAAACGTATTGTTTTCATTTTTTTTTAAAATGAATTTTTCAATGAATAAATATTCCAATGTATAAAATGTTTGTACATTCATGTCACCTACACGTCCTCATGCAACGCTCTGTAAAAACACGAACAATAAACTTTGCAACGATGTTAACTGCCATGAGTCAGATTACTTAAGACCTGAGTAACAGCAACATAGATTGTTGAGACATTAAGAGTGATAAATAATCACGGAGAGTTATAAGGAAAAGACACCGGTAACGGGCTAAAGTTAGTAGCCAATCGAGCGGCAGGACGAGGGGCACGTGATGTGGTTTGAACACAGTTGGCGGACAGTCGAGAAGGCAGTTGGGCCGAGAACACAGGCACGTACACATCGTGGAAATGGACAAGACCGGCGATATCATATGAAGATGTGGACAGCGATTCAAAGGTGAATAGGAAACCTTCGTGTCAAGCGGCATAGACAGCGTTTAAGCGTTGTAGAATCCGTGTTACAGCAAGAGCGATGGCACACCAGGCTTGTAAACACACGGCAGTACAGAAAACTGGGTGAGCCGTGTCGCTCGCTGGATTGAGGGCCCGGTAATGACGCATTAAAAGCTGTAAGTTGTTGAATTGTGCTAGATAGTAATTAATTAATGGTGCTATGAATAAAGTCATTTATGCGTTCGGTCGTCTTTTGGAACTGCTATTCGTTGTGCTAGTGGGATGTGTTCATTCTTGAGTTGTCAGTGTGCCTACAACATAACCCCTAGTAACACTCTGGCAATTATGATCCCGGACGGGCCCTCAATAAAAGTTGTTTTTTTTTTTTTTTAAATGAAAGGCAGATTCTGCCAAAATAAAAAAAAAATTTTTTAAATGTAAAAGGCCAATAATCCTTAATATTCAGCACTTTGGATTGACTCACGGCATTTTGGCTAAGATCAAAGTGTAGATAGCGGGAAATCATCATCATCATCAAGCGCCATGTCGGTGAAATTTCCAAGCAATCTTGACTGTATAACGTCTAATTTATCCAATCAACCCCCGTGTTTCATTGGTCTCTAGAATGACTATATCATTTGATTTTCTGTCCGTCAATGGTATTCTTTGCATGTGTCTTTAAAAAAAAAAAAAAAACACACACACACACACACACACACACACAGACACACACACCACACATGTCCACTGCCAATAGATGTTTTTCTGCTTGTCCATTAATTCTCCATGTTTTACACGCATACAACAATATAGGTTTATGTAGCACTTCAACACTCTTTTTCTCACTGCAATTGACAACTTTTTATTTGGTATGTAAGTTTTCTAATTTGCAGTAAGCCACCTTTGCCATGGTAAATCTTGATCTAATCTTTGCAAGAAATCCTCCATCAGATGTTACAACTGTTCCGAGATAGTTACATTGATTCACCTGTTTAAGAATATTTCCATTCACTTGGATGTTATAATCTGGTATTTCTATCTTCTTAGAGACGATCAAGATTTCTGGATTCTTACAATTCAATTCCAAACCTAGTTTCTCAATGTGTACAATATCCGTATCAACCAAATGTCAGGAATCAATACTGCATCGTGAGCATATCTTATATTATTGATGTTTTGTGGGAACTAAGAGGCCTTAAAAAGTGTGGTTTTTGTTATTTTATCACGACAGTGATTAAGAGTAGACTTATCTGTACATGACCACCAACTGACTGACTGACTGTCTGACTGACTGATTGACTGACTGACTGACTGTCTGACTGACTGTCTGACTGACTGACTGACTGACTGACTGTCTGACTGACTGGCTGACTGACTGACTGACTGTCTGTCTGACTGACTGACTGACTGACTGACTGTCTGACTGACTGGCTGACTGACTGACTGTCTGACTGACTGACTGACTGGCACTTTGCCGCCTTGACAGACGATAGTTCGTAAAATGGAGTTATACCTCTCCAAATTACAAAGCCTGGGCTGAATTTAGAGCTGATGTCTTGCCCATGCAGCATGATCCCTCTCTCGGTCTGCCTAGTTTACTCCAGAGGAAAGGTAACACCAATACGACTTAAACAAGACAAACTGCAGAAGCTGCCGGATCAGCAAAGCAATAGTCTAACTATCCATGTGTCAGTGCTCCCATCATAGACCAGTTACGGATCAAGGCTTAGGGCCTGGTGTACTGCCCTGCCATGTCATTTAGTATTTAAGTTGCATTTCCTCGCACTAGGGTAAGGCGTATACCCTCCCAATTGCATTCGTCCGCCTAAAGCCGTTGGCAAAGTGTGGGGTGTCGGGTTTGGTGAGCGCCGCCCAACATTCGGCGCTAACAGAAAGCAGGTAGTACCGTCTACTGTCATACGGTAGCTCAGTCATATCTGACTAAGACCTAACATTCGACGCTAACAGAAAGCAGGTAGTACCGTCAACTGTCATACGGTAGCTCAGTCATATCTGACTAAGACCTAACATTCGACGCTAACAGAAAACAGGTAGTACCATCTATTCTCATACGGTAGCTCAGTCATACCTGACTAAAACTTTACATTCGACGCTGACAGAAAGCAAGTTAGTACCGTCTATTCTCATACGGGTAGCTCAGTCATATCTGACTAAGACCAGACACCCAACCAGTTTATTATTATTATTATTATTATTATTATTATTATTATTATTTAAAGTTCGCAATGCGAAAAGACCAGTTCGTGAGGGTGACATCTTGTAGCATGTCCTTTGTAGAACCTGGCTCCCAAAACAAATTCCGAAAAACTTCTCGGTCATAAACAAGATGTCCCGCGTCCGATACATCCATCTGGAGATCACCCGCAACATCCTGCACCCACCTTCTTTTTGGCCTTCCTCTTTCTCTCTTCCCGGGCATATACCCCTCCATTATTGTTCTCTGAAAACTTTCATGATGCTTCAATTGGCCACTCTATTTCAATTGTCTTTGTTTTACCGTCTTTAGCAGCCAACCTTCTTCAATATTCAGCTCTTGTCGTATGGATGCATTTGTTCTTTTCTGTTTCCAAGATATTCTTAGAACCCATCTATAACAAGTGTATTCAAATGCATTTATGCGCTGTTTAGCTTATTAAGTAATTGTCCAGGTCTCGCATGCATACTTGTATGTTGCAATGGGAAAGATGCTTGCTCTTAAAAATATAATTGTTGTAGTTCTGTCTGTCCCACTCCAGAATTTATTCAGTTGTCTTAGTTTTTGAAACGCAATAGATATTTGTCTTTTAATTTCTTTAATTGCGTCACCATTGTTGTTAATTAATGACCCAAGACATTCGAAATTTTCGACCATCTTCAATTATGCCTAATTAACGTATATTTCTGTCTTCATATTCGTTTTATCTGTATGCATTACCTTTGTTTTTCCTATGTTAGAAATAAAGGTAGGTTAATCTCATATGAACCTGTTTGGCTTATATGATAAAGAAAAGTACGGAGAAAATTAAGTCATACATCGTGGAAATGGGAAAAAAATATGTTAATGGTCTATAAAAGGCCAAAAATCCATAAATTTATTATTTTGGATTGTTCTTGTATCTGACTGACTGGCATCTGGCCGTCTTGACAGACGATAGTTTAGTTAGTTAGTTAGTTAGTCGAGGTTCCAGCTTCACGGCAACGGGTCGTCCCCATTATGCTCCATTCCTGTGCCAGTGAATATCACACAAAATGCTCCCCACTGTCAAATGTGAAAAGTGGAATAGACAGGAGTCTCGGCAATCCAACAACCCGCACATGCACACTGTGCATAATGCCGCGGCAAGAATGCCAACACAAAAGTCTTCCACGAAAACCACAGTTCATCGTCGATGGACTCGGCTGTCACCAGAAAGACCTTACTGATCCGGGTTTTCTCAAATTGCTTGGTATTTTTCCGCAGGGAGACACGCCGAAAGTGTCGCATAAAGCACGAACTCCGTAGCTTCAGCGCCGACTCCCAGGAGTCTCCTGAAAAATGCACTCGCGAACCGAAAAGGAAAATCATCAATTCAGCAACAGCCGGTAGCCATTGTTCCGAAAAAATAGTTCACTGTACAGGACAGATATAAAAGCATTCCACGCGAATTTCACAGCTCACAGTATCGCCCTCGCACTTACTCAGTAGCAGGGCGACGGAACCAAACGATAGTTTGTTACACTGTGCTTTAAGAAGACATAATAACTACAACACATGGCGGTAGCGAATATAACTAGTTAGATCACTTCACGTAATAAATGTTCGTCCACAGTGGATGCATGTGAACACATGGTCATTTCCACCATTACACACCTTATTAGTCTCACACGCTCAGTGTGTGACCTATCTGCAATCATTTTCTCCTTTATCTTTATTCCTTTTATGATCGTTTCTCTCCATGCAACACAATCAGCGGCGATTTTCTCCCAAAGTGCAATATTAATGCATGTATCAATCATGTCCCGCTTACACACATCTTTGTATCTTAATAGAGACCGACACCGAGATTCTTGTATCCCGACAGTGATTAAGGATAGACTGACTTATCCGCACTTGTTCTAACTATGGCCACCAGCAGAGGTGGTCATCACAATGACAGACCGGCACTTGGAACCTCATGGGGCGGCTCTTGCTCCTGGGGAACACATACAGGAACTCGGAACCTCATGGGGTGGCTCTTGCTCCTGAGGAACCCGTAGAGGAACTTGGAACCTCATGGGGCGGCTCTTGCTTCTGGGGAACACTTAGAGGAACTTCGAACCTCATGGGGCGGCTCTTGCTCCTGGGGAACACGTAGAGGAACTTGGAACCTCATGGGGCGGCTCTTTCTCCTGGGTAACACATACAGGAACTTGGAACCTCATGGGGCGGCTCCTGCTCCTCGGTGTATCCTGAGCCCTAAAGTAATTAAGCAAATTTTTCAATAATCAGTACACTCAAATACACATTTTCACAGCTTGTTAATATGCAATGCGTAATTACCCCCTCCCCCACCCCCTTTTTTATTAAAAAAACTTAACATATACAAAAGTTAATTGCATATCCTTTACAAGACGTTGCAGTCAACACCAGCATGTTTTGCTGTTGTGATCTCTTGACAAGTTTACGTTCAGTAGATTGCCAATTCTTTCTGAACGACCGGCACCCATACCATTTCGTTTAAAAAAAGCCAACGCAACGCGGGCTGCTGCCAAATAGCGCGTAGCTGTTTCGAATGCAGGTATGCGGGATCACAAACTGCGTCCGTAAAACCTTCGCTAGCGAACCGGCATTTAACATATGATGAATGTAATTATCGCTGTTTTTTAACATCGTTATTGTTATTATTTCTATTATTTCATCCAGGAAAACAAAAATGTGATAGGTCGGTACCAGGCCATATACCTTTATAAAAGAATGGATCTGGCTTCTCACCCTTGTGTCTGAGATCAAAATGTAGTATCTGCACTTGATCTTGCTAGGGCCACCAGCAGAGGCGGTGATCTGAATGACACATACGGACGTGGGACCAGGTGGGGCGGCTATGGCCCAGGGAAAACTCGAGCCCTTATTTATAAAAACAAAAACTTTGAGAGTTATCTATAAACCATTACACTCTTTGGACAATAATCACCTTCTAATTAATATCAGCCGGTCTCTCTGGCCGAGGGGTTACAACACTTTCTCCGTAATCCCGTTTATCACGCAGAGTCTCGTAGCGGGCGAGAGCTGGAGGCGGTTCGACCCCCGCTGGTGACTTGCGGGATAACTGAGCCGGCCGCTCAGAAAGCAATGGCAAACTACTGAGCGTAATCTTGCCAATGAAATCAACAGACAGCTGAAAGATGCTGCTGTTGACAGCGATGTCCTGTAAAGGATATGCGAATTTAAAAAAAAAAAAAAAATTATACCATGTGAGTGTAAAACCGTGATCAGCAGATATTTGTGGCTGGCTCAGTCACAGGACTATTAATCTGAACCAGGGATTGACCCTAATATAACCCCTCTTTGACGTTGAACGGAGTAGAGGTAACTATATTCCAAAGGGTAAAAGAAAAAAAAAATGATGAACTTTGGGAAAACCAACATGAAAACTTTATTTCGTATACAACATTCAACATTTTTACACATTCGCTTCCATCCATCTATTAAACTGAAGACGTTACCAGGATTCGATTGGATAATTCTAAAAGATACTGAAAGTTTGCTTGTTTGTTTGTTTGATTTTTTTTTATTTTGGTGTTTTGTTTTGGAATTGCAGTTACCGAAAACAAAAATTTATCAATATGATTTCAAACATCGCTACATTTGGCGTTGCAGAATAATAAATTGTATGCAGTCATTACACAAACATTTAGGGAATCTTGCTGCATTTGACGCATGAGTTCTTGTTGTATTTGCGTAAAGGAAAACACACATAGCAACTTGTAAATACACACCGTTTTATACGAAATAAAACTACATTAAATAGAAGACACGTAATTAAAATAGTGTAAAGGTACATAATAACAATAGATTTTTTCCCCATAAGGAACATTATTGAAAGTAGCATAAGTGTATTATATGATTTAATAATTGTAATATCTATCCCATTTTTAAAAATAAAATGTCTATCGAAATTAATGACAATTATATACAGCATAAATGAATGGATAATAATTGTAAGTGATCTTCAACGACTTTGTACAAGCAAAGGCTTTATTTTACATGCTTGAGAAGTTTACAACACATTACAAATGTTTTCTTCACGATGTTAAATCAAATGTTATCTTACTATTATAGCGCAAATCGACCCTTATATTGTATTTTTGTCTTAATATTCAGCACTGTGAATTGTTTCAGGACATTTTGGCTAAGATCAGAGTGTAGAAAGAAACATTGTGGGAACTCATCATCATCAAGAGCCATGCCGTTGGCCGGCGGTCATGGCTGTTCTCTTGCCATCAAGCTTGCCTGTTGTGCTCATCAAATGTCCAAACAATCTTGACTGTCTAAGACTAATTTCTCCAATCAATCCCCCATTTTCATTTGTCCCTTGAAGGACTGTCTCATTTAATTTTCTGCCCATCCATGGTATTCTTTGTATTTTTCTCAAAAACCACATTTCCATCGCAAGTAGATGTTTCTCAGCTTGTCCATTATTTGTCCATGTTTCACACGTATACAAGAATATGGGCTCCATATAGCACTTCAGCACTCTTTTTCTCACTACAATTAACAACGTTTTGTTGGTAATTTATGTTTTCTATTTTGCAAAAGGCCACCTTTGTCATGGCAATTCTTGATCTAATTTCTGCAAGGCATCTTCCATCAGATGTTACAACTGTTCCGAGATAGTTATTTTGATTCACATGTTTAAGAATATTTCCATTCACTTGGATGTTGCGATGTGGTATTTCTTTCTTCTCGGAGACGATCATAATCTCTGTTTTCTTAGAATTCAATTTCAAACCTAGATTCTCTCAGTGTACAATAACCGCATTCACCAAATGTTGTAGATCATGTTAATTGTCAGCAATCAATAATATATCGTCCGTATATCTTATATTATTGATGTTTTGTGGGAACTAAGGGGTCTTAAAAATATAATATCTGTTATTGTATCACGACAGTGATTAAAGGTAGACTTATCTGTACATGACCATCAGCTTACTACAGTCATAATTATTACGATTATCATTATTTTTATTTGTTTATAGTTGCATTTTGAAAGGATCAGTTCGTGAAGGTGACATCCTGACACTTCTGGGGTCTGAAAGAAAACCTAGAAGATTAAGATAAAGATATTATAGATTCAAGAAATGAAGGCAATAGTGGGCTCTCTTAGATGATGCATCCAATTCATTTTGTGAATTGTGTTTTACTGAACACATTAAACGTGTTTTATCATTTAAAAAAAAACAAAAAAACAATTGTCCGGCCTGTAAAAGGTCCACAACAAAAACCGGCACATGAGACGGCTACGGCTGCTGGGAATAACCGCGAACCCTTATTAAAAAAAATAATATAAATAAATCCTTAATTTTCAGCACTTTGGGTTATTTCAAGACGATGGGCTAAGATCAAAGGCACATAGTGGAACTCATATCATCCCATCTCCTCTTGTATCTTGCGGCGTTGAGGTGAAGTATAAACAGTGGGACAGTGCCCGTTCATGGGCTTCATGTATCGAGATTACTTGTTAGTTTTCCTGCGAGCAGTATAAAAATCCCCTGATGGTTTGCTAGGCCAGACGCAGGGTTAGAACAATCTGACCAACGGAAGTCCGTCCCCGCTCGCGAGCCAGAACCTCGTTGCCCCATGACCTCGCGGACAGGGTTTCCAGGTCTACACCACGAGGGGGTGGGTTAGACTTGTGTAGACTGCGGGTCATCGGCAGGTTAATAATTTTCTCTGTTCACCTCTCCTGGGAGAGGCTAGCCGATCCGAACCCTGCTGGCAGCAGGGCCAGGCGCAGTCCACACCTTGTAGACCCTAGTGGGACTAAAAGGCCTTAAATAACAATGTAGTTTAGGTTCTTGTATCAGGACATAAGTAGATGCGGTTGTTGCACACAGTGAACAACCAAGGTTGGAATTAGATTGTAAGAAGACACAGATTATGGTCGTCAGTAGGAAGAAGGAATTACCGGAATGTAATATGCAGGTAAATGGGAATACTCTTAAGCAAGTGAATCGGTACAATTATCTCCGAACAGTCATAACATCTGATGGGGGATGCCTTGAATAGATTTGAACAAGAATCGCCATGGTGAATGTAGCCTTTTGCAAGATGGAAAACATGCTGAACAATAAAATGTTTTCATTTGCAATGTAGCTTAGTCTCAAGTGCACCCGTTTGGATTACTATATCACGAAGAATGATACGGAGAACACGAAGCCATAAACAGTGGAAATAGGAAAACAAAATGTGTCCTGACAGTAAAAGGCAAAATATCCTTAAATTAATCACTTTGGATTGTTTCACGGCAATTAGGCTAAGATCAAAGTGTAGCTTCTGTTCTTGTATCTGACTGACTGGCACTTGGCCGTCTTGACAGACGATAGTTTGTTACATTGTGCTTCAAGAAGGCATAACAACTACAACCCATGGCGGTAGCGAATGTGACTGATCAGAACAATTCGCGCTGTAAATGTTCATCCACAATGGATGCATGTGAACATATGGTCATTTCCATCCTTACAAACCATCTGACGTCTCACACGCCCAGTTTGTGATCTATGTGCAACCATTTTCTTTCTTGTCTTTATACCATTTGTGATTTTTGCCTTCCATGCAACACGATCAGCGGCTACTTGCTCCCAAGTACAATATGAATGATTGTATCAATCATGTCCGGCGTACACATATCTTTGTATCGTAGTAGAGGCCGGCCCTGAGATTTCGTGTATCACGACAGTGATTAAGGGTAGACTGACTTATCTGCACTTGATCTGGCCATGGCCACCAGCAGAGGCGGTCATCACAATAACATACGGGGCTTGGAAACTCATGGGCGGCTCTTGCTCCTGGGCAACACATACAGGAACTTGGAAACTCATGGGGCGGCTGTTGCTCCTGAGGAACACATACAGGAACTTGGAAACTCATGGGACGGCTCTTGCTCCTGGAGAACACACACAGGAACTTGGAAACTCATGGGGCGGCTCTTGCTCCTGAGGAACACATACAGGAACTTGGAAACTCATGGGGCGGCTCTTGCTCCCGGGGAACACATACATGAACTTGGAAACTCATGGGGTGGCTCTTGCTCCTCGCGAACACATACATGAACTTGGAAACTCAAGGGGCGGCTCTTGCTCCTGGAGAACACATACATGATCTTGTAAGCTCATGCGGCGGCTCTTGCTCCTGGAGAACACATACATAAACTAGGAAACTCATGGGGCGGCTCTTGCTCCTGGAGAACACATACATAAACTAGGAAACTCATGGGGTGGCTCTTGCTCCTGGAGAACACATACATAAACTTGGAAACTCATGGGGCGGCTCTTGCTCCTGGAGAACACATACATAAACTTGCAAACTTATGGGGCGGCTCTTGCTCATGGAGAACACATACAGGAACATGGAAACTCATGGGGCGGCTCTTACTCCTGGGGAACATATACAGGAACTTGGAAACTCATGGGGCTGCTCTTGCTTCTAGGGAACACATGCAGGAACTTGGAAACTCATGGGGCGGTTCTTGAGAGTAGAGTAGCACTGCCTAAAGCCAACCTGTTGTGGCACAAGAATGTTTTCACTTTCAATGTACCACTGTAGTCTGTGATTGATGATGCGTTCCAGTGTTTTGCAGAGACAGCTGGTGAGGCTAATTGGTCTGTAGCTGGTAGGGAATGGAACTATCTTTCCCTGATTTTAGGAGGGGTATCATGATTGCTTCTCTCCAGGCTTGTGGAACACTGCCTAAGTTCCAGGTGTTATTGAAGATCTGTAACAGCTTTGATTTGGGTTATGTTCCTAGGTTTCTGATCATTTCATTGAAGATACCATCAGCTCCTGGTGACTTTCTCATTTTCAGTTTTGATATGGCTAGCTCCAGTTCGCTGATTGTGATAGGTGCCTCCAGAAACTCATGCACTATTTCCTTCTGTCCTGTATGTTGTCGTTTCTCTCGAATTTCTAGTTGTTTCTCTGGACTAATTTCGATATAGTTATCTTGTGCGAATGAGTCAGCTGCTTGCTTTCCTGTTAAGATGTTTCCATCTTTATGTAGTGCAATTTTTAAGTTTTTCCCTGAACCCTCATCGTTAAGCTGTTTTATTAGCTTCCACAACTTCCTTGTGTCTCTTTCAAAGTTCAGTGACTCTGTTTTCTCCTGTCAGCTTTTCCGTCTAGCCTGATGCTGGGCCCTTTGAAATTTGGCTTTTGCTGCTGGTATTTATTGTGGTGCTCTTACAATTTATTTCTATCCGCAGTTGTTCACTGTGTGCAACAACCGCATCTACTAATCATTGTAGATTCTGCTCATTGTCTGCAATCAATACTGTATCATTTGCATATCTAATGTTATTGATGTTTTACTGACTCGGTCACATGATTATTAATCTGAGCCAGTGATTGACCCTAATATAACCCCTCTTTGACGTTGAACAGTGTAGGGGTAATGGTAAAATTGAAATCGTAGAAGAGTTTAAAAAAAGAATCAATGCACATTAGGCAAACCCATATGGAAACCTTATTTCAAATACAACATTCAACATTTGTACACATTCGCTTCCGTCCATCGATTGAACTGGAGAATTTACGAGGATTCATTGGGTAATTCTAAAAGATACTGCACGTTTTGTTTTTTTTAAAATTGCAATTACCGAAAACATCCATCCATCCATCATGTGCCATGCCGGTAAGCGTGGTCGGTCATATTTTGCCATCTCACTCGATCACCAGAGTCGTGGATCAGCTCTGTGTTTCTGTCTCGACCATGCCACGAGGCCAAGCCATCCAGGTACTTGCATCTAGGTCTTCCTCTTGGTCTGTTCCATTCGATCTTACCGGTTGTCACCAAGTTCTCCAGATCATTTCTTCTCATAACATGGCCAAATATTTTTGACTGTCTGCGTCTAATGTCTCTAATCAGTTTACGATCTTCATTTGTTTCTTGAAGGACTTGTTCATTGGTCTTTCTGGCTGTCCGTGGTATTCTTTGCATTTTCCTCAGAAACCACATTTCTACAGCCATCAGATGTTTTTCAGCTTGACTGCTCATTGTCCAAGCTTCACATCCATATAAAAGTACAGGTTCTATGTTGCACTTTAACACTCTTTTTCTCGTTTTAATTGACATATTTTATTGGTCAGTATGTTTCTCATCTTGCTAAAGGCTACTTTCGCTATGGCGATTCTTGTTCTAATCTCTTCAAGGCATCTCCCATTAGATGTTATTACTGTTCCAAGATAATTGCACCTATTCACTTGTTGAGGAATATCCCATTTACTTGTATATTACATTGTGGTATTTCGTTCTTCCTAGTGACGACCACAATCTGTGTCTTTTTACAATTTAATTCTAATCCTAGTTGTTCACTGTGTGTAACAACCGCATCTACTAAATGTTGCAGGTCCTGTTCATTGTCTGCAATCAAGACTATCATCTGCATATCTAATGTTATTGACCAAAAACAACAATTTATCAATATAAATTCAAACATCGTTGCATTTGCCGTTTAAGAATAATAAATATTATGTAGTCATTACACAAACGTTGCTGCGTAAGAACAGAAACAGGCAACTCTGACTGGTTCTCAGTCGAAACAGGAGTGAAACAGGGTTGTGTCTTATCACCGATGCTTTTTTGGAATAGCTATCGATTGGGTCATGCGCAAATGCACAAACAACACAAATATGGGTATCCATTGGGTTGACAAAATTCTAGAAGACCTGGACTTTGCCGACGACATAGTGCTTTTGAGTTCAACACACCCAGATGCCCAAGAGAAAATAAACCACCTCCAATATGTTTCAGGGCAAATTGGTCTCCAAATTAACACCACAAAAACAAAGACTATTGATCTTACCAACAGTTCAGATGACACCAAATTGAACATCTACGTTCTTGAAAAAGTCAACAGCTTCACATACCTAGGAAGCAAAATGACATCTACAGGGGACTTAACACCAGAAATATAATCTAGAATCGCACTGGCATCTAGTGCCTTCAATAAACTATCAAACATCTGGAAGTCAAAGACACTCAGCAAACACACAAAACTTAACATCTTCAACTCTTGTGTGATTCCAGTGTTAACATATGGATGTGAAAGTTGGAAATCAACGGTAGCTTTAGATAAAAAATTAGACAATTTTGAGAACAAATGTCTTAGAAGACTTCTAAACATCCACTGGACAGACTTCAGAACTAATTCACAAATAAGACAAGAGACTAAGCAAGATACATTATCCAATTTCATAAGAAGACGCCGTTGGAACTACATCAGCCATGTACTCAGAATGGACAAGTCAAGACTCCCCTACCAAGCCCTCATATGGTCACCAGTAGGGAAAAGAAAATGGGGAAGACCAAGAGAGACCCTGCGTAGAACCATCATTAGAGAAGGCTCGTTCAATGGCCAAGTAAATATCCAAGATCTTCAACAGGTGGCAGCGAACCGCCAAGCATGGAGAGACAGGACTTCTGCCCTATGCGCCGCCTTAGGCTCAAGAGGAAAGACTAACTAGACTAACTAAGTCATTACACAAACAGTTAGAGAATGTTGCTGAATTTGACGTCTGGGTTCTTGTTGTATTTGCAAATGTAAAGAAAAACACACATTACATTTTGTAGATGCACACTGTTTTGTACGAACTAAAACCACACGAAAATGAAGACGTATTGAAATTAAAGGGAAGGGACATAACACATCAGCTTTTCCTTCCTAAGGAACATTACTGAAAGTAGCAAAAATGTGTTATATGATTTAAATAATTGTGATATGTATCTAATATGTTTATACAATTTTAATAGAAATTAATGACAGTCATTTACGTAATAAATAATGTGATAATAACTGTAGTGATCTTCAATGAATATTTTTAAAGTAAAGGCTTCTTTTTACACACGTGAAAATTTTAGAACATAATTGGTTTGTTTCACCTCGATATTACATCAAAGGTTTTTATATTTACTATAGCACATTTTGATCTACGTGAATGTGTATTTTTGTCAGGCCTGTAAAAGGTCAATAATCCTTAATATTCAGCACTTTGGACTGTTTCGCGGCATTTTGGCTAAGATCAAAGGGTACATAACGGGAACTCATCATTATCAAGTGCCATGCCGGTGGGTGAGTGGTCATGGCTGCTCTCTTGCCATCAAGTTTGCCAGTTGTCACCAAATGTTCAAGTTCATTTCTCCTCATCAAATGTCCAAACAATCTTGACTGTCTATGTCTAATTTCTCCAATCAGTCCCTCGTTTTTCATTTGTCTCTTGAAGGACTATCTCATTTGATTTTATGTCCATCCACGGTATTCTTTGCATTTTTTTTCAAAAAAAAAAAAAAAAAAAACCCACATTTCCCATGCTATTAGATGTTTCGCAGCTTGTCCATTAATTCTCCATGTTTTACACGCATACAACAATATGGGTTCCATGTAGCATGTCAACACTCTTTTTCTCACTGCAATTGACAAGTTTTTATTTTGTACGTAAGTTTTCTAATTTGCAAAGGCATTTCTTGATCTAACCTCTGCAAGGCATCTTCCATCAGATGTTACGACTGTTCCGAGATAGTAATATCGATTCACCTGTTTAAGAATATTTCCATTTACTTGGATATTATAATGCGGAATTTCTTTCTTCTTGGAGACGACCGCAATCTCTGTTTTCTTACAATTAAATTCCAAACCTAGTTTCTCAATGTGTACAGTTACTGTATCAATCAAATGTTGTCAGAAATCAATACTGTATCGACCGAATATCTTAAATTATTGATGTTTTGGGGAACTAAGAGGCCTTAAAAAATGTGTTATTTGTTATTGTGTCACGACAGTGATTAAAATTAGACTTATCTGTACATGATCACTGAGTGACTGACTGACTGTCTGACTGACTGACTGACTGATTGACTAGCTGACTGACTGATTGACTGACTGACTGACTGACTGACTGACTGGCACCTTGCCAAGTTGACAGACGATAGTTCGTAAAATGGAGTTAAACCTCTCCATATTACAAAGCCTGGGCTGAATTTAGAGCTGATGTGTTGCCCATGCAGCATGATCCCCCTCTCGGCCTGCCTAGTTTATTCCAGAGGAAAGGTAAAACCAATACGCCTTAAACAAGACAAACTGCAGAAGCTACCGGATCAGCAAAGCAATACTCTAACTACCGTCCAAGGCTCAGGGCATGGTTTGCCCTGCCTTGACATTTAGTCTTTAGGGTGCAATTCCTAGAACTAGGGTAAGGATTGTACCCTCCAAATAGCATTCCTCCGCCCAAAGCCGTGGGCACAATGTGGGGTGTCGGGTTTGGTGAGCGCCACCCAACATTCGGCGCTAACAGAAAGCAGATAGTACCGTCTACTGTCATACGGTAGCTCAGTCATATTTTACTAAGACCCAGACTAAGCGAATGTGTACAAATGTTGAATGTTGTATATGAAATAAGGTTTCCATATGGGTTTGCCCAATGTGCATAGATTCTTTTTTTAAACTCTTCTATGATTTCGATTTTACCATTAACCCTACACTGTTCAACGTCAAAGAGGGGTTATATTAGGGTCAATCACTGGCTCAGATTAATAATCATGTGACTGAGTCAGTAAAACATCAATAACATTAGATATGCAAATGATACAGTATTGATTACAGACAATGAGCAGAATCTACAATAATTAGTAGATGCGGTTGTTGCACACAGTGAACAACTGCGGTTAGAAATAAATTGTAAGAGCACCACAATAAATACCAGCAGCAAAAGCCAAATTTCAAAGGGCCCAGCATCAGGCTAGACGGAAAAGCTGACAGGAGAAAACAGAGTCACTGAACTTTGAAAGAGACACAAGGAAGTTGTGGAAGCTAATAAATCAGCTTAACGATGAGGGTTCAGGGAAAAATTCAAAAATTGCACTACATAAAGACGGAAACATCTTAACAGGAAAGCAAGCAGCTGACCAATTTGCGGACTCATTCGCACAAGATAACAATATCGAAATTAGTCCTGAGAAACAACAAGAGATTCGAGAGAAACGACAACATACAGGACAGAAGGAAACAGTACATGAGGTTCTGGAGGCACCTATCACAATCAGCGAACTGGAGCTAGCCATATCAAAACTGAAAATGAGAAAGTCACCAGGAGCTGATGGTATCTTCAATGAAATGATCAGGAACCTAGGAACAGAGGCCAAAGCAAAGCTGTTACAGATCTGCAATAACAGTTGGACCTAAGGCAGTGTTCCACAAGCCTGGAGAGAAGCAATCATGATACCCCTCCTAAAATCAGGGAAAGATGGTTCCATTGCCTCTAGCTACAGACCAATTAGCCTCACCAGCTGTCTCTGCAAAACACTGGAACGCATCATCAATCACAGACTACAGTGGTACATTGAAAGTGAAAACATACTTGTGTCACAACAGGTTGGCTTTAGGCAGTGCTACTCTACGGAAGATCAGGCAACCTATTTCTCTCAAGAAGTTGAGGATGCATTCCAAGAGAAGAAGCTGGTACTTGCGGCATGGATAGATCTGAAGAAAGCCCTTGACAAAGTCTGGAAAGGTCTTATGAAGAAACTGAGAAACTGTAAAGTCAATGGAAGAATGTATAAATGGGTGAAAGCATACTTGCACAACAGAAGAGCCCGAGTACAGATAAACGGTCTCAAGAGCAAGAAAGTACTATTGCGTCACGGTCTTCCCCAGGGCGGAGTCCTGTCCCCCACACTTTTTCTAATCTTCATCAATGATCTTGTTGCTAATCTACCCGATGGAATTAAAGCGGCAATGTACGCTGATGGCTTTGTTTTGTGGCGCGCAAATGACCATGCACCAGTGGCCACCATATTGCCACAGTGAGCTGTAGATACATTCGTTACATGGGCGGATGGATGGTGTGTCAGCATAAACACTGACAAGTGCAGCACCACTCTATTTACCCTCTCTCCGAAACAAAAAGGAAGGATCATCCAGTTAAATGGAACGCCCTTAAGAGAAGATAAAGAACCAGCATACCTTGGTGTAACATTTGATGACAGGCTGACATGGAGAAATCATATCAAAACAGCTGTAGCAAACGCCAGAAGGAAAATAGCCATCCTGAAAAAGCTAAGTGTAACCACATGGGAAGCCAGTGGGAGAATACTTAGCAAAAGTGTACGGGTCAACTGCGTGGTGTTCAGCATTAAAAACCACACTACAAGAGCTGGACAAGGTGCAAATTCAAGCTCTTAGGGACATCACAGGAGGGATGAGATCAACCCCTATAGTAGCAGTGGAGAAAATGGGGAGGACCCAAGCACTGAGAGAACGCAGAGATACAAAAACACTAATACAAGCAGACAAGTTCCTCAGCTTGCCAGGCCACCCTATGAAGAACCGATTTGAAAATTTAGCTATGGGGCGGTTGAAAAGAGTCTTGTGTCTTTTGTCCACCGGGCCAGGCGACACTGCAGAGAAACCACCGATTTTCCCACGTTTGGTATCCCACTGACAACAGTTCCAGAGTGAACTCCATGGAAAGATGAACGTGGACTGTCGCTGCAGATCCGGACAAAAGTGAGGGGAATATTTGACAGGGAAGAACAGAACAGTGTGCAGCGCAGAACAGCCACTCTCAGCTTCCTTAATGACGAATACCCACAGGACCTCTGGATCCGAGTCTACACAGATGGGTCAGCGCAAAATGCTGTTCGAAATGGAGGAGCGGGAGTGTATATAGAATACCCAATTAATACTAGAGACACGGCCAGGTTTCCAACAAGAAAGTACTGCCATAACTATGATGCTGAAACTGAGGCAATCAAGATAGCAATAGAGAAATTACAAAATACCAGCCATGGTACACAACCTGTGGTGATATTGACAGATGCAAAATCAGTAATAGAGGCACTCCTGCCTGGGAAATTACCAGTTTTACTACTTTCTAATTTACACTACTTTCTTAACTTAGCAGTAAGCATAAGGTCACCATACAGTGGATACCATCCCAATGTGGAGTACCCGGAAAAAGACAGAGCTGATCGATTGGCTAGGGAAGGAGCAAAAGAAGAACAGCTTGATTTGCCCATTGCATTCCACCAAAAGAACAGAATCATCAAATCAGTCAGAAGGCCACCAAGACGACTACCACGTCAATCAATCAATCAATCAATCAATCAATCAATCAATCAATCAATTATTCAAGCAATTGAACAAATCAACTAACATAGCCACTAATCAACCAACCACCCAATAAATCAAGCAAGAAGTCAAACAATGAACTAGCCACCCAAACAGTCACCAAACTAATCAACCTAGCAACCAACCATTCAACCAATCAACCTATCAACCAACTATTACACCAATCAACAAACAAATCAACAAACCAATAACCACCAAACCAACCAATCAACCATTTACCCGACCAACAACTTCCAGTTTTGTTAATCTTAATGCATGATTGCTTCGAAGCCATGTTTCACAGCCGTTGCGTGCTTGTGTTGGCGATGAAGCCCAATCCATATGCAATGCCTGGGTATTTGTTTCTAATGGTTGAGGTTAACCGACTCAGTTTTGTTATATACGTCGATACGTCTTATACGAATGATAGCATGCACACATATTTATGTTTGTTGTTGTCATGGCATCACTAACCATTCAGAGTAGAGGTTAAACAGCATTAATTGATTAAGTGCCATGGGATGATTAATCGCCTTAAACGACTTCCTTTATCAGCCATTGGCTTACATATCCGTGAAAAACTAGCATTGCATCATAATAAAACATATTTTCCTCAATATTAACAACTTTTAGGTCATAACTGTTACGGGCCCTTAATTCCCATTTTCTGCCGTCCATTTTTATCTGGTCGAAACCTATTTTTTGTTTGGCGCTGAATCTGTTAACAACTAATAGCACAACAAAATGAAGAAACCACATTCAGGTTATTCAGAAGACACATCTTTCCTGTTGTGGACCATTTTGTAAACACCAAAGAAGACAATCGAGGCTTAACTGATTCAGTGCTGACGGATAATATATCGCCACATGTTACTTCTCGTTTAGACAGTAGGATGATATATCGCCATACTAGGGTTACCGTATTATTTGTTTCGTTTCGCGGTATCTTCCACAATTTTAATGCTCAGTGAATGGAAATTTACATTATAATACTTGTTGATTTGATTGTGTACCATGTTTGGTCCAAACCGACGTTTTGCTTGGCACTGAATCAGTTAAAGTTGTAGAAACAGTATTAGAATGCCGTGAACCAGGAAGAAGACAAATACTGATATACTACAAGATTTGAGCATCGAAGACAGCTGGCTCATAGACATGACTGTGTCTCAGAAACTGAAATACGTTGGCCACATTAAAGGGCACAACAGTTTAGAAAGTGTGGTTCCTAGAAGGAGAAGTCTGAGTCGACTTGCTGATTGGCTACAGCTGAGGGCTCCCATTATTATTATTATAATATATTTCTTTCTCCATATTCGTTTTATCTGTTTGAATTACCTTTGTCTTTCTAATGTTAGAAAGAAAGGTAGGTTAATCTCATATGCACCTGTTTGGCTTATATCATAAAGAAAATTACGGAGAACAAAAAGTCATAAACAGTGGAAAGAGTAAAAAATAATGTCCCTGGCCTATAAAAGTTCAAAAATCATTATATTCATAACTGGCACCAGACGACAGATTGTGACATTGTGCTTCAAGAAGGCATAATAACTACAACCCATGGCGGTAGCGAATGTGACTGATCAGACCCATTCGCGATGTAAATGTTCGTCCACAATGGATGCACGTGAATACATGGTCATTTACACCATCACGCACCATCTTACGTTTGACACGCTCAGTGTGTGACATATCTGCAATAATTTTCTCCTTTGTCTTTATTTCATTTCTGATCGTTACCCTCCATGCAACACGATCAGCGGAGATTCGCTCCCAACGTGCAGTAGCAATGCCTGTATCAGTCATGTCTCGCTTACACACATCTTTGTATCTTAGTTGAGACCGAAAACGAGATTCTTGTATCACGAAAGTGATTAAGGGTCTGCACCTGATCTGGCCAGGGCCACCAGCAGAAGTGGTCATCACAATGACAGACAGGGACTTGGAACCTCATGGGCCGGCTCTTGCTTCAGGGAAACACATATAGGGACTTGGAACCTCATGGGCCGGCTCTTGCTTCAGGGAAACACATACAGGGACTTGGAACCGCATAGGGCGGTCTGGCCCCTGGGGAAACCCCGAGCCTGACAATAATTAGGCACAATTTATTAATAATCAGCACACTTGAACGTAATTACACCTCTCCACCTTACTTAACATATAAAAACAAGTTAGTTGCATATCCTTTACAGGACGTTGCAGTCAACACCAGCATGTTTTGATGTTGTGATCTCTTGGCAAGTTTACGTTCATTAGTTTGCCATAGCTTTCTGAACGACCGGCTCCCCTACCACTTCGTAAAAAAACCCAATGCAACGCGGTCTGCTACCAAATCGCCCACAGCTGTGTTTCGATCGCGAACCGGGTCCGTATCACCTTCGACAGCGAGCCGTAACATATGATGAATGTAATTATCGCTGTTTTTCAACATTGTTATTGTTATTGTTATTATTTCTATTATTTCATCCAGGAAAACAAGAATGTGGTGGCTCGGTATTAGGCCATATACCTTTATGAAAGAATGGATCTGGCTTCTCAGCCCTTTGGCTAAGATCAAAGTATAGTATCTGAACTTGACCTTGCCAGGGCCACCAGCAGAGGCGGTGTTCCGAAGGACACACAGGGACTTGGGACTTGGTAGGGCGGCTTTGGCCCTGGGGAATCTCGTGCCCTTATTACAAGGAAAATTAAAACTTATGCATTACCCTCTTTGGACAACAATCACCTTCAAATTAATAAGCTTGTGAGGGTAACACCGTGGGCAACTGCTATTTGTGACTAGCTCGGTCACATGATTATTCATCTGAGCCAGGGATGGACCCTAATATAACTTCTCTTTGACGTTGAACAGGGTAGGGGTAATGGCATAATCGAAATTGTAAAAGAAAAAAGTCGATGCACTTTGTGCAAACCAATATGAATACCTTATTTCATATACAACATTCAACATTTTTACACTTTCATTCCCGCCCATCTATTGAACTGGAGAATTTACGAGGATTCGAGTGGGAAATTCTAAAAGATACTGTACGTGTTTTTTTTTTTATTGCAATTACCGAAAACAACAATTTATCTATATGAATTCAACGATCGCTACATTTGCCGTTTCAGAATAATAATAGTATGCATTCATTACACAAAAATTTAGATAATCTTACTGCATGTGATGTCTGGGTTCTTGTTATATTTGCAAATGTAAAGGAAAACACACAAAGCACCTTGTAAATACATACTGTTTTGTACAACATAAAACCACATTGAACGGAAGGCATTTATTAAAATAGTGGCAAGGGACATAATAACAAATCCCTTTTTTTTCAAAGGAACATTACTGATAGCGGCATAAATGTATTATATGATTTAAATAATTGTGATATGTATCTAATTTGTTATAAAATTTTAAAGAAATTAAGTGACAGTTTATATGCAGCATAAACAACAGAAAAAGTATCTGTAACTGATCTTTAGAGACTTTGTAAAAGTAAAGGTTTTATTTTGCCTGCATGGTAATTTTACAACATATTTATTTTATTCTTCCTTGATACTACATCATTTGATTTTATTCTTTTGATAGCACTAGTAATATAAACATTTTGGTGTATTTTTGTCAAGCCTGAAAAAGGCCAAATATCCTTAATATATAACACTGTGGATTGTTTCACGGCATTTTGGCTAAGATCAAATCAAAGCGTAGAAAGGCACATAGTGGGAACTCATCATCATCAAGTGCCATATTTGTGGGCAGGCGGTCATGGTTGCTCTCTTGCCATCAAGCTTGCCAGTTGTCATCAAATGTTTTAAGTCCATTTCTCATAAAATGTCCAAACAATCTTGAATGTCTACCTCTAATTTCTCAAAGCAAACCCCCTTTTTCATTTGTCTCTTGAACTGTCAACTGTCATTTACTGCCAATATAGTACCTTGCGGTAATGGCAGAGGGTTGTCTCTTGAAGGACTGTCGAATTTAAATTTCTGTCCATCTATGGTATTCTTTACATTTTTCTCAAAAAAACCATATGTCCACAGCCATTGGATATTTCTCAGCTTGTCAATTAATTGTCCATGTTTCACACGCATTACGTCTATTTTCTCTAATACGTTTACGATTTGTATTAGTTTCTTTAGGAGTTGGCCATTTTTTTCTGTTTGTCCATGGTATTATTTGCATTTAATTACATAATGCGTGTAGTTTTTAAATATTCCAAAACCTGTCGTTGCTGCCTATAGTACCTTGTAGTGTAGGGCAGGGAGATCTTGAGGCTGAGGATTAAGACCGCCTGACTAGTGCAGTTACCCCTATAGAAGAAAACATCCACCGCCTTACCGAAGATTCGATCCCGCGTCTACCGAATGGGAACCCGAAGCTTTAGCCGATCAGCAAGTCGACTCAGACTTCTCCTTCTAGGAACCATACTTTCTAAACTGTTGTGCCCTTTAATGTGGCCAACCTATTTCAGTTTCTGAGACACAGTCATGTCTATGAGCCAGCTGTCTTCGATGCTCAAATCTTGTTGTATATCAGTATTTGTCTTCTTCCTGGTTCACGGCATTCTAATATTGTTTCTGCAACTTTAACTGATTCAGTGCCCAGCAGAACGTCGGTTTGGAACAAGTATTATAATGTAAATGTCCATTCACTGAGCATTAAAATTGTGGAAGATACAGGGAAACGAAACAAATAACACGGTGACCCTAGTATGGCGATATATCATCCTGCTGTCTAAATGAGAAGTGACATGTGGCGATATATTATCCTACTGTCTAAACGAGTTGTGACATGTGGCGATATATTATCCTACTGTCTAAACGAGAAGTGACATGTGGCGATATATTATCCTACTGTCTAAACGAGAAGTGACATGTGGCGATATATTATCCTACTGTCTAAACGAGAAGTGACATGTGGCGATATATTATCCTACTGTCTAAACGAGTTGTGACATGTGGCGATATATTATCCTACTATCTAAACGAGTTGTGACATGTGGCGATATATTATCCTACTGTCTAAACGAGTTGTGACATGTGGCGATATATTATCCTACTGTCTAAACGAGTTGTGACATGTGGCGATATATTATCCTACTGTCTAAACGAGTTGTGACATGTGGCGATATATTATCCTACTGTCTAAACGAGAAGTGACATGTGGCGATATATTATCCTACTATCTAAACGAGTTGTGACATGTGGTGATATATTATCCTACTGTCTAAACGAGTTGTGACATGTGGCGATATATCATCCTACTGTCTAAACGAGTTGTGACATGTGGCGATATATTATCCTACTGTCTAAACGAGTTGTGACATGTGGCGATATATTATCCTACTGTCTAAACGAGTTGTGACATGTGGCGATATATTATCCTACTGTCTAAACGAGAAGTGACATTGTGGCGATATATTATCCAACTGTCTAAACAAGAAGTGACTTGTGGCGATATATCATCCTACTGTCTAAACAAGAAGTGACATGTGGCGATATATTATCCTACTGTCTAAACGAGTTGTGACAGATGGCGATATATTATCCTACTGTCTAAACGAGTTGTGACATGTGGCGATATATTATCCTACTGTCTAAACGAGTTGTGACATGTGGCGATATATTATCCTACTGTCTAAACGAGAAGTGACATGTGGCGATATATTATCCTACTATCTAAACGAGTTGTGACATGTGGTGATATATTATCCTACTGTCTAAACGAGTTGTGACATGTGGCGATATATCATCCTACTGTCTAAACGAGTTGTGACATGTGGCGATATATTATCCTACTGTCTAAACGAGTTGTGACATGTGGCGATATATTATCCTACTGTCTAAACGAGTTGTGACATGTGGCGATATATTATCCTACTGTCTAAACGAGAAGTGACTTGTGGCGATATATTATCCAACTGTCTAAACAAGAAGTGACTTGTGGCGATATATCATCCTACTGTCTAAACAAGAAGTGACATGTGGCGATATATTATCCTACTGTCTAAACGAGAAGTGACATGTGGCGATATATTATCCTACTGTCTAAACAAGAAGTGACATGTGGCGATATATTATCCTACTGTCTAAACGAGTTGTGACATGTGGCGATATATTATCCTACTGTCTAAACGAGTTGTGACATGTGGCGATATATTATCCTACTATCTAAACGAGTTGTGACATGTGGCGATATATTATCCTACTGTCTAAACGAGTTGTGACATGTGGCGATATATTATCCTACTGTCTAAACGAGTTGTGACATGTGGCGATATATTATCCTACTATCTAAACGAGTTGTGACATGTGGCGATATATTATCCTACTGTCTAAACAAGAAGTGACATGTGGCGATATATTATCCTACTGTCTAAACGAGAAGTGACATGTGGCGATATATTATCCTACTGTCTAAACAAGAAGTGACATGTGGCGATATATTATCCTACTGTCTAAACGAGTTGTGACATGTGGCGATATATTATCCTACTGTCTAAACGAGTTGTGACATGTGGCGATATATTATCCTACTATCTAAACGAGTTGTGACATGTGGCGATATATTATCCTACTGTCTAAACGAGTTTGTGACATGTGGCGATATATTATCCTACTGTCTAAACGAGTTGTGACATGTGGCGATATATTATCCTACTGTCTAAACGAGTTGTGACATGTGGCGATATATTATCCTACTGTCTAAACGAGAAGTGACATGTGGCGATATATTATCCTACTATCTAAACGAGTTGTGACATGTGGTGATATATTATCCTACTGTCTAAACGAGTTGTGACACGTGGCGATATATCATCCTACTGTCTAAACGAGTTGTGACATGTGGCGATATATTATCCTACTGTCTAAACGAGTTGTGACATGTGGCGATATATTATCCTACTGTCTAAACGAGTTGTGACATGTGGCGATATATTATCCTACTGTCTAAACGAGAAGTGACTTGTGGCGATATATTATCCAACTGTCTAAACAAGAAGTGACTTGTGGCGATATATCATCCTACTGTCTAAACAAGAAGTGACATGTGGCGATATATTATCCTACTGTCTAAACGAGAAGTGACATGTGGCGATATATTATCCTACTGTCTAAACAAGAAGTGACATGTGGCGATATATTATCCTACTGTCTAAACGAGAAGTGACATGTGACGATATATTATCCTACTGTCTAAACAAGAAGTGACATGTGACGATATATTATCCAACTGTCTAAACAAGAAGTGACATGTGACGATATATTATCCAACTGTCTAAACAAGAAGTGACATGTGACGATATATTATCCTACTGTCTAAACAAGAAGTGACATGTGACGATATATTATCCAACTGTCTAAACGAGAAGTGACTTGTGGCGATATATTATCCTACTGTCTAAACAAGAAGTGACATGTGACGATATATTATCCTACTGTCTAAACAAGAAGTGACATGTGACGATATATTATCCTACTGTCTAAACGAGTTGTGACATGTGGCGATATATTATCCTACTGTCTAAACAAGAAGTGACATGTGGCGATATATTATCCTACTGTCTAAACGAGTTGTGACATGTGGCGATATATTATCCTTCAGCACTGAATCAGATAAGCCTCGATTGTCTTTTTTGATGTTTAAAAAATGGTCTACAACAGGAAAGACGTGACTTATGAACAACCTGAATGTGGTTTCTTCATTTTGTTGTGCTGTTAGTTGTTAACAGATTCAGCGCCAAACTAAAAGTAGATTTCGACCAGATATAAATGGACGGCAGAAAATGGGAATTAAAGGTCCGTAACAGTTATAACTTAGAAGCTGTTAATATTGTAGCAAATATGTTGTTTTATAATGCAATACTAGCTTTTCAGGGATATGTAAGCCCATGACATTTAGGACAGTTTTTGAAGGTGATTAGTCATCCCATGGCACTTAATCAGTTAGTGCTGTTTAACCTCTACTCTGATTGGGTAGTGATGCCCTGATAACAGCAAACATAAATATATATGTGCATGCTATCATTCGTGGACGTATATAAACATAACTGAGTCGGTTCACCTCAACCATTAGAAGAAAGAACCCAGGCATTGCATAGGGACAGGGCTTTATCACCAACATAAGCACGCAACAGCTTTGAAACATGACCTCGAAACAAGCATGCATTAAGATGAACAAGACTGGAAGTTGTTGGTCGGGTAAATGGTTGATTGGTTGGTTTGGTGGTGATTGGTTTGTTGATTTGTTTGTTGACTGGTGTAATAGTTGGTTGATAGGTTGATTGGTTGAATGGTTGATTGCTAGGTTGATTAGTTTGGTGACTGTTTGGTTGACTAGTTCATTGTTTGAATGGTTGCTTGATTTATTGGGTGGTTGGTTGATTGGTGGTTATGTTAGTTGATTTGTTCAATGGTTGAATAATCGATTGATGGATTGGTTGGTTGGTTAATCGACAGATTGGCAGATTGATTGAGTTGCTGGTTGATTGATTGCAATGTTTATTGATTGGCTAGTTGAATGATTGACAGCTATGTTGGTTGATTGGTTAGTTGATTGATTCGTTTGTTTATTGATTGACTCACTGGCTCCCGTCATGAAAGTTTGGAGAACAATAATGGAGGGGTATATTCTGGGGTAGAGAGGAAGAGGAAGCCAAAAATATGATGGGTGCAGGATGTCGTGGATAATCTCCAAATGAGTTTATCGGACGAGGGACATCATGCTTATGACTGAGAAGTTTTCCGGAATGTTGATATGGGAGCATATGATATGTAATAAGCCAGATTGGCAGAAATGTTGCATTTATGCTATTTTGGTCTGTTTCGGTGAAACCACTGGCTGCCACTCACGGATCCCAGGTTGAAAATCTCTGCTCTAGGCTGTTTATTTAGGCTGACCTATTTATATATTTTACAAACCCTATTATGAGATATATTCTATTACCAAAGGTACCTATAAACTTTGATGAGCCGTAGCTTCACTCAACAGGATTTTAATTATGTTTCTAATTCAATGTCTTTTTCATTTTCAGATCCGGTGTACTTCACCCTTCATTGTGCTATTAAGAAAAGAAAAGTGGACGCCGAGTGTCGCGTTTTCAATGAAGAATGGGGAGTAAAGTACTTCTTTGTGAAAACACAGGACCAGAAAACCAGCTGCGTTAATTGGCAGCGAAAGTGTTGCCTTTTTGAAAGAGTACAGTCTTCGGCGTCACTACGAAACAAAACATCTATCAACATATTCAAAGTTTTCTGGAAAGTTATGCTCTGAGAAATATGAGTCCATGAAACGTGATTTAGAAACATAAGGAAATCTCTTCACGAGAAAGTTTGCTGAAAATGAATCTGTCACTCGTACAAGTTACAAAATAGTGCATAAGATGGCAGAACGAGGAAATCCGTTTACTGATGGCAACTTCATCAAAGAGTGTATTATGGAAGCAGCGAATGACTTGTGTCCTGAGAAAGCCGATTTGTTTGGAACAATCAGCCTTTCGGAAAGTTCAGTTGTGCGAAGAACAGAAGAACTTAGAGAGAACATAGTGCAGTAGAGAAAGAAAACTTGTTAAATGTTACCGCTGCTTACCTGATGTTGAGTTTCCGAAACTGAAGAAATTTGCCGCTGGTATGGCATCAGTGTTTGGAACAACTTATGTCTGTGAGCAAACATGTTCAAAAATGAAGTATGTGAAGTCAACACAGCGAACAAGACTGATGAACATTTGAAAGCAATTCTTTTATTGGATGCAGCGATTCCAAACCAAACACTGATGATATCTTGAAAGCCAAATATCAGTTTCACAAATCTGACTAAACCTTTTTTGCTGCTTAGTTTGTGAGATTCGGATATGTGCACACTAGATCTGGTGTAACTATCTTTTTGCTAACGTCGCATTCTTTGATAACTTTTTAAAGTAAATAAATATGTTGGTTGTCTTTGTGTTTTGTGCACTGCACGCCAGTCACCCATGATTAACTTAGTTTGACGTCTTTCCCCCCCCCCCCCCCCCCAGAGCTTTCGTTCTGGTTGCAGGTATTGTTAAAGTTAGTTTCATATCCTTTAAGGACGTTTGCCGTCAACATCAGCAGTATTTGCTGATGTTGATATCTTGGCAAATTTACGTTCAGTAGTTTGCCATTACTTTCTGAACGACCGGCACCCAAACCATAGCGTAAAAGACCACCGCATCACGTTCTGCTGCCAAACCGAGCGCAGCTGTGTTTCGAACGCGGGTATACGGGATTACGAACAGCGTCCGTAAGACCTTCGCCACGGAGCTCGGCGCAAGTATTGTACAGAATAAGTATGCGGCCCGACCGTTATTTAAAATCTGCCAAACGGTAGTCAGTGTGTACAGGCAATGCTTTTGTGGGCATTTAGTTTAAAGTGTTGGTTATGAAAGTCAAGTGAGTACTTGTGGTATTGAATCCAAAAGTACATAGCCTGGAATCTAGTGTTGGGAGTTGAACACAAGTGTGGACCGATCATGCTGACATAGATAATCAAGGAGCCATTTGAACTATAGAAAGAGATTCATTGATTCATTCAGTAGCATGTCCTATGTAGAACCTCGTTTCCATTACAACCTTCCGGAAAACATTTCGGTCATAATCAAGATGTCCCGCGTCCGATACACCCATCTGGAGATCATCCGCCACATCCTGCACCCATCTTCTCTTTGGCCTACCTCTTCCTCTCTTCCCAGGCATACACCCCTCCATTATTGATCTCTCCAAACTTTCAAGGCGTTTCAAGTGGCCACAATATTTCAATTTCTTTTTTTTTTAAATCGTCTTTACCAGCCAGCCTTCTTCAGTATTCAGCTCTTGTTGTATGGGTGCATTTGTTCTTTTCTGTATCCAAGATATTCTTAGAACCCGTATATAACATGTGTATTCAAAAGCATTTATGCGCTGTTCAGCTTGTTTAGCAAGTGACCATGTCTCACATGCAAATGTTGCAATGGGAAAGACGCATGCTCTTAAAAATATAATTTTTGTAGTTCTATTTGTGGCGCTCCACAATTTATTCAGTTGTTTTAGTGTTTGAAACGCAATAGATATTCGTCTTGTAATTTATTTCATTGTGTCACCATTGCTGGTAATTAATGATCCAGGATATTAGAAATTGTCCACCACCTTCAATTTTTCCTCATTAACATATATTTCTTTCTCCATATTCAGAATATTTAGAAACAAAGTAGGTTAATCTCATATGCAGCTGTTCGGCTTATATCATAAAGAAAAGTACGGAGAACAAGAAGTCATAAACAGGGAAAATAGAAAAAAAAATGTTTCTGGCTTGTAAAAGGCCAAAAATCATTAAATTCATTACTTTGGATTGTTCTTGTGTCTGACTGACTGGCACCTGGCCGTCTTGACAGACGATAGTTTGTGACATTGTGCTTCCAGAAGGCATGATATCTACAACCCATGGTGGTAGCGAATATAAATAATCAGATCAATTCGCGCTATAAATGTTCGTCCACAATGGATGCATGTGAATACATGGACACTTCCCCCATCACGCACCATCTTACGTCTGACACGCTCAGTGTGTGACCTATCTGCAATCATTTTCTCTTTTGTCTTAATTCCATTTCTGATCTTTGCCCTCCATGCAACACGATCAGCGGCTACTTGCTCCGAAGGTGCAATATCAATGCCTGTATCAATCATGTCCCACTGACACACATCTTTGTATCGTAGAAGAGACCGACCCCGAGATTCTTGTATCACGAGAGTAATTAAGGGTCTGCACTTGATCTGGCCAAGGCCACCAGTACAGGACGTCATCACAATGACATACCGGGACTTGGAACCTCATCGCGCATCTCTTGCTCCTGGTGAACAAATACAGGGACTGTGAACCTTATCGCACATCTCTTGTTCCTGGTGAACACATTCAGGGACTTTGAACCTCATCGCGCATCTCTTGCTCCTGGTGAACAAATACAGGGACTTTGAACCTCATCGCGCATCTCTTGCTCCTTGTGAACACATTCAGAGACTTTGAACCTCATCGCGCAGCTCTTGCTCCTGGTAAAAACATTCAGGGACTTTGAACCTCATCGCGCATCTCTTGCTCCTGGTGAACAAATATAGGGACTTTGAACATCACCGCGCATCTCTTGCTCCTGGTGAACAAATACAGGGACTTGGAACATCATAGGCGGTTTTTGCTCCTAGGGAACATATACAAGGACTAGGAACCTCATGGGTGGCTCTTCCCCCGGGAAACCCTGAACCCTAACAATATTAAGCAAATTTTTAATAATCAGAACACACAAACACACATTTTCACAACTATGTTAAAAGACAATGCTTAAATAACCCCCCCCCCCCCCCCCCTTTTTTTTAAAATTGAAACTTAACATATGATGAATATAATTATCGCTGTTTTTCAACATTGCTATTATAATTATTAAAATTATTATTTCTTCCAGGAAAAACGAAAATGTGATGAACATGTGTCAAGCCGTATACCTTTATAAAAGAGTGGGTCTGGCTTCTCGGCCTTTCGGTTAAGGTCAAAGTGTAGTATCTGCACTTGATCTTGCCCTGGCCACCAGCAGAGGCGGTCATTCGAATGGCACACATGGATGTAAGAACCGATGGGATGGCTATGACCCTGGAGGAATCTCGAGCCTTATAAAAATAAATTAAAACTTATCCCCAAGTCATTAATTACCCTATGTGGACAGCCATCACCTTCAAATTAATAAGCTTTTCAGGGTAAAACCATGGACAGTTTCTATTTGTGGTCGGCTCAGTCATAGGGTTATTAATCTGAGCCAGGGATTGACCCTAATGTAACTTCTCCTTGAGGTTGAACGGGTTAAAGGTAATGGTATAATCAAAATCGTAAAAAAAAAAAATCGATGCACTTTCGACAAACAAAAATAAAACCTTTTTTTTCACATAAAACATTCAACAATTTTAAACATTCACTTAGGTCAATCAATTTAACTGGAGAATTTATGAAGATTCGGTTGTGTAATTCTAGAAGATTCTGTACCTTTTTTTCTGGAATTGCAATTACCGAAAACAACAATTTATCAATATGAATTCAAACAAATGGTTTCCCGGTCAACACCACGAAGAGGTGGGGTCGACTTGTGTAGTCTGCGTGTCATCGGCAGGCTACTAATTATCATTTTTGATCCCTCCTGGGAAAGGTTAGCCGATCCTAACCCTGCTGGCTGCAGACCACGCCTGGTAGACCATAGAGCAGTGGTTCTCAATCTTTTTTGGCCCATGTCCTCTTTTACCATATGTCCAGAACGTCATTCCCCTCCCACCTTTTCGAATGTCCTCCCTATAAATCCCCCCCCCCCCCACTCTTACAGTATACATAAAAGTGGAAGCTAAATTTAATAACACATACTAGAACAAGTCTAGACATCTAAATAAAACGTGACTTGCGGGTCTACTTACGTTATAAAACGAACTTCATTAGGGCGAGAAGTACAGAACCGTAAGATATAGAGGGAAAAACAATATCAAGTAATTGGTTTTTGTATTAATGCGATCTTGGAATAATCTTAACCCCCCCCCCCCCCCTGGAAACCCTAAAGTTCCCCCCCCCCCCCACGGGTTGAGAACCACTTGTGCGCTTGTGGAGAAGGCGGAGGAACAGATTGAGAACCCATATGTGGAAAGAATGAGTTTGCGGGGGATCGGCAGGGGTTCTGGAAGAATCTCAAAATGGACAGTGAAGACCAGGTTAACTTTTAATCAGATAGCGATGGGAACGATTAGCAGTATGACTCTTCGCTGGCTGTTAAACGAGGGGACTGAGCACGTATGGGAATGTCCTGAGTGCAGTGATGTCGGTTCTTAACTCAACTCAACTCAACTGAGAACCACTGCCCTAGTTGGACAAAAAGGCCTTAAATAAAGATGTAGTTTATGTTCTTATATCAGGACATTAAGTAGATGCGGTTGTTGCACATAGTGCAAACTAGGGTTGGAATTAAATTGTAAGAAGACATACATTATGGTCGTCAGTAGGAAAAATGAAATACCTCAATGTAATATACAGGTAAATGGGAATATTCTTAAGCAAATTAATCGGTACAATTATCTCGGAACAGTAATAACATCTGATACGAGATGCCTTGAATAGATTAGAACTAGAATCGCCATGACGAATGTAGCCTTCTGCAAGATGGTAAACATACTGACCAATAAAATGTCATTCGCAATGTAGATTAACCTTATATGTACCTGTTTGGCTTATATCCGAAGAAAGGTACGGAGAACAAGACGCAATACACAGTGGAAATGGGGGGGGGGGGGGGGGGGGGGGGGGGGGGAGAAAAGGGGGGGGGGTGAGGGGGGGGGGGGGAAATGTCCGGCTTGTAAAATGCAAAAAATCCACAAATTAATCACTTTGGATTGTTTCAAGGCGATTTGGCTAAGATCAAAGTGTAGCTTCTGTTCTTGTATCTGACTGACTAGCACCTGGCCGTCTGACAGACGATAGATCTTTACATTGTGCTTCAAGAAGGCATAATAACTACAACGCACGGCGGTTGCGAATGTGACTGATCAAATTAATTTGCGCCGTAAATGTTCGTCCACATTGGATGCATGTGAATACGTGGTCATTTCTACCATTATGCACCATCTTACGTCTCACACGCTAAGTGTGTGACCTATCTGCAATCATTTTCTATTTCTGATCGTTATCCTCCATGCAACACAATCAGCGGCGATTTTCTCCCAAGGTGCAATATCAATGCATGTATCAATCGATACCGTGATTCTTGTATCACGACAGTGATTAAGAGTAGACTTAATTATATGCACTTGATCTGGCCATGGTCACCAGCAGAAGAAGTCATCACAATGACAGACAGGGATATGGAACCTCATGGGGCGGCTCTTTCTCCTGAGAACACATACAGGGACTAGGAACCTGATGGGGCAGCTCTTGCTTCTGGGGAACACATACAGGGACTTGGAACCTGATGGGGCAGCTCTTGCTTCTGGGGAACACATACAGGGACTTGGAACCTAATGGGGTGGCTCTTGCTTCTGGGGAACACATATAGGGACTAGGAACCTGATGGGGCAGCTCTTGCTTCTGGGGAACACATACAGGGACTTGGAACCTGATGGGGCAGCTCTTGCTTCTGGGGAACACATACAGGGACTTGGAACCTAATGGGGTGGCTCTTGCTTCTGGGGAACACATACAGGGACTAGGAACCTGATGGGGCAGCTCTTGCTTCTGGGAACACATACAGGGACTTGGAACCTAATGGGGTGGCTCTTGCTTCTGGGGAACACATATAGGGACTTGGAACCTCATGGGGTGGCTCTTGCTTCTGGGGAACACATATAGGGACTTGGAACCTCATGGGGTGGCTCTTGCTTCTGGGGAACACATATAGGGACTTGGAACCTCATGGGGTGGCTCTTGCTTCTGGGGAACACATATAGGGACTTGGAACCTCATGGGGTGGCTCTTGCTTCTGGGGAACACATATAGGGACTTGGAACCTAATGGGGTGGCTCTTGCTTCTGGGGAACACATATAGGGACTTGGAACCTAATGGGGTGGCTCTTGCTTCTGGGGAACACATATAGGGACTTGGAACCTCATGGGGTGGCTCTTGCTTCTGGGGAACACATATAGGGACTTGGAACCTGATGGGGCGGCTCTGACCCCTGGCGGAATCCTGAGACTTACAATAATTAGGCACATTTTTTAATAATCAGCACACTCAAACACAAAATTTCACAAATTTTGATCATAAGCAATGTGCTTAATTACCACCCCTCCCCCACCTTACTTAACATATAAAAAAAAGTTTGTTGCATATCCTTTAAAGGACGTTGCAGTCAACACCAGCATGATTTGATGTTGTAATCTCTTGGCAAGTTTACGTTCAGTAGTTTTCCATAGCTTTCTGAACGACCGGCACCCATACCACTTCGTAGAAAAACCCAATGCAAGGCGGTCTGCTACCAAATCGCCCACAGCTGTGTTTCGAATGCGGGTATGCGGGATTACGAACTGCGTCCGTAACACCTGCGCCACGGAGCAGACATCCAACATATGATGAATGTAATTATCGCTGTTGTTCAACACTGTTATTGTTATTATTTCTGTTATTTCATCCAGGAAAACAATCATGTGATAGGTCTGTATCAGGCCATATACATTTATACAAGAATGGATCTGGCTTCTGGACCGTTTGTCTAAGATCAAAGTGTAGTATCTGCACTTGACCTTGCCAGGGCCACCAGCAGAGGAGGTCATTAAAATGACACACATGGACGTGGGGACCTGGTGGGGCGGCTTTGGCCCTGGGGAAACATGTCCCCTTATTAAACGGAAAATTAAAACTTATGCATTACCCTCTTTGGACAACAATCACCTTAAAATCAATAAGCTTGTGAGGATAACACCGTGGACAACTGCTATTTGTGACTAGCTCGGTCACATGATTATTCATCTGAGCCAGGGATGGACCCTAATATAACTTCTCTTTGACGTTGAACGAGGTAGGGGTAATGGCATAATCGAAATTGTAAAAGAAAAAAGTCGATGCACTTTGTGCAAACCAATATGAATACCTTATATTCATATACAACATTCAACATTTTTACACTTTCATTCCCGCTCATCTATTGAACTGGAGAATGTACGAGGATTCGATTGGGAAATTCTAAAAGATACTGTACGTTTTTTTTTTTTTTTTGAATTGCAATTACCGAAAACAAACAATTTATCTATATGAATTCAAACATCGCTACATTTGCCGTTTAAGAATAATAATAAATAGTATGCAGTCGTTACACAAACATTTAGAGAATCTTACTGCATTTGATGTCTGGGTTCTTGTTATATTTGAAAATGTAAAGGAAAACACACAATGCACCTTGTAAATACATACTGTTTTGTACGAAATAAAACCACATTGAACGGAAAGTATGTCATTAAAATAGTGGTAAGGGACATAATAACATATCCCTTTTTTTTCAAAGGAACATTACTGATAGTGGCATAAATGTATTATATGATTTAAATAATTGTGAGATGTATCTATTTTGTTATAAAATTTTAAAGAAATTATTTTCGGCTCTAGCAGTGTAAATAAAAGGATAATAGTTTTAACTGATGTTTTAAGATTGTGTAAAAGTGAAGGCTTTATTTTGCCTGCATGCTAATTTTACAAAATAATTATTTTATTTCTCCTTGATATTACATTATGTGCTTTTATCCTTATAATAGTTCTTTTTTATGAACATTTTGGTGTATTTTTGTCAAGCCTGAAAAAGGCCAAATATCCTTAATCTTGACCACTGTGGATTATTTCACGGCATCTAGGCTAAGATCAAAGTGTATAAAGAAACATAGTGGGTACGCATCATCTTCAAGTACCATACCGGTGGGTGAGTGGTCATGGCTGCTCTCTTGCCATCAATCTTGCCAGTTGTCACCAAATTTTCAAGTCCATTTCTGCTCATAGAATGTCCAAACAATCTTGCTGTCTACGTCTAATTTCTCCAATCAATCCTCGTTTTTCATTTGTCTCTTGAAGGACTGTCTCATTTGAATTTCTGTCCGTCCATGGTATCCTTTGCATTTTTCTCAAAAAGATACATATCCATAGCCATTGAATGTTTCTCAGCTTGTACATTAATTGTCTATATTTCACATGCACTACATCTAATTTTTCTAATAAGTTTACGATTTTTATTAGTTTCTTGTAGGAGTTGGTCATTTTTTTTTTTGGGTCTGTCCATGGTATTCTTTGCATTTAATTACAGAATGATTAATAGTTTATAAATATTCCAAAAATTGTCGTTGCTGCGTATAGTACCTTGTAGTGTAGGGCAGGGAGATCTTGAGGCTGAGGAGTTAAGGCCGCCTGGCTAGTGCAGTCATCCCGATAGAAGAAAACATCCACCGCCTTACCGAAGATTCGATCCCGCGTCTACCAAATGGGAACCCGGAGCTGTAGCTAATCAGCAAGTGGACTCAGACTTCTCCTTCTAGGAACCATACTTTCTAAACCGTTGTGCCCTTTAATGTGGCCAACGTATTTCAGTTTCTGAGACACAGTCATGTCTATGAGCCAGCTGTCTTCGATGCTCAAATCTTGTAGTATATCAGTATTTGTCTTCTTCCTGGTTCACGGCATTCTAATACTGATTCTACAACTTTAACTGATTCAGTGTCCAGCAAAACGTCGGTTTGGACCAAACATTGTACACAATCAAATCAACAAGTATTGTAATGTAAATTTCCATTCACTGAGCATTAAAATTGTGGAAGATACCGCGAAACGAAACAAATAACACGGTGACCCTAGTATGGCGATATATCATCCTACTGTCTAAACGAGAAGTGACATGTGGCGATATATTATCCCTCAGCACTGAATCAGTTAAGCATTGATTGTCTTCTTTGGTGTTTACAAAATGGTCCACAACAGGAAAGACGTGTCTTATGAATAACCTGAATGTGGTTGCTTCATTTTGTTGTGCTGTTAGTTGTTAACAGATTCAGCGCCAAATAAAAAGTAGGTTTCGACCAGATATAAATGGACGTTAGACAATGGGAGTTAAGAGTGCGTAACAGTTATGACTCAAAAGTTGTTAATGTTGTAGCAAATATGTTGTATTATGACTTAATGTTAGCTTTTCACGGATATGTAAGCCAATAGCAGTTAGGGAAGTCGTTTACGGCGATTAATCATCCCACTGCACTTAATCAGTTAATGTTGTTTAACCTCTACTCTTATTGGGTAGTGTTGCCATGACAACAACAAACATAAATATGTGTGCATGCTATCATTCGTCGACGTATATAAACATTACTGAATCGGTTCACCTCAACCATTAGAACCAAATACCCAGGCATTGCATATGGATTGGGCTTCATCACCAACACAAGCACGCAACAGCTTTGAAACGTGGCTTCGAAGTACGCATGCATTGAGATTAACACAACTGGAAGTTGCTGGTCGGGTAAGTGGTTGATTGGTTGATTTGGTGGTGATTGCTTTATTGATTTGTTTGTTCATTGGTGTAATAGTTGGTTGATAGGTTGATTGGTTGAATGGTTGGTTGCTAGGTTGAATAGTTTGGAGACTGTTTGGTTGACTAGTTCATTGTTTGACTTGTTGCTTGATTTATTGGGTGGTTGGTTGATTGGTGGCTGTGTTAGTTGATTGGTGGCTATGTTAGTTGATTGGTGGCTATGTTAGTTGATTGGTGGCTATGTTAGTTGATTGGTGGCTATGTTAGTTGATTGGTGGCTATGTTAGTTGATTGGTGGCTATGTTAGTTGATTGGTGGCTATGTTAGTTGATTGGTGGCTATGTTAGTTGATTGGTGGCTATGTTAGTTGATTTGCTCAATGGTTGAATAATTGATTGATTGATTGGTTGGTTTGTTAATTGGCAGATTGGCAGATTGATTTTTTATTTATTTTATGGTTGGTTGGTAAACACATAATGGTAAAATTAAAAAAAAAATAAAAATAAAAACAATAATGGTAAATTATCTCAAACGACAACTAGTTAATAAACATTCCCATATGTATGGCACGTTACACCTTCCCTGGTATTTATCATGCCCATGGTAAACATTGCCTCGGTGAGTCATGTATTGTTAATTATTTTTCATGCGTATTAATGCTTATTGTTCTTTTGTTGTCTAAGATTAGTTTCATATGTAATGTTGAATGAAATAATGTATGAGAGGAATTAGAGAAAAGGGCAGAATGTCAGACGCGCCTGCCTGCCCAATTCTTAACCCTTTAAAAGAAAGAAAAAGATTGTTCGTTCGTTCGTTCGTTCGTTCATTCGTTCATGCTCTCGGGAAAGTCCTGATAGAACAAAATCTAGGCCACCGTTATTTAAAATCTGCCAAAGGGTAGTCAGTGTGTACAGGCAATGCTTCTGTTGGCATTTAGTTTAAAGTGTAGGTTATGAAAGTCAACTGAGTCCTTGTGGTACTGAACCCAAAACTATAAAGCCTGGAATCTAGTGTTGGGGGTCAAACACAAATGTGGACCGATCTTGCTCACATAGATAATCAAGGAGTCATTTGAACTATAGAAAGAGATTCATTGATTCATTCAGCAGCATGTCCTTTTCAGAACCTCGCTCCCATAACAGCCTTCCGGAAAACGTCTCGGTCATAAGCAAGATGTCCCGCGTCCGATACATCCATCTGGAGATCATCCGCCACATCCTGCACCCATCTTCTTTTTGGCCTTCCTTTTTCTCTCTTCCTGAGCATATACCTCTACATTATTGTTCTCTGCAAACTTTCATGAGGTTTAAGTGGCCACAATATTTCAATTTTCTTTGTTTTATCGTCCTTAGCAGCCAGTCTTATTCAATATTCAGCTCTTGTCGAATGGAATCATTTGTTCTTTTCTGTTTCCAAGATATTCTTAGAACTCGTCTATAACATTTGTATTCAAATGCATGTATGCGCTGTTTAGCTTGTTTAGTAAGTGTCCAGATCTCGCATGCACATGTTACAATGGGAAAGATGCATGCTCTTAACAATCTAATGTTTGTAGTTCCATCTGTCCCTACTCCAGAATATATTCAAGTTATTTTAGTTTTTGAAACGCAATAGATATTCGTCTTTTAATTTCTTTAATTGTGTCACCATTGTTGTTAATTAATGACCCAAGACAATCGAAATTTTCTATCATATCCAAGTTGTCCTAATTAATATATATTTCTTTCTTCATATTCGTTTTATCTGTATGCATTACCTTTGTTCTTCCTATGTTAGAAAGAAAGGTGGGTTAATCTCGTATGCACCTGTTTGGCTTATATCATAAAGAAAAGAACTGAGAAAAAGTGGAAATAGGAAACAAAAAATGTATGGCCTATAAAAGGCCATCCATCATGTGTCATGCCGATAAGCGTTGGCGGTCAAGTTTTGCCATCTCACTCGATCACCAGAGTCGTGGATCAGATCCGTGTTTCTGTCTCCACCATACCACGTGGCCAAGGCATCCAGGTAATTAATTCTTGATGTTCCTTTTGGTCTCCTCCCTTCGATCTTGCCAGTTGGCACCAAGTTCTCCAATTCATTCGTCTCATAACATGCCCAAAATATTTTGACTGTCTACGTCTAATGTCATCTAATTGGCTTACGATCTTCGTTTGTTTTATTGCAGGACTTGTTCATTGGTTTTTCTGTCTGTCCATGGTATTCATTGCATTTTCCTCAGAAACCATATTTCCACAGCCATCAGATATTTTTCAGCTTGTCTGCTCATTGTCCACGCTTCACATCCACATAAAAGAATAGGTTATATGTAGCACTTCAACACTCTTTTTCTCGTTTCAATTGATATCTTTTTATTGGTCAGTATGTTTTTCATCTTGAAAAAGGCTACCTTTGCCATGGCAATTCTTGATCTAATCTCTTCAAGTCACCCCCCATCAGATGTTATGACTGTTCCGAGATAATTGTACCGATTCACCTGTTTAAGAATATGTCCATTTACCTGTATATTACATTGTGGTAATTCTTCCTTCCCAGTGACGACCATGCCTGTCTCCCTGGTTGAGGGGTTAGCAGCTTTCTCCGTAACCCCGAATACGCTGGTGGTTGATGTGAGCGCACGAGAATTGGAAGCGGTTCGAGTCGCGCCAGTGACTTATAAAAGTATGGAGCCGGTCGCTCAGAAAGCAATGGCAAACTACTGAGCGTAATCTTGCCAAGAAATCAACATACAGCTGAAAGATACTGATGTTGATAGCGATGTCATGTAAAGGATTTAAAAACATCAGTGACGACCATAATCTGTCTTCTCACAATTCAGTTCTAACCCTAGTTGTTCACTGTGTGCAACAACCGCATCTACTAAATTTTGCATGTCCTATTCATAGTCTGCAATAAAGACTGTATCATCTGCATATCTTATGTTATTGATGTATCATCCCCCAATGTTGATTCCTTCCATATCTTCTATATTTCTGAAAATATGTTCACTGTACATGGGAAAGCAGATCTGGAGAAATTACACATCCCTGTCTCACACCTCTCTTAAAAGGCTGATATTGACCTACTTCATTATCAATTCTTATGGCAACTTGTTTCTAATATAAGTAGTTTTTACAAGTCTAAGGTCTTTCTCATCAATTTGTAAATCTTCAAGCATCCTTATCATGTCGACATGTCTCACTTTATCGCAAGCCTTTGTGTAGTCAATAAAGCAGAGGTGTAGATCATTGTTTACTTCTATAGAACGTTCAGTTACTGTTCTCAGCACGTACACAGCATCTACTGTAACCTTGCCTTCTACAAACCCACATTGTTCTTCTCCTATTTCAGGTTGTATTTTCTTCCTAACTCTTTGCATGATAATTCTTAACAAAATCTTCGTATAAAAGGCCAAAATTTCTTAAATTCATTTCTTTGGATTGTTCTTGTATCTGTCTGACTGGAACCTCGCCGTCTTGACAGACGATAGTGTGTTACATTGTGCTTCAAGAAGGCATAATAACTCCAACACATGGCGGTAGCTAATATGACTGATCAGACCAATTCGCGCTATACATGTTCGTCCACACTGAATGCATATGAATACATGGTCATTTCTACAATCACGCACCATCTGACGTCTCACACACTCGGCTGTGGCCTATTTGAGATCATTTTCTCCTTTATCTTTATCCCATTTCTGATCCTTGCCCTTCATGCAACACAATCAGCGACGATTTTCTCCCAAGGTGCAATATCAAATCCTATATCAATCATGTCCCACTTACACACATCTTTGTATCGTAGTAGAGACCGACATCGAGATTCTTGAATCACGACAGTGATTAAGGATAGACTGACTTATCTGCACTTGATCTAGCCATGGCCACCAGCAGAAGTGGTCATCACAATAACATACAGGGACTTGGAACCTCATGGGGCGGCTCTTGCTCCTGGAGAACACATACAGGGACTTGGAACCTCATGGGGCGGCTCTTGCTCCTGGAGAACACATACAGGGACTTGGAACCTCATGGAGCGGCTCTTGCTCCTGGAGAACACATACAGGGACTTGGAACCTCATGGAGCGGCTCTTGCTCCTGGAGAACACATACAGGGACTTGGAACCTCATGGGGCGGCACTTGCTCCTGGAGAACACATACAGGGACTTGGAACCTCATGGGGCGTCTCTTGCTCCTGGGCAACACATACAGGGACTTGGAACCTCATGGGGCGGCTCTTGCTCCTGGAGAACACATACAGGGACATGGAACCTCATGGGGCGTTTCTTGCTCCTGGGCAACACATACAGGGACTTGGAACCTCATGGGGCGGCTCTTGCTCCTGGGCAACACATACAGGGACTTGGAACCTCATGGGGCGGCTCTTGCTCCTGGAGAACACATACAGGGACTTGGAACCTCATGGGGCGGCTCTTGCTCCTGAGGAACACATACAGGGATTTGGATCCTCATGGGGCGGCTCTTGCTCCTGGAGAACACATACAGGGACTTGGAACCTCATGGAGCGGCTCTTGCTCCTGGAGAACACATACAGGGACTTGGAACCTCATGGAGCGACTCTTGCTCCTGGAGAACACATACAGGGACTTGGAACCACATGGGGCGGCTCTTGCTCCTGGAGAACACATACAGGGACTTGGATCCTCATGTGGCGGCTCTTGCTCCTGGGCAACACATACAGGGACTTGGAACCTCATTGGGGCGTCTCTTGCTCCTGGGCAACACATACAGGGACTTGGAACCTCATGGGGCGGCTCTTGCTCCTGGGCAACACATACAGGGATTTGGAACCTCATGGGGCGGTTCTTGCTCCTGGGGAACACATAAAAGGACTTGCAACCTCAAGGGTCTCTCTTCTCCCGGGGAACCCTGAACCCTGATAAAATTAAGCAAATGTTTAATAACCAGGACACTCAAACACACATTTTCACAGCTATGTTAACAAGCAATTCGAATATATCCCCCGTCCTTTACTTAACATAAAAAAGTTAGCTGCATATCCTTTACAGGACATTGCAGTCAACACCAGGATGTTTTGCTGTTGTTGATGTCTTGGAAAGTTTACGTAGAGTAGTTTGCCATAGCTTTCTGAACGACTGGCACCCATATTATGTCGTAAAAAAAATACAACGCATTGCAGTCTGCTGCAAAATTGCGCGCAACTGTTTCGAACGCGGGTAATCGGGATCACGAACCGCGCCCGTAACATCTTCGCCCCGGAGCAGGCATCTAATATATGATGCAAGTAACTATCGCTGTTGTTCAACATTGTTATTGATATTATTTGTATTATTTCATCCAGAATAACAAAAAGGTAATGGATCGCTATCAGACCATATACCTTTATAAAAGAAAAGCTCTGGCTTCTCAGCCTTTCGGTTAAGATCAAAGTGTCGTATTTGCACTTGATCTTGCCCGGGCCACCAGCAGAGGCGGTCATTCGAATGACACAGAGAGACGTGGGGGAATGGTGGGGCGGCTATGACCCTGGAAAGGGGGGGGGGGATGACCTCGAGCCGTTAATAAACAAAACAAAAAAATAATTAAAACTTATCTATAAGCCATTACCCTCTTTGGACAAGATCACCTTTAAATTAATATCCTGTGAGGGTAAAACCCTGGTCAGTCGCTATTTGTGGCTGACTCCGTCAAATCAATAAATCATGTGCCATGCCGGAAAGCGTGCGCGGTCATGACTCGCCATTTCAATTGATCATCAAAGTCGTGGATCAGCTCAGTGTTCCTGTCTCGACCATGCCATTTGGCCAAGCCATCCAGGTATTTTCTTCTCGGTCTTCCCCTTGGTCTGTTCCATTCGATGTTGCCAGTTGTCACTAAGTTCTCTAATCCATTTCTTCTCATAACATGTCCAAAATATGTTAACGGTCTGCGTCTAATTTCTCTAATCAATTTACGATTTTCATTTGTCTCATGTAGTACTTGGTCATTGGCTTTTCTGTCTTTCCGTGGTATTCTTTGCATTTTCCTCAGAAACCACATTTCTGCAGCCATCAGATGTTTTTCAGCTTGACTGCTCATTGTCCAAGTTTCACATCCATACAAAAGAACAGGCTCTATGTATCCCCTCAACACTCTTTTTTTCGTTTAAATGACATCTTTTTATTGGTCAGTATGTTTTTTCATACCGTCTCCGTGGTCAAAGGCTTGCGAACGCGGCTCGTGAGCCGGGTACCAGGCGTTAGAAGCTCAGCGACCGATTTGTGCAGCAGACCGTGTCGTGTTGTATTATAATGTGCTGGTATGGGAGCCGGTCGTTCAGAAATCAATGACAAACTACTGAACGTAACACTTGCCTAGTACATCAACAGCAGCTGAAAAATGCTGGTGTTGAATGCAACGTCCCGTAAGGGATACGCAAAAAAAAAAGTTGTTGTTCATCTTGCTAAGGCTACTTTCGCTATGGCGATTCTTGTTCTAATCTCTTCAAGGCATCTCCCATCAGATGTTATTACTGTTCCGAGATAATTGCACCTATTCACTTGTTGAAGAATATTCCCATTTACTTGTATATTACATTGTGGTATTTCGTTCTTCCTAGTGACGACCATAATCTGTGTCTTTTTACAATTTATTTCTAACCCAAGTTGTTCACTGTGTGTAACAACCGCATCTACTAAATGTTGCCGGTCCTGTTCATTGTCTGCAATCAAGACTGTATCATCTGCATATCTAATGTTATTGACCGAAAACAACAATTTATCAATATAAATTCAAACATCGCTGCATTTGCCGTTTCAGAATAATAAATAGTATGTAGTCATTACACAAACATTTAGAGAATCTTGCTGCATTTGACGTCTGGGTTCTTGTTGCATTTGCAAATGTAAAGGAAAACACACATTGCATCGTGTAGATACACACTGTTTTGTACAATCTAAAACTACACGAAACAGAAGACGTATTGAAAATAAAGGTAAGGGACATAACCCATAGCGTTTTCCCCCTATAAGGAACATTATTAAACGTAGCATAAATGTATTATATGATTTAAATAATTGTGATATGTATCTAATATATTTATAAAATTTTAATAGAAATTAATGACAGTCATTTGTATAATAAATAATGTGATAACAACTGTAGTGATCTTCAATGATTTTTATTAAAGTAAAGGCTTCTTTTTACATACGTGAAAATTTTAGAACATAATTGGTTTGTTTCACCTCGATATTACACGAAAGATTTTTATATTTACTATAGCACATTTGTGAGCCACGTTTATATGTATTTTTGTCAGGCCTGTAAAAGGTCAAAATAAAAACATTTGTCCGGCCTGTAAAAAGTCCACAACAAAAAAAGGTACATGAGGCGGCATTGGTCGCTGTTGATAACCGCAAGCCCTTATTAAAAAATAAATAAATAAATAAAAAAATCCTTAATTTTCAGTACTTTGGGTTGTTTCAAGACAATTTGGCTAAGATCAAAGGCACATAGTGGGACTCATCTCAACCCATCTTATCTTGTTCCTCTTGTACATCGCGGTGTCGAAGTGAAATATAAACAGCGGGACAGTGCCTGTTTATGGGTTTCATGTATCGAGATTACATCTTAGTTTCCCTACGAGCAGTATGAAAATCCTCGGATGGTTTGCTAGGCCAGAGGCAGGTTTAGGACAAAAATCTGACCAAGAGAAGTCCATGCCAACTGGCGAGCCAGAGCCCCGTTGTCCTATGTCCTCGCGGTCATGGTTGCCCGGTCTGCACCACGAGGGGATGGGGTTAACTTGTGTAGACTGCGGGTCATCGACAGGCTAATAATTTTCTCTGTTCACCCCTCCTGGGAGAGGCTGCACCACGAGGGGGTGGGGTTAACTTTTTGTAGGCTGCGGGTCATCGACAGGCTAATAATTTTCTCTGTTCACCCCTCCTGGGAGAGGCTAGCCGATTTTAACCCATGCTGGTTTCAGTTCCCGGCGCAGTCCACATCTTGTAGACCCTATTGAGACTAAGCGGCCTTAAATAAAAATGTAGTTTATGTTCTTATATCAGGACATTCAGTAGATGCGGTTGTTGCACATAGTGAGCAACTAGGGTTGGAATTAAATTGTAAGAAGACAGACTATGGTCGTCATTAAGAAGAAGGAAATACAGCAATGTAATATACAAGTAAACGGGAATGCTCTTAAGCAAGTGAATCGGTACAATTATCTCTGAACAGTTATAACATCTGATACGAAATGCCTTGAATAGATTGGAACAGAATCGCCATGGCGAATGTAGACTTTTGCAAGATGGAAAAAATACTGACCAATAAAATGTTGTCATTTGCAATTTAGGTTAATCTCATGTGCACTTGATTGGGTTACTATATGAAGAAGAAAGATGCGGAGAACAAGAAGCCATAAACAGTGGAAATAGGAAAAAACTATGTGTCCGGATATTAAAAGGCCAAATATCCTTAAATTAATCACTTTGCATGGTTTCACGGCAATTTGGCTAAGATCAAAGTGTAGCTTCTGTTCTTGTATCTGACTGACTGACACCTGGCCGTTATGACAGACAATAATTTGTGACATTGTGCTTCAAGAAGGCATAATAACTACAACCCATGGCGGTAGCGAATGTGACTGATCAGACCAATTCGCGCTGTAAATGTTCGTGAACATATGGTAATTTCACCATTACACAAGATCTGACGTCTCACACGCTCAGTTTGTTACCTATCTGAAATCATTTTCTCTTTTGTATGCGGAATCACGAGTTGCGTCGGTAAAACCTTCGCTAGCGAGCCATCATTTAACATATGATGCATGTCATTATCGCTGTTCAACATTGTTATTGTTATTATTTCTATTATTCCATCCAGGAAAACAAACATGTGATGGACATGATTCAGGCCATTTACCTTTATAAAAGAAAGGCTCTGGCTTCTCGTCCTTTTGTCTGAGATTAAAGTGTAGTATCTGTACTTGACTTTGCCAGGGCCACCAGCAGAGGCGATCATCCGAATGACACACGTGGACGTGGGACATAATGGGGCGGCTATGGCCCTGGGAGAATCTCGAGCCCTTCTTAAAAACAACTTTGAAACATATATATAAGCCATTACACTCTTTGGAAAATAATCACATTCAAATTAATATCATCTCATGTCATCATGTTCCTCTTGTACCTTGCGGTGTCGAGGTGAAGTACAAACAGCGGGAGAGTGCCCGCTTATGGGCTTCATGTATCGATATTCCCATGGACTCTGTTATTCCCTGCGTCCATCGTTTACGTGGTCGGCCTCTTCCTCTGTTTCCCTCTGGTCTGTACATCATTGCTTGTTGTGGTATACTGTTAGTTGGTAACCTACTTGCATGGCCAAACCATTTGACTTTGCTGCCTTCTAATAAAATCTAGTGCAGCTGTAACCCCCACTTTAGTCCTGATTTCTTCATGTCTGATCTTATCTTTTCTTGATACATTGAATATTCTTCTCATGAATCTAATTTCTGTTGTGATTTTTCGTTTCTCTTTTTCTGTCATTGTCCAGGTTTGGCAATGGTAACATAGAGTTGGTAAACAAGAATGAGGGGAACTGCAGTAAATCTTAAAAAGGCAATGAATGAATCACCCCCCCCCCCCCCCCCAAAAAAAAAAAAATAAAAAATAAATAAATAAATAAATAAATAAATAAATAAAAATAAATAAATAAAATAAAAATAAAATAAAACTAGACGTAGATGTGAGCTTTACTAAAACACGACTACAAGAGACAAATTGGACGTTGACAAGAGACAAATAGACTATGTATCGCCCTATTAATCCACTTACAGCCCTACGCGTGTCAGTCTTTCCAAGCAAGGGATTCAGATAAGTACGTTTTATTAGTTTAATATTGTCATAGTGTGATTCATGTAGGTTTGTGTCGGTTTGTATTTGTTTGTCCTGTGCTGACGAAGGCTTTGGCCGCAAAGCCCAATTTGTCTCTTGTAGTCGTGTTTTAGTAAAGCTCACATCAACTTCTCGTTTTTTTGGGTGATTCATTCATTAACATAGAGTTGGTAGGAAGATTGTGTTGTAAAGTGCTTTCTTAGTAGTTATTGATACATGTTTGTTCTTTAGTATTGGTGCCATTTGTTCAATGATTTGGTTTGCCTTATTGCATCTATTTTCAGTCTCGTCTTCTGATTTGCCATTTGATATTATACTTCCTAGGTACTTGAAACTCTTTACTTATTTCAAGGGATGTTCGCTTAGGTAAATCCTTGTTGCTTTTTCTTCTTTAGCTGTAGGCAATACCTCTGTTTTACTTGTGCTAATTTTCATGTTATGTTCCCTTGTAGACTATTCAAGTGGTCTTGTAATTCAGCTTCTGATTTTGCTATTAGTGCAAACAGGAGTTCTCTAATGGTTAGATTTGCAGATGGTTCTTCTTCTGTGTTCTCGTCATGCGGTATTCTTGCGGTCTCTGTTTGGCTTGTTTCTTTACATATGTTGTCTATATATGTTATAAACAAGAGAGGAGACAGGATACAACCTTGTCGTACTCCGGATCTTATGGTGAAGGGTTCTGAGTGTCTTCCAGTTGCTCTCACTATGCATTCACTGTTGTTGTATAAGCTTCTACATAGGTTCATTAGATGTGTACTCACTCCATATTGTTTAAGGATTTCCCACAGCTTGTTTCTATCTACTCTATCAAATACCTTTTCTTGGTCGACAAAGGCTAAGTAGAGTGTTTCGTTGAATTCGATTGATTTTTCTATAAGTTGTCTAAGAAAAAAAAAAATGGTATCTGTGCATCCTTTGTTTTTCCTAAATCCAAGTTGTGTTTTGCTTAGCTGGGGTTCTATAATAGTTCTTAATCTTTTATCAAGAATTTTGCAAAATATTTTCCCAGTAGGACTCAACAGTGAAATGCCTCTGTATTGTGTGCAGTCTCTTTTGCTGCCTTTGTTTTTCCAAATTGGGATAATTATGGCGTTTCCCCAGTCTCGTGGTGTCTGTTGTTCTACCCAAACGTGGATAAATAGTCCATGTAGCCATGCTATTCCTACTTCTCTTGCTGCTTTAATTAGTTCATTTGGTATTTCGTCTTATCCTGGTGATTTGTTCAATGGGGCTAACCTGACGGCTTCTATAATTTCTTCTTTCAGTATGTCTGGTTCTAGTTCTTCGGTGGCATCTGTGTCGGTTTCTTGAATTCCTGTGACATCTGATGGGATGTTGAGAAGTTGTTCGAAGTACTGTTTTCATCTTATTAGGATTTGCTTTTGTTCACTTATTGGTTCTCTATTTTCGTTGTTAATTATTTCAGTTGGGTCAAAGGGTTCTACTCTGGTTCTCATTGCACTTATCTTTTTATAGAAGTTTTTATTCAGAGTTTCTACATACTCCCCATAGTCTTTTTGCTTTTCTTTCTTTACTATTCTATTCACATGTTTTATCGCTATTCCATGTTCTATGTAATCGCATTCCTATTTGCTCTTCGACAACTTTTTATATTTTTCCTTTTTGTCTTTTACAGCTTTCTTTACTTCTGCGTTCCACCAGCTTCTTATTTTCTGTATCCGTGTTTTGCGTTTTTTCGTAGTTCCACATGTTATCTTTGCAGCATTTAAAATGCTTGATTTGAAAATCCTCCATTCTTCTTCCACTGTCTTTCTTTCTATAGGAAATTTTACAAAGTTTTCAGTTAGCTCTTTTTCATAATTTTCCCTCATTGCCTCGTCTTTGTGGTTTTTTTAAGTTTACTGATTCGCATGGCATGTATTTCCCTGGTCTTTGCTTCCTTCTACTGATGATTCTTATTGTGGCAACGACTGCTTTGTGGTCTGTGTTTATACCTAAGTTGGGCACTGCCCTTGCATCTAATATATTTCTCTTTCTGTTATTTCTTGTTAATATAAAATCAATTTGACTTTTAGTATCTAGATCATTCCATTTATACCAGGTGTATATATGTGAGTCTGTGTTTATAGTATGTATTTGTTATATAGAGGTCGTGTTGGCTGCTTAGCTCTATCAGTCTACTTCCGTTAACACTTCTTTCATTATGTTGGTCTCCAAATGCTCCAAGATGTTTTTCTATGCCCGCTCTGTTATGTCCTAGTCTTGCATTGAAGTCTCCCATAACTATGATGTTGTCCTGCTGATCTATTTTATTTAGCACGTCATGGATGTCTTCGTAGAAGTCCTCGCATTCTTGCTCATTATTGTTTGCATTACATGGTGCGTATATTTGTACATATGTTGTAATTTTTTGTTCTTTTATTCTCACTGTTATGATTCTTTCTGATATATATTTTATGTCTAGTATTCCTTTTGCTAGCCGTGGTTCAATGACTATTCCCACGCCGTGTCTTGCGCTTTCTTAATGTTCCACTCCAGAGTAAACAAACGTGTAACTGTTGTAGATCTCCTTGCATCCTTCCCCCTTTATTCTGGTGTCCGCTATTCCCATCAGTCCAATGTTCCGTTCTTCCATTGTTTATATAAGTTCTTCTTCTTTACTATTAAACCGCAGACGTTCATTGTGCCCATTTTTTGAATCGCTGGTCTATCTTGTAGTCCATTAACATTGCCGGGTCTATATCCGTTTATACTTCTTAGTTTTTCTACGAGCAGTATGAAGATCCCCTGCCAGCTTGCTGGGCCATTCGCAGGTTTAGGATAAAAATCTAACCATAGGGAGTCCATCCATATGGCGAGCAATATCCCCGTTAGCCCACGACCTCGCGGTCATGGTTTCCCAGTCTACACCACGTGGAGATGGAGTTGACTTGTATAGTCTGCGGGTCATCGGCAGGCTACTAATTTTCACTTTTCACCCCTCCTGGGAGAGACTGGCAGTCCACACCTTGCAGACTCATGTGAGGATAAAGCCGCTATTTGAGGCTGGCTCAGTCACGGGATTATTAATCTGAGCCAGTAATTGACCCTAATATAACTTCTCTTTGACGTTGAACGGAGTAGAGGTAATGGTATAATCCAAATAGTAAAAGGAAAAAAACATGATGCATTTTGGGAAAACCCATTTGGAAACCTTATTTCATATACAACATTCAACATTTGTACACATTCACTTCATCCATCTTTTGAACTGGAGAAGTTACGAGGGTTCGATTGGGTAATTCTAAAAGATACTGTACGGTTGTTTTTTTTTTTTTTTTTTTGGAATTGCAATTACCGAAAACAGTTTATCAATATGAATTCAAACATCGCTACATTTGCCGTTTCAGAATAATAATAAATAGTATGCAGTCATAACACAAACATTCAGAGAATGTTGCTGTATTTGACGTCTCGGTTCTTGTTATATCTGCAAATGTAAAGGACAACACACATTGCCCCTTGTAAATACACACTGATGTGTACGAAATAAAACCACATGAAACGGAAGACATGTCATTAAAATAGTGGGAAGGGACATAATAACAAATCAGTTGCTTTTTTTTTTTTTAAAATAAGGGCCGTTACCTAAAGCAGCATAAATGTATTAGGTGACTTAAATAATTGTAATATTTATCTAATGTTGTTAATTAATATTTTCATATAAATTAATAAAAATTATATGCAGCATAAGTAACGGGATAAAATTTTATGCGACCTTCAAAGATGTAAAAGTGAAGGCTTTTTTTTTACAAGCGTGAGGATTTTACAACACATTTTGAAAAATGTCTTCACGATAATACATCAAATGTTTTTATCTTTTTATAGTAACTGAAATATAGATCGTGAAATTGTATTTTTGACAAGTCTGAAAACGGCGACAAATCTTTAATATTCAGCACACTGGATTATTTCACAGCATTTAGGTTAAGATCAAAGTGTAAGAAGAAACATAGTGGGAACTCATCATCACCAAGTGCCAAGCTGGTGGGCGGGGGGACATGGCTGCTCTCTTGTCATCAAGCTTGTCAGTTGTCACCAATATTTCAAGTCCATTTCTCATCATAAAATGTCCAAACAATCTTGACTGTCTACGTCTAATATCTCTAAGAAATCTCAAATTTTCGTTTGTTTCTTGTAGGACTTGGCCACTGGTTTTTCTGTCTGTCCATGGTATTCTTTGCATTTAATCACAGAATGCGTGTAGGTTTTAAGTATTACAAAAGCAGTCGTTGCTGCCAATAATACCTTGTAGTGTAGGACAGAGAGATCTTGAGGTTGAGGAGTTAAGGCCGCCTGGCTAGTGCAGTCACCCCGATAGAAGAAAACATCCACAGCCTTACCGAAGATTCGAACTCGCGTTTACCGAATGGGAACCCGAGGCTGTAGCCAATCAGCAAGTCGACTCAGATTTCTCCTTCTAGGAACCATACTTCCCATTACAGATTTTTATAAACCGTTGTGCTGTTTAATGTAGCTAAAGTATGTCTGGTTCCGAGACATGACGATGGTTATAAAACAGTTGTCTTCGATGCTCAGATCTTGTACAATATCATATTTACTTCTTCTTGGTCCACAATATTCTAATACTGTCTCTGCAACATTGAAATCATTCAGCGCCAAACAAAAGGTGGGTTTGGACCAAATCAAATCAACAAGTATTATAATATAAATTTCCGTTTCCTGAGCATTAAAATCGCGGATATGAGATATAACACAGTAACCCTAGTATGACGATATATCGTCCTTCTGTCTAAACGAGAGGTGGCATGTGACGATATTTTATTATTCTGCAATTAATCAGCTAAGTTAAAAGCTTCACTTGTCTTCTTTGCTGTTTACAAAAAGGTCCACAGCAGGACAAACGTGTCTTCTGAATAACCCCAACGTGGTTGCTTCATTTTGAGCTCGATGAGTGGGCGGTGAGCGTCGTCTGAGCCCAGGTTAGAGCTAATGTAGAGACTTTTATTCTTTCGATCCAATTACCATCTCAAGGGGGCTGTATTGTACGGTTCCCCTTCTCTTCTCCAAGCACAGGAGCCACCAGTTTAATACCGGTGCGTACCTGAACTTCACATCTGCGGAGTGGTTTGGAGATTCGCAGAACGTTAAAAAGACTGAACACCCAATTTGTAAACCGTGCCACGTAGAGTCACGGGAAAGTCTTGTCCAATGTAGGATCTGGTTCTGATCGTGGGACTTCTAAGGCCCAGTGGAATGTTTTGAGATGGGGTGTTATTGTAGGAACCAAGGATTGAACTGGACATAGCATAGATCATCATCATCATACAGTACCAGCTGGCCAAGGCGTTCATGTCTCTCCACAGATCATGGTCTTTGCTGTACTGGATCAAATCTACTGATGATATTACTCTAAGCCACCGTATCAGTCTACCCAGTATAAATTCTCCTGGTCTGCCTCTGCCTCTTTTCCTTTGATCTGTCCAGTTGTGACGATCTTTTCTAATACCTCTCTTCTCATCACATGACTAAAGAAAACATTTTGTCTCTGTCAAATTAACACATTCTTAAAAACTGTGGGAGGCGATAAACAGCTATTCAAAGAAAATATAGCGGGCGCGTTAACAAAGTAGACAGCAATGAAGTCAATCCTCTAAGACTTTAAGTTACATATTGTGAGCCCTATGTGGCGCAGGTATTATTCTATATAACGTGTCATCATGGACAAGCTTCAGCCAGTCAAGTTTGCTAAAGTCCCGAAGGTCCTTGGAAGTACCTGATCCCAGGGACAGTACACACAAGTGCGAGTCGAGTTCTTGGACGACTTCAATACATCAAGTATTCGCAATTTGAAAGGACCAGATCGTGAAGGTGACATCCTGACTCTTCTGAATTCTGAAAGAGAAGCTAGAAGATTAAGATGAAGATATCATCATGGATTCAAGTAATGAAGGCAACATTGGACTCTGTTATATGATGCATTCAATTAGTTTTGTGTATTATGTGTTGCTGAACACATTAAACATATTTTATAATTTAAAATAAACAAAACAAACATGGCACTTCTCAGCACTCCACAGCAGAGACCAAGAGAGGATTCGAGAAACCCAGGGGAAGACCCGGCATCCCAGAGTGCAGCGCCGTGAACGGGGCACGAAGAAGGAACATGACAACGGAGGCAGCAGAGGCAGTGGACAGGGAAGAAGCTGGCTTCCCACGGTCACAGTTGCTAGGATGTGTGTGAGGCACGAAGCACCGGGTGCACAAGGCTCTTCACACCAAGGGAGGGGTGCCTCGGGAGTAGATAAGTTCGCAGGTAATGGGCAAACACATAACAAACTCAAGGATCACGCAAACGGCGGAACGTCTCTCACGGCAAGTGAAAGACACCTGGATTCATTACACGGTCGGGCCCTTCCCCAGAGAAATTCAAGAAGGTATAATAGCCGAAACATTCTGGGAAGCGAGACCTCCGCTGATGACCAGAAGCCCTCATGTCGTGCTTGCACCGCAATTGTTTTAAATAATTGTAGTACAGTAATACTTCGATTAACTGTTACTCGTGTAATCGTCAGTTTCTGTTATCCGTCATCGTCTAAAAATGTGTGAGTATCAACAAAAGAACGCTATTTTCAATGTCGCCACTGCTTGAGCTGACATGACAGTGTCTAACCTAAAGAATTGGTGGAATAACCACTTGCCTGAACCTACTGACGAAACTGAAGGATCAGAGACTGTAAGTGTTGATATTTATCAATATGAATTCAAACATCGATTCATTTCCCGTTCCAGAATAATAAATAGCAGGCAGTAATTACACAGATATTTAGAGAATCTTGCTGCATTTAATGTCTGAGTTATTGTTGTATTTACAAATGTAAAGGAAAACACACAATTCATCTTGCAAATACACACTGTTTTGTACGAAATAAAACCACATTAAACGACAGACATGTAATTAAAATAGTGGTGAGGGACATAACTACAAATCAGCATTTTCTGCCTAAGGTACATTACTAAAAGTAGCATAAATGTTTCATATGATTTAAATTATTGTGATATGTATCTAACGTTTTCTAAAATGTTTACAAACATTAATGACAAATATTGACATTATAAATAAAGTCACAATAATAATTTAGTGACTTTCAAAGACTTTTTTAGAGTAAAGGTTTTATTTTACATACGTGAGAATTTTACAACACATTTATCTTTATTTTCCTCGATATTTCATAAAATGTTTTTATCCTTTTAATGGCATTATATTTACAATAGCTACATTGTATTTTTGTCAGGCCTGAAAAAGGCCAAATATCCCTAATATTCAGCACTGTGGATTGTTTCACGGCATTTTGGCTAAGATCAAAGTGTAGAAAGGCACATAGTGGGAACTCATCATCATCAAGTGCCATGCCGGTGTGCGGGCGGCCATGGCTGCTCTCTTCCCATCAATCTTGCCAGTTGTCACCAAATTTTCAAGTCAATTTCTCCTCATAAAATGTCCAAACAATCTTGACTGTCTACGTCTAATTTCTCCAACCAATCTCCGTTTTTTATTTGTCGCTTGAACGACTGTCTCATTTGATTTTCTGTCCGTCCATGGTATTCTTTACATTTTTCTCTAAAACCATATTTCCATCGCCATTACATGTTTCTCAGGGTGTCTATTATATGAATATGTGTAACACAAATACGGGCTCTATTAGCACTTCAACAATCTTTTTCTCAATGTAATTGATAACATTTTGTTGTTATGTATATTTTCTTTTTTGCAGAAGGCCACCTTTGCCATGGCAATACTTGATCTAATCTCTGCAAGGCATCTTCCATCAGATGTTACGACTGTTCCGAGATAGTTATATTGATTCAACTATTTCAGAATATTTCCATTTATTTGGATATTACAATGTGGTATTTCTTTCTTGTTGGAGACGATCAAGATCTCTGTTTTCTTACAATTCATTTAAAACCTAGTTTCTCACTGCGTACAGTAATCACATCCACCAAATGCTGTAGATCCTGTTCGTTGTCAGCAATCAATACTGTAACGTCCGCATATTTTATATTATTTACGTTTTGTGGAACTAAGGGGCATTACAAATGTAGTATTGGTTCTTGTATCACGACAGTGATTAAGGGTAGACTTATTTTCCATGGGTCACCAGCTCACTACTATCATAATTATTACTATTATCATTATTATTATTTAAAAGAAAACGTCCGAATGTGAAAGGACCAGTTCATGAGGGTGACATCCTGATACTTCCGGAGTCTGAAGGAGAAGCTAGAAGATTAAGATAACGATATTATGGATTCAAGAAATGAAGTCAATCTTGGACTCTCTTAGATGATGCATCCAATTCAATTTTCCATTGTGTGTCCATTATGTGTGTACACATTAAGCATGTTTTATCATTAAAAAATGTGTCCGGCCTGTGAAAAGTCCACAACAAAATCGGCGACATGAGACGCTGGGAGTATTTAAAAAACATAAAATCCTTAATTTTCAGCACGTTGGGTTGTTTTACGGCAATTTGGCTAAGATCAAAGGCACATAGTGGGACTCATTTTACCCCATCTCATCTTGTTCCTCTTGTACCTTGCGGTGTCGAGGTGAACTATAAACAGCGGGACAATGCCCGTTCATGGGCTACACGTATGGAGATTACTTCTTAGTTGTTTGTACGAGCAGTATGAAAATCCCCTGCAGGCTTGCTAGGCCGGACGCAGGTTGAGGACAAAAATCTGGCCAAGGGGAGTCCGTCTCCCCTTGCGGGCCAGAGTCCCGTTGGCTCATGACCTCGCGGTCATGGTTTCCCGGTCTACACCACGAAGAGGTTTGGTTGACTTGCGTAGTCTGCGTGTCATTGGCAGGCTACTAATTATCATTTTTTACCCGACCTGGGAGAGGTTAGTCGATCCTAACCCTGCTGGCTGCAGGGTCAGGCGCAGACCACGCCTGGTAGACCCTAGAGCAGTGGTTCTCAACCTTTTTTGGCCCATGTTCTCCTTTACCATATGTTCAGAACGTCTTTCCCCTCTCCCTTTTCGAATGTTATCCCTATAACCCCCCCCCCCCTCCCCCCACTCTTACACAGTATACATAAAAATGGAAGCTAAATTTAATAACACATACTAGAACAAGTCTAGACATCTACATAAAACGTGACTTGCGGGTCTACTTACGTTATAAAACGAACTTCATTAGGTCGAGAAGTACAGAACCGTAAGATATAGAGGGAGAAACAATATCAAGTAACTGGTTCTTGTATTAATTAGATCTTGGATTAATCGTAATGCGCCCCCCCCCCTGGAAGCCTAAAAAAACGGGGGGGGGGGGAATTCCCCACGGCTTGAGAACCACGTGTGCACTTGTGGGACCAGGTGGAGAAGGCGGAGGAACAGATTTAGAACCCATGTGTGGAAAGAATGAGATAGCGGGGGATCGGCAGGGGTTCTGGAAGAATCTCAATATTGACAGGAAAGACCCGGAGAACTTTTAATCAGATAGCGATGGGAACGATTAGCAGTATGACTCTTCGCTGGCTGTTGAACGAGAGGACTGAGCACGTATGGGAATGTCCTGAGTGCAGTGATGTCGGTTCTTAACTCAATTCACCTCAACTCAACTGAGAACCACTGCCCTAGTGGGACTAAGAGGCCTTAAATAAAGATGTAGTTTATGTTCTTATATCAGGACATTAAGTAGATGCGGTTGTTGCACATAGTGAAAACTAGGGTTGGAATTAAATTGTAAGAAGACATACATTATGGTCGTCAGTAGGAAGAAGGAAATACCTCAATGTAATATACAGGTAAATGGGAATATTCTTAAGCAAATTAATCGGTACAATTATCTCGGAACAGTAATAACATCTGATACGAGATGCCTTGAATAGATTAGAACTAGGATCGCCATGACGAATGTAGCCTTTTGCAAGATGGTAAACATACTGACAAATAAAATGTTGTCATTTGCAATGTAGGTTAACCGTGTATGTACCTGTTTGGCTTATATCACGAAGAAAGGTACGGAGAACAAGACACAATAAACAGTGGAAATAGGGGGGCGGGGGAATGTTCGGCTTGTAAAATGCCAAAAATCCTCAAATTAATCACTTTGGATTGTTTCAAGGCAATTTGGCTAAGATCAAAGTGTAGCTTCTGTTCTTGTATCTGACTGACTGATACCTGGCGGTCTGACAGACGATAGTGTGTTACATTGTGCTTCAAGAAGGCATAATAACTACAACCCATGGCTGTAGCGAATGTGAATGATAAGACCAATTCGCGCTGTAAATGTTCGTCCACATTGGATGCGTGTGAATAAGTGGTCATTTCTACCATCATGCACCATCTTACGTCTCACACTCTCAGTGTATGACCTATCTGCAATCATTTTCTCTTTTGTCTTTATTCCATTTCTGATCGTTGCCCTCCATGCAACACGATCAGCGGCGATAATCTCCCAAGGTGCAATATCAATGTATGTATCAATCAATACTGTGATTCTTGTATCCTGTCACGAAAAATAAACTTGCTAGTTTCGATCGATGACAAAAGGAGACATTCGTCGGCACAAACAGGCAACCCTTTGATGTGTATAGACGGAGGAACAAAAATACGACGCGTTACAATGTCTACACCGGTCGGCATTTTGTTAACAAGTTGTTGCTCGAGAAACGTACAATAGCGCCATCCGTCTATAAGACGGGAGTCAGCCTTTGAAGTGATAGACGGAATGTCTGGCCAGAAGTCGGATGGAGTCTTGTGATATGGAGAAGGTCTCTAGATCACAGACAGGAGACAATTTCCCAGATGAAAGGGGACACCAGCCGGATGTTCACATTGAGTTGGGAAAAATACAGAGAAAAACAACTTCTCGACGCCTCAGCATCTAGACAATTTGGCGACGTCACTCAAGCCCGATATAAAACCCGTTGCGGTAAACAAGTGGAGTTAGTCGACCAAGATTTCTGAAGTTTGAAGGATCGGTGCAGTTTCCGAGTTGTGTTCAATGAAAGAAACTAGTGTCAAATTGTTGATATTTATCGGCGGACATAGATCCAGTCTGTGATTGCATAGTTTCAATTATCAACCGGAATAGGCATATGGTAGGCTATTAATCATATCTAACTTAGAGTATGATTAGGAATAGAGTACAGTACTACGCGGTGATATAATGTATTACAGGTGTGGTGATATAGTGTATTATATGTGTGGTGATATAATGTTCTATAAGTGCGGTGCTAGAAAGTATCATAGGAGCGTCGGCACTAGTATCCTATTGTGTGGCTTTAACTAGCTTGTGTGATATATCATTTTACTCAGGAAGTTGAGGACAATGTAGTGGGATAATAATTAGATAGATTGAGGATGGTTGGGAGGGAGGAGGGGAATGTGAAATGGTAGGATTTTCCAGTAGGGCATCTGCTGGGTTTATACCCGTTTCTTTATTCTTTCCTGGTGTTGCCATGTCACAGACCATGTGATGAGCTATTTGGCCATATGACAGAGATCGGATCTCTGTTGTAGATCTGAGTGCTGCTATTGGCCTACACTCACCTAATTCAGGTCAGGATTGAGTTGCTCTCACCATAGTATTCTCTACTCAACAGGTTCCACGTAGGTGTGCTATGATATTCAACAGTGAAGCTAGAACACAGTTTAGAAGATGATGGCTCAGGATTTGAAGACAGAAGTTGCTGAGAGGCCTCTACATTGGGCACAACACCCACACACACTTCTCCTACATATACTCTTTGCTTTAATAAATTTTTTTTTCTTTATTTGTTGAAGCTAGAGTTGTCAAGTATGTTATGTTGGGGAAGAATGAGAGGGGGCATGATCCAGGGGTGAGTAAGAGTTGGTCTGTGGGAACCTGGCTTCTGCTGAGCAGGACATGCTGATGATACTTATGTTTAGCAAGTGATAGTTGTATCACTGAACAGTCAGAACATTATATATATATATATATATATATATATATATATATATATATATATATATATATATATATATATATATATATATATATATATATATATATTTATATATATATTTATATATATACAACACTGATACCAGGAACATTCATATAAATTTATAGAAATACCTGGAACATTCAGATTGTGGTGTTAATATGGGGAATCTTTACAACCAGTGACACTAGATCAATTAAGATTTCCCAAGTAACAGTGACAATAGTGTTAGAATTCTCTGAGTAACAAACAGTTACTTCTCCTACATATACTCTTTGCTTTAATAAATTTGCTGTTTTTATTTGTTGAATCTAGAGTTGTCACGTATGTTATGTTGGGGAAGAATGAGAGGCTGCATGATCCAGGGGTGAGCAAGAGTGAGAAGAAGGTGTCTTCAGATTGAGGGAGTGTTGTGGACGGAGTCTGCTGGATATCTCCAGGATAGAGATATTGAATTAAAATAAACGTGGGTGTTGATTCCCCTCACTCCAGGGACGACACTAAAATAGTAAAGAAGAACAAATAACTACTACGACATTCTTTACTTACGACATATCCCGAGAGTGATTAAGGATAGAGTGACTTATCTGCACTTGATCTGATCATGGCCACCAGCAGAAGTGGTCATCACAATGACAGACATGGACTTGGAACCTCATGGGGCGGCTATGGCCCCTGGGGGAAACCTGAGGCATACAATAATTAATCAAATGTTTTTAATAATCAGTACACTCAAACACAAATTGTCACAGTTATGATAATAAGCAATGCGTAATTATCCCCCTCACCTCTCCCACCTTATTTAACATATAAAGACAGTTAGCTGCATATCCTTTACAGGACGTTGCAGTCAAAACTACCATGATTTGCTGTTGTGATATCTTGGCAAGTTTACGTTCAATAGTTTGCCATTGAGTTCTGAAAGACCGGCACCTATACCATTTCGTAAAAAAAAAATTCAAATGCAACACGGTCTGCTACCAATCGCCCACAGCTGTGTTTAGAACGCGGGTATGTGAGATCGCGAACCGCGTCCGTAACACCTACGCCACGGAGCCGCCATTTAACATATGATGAATGTAATTATCGCTGTTGTTCAACATTGTTATTGTTATTATTATTATTTCTGTTATTTAATCCAGAAAAACAATCATTGTGATAGGTCTGTATCAGGCCATATACATTTATACAAGAATGGATCTGGCTTCTGGTCCGTTTGTCTCAGATCAAAGTGTAGTATCTGCACTTGATTTTGCCAGGGCCACCAGCAGAGGAGGTCATTCGAATGACACACATGGACGTGGGGGCCTGATGGGGTGGCTATGGCCCGGGGGAATCTCGAGCCCTTATTTTAAAAAAGACAAAAAGACCTTAAAACTGTCCACAAACCACTATCCTCTTTGGACAATAATCACCTTAAAATTAATATCACGTGTGGGTAAAACCGTGATAAGCCGCTATTGGTCACAAGGATTATTCATCTGAGCAAGGGATGGACCCTAATATAAACTTTCTTTGACGTAAAACGGGGTAGGGGTAATGGTATAAACGAAATCATAAAAGACAAAAATAAAAAAAATCCATGCACTTTGGACAAACTCAAATGAAAACCTTTTTTTATACACAACATTGAACATTTTTATACATTAATTTCCAACAATCTATTGAACTGGAGAATTGAGGATTCGATTGAGTAATTATAGAAAATACTGCACGTTTATTCCTCTTTCTCTGGAATTACAATTACCGAAACAACAATTTATCAATATGATTCAAACATAGCTACATTTGCCGTTTCAGAATAATAATATATAGTAAACAGTAATTAAACAAACATTTAGAGAATCTTGCTGCATTTGACGCATGGGTTCTGGTTGTATTTGCAAATGTAAAGGCAACACACATTGCACCTTGTAAATACACATTGTTTTTTGCACGAAATAAAACCACATCAAATGGAAGACACGTGGGACGCAGAGGTGTTTCCAAGGCACCAGGGCCGGGTTATATACTGGCCAAGACCTATTGACGCGTCCTCGTCGAGCGTCCTGGGCAACAGGTCCCTTCGGGGTCATGGCTAAAGTCAGTAGGATCGCCGATTCCTTCGAAGTCGGAGAGTGTCTGCCTGTACGGCGAGTAACCACCAGTCTGCACACCAATAAGCCAGACATGGGACAACGGATACTCACGCAAACCTCAGGTCCTGTATGACATCACTCTGATGTTGGACAACAGGATGTCTTCATCCGACATACAGGACTTCGCGTTGGAGCTCAAGCCAACGAACACAAGCAAGCAAGCAAGCAAATGGAAGACACGTAATTAAAATAGTGGAAAGGGACATAATAACACATTTTTTTTTCATAAGGAACATTACTGACATAGCATAAATGTATTATGTGATTTAATAATTGTAATATTTATACCATTTACTCTTAAATAAAATGTCTATAGAAATTAATGACAATTATATACATCCTAAATAAAGGGATAATAATTGTAAGTTTTCTTCAACGACTTTGTAAAAGCAAAGGCTTTATTTTATATGCGTGAGAATTTTACAACACATTTTAAAAATTTCTTCACGACATTACATCAAATGTTTTTATCTATTTATATTAGCACCAGTGTGCCGTGGGATAGTGTATTTTTGTCAGGCCTTAAAACGGCCATAAATTCTTAATATTCCGCACTTTGGATTGCTTTACGGCATTTTGGCTGCGATCAAGGTGTAGATAGAAACATAGTGGAAACTCATCATAGTCAAGAGTCATGCTGTTGGGCGGGTAGTCATGGCTCTTCTCTTGCCATCAAGCTTGCCAGGTGTCCTCATAAAATGTTCAAACAATATCGACTGTCTACCTCTAATTTCTCCAATCAATCCCCGTTTTTCATTTGTCTCTTGAAGGACTGTCTCATTTGATTTTCTGTCCGTCTATGGTATTCTTTGAATTTTTCTCAAAAAGCCATATATCCACAGTTACTGGATGTTTCCCAGCTTGTCCATTAATTGTCCTTGCTTCACACGTAGTACGTTTAATTTCTCTATTTTTCTCTATTACGATTTTTATTAGTTTCTTTTAGGAGTTGGTCATTGGGTTTTTCTGTCTGTCCATGGTATTCTTTGCATTTAATTACAGAATGCGTGTAGTTTTGAAATATTACAAAAACTGTCGTTGCTGCTTATAGTACCTTGTAGTATAGGGCAGGGAGGTCTTGAGGCTGAGGAGTTAAGGCCGCCTGGCTAGTGCATTCACCCCGATAGAAGAAAACATCCAAAGCCTTACCGAAGATTCGATCCCGCGTCTAACGAATGGAAAACCAGGAGCTGTAGCCAATCAGCAAGTCGACTCAGACTTCTCCTTCTAGGAACCATACTTTCTAAACCGTTGTGCCCTTTAATGTGGCCAACGTATTTCAGTTTCTGAGACACAGTCATGTCTATGAGCCAGCTGTCTTCGATGCTCAAATCTTGTAGTATATCAGTATTTGTCTTCTTCCTGGTTCACGGCATTCTAATACTGTTTCTGCAACTTTAACTGATTCAGTGTCCAGCAAAACGTCGGTTTGGACCACAAATGGTGCACAATCAAATGAATAAGTATTATAATGTAAATTTCCATTCACTGAGCATTAAAATTGTGGAAGATATCGAGAAACGAAACAAATAACACGGTGACCCTAGTATGGCGATATATCATCCTGCTGTCTAAACGAGAAGTGACATGTGGCGATATATTATTCTTCAGCACCGAATCAGATAAGCCTCGATTGTCTTCTTTGGTGTTTACAAAATGGTCCACAACAGGAAAGACGTGTCTTTTGAATAACCTGAATGTGGTTTCTTCATTTTGTTGTGCTGTTAATTGTTAACAGATTCAGCGCCAAACAAAAAGTAGGTTACGACCAGATACAAATGGACGTTATAAAATTAGAATTAAGGGTGCGTAACAGTTATGACTTAAAAGCTGTTAATATTGTAGCAAATATGTTGCATTATGACGCAATAGTAGCTTTTCGGGGATATGTTAGCCCATGACAGTTAGCGAAGTCTTTTAAGGTGATTAATCATCCCATGGCACTTAATCACTTAATGCCGTTTAATCTCTACTCTGAATGGATAGTGATGCCATGACAACAAAAAACATATATATGTGTGCATGCTATCATTCGTCGACGTATATAAACATAACTGAGTCGGTTCACCTCAACCATTAGAAACAAATACCCAGGCATTGCATATGGACAGGGCTTTATCACCAACACAAGCACTCAACTGCTGTGAAACGTGACCTCGAAACAAGCATGCATTAAGATAAACAAGACTGGAAGTTGTTGGTCGGGTAAATGGTTGGTTGGTCGGTTTAGTGGTGATTGGTTTGTTGATTTGTTTGTTGATTGATGTAATAGTTAGTTGATAGATTGATTGGTTGAATGGTTGGTTGCTATGGTGATTAGTTTGGTGACTGTTTGGTTAACTAGTTCATTGTTTGATTGGTTCCTTGGTTTATTGGGTGGTTGGTTGATTGATGACTATGTTAGTTAATTTGTTCAATGGTTGAATAATCGATTGACTGATTGATTGGTTGGTTGGTTGGTTATTTAATCAACAGATTGGCAGATTGATTTTTGATTGATTGGGTTGCTGGTTGATTGATTGCAATGTTTGTGGAATGGATAGTTGATTGATTGATTGCTATGATGGTTGATTGGTTAGTTGATTGATTTGTTTGTTTATTGATTGACTCACTGGCTCCCGTCATGAAAGTTTGGAGAACAATAATGGAGAGGTATATACTGGGGAAGAGAGGAAGAGGAAGGCCAAAAATATGATGGGTGCAGGATGTCGTGGATAATCTCCAGATGGGTTTGTCGGACGCGGGACATCATGCTTATGACCAAGAAGTTTTCCGGAGTGTTGTTATGGGAGTAAGGGTCTACAAATGACATGCTACTGAATGAATGAATGGCGGGAAGACCGCTGGAAGTCTTCAGTACCAAGATTTGAACTCGATGAGTGGGCGTTCAGCTTCGTCTGAGCCAGGATAGAGCTAATGAAGAGACGTTTCTTCTTTCGATCCAATGACGTGGACTGTCTTGCATGGCTCCACATCTCTTCTCCAAGCACAGGAGCCACCAGTTTAATACCGGAGCGTACCTGAGCTTCACATCTGCGGAGTGGTTTGGAGATTCTGGGAACGTTAAAAAGACTGAACAATCAGCTTGTAAACCATGCCACGTAGAGTCACAGCAAAGTCTAGTCCAATGTAGGATCTGGTTCTGATCTTGGGACCTCTAAGGTCTAGTCCAGTTGTTCTCAACCTTTTTTTGGCCCGTGCCCCCGTTCACCATATTTTTAGGACGTCATTCCCCCCTCACCATATTTTTAGGACGTCATTCCCCCCTTTCGTATTTCCTCCCTAAAAATGTCCCCCTGCCCCTACACAGTATATGTAATAATTGAAGCTAAATTTAATAGCACATACTAAAACAAATCTAGACGTCCACATAAAACATGATTTGTAGGTCTACTTTCTTTATAAAATGAATTTTAGAAGGGCGGGACGTACAGAATTGAAAAGTATGAAGGGAAAAGAACAAATCACGTAATCGGTTCTTGTATTAACACAATCTTGAAATAATCTTCATTCCCCCCTGGAAACCCTAAAATTCCCCCCTGGGGGGGGGGGGGGGGGGGGGAAATTTCCCCACCGGTTGAGAACCACTGGTCTAATGGAATGTTTTGAGAAGTGGTGATATTGTAGGATCCAAGGATTGAGCAGGATAGAGCAGAGATCATCATCATCGTCATCGTCGTCGTCATCATCATCATCATCATCATCGTCATCATCATCATCATCATCATCATCATCAAGTGCCCTGCCAGCTGGCGTAGGCGTTCATGTCTCTAAACAGATCTCGGTCCTTGGTATACTGGGTCAAATCTGCTGATGATATTCCTCCTTGCTACCGTCTCAGTCTACCCAGCATAATATCTCTTGGTCTGTCCCCGCCTCTTTTCCTTTGATATGTCCAGTTGTCACAATGTTTTCCAATGCCTCTCTTCTCATCACATGACTAAATAAAACAGATTGTCTCTATCAAATGAAAACATTCTTAAAAACTGTGGGAGGAGATAAACAACTATTCAAAGAAAATATAGCGGGCGCATTAACAAAGTAGACAGCAATAAAGTCAATCCTCTAAGACTTTATGTTACATATTGTGAGCCCTATGTGACGCAGGTATTATTCTACATAACGCGTCATCATGGACAAGCTACAACCAGTCTAGCTTGCTAAAGTCCCAAAGGTCCTTGAACGTACCTGGTCGCAGGGACAATCGAGCAGGGACAGTCGAGTTCTTGGACGACTCCAATAGATGAAGTATTCGCAATTTGAAAGGACCAGCTCGTGAAGGTGACATCCTGACTTTTCTGAATTCTGAAAGAGAAGCTAGAAGATTAAGATGAAGATATCATCATGGATTCAAGAAATGAAGGCAACATTGGACTCTGTTAGATGATGCATTCAATTAGTTTTGTGCATAATGTGTTGATGAACACATTAAACATATTTTATAATTTAAAACAAATAAAACAAAAATAGCACTTCTCAGCACTCCACAGCAGAGACCAAGAGAGGATTCGAGGAACCCAGAGAAAGATCCAGCATCCCAGAGTGCGGCGCCGTGAACGGGGCACGAAGAAGGAACATGGCAACGGAGGCAACAGAGGCAGTGGACAAGGAAGTAGCTGGCTACCCACGGCCACAGGTGTTAGGTGGTGTGTGAGGGCACGAAGCACCGGGTGCACAAGGCTCTTCACACCAAGGGAGGGGAGCCTCGGGAGTAGATAAGTTCGCAGGTAATGGACAAACACATAACACACGCAAGTACCACGCAAACGACCGAACATCTCGCACGGCAGGGGAAAGACACCTGGAGTCATGACACGGTCGGGCCCTCCCCCAGAGAGATTCAAGAAAGTAAAATTGCCAAAACATTCTGGGAAGGGAGACCCCCGCTGACGACCAGAAGCCCTCATGTCGTGCTTGCACCGCAATTGTTTTAAATGATTGTAGTACAGTAACACTTCGATTAACTGTCACTCGTGTAATCGTCAGTTTCTGTTATCCGTCATCGTCTAAAAATGTGTGAGTATCAAGAAAAGAACGCTATTTTCAATGTCACCACTGCTTGAGCTGACATGACAGTGTCTAACCTAAAGAATTGGTGGAATAACCTCTTGCCTGAACCTACTGACGAAACTGAAAGATCAGAGACTGTAAGTGTTGACATTTATCAATATGAATTCAAACATCGCTACATTTCCCGTTCCAGAATAATAAATAGTATGCAGTTATTACACAGATATTTAAGAGAATCTTGCTGCATATAATGTCTGAGTTATTGTTGTATTTACAAATGTAAAGGAAAACACACAATTCATCTTGCAAATACACACTGTTTTGTAAGAAATAAAACCACATTAAACGATAGGCATTCAATCAAAATAGTAGTAAGGGCCATAACTACAAATCAGCATTTTCTGCCTAAGGTACATTACTAAAAGTAGCATAAATGTTTCATGCGATTTAAATTATTGTGATATGTATCTAACGTTTTCTAAAAGTTTTACAGACGTTAATGACAAATATTTACGCCATAAATAACGGCATAATAATTTTAATTGATTTTCAAAGACTTTTTAAGAGTAAATATTTTATTTTACATACGTGAGAATTTTACAACAAATTTATTTCATTGCTTCTCGATATTTCATGAAGTATTTTTATCCCTTCAATGGCATTCCAATTAACACTTCAACTCTGTATTTTTGTCAGGCCTGAAAAAGGCCAAATATCCCTAATATTCAGCACTGTGGATTGTTTCACGGCATTTTGGCTGAGATCAAAGTGTAGAAAGGCACTTAGTGGTAACTCATCATTATCAAGTGCCATGCCAGTGGGCGGGCGGTCATGGTTGCTCTCTTCCCATCAATCATGCCAGTTGTCACCAAATTTTCAAGTCCATTTCTCCTCATAAAATGTCCAAACAATCTTGACTCCCTAGGTCTAATTTCTCCAATCAATCCCCGTTTTTCATTTGTCGCTTGAAGGACTGTCTCATTTGATTTTCTGTCCGTCCATGGTATTCTTTACGTTTTTCTCTAAAACCATATTTCCATCGCCATTAGATGTTTATCAGCGTGTCTATTATATGAACATGTGTAACACAAATACGGACTCTATTAGCACTTCAACAATCTTTTTCTCAATGTAATTGATAACATAGTATTGTTATGTATGCCTTCTTTTTTGCAGAAGGCCACCTTTGCCATGGCAATACTTGATCTAATCTCTGCAAGGCATCGTCCATCAGATGTTACGACTGTTCCGAAATAGTTATATTGATTCAACTATTTCAGAATATTTCCATTTATTTGAATGTTACAATGTGGTATTTCTTTCTTTTTGGAGACGATCAAGATCTCTGTTTTCTTACAATTCATTTCAATACCTAGTTTCTCACTGCGTATAGTAACCACATCCACCAAATGCTGTAGATCCTGTTTGTTGTCAGCATTCAATACTGTAACATCCGCATATCTTATATTATTGATGTTTTGTGGGAACTAACAGCTAGCCTACGGGACACCCTTGGGCAAGGTGGAGTACCCGTTTAGCCCCCCGATCAGGGTCACGTGAAGCCATGTGTGCAGGTGGTGGATGAAGATAGAGAGCAGCCGACAGATAGTTGTAGGTTATGGTCTCCACCTTCACGACGGTAGGCAGAGGATCTCTTTTTTGAGGAGACAATGGCTACGGTCACTGACCAGTATGGTCACTGCTGGGAAGGAAAGCAATGGCAAACTACCTTATTTACAGATGAAAAGAAAATCATGTTGTGTTCACTTATCGATAATCAGAGAAACGGCGTAAATGGGTGCTCCATAAGAGCAGCCTCGCCCGGTAGGGATAGTCATGCGCATCAGGTGACTCCAGACCGTCAACAGGCTACTAGGTGCAAAAGATTAATATCATTGAAAATAGGAACTTGGAATGTTAGAACAATGAATGCAGATGGAAAGTTAGAAGACATCAAAAAAGAAATGGAGAGAGAGAAGATTAACATATTAGGAATATCGGAAACGAGATGGAGAGGAGCAGGGATAAGGACAGGAGAGGATTGTAAGATTATTTACTCTGGGGGAGAAGAACAGCAAAGAGGTATAGCCATTATGTTAGATAAGCAAACATCAAATTCTGTCAAAGGATACTGGGCTGTGTCAGACAGAGTTATATTAGTACAATTAAACGGAAGACCTTTTAAAATAAATGTCATTCAAGTATATGCCCCAACAAGTGAAAGCAGTGAAGAAAGCATAGAGGAATTTTATAATGACATTGAATCTGCTTTGAAGAACTGTAAAAAATCAGAAATAAATATCATAATGGGTGATTTCAACGTTAAAATAGGAAAGCAAAGCGATGGATGCAGTGTAGGCAACCATGGTTTGGGAGAGAGAGATGAAAGAGGTTACAGACTTGTAGAATGGGCAAAAGAACAAGAAATGGTGGTAGGAAACACCTGGTTTAAACAACACCCTAGAAGATTATGGACATGGAGGAGTCCAGACAGCAGGATTAAAAACCAGATAGATTACATCCTGATTAGCAAAAGGTTTCGAAATGCGTTAACAGTTGTAAAAACAGTTCCAAATGCAGACTGTTACAGTGATCACAGATTAATTACTGGCACATTGAGGGTTAAGTTAAAGAAAGTCAAGTATACAGCAGGAAACCCTAAATATGACTTGTGCAAATTGAAAACTGACAAAGAAATACAAGATAATTTTAACATAGAAGTAAAGAACAAATTTGATTTATTGTCTGATCTAGAGATCCTATTTCAAGATGTAGATGATCAATGGGAAATGCAGAAGAATTCAATCAGTTGTGCAGCAGAAAAAACTATTCCAAAAGTAAAGAAAGTGGGCCGTAAGACATGGATGACTGAAGAAATTTTGCAACTAATGGAAACAAGAAGACAGAACAAAAATAATCCTGCCAAATATGAAGAAATTCACAGAAAAGTCAGAACCTTATGTAAGGAGGCAAAAGAAACATGGCTTGAGAAAAATTGCAGAGAAATTAAAAAACAACACAACAGTAAAAATGCGAAACTAATGCACAAAAGAATTCAGGAGCTTACCAATCAAAGAACACGTACATCAGCAGGCTGCCTAAAGACAAAAGATGGAAGAGTCATAATAGAAAAAGAACAGATTTTACATGTATGGTCAGATTACGTGAAAAACCTTTATGACGATAACAGAGACGAACAGTATGATGTTCAGAATAATAATGAAGGGCCAACAATTTTGAAGATGGAGGTTCAGAATGCTCTTAATCATATGAAATCTGGCAAGACCCCCGGTCCAGACAGCGTCACAACAGAAATGATTAATGCTTTAGAAGAATATGGAATAGATAAAGTTACCAGTCTGCTTAATACAATATATGATACTGGAAATATACCTCAGGAGTTATGTAATTCTGTATTTATTGCAATCCCAAAGAAATCAGGAGCCTTGGAATGTGATCAACATCGAACAATTAGTATAATGAGTCACATCAAGAAGATTTTGCTAAGAATTATCATGCAAAGAGTGAGGAGGAAAATACAACCTGAAATAGGAGAAGAACAATGTGGGTTTGTAGAAGGCAAGGGTACAGTAAATGCTGTGTATATACTGAGAACCGTAATCGAACGTTCTATAGAAGTAAACAAAGATATACACCTTTGCTTTATTGACTACACAAAGGCTTTTGATAAAGTGAGACATGTCAACATGATAAGGATGCTTGAAGATCTACAAATTGATGGGAAAGACCTTCATCATCATCATCATCATCATCATCAAGTGCCGTGCCGGCTGTCGTAGGCGTTCATGGCTCTCCACAGATCTCGGTCTTTGGTGTTCTGGATCAACTCTGCTGATGATATTCCTCCATGCCACCGTCTCAGTCCGTCCAGCATTATTTCTCTTGGTCTGCCTCTGCCTCTCTTCCCCTCGATCTTTCCAGTTGTCACGATGTTCTCCAATGCCTCTCTTCTCATCACATGACCAAAGAAAGATGTTTGTCTCTTTCTTATTGTTGTATATAGTGTTCTAGTTTCATTAGCCTCTTTCAGGCAATCGTTGTTAGTTACTCTGGCAGTCCAAGGAATTCGCAACATTCGTCTTAAAAACCACATCTCTGTTGCTTCTAAGTTCTTCCTAATTTGTTCATTTACATTCCAAGATTCGCTGCCATACAGCAAAACTGGTTCTATATAGCAATTTAGTACTCTCTTTCTTACATTCATTGATAGCGACTTATTGCATAAGATACTCTTCATTTTCTGAAATGCTGTCTTTTCCTGCCCTATTCTGCTCTTAATCTCTTTTGTACATCTTCCATCTGATGTTATAAGTGCCCCTAGGTATTTAAAATTATCCACTTGGTTAAGAATTTCCCCTTCTATTTCTATGTCACATTTTGGCGTCCCCATTTTCTTTGATATCACCATTGTTACTGTTTTCTTGATATTCAAGGACAGTCCTTTCTGTGCACTTTCTGTTACTACACTGTCCAACAATTGTTGTAGGTCTGTTGCATTATCCGCTACCAATACTGTGACATTTGCATAGCGTATATTGTTTATATTATATCCTCCGATTAGTATTCCTGGCTTCTCTTTGATCTCTCTCATTATTACTTCGCTATATAGGGAGAAGAGAACGGGTGACAAGACACACCCCTGTCGTACTCCTAGCTTTATCTGTTCATAACTACCCTCTTTATTTCCCATTTTAATTGCTGCTACTTGGTTCCAGTATATATTCTTTATTATTCTTAAATCTTTCCCATCAATGTTGATATCTTCCAACATTTTAATCAGCTCATCATGTTTTACTTTATCAAATGCCTTAGTATAATCTATGAAGCATAAATATATGTCTCTTTGTTTCTCTATTGATCTTTCTATTAGTGTTCGTAATATATATATATTGCATTGTCTGTACCCTTTCCTTCCATAAAACCATACTGTTCTTCACTAATTTCCATTTTTATTTTCTTTCTTGTTCTTCTCATTATAATTCTGAGTAGAAGCTTAGTGACATGGTTTATGAGGTTAATTGTACGAAAATCTTCGCATTCAAGTGCTCCTGGTCTCTTTGGTATTGCTATAAATACAGATTTCAGCATATCCACTGTTGTAAATATCATTCAGCATTTTGGTTAATATATCTACCCCAAATTCTCCCAATACTTCTAATTCTTCTACTGTGATTTCATCTGGCCCAGCTGTTTTTCCTTTCTTCATATGTTTCATAGCATCAGCGACTTCTTCTTTTAGAATAGGTGGGCCTTCTAAGTTACTTTCTTCTGTTAATTCTTCCCTTTCTCCATTATATAATTCTCTTATATACTCATTCCACCTCTTCATTATAGCACCTTCCTCCAATAAAGTCTGTCTTGTTTTTGATTTCAAACACCCTGTATTTATTCTTATTTTTCTTCCTGTGAGCTCGCTGATTTGTCTGTACATACTTTTTTGATCTTTAATGGAATTTAATTCAATTTTTCTGCATTGCTCATTTAACCAACTTTCTTTTGCCTTCACACATTTATCTCTTATTTCTTTATTTATCTTACCATACTCTTGTTTGTCATTTTTATTCTGTTTCCTTTTGTCCATCAACCTTAAGATTTCTTCATTCATCCATTTTTTCTTAGCTTTTTGGCTTCTCTCCGGTAATATTTCTTTGCTAGTTTGATGAATGGAGTCCCTTAACATTTCCCATTGTTCATCTATACTCTGTATTTTAGCTATTGCATTGTACCTATTTTTCACAGTCACTCTGTATTGTTCTTGAATTTCTTTATCTACTTTCAGAACCTGTTTATTAAGTCTCAAGTTTTTAACCATTTTCCCCCCTCTCTTTAATCTTACTTTTATTTGTCCACATAGTGGTACATGATCACTGTTACCGTCAGCATTGTCTTTTCATTAATTAATGCATTTCTAAATCTTTTATTAATAAGTATGTAGTCAATTTGGTTGCGTATTTTCATATCAGGGCTTTTCCATGTGTATAGTCGTCTTTTATGGTGTTTAAACCATGTGTTTCCAATTATCATATCATTAATATTTGCCAATTCTATTAGTTTCTCTCCTCTTTCATTTCTTGTACCTAAACTATATACTCTACTTTTCCCTTTCCTACTTTTGCATTAAAATCCCCCAGTATTATTTTTATTTCTTGTGATCCAATTTGGGCTATTGCCATTTCAACTTCATCGTAAAAGTTTTGTATATCTTAAGGAAAGACCTTAGACTTGTAAAAACCATATATTGGAAACAACAAGCTGCCATAAGAGTTGATAATGAAGTAAGCCAATATCAGCCTATTAAGAGAGGTGTGAGACAGGGATGTGTAATGTCTTCAGATATGTTTTCCCTGTACAGTGAAAATATTTTCAGAAATATTGAAGATATGGAAGGAATCAACATTGGGGGACGATGCATCAATAACATTAGATATGCAGATGATACAGTCTTGATTGCAGACAATGAACAGGACCTGCAACATTTAGTAGATGCGGTTGTTACACACAGTGAACAACAAGGGTTAGAATTAAATTGTAAAAAGACACAGATTATGGTCGTCACTAGGAAGAACAAAATACCACAGTGTAATATACAAGTAAATGGGAATATTCTTCAACAAGTGAATAGGTACAATTATCTCGGAACAGTGATAACATCTGATGGGAGATGCCTGGAAGAGATTAGAACAAGAATCGCCATGGCAAAAGTAGCCTTTAGCAAGATGAAAAACATACTGACCAATAAAAAGATGTCAATTGAAACGAGAAAAAGAGTGTTGAGGTGCTACATAGAACCTGTACTTTTATATGGATGTGAAGCTTGAACAATAAGCAGCCAGGCGGAAAAACATCTGATGGCTGTAGAAATGTGGTTTCTGAGGAAAATGCAAAGAATACCATGGACAGCCAGAAAGACCAATGAACAAGTCCTTCAAGAAACAAATGAAGATCGTAAACTGATCAGAGACATTAGACGTAGACAGTCACAATTTTTTGGACATGTTATGAGAAGAAATGATTTGGAGAACTTGGTGACAACTGGTAAGATCGAGGGAAACAGACCAAGGGGAAGACCTAGAAACAAGTATCTGGATGGCTTGGCCTTGTGGCAGAAACACGGAACTGATCCACGACTCTGGTGATCGAGTGAGATGGCAGAACATGACCGCCCACGCTTACCGGCATGGCACATGATGGATGCATGGATGGAACAGGCCTTAAAATGTGGTAATGGTTCTTGTATCACGACAGTGATTAAGGGTAGACTTATTTGTCCATGGCCACCAGCTCAATACTATCATAATTATTACTATTATCATTATTATTATTTAAAAGAAAAAGTCCAAATGTGAAAGAACCAGTTCGTGAAGGTGACATTCTAACTCTTCTGGAGTCTGAAAGAAAAGCTAGAAGATTAAGATAAAGATATCATGGATATGATAGCTGGCAAGGCCCCCGGTGCAGATAACATCACAACAGAAATGATTAAAGCTTTAGAAGAATTTGGACTACAGCAAGTCATCAGACTGCTGAACACATTATATGATACTGGAGATATACCTTCTGACTTATGTAACTCTGTATTTATTTAAATCCCAAGGAAATGAGGAGCCTTGGAATGTGATCAACATAGAACAATTAGTATAATGAGCCACATCAAGAAGATTTTGCTACGAGTTATCATGCAAAGAGTGAGGAAGAAAATACAACCTGAAATAGGGGAAGAACAATGTGGGTTTGTAGAAGGAAAGGGTACAGTAAATGCTGTGTATATGCTGCGAACAGTTATTGAACTTGCTATAGAAGTAACAAGGATATACATCTTTGCTTTATTGACTACACAAAGGCCTTTGATAGAGTTAGACATGCCAAAATGGTGGATATGTTTGCAGATCTATAAACTGATGGGAAAGACATTAGACTTATAAAAAAACATATATTGGAAACAAGAAGCTCAAATAAGGATTGATAATGAAGTGGGACAATATCAGCCTATTAAGAGAGGTGTTAAGCAGGGATGTGTAATGTCTCCAGATCGTTTTTCCATATACAGTGAAACTATTTTCAGAAATGTAGATGATATAAATGGAATACGCATTGGAGGACAAACCATCAATAACATTAGATATGCAGATGATACAGTATTAATTGCAGACAATGCGCAGGACCTGCAACAATTAGTAGATGCGGTTGTTGTTCACAGTGAGCAACTGGGGTTAGAATTAAATTGTAAAAAGACACAGGTTTGGTAGTCACCAGGAAGAACGAAGTACCTAGATGTAATTTACAAGTAAATGGAAATATTCTTCAACAAGTGAATCGGTATAATTATCTCGAAACAGTCATAACATCTGATGGGGGATGCCTTGAAGAGATTAGAACAAGAATCGCCATGGCGATTAGCAAGATGAAAAACATACTGACCAATAAAAAGATGTCAATTGAAACGTGAAAAAGAGTGTTGAGGGGTACATACAGCCTGTTCTTTTGTATGGATGTGAAACTTGGACAATGAGCAGTCAAGCTGAAAAGCATTTGATAACTACAGAAATGTGGTTTCTGAGGAAAATGAAAAGAGTACCATGGACAGATAGAAAAACCAATGACCAAGTACTACATGAGACAAATTAATATCGTAAATTGATTAGAGAAATTAGACGAAGACAGTCAACATTTTTTGGACATGTTATGAGAAGAAATGGATTGGAGAACTTATTGACAACTGGCAAGATCGAGGGGAACAGACCAAGAGGAAGACAGAGAGGAAAATACCTGGATGGCTTGGCCACATGGCATGGACGAGAAGGAACACTGAGCTGATCCACGACTCTGGTGATCAAGTGAAATGGCGAGTCATGACCGCCCACGCTTTCCGGCATGGCACATGATTGATTGATTGATTGATTTGTGGCTTACTTATTAACTTACCCTCGTAATTAAAATTGTGGAAAGGGACATAATAACAAATCAGTTCTTTATCTAAGGAACATTATTAAAAGAAGCATAAATGTATTATAGGATTTAAATAATTGTGATATGTACTTAATTTGTTATAAAGATTTATAGAAATTAGTGACAGATATTTGCAGCATAAATATCGGGTTATTTATTTTAAAGTCATTTTGAAGATTATTTAAAAGTAAAGGCTTTATTTTGCATGCGTGATAATGTACAACTCATTTATTTTATTTCTCCTCGATATTACATCAAGTGTTGTCATCCCTTTAACAGCAATTTTCTTGTAGATATAGACTTGTTGTATTTTTGTCAAGCATGAAAAAGGCCAAATATCCTTAATATTCAGCACTGAGGATTGTATCACGGCATTGTGGCTAAGATCAAAGTGTAGAAAGGCACATAGTGGGGACTCATCATCATCAAGTGCCATGCCGGTGGGCGGGAGGTCACGGTTGTTCTCTTTCAGTTATCACCAAATGTTCAAGTTCATTTCTCCTCATAAAATGTTCAAACAGTCGTGACTGTCTACGTCTAATTTCTCCAATCAATCCCCGTTTTTCATTTGTCGCTTGAAGGACTGTCTCATTTGAATTTCTGTCCGTCCATGATATTCTTTGCATTTTTCTCAAAAAACCACATATCCACAGCCATTGGATGTTTCCCAGCTTTCCATCAATTGTCCACGTTTCACATGCACTAAATTTAATTTCTCTAATAAGTTAACGATTTTCATTATTTTCTTGTAGGACTTGGTCATTGGCTTTTCTATCCGTCCTTTGTATTCTTTGCATTTTTCTCAACCACAACATTTTCACAGCCATTGAATGTTTGTCAGCTTGTCCGTTAATTGACAATGTTTCACACGCACTACGTCTAATTTCTCTATTAAGTTTACGAGTTTTATTAGTTTCTTGTAGGAGTTGGTCATTGGGTTTTATGTCTGTCCATCGTATTCTTTGCATTTAATTACAGAATACGTGTAGTCTATAAATATTACAAAAACTGTCGTTGCTGCCTATAGTACCTTGTAGTGTAGGGCAGGGGGATCTTGAGGCTGAGGAGTTAAGGCGGCCTGGCGAGTGCAGTCACCCAGATAGAAGAAAACATCCACCGCTTTAACGAAACTTCGATCCCGCGTCTACCGAATGGGAACCTGGAGCTGCAGCCGATCAGCAAGTCGACTCAGACTTCTCCTTCTAGGAACCACACTTTCTAAACCGTTGTGCCCTTTAATGTAGCCAACGTATTTTAGTTTCTGAGACACAGTCATGTCTATGAGCCAGCTGTCTTCGATGCTCAAATCTTGACTTCTTCCTGGTTCATGGCTTTCTAATACTGTTTCTGCAACTTTAACTCATTCAGTAGCCAAGCAAATTGTATGGACCAAACATAGCGCACAATCAAATCAACAAGTATTATAATGTAAATTTCCGATTCCCATAGTATTAAAATCCCGGAAGATATTACGAAACGAAACAAATAACACAATGACTCTAGTATGGCGATATATCGTCCTTCTGTCTAAACGAGAAGTGACATGTGGCGATATATTATCCTTCAGCACATAATCAGTTAAGTTAAAAACCTCACTTGTCTTCCACAAGAAATCAAAGACACCACCAATCATTATACATACAGTCGCAACCTGTTTGAACACTACCTCAGGACAGACTACATGCCCCATAAACACACAACAACAACAACAACAACAACAACAACAACAACAACTAAGACAAAGACAATAATAATGATAAATTATCTCGAACGACAACTAGCCAAAAAACATTCCCATATGTATGGCACGTGACACCTTCCTTGGGTATTTATAATGCCCATGTTAAACATTGCCTCAGTGAGTCATGTATTATTGATTATTTTTCATGCGTTTTAATGCTTATTGTTCTTTTGTTGTCAAAGATTTGCTTCATTAGAGATGTTGAATGAAAGAATGTATGAGAGGAAATAGAGAAGAAGGCCAGAATGTCAGAAGGGCCTGCGTGCCCAATTCTAAACCCTTTGAAAATAAAGATTTTCGTTCGTTCGTTCCTTCGTTCGTTCCTTCGTTCTTTGGTGTTAACAAAATGGTCCACAACATGGAACAAGGAAGCGTGTCTTCCGAATAATCTCACAGTGGTTGCTTCATTTTGAGCTCGATGAGTTGGCGTTCTGCTTCGTCTGAGCCCAGGTTAGAGCTAATGTAGAGACTTTTCTTCTTTCGGTCCAATTACCATCTCAAGTGGACTGTGTTGTTGCACGGCTCCCCATCTCTTCTCCAAGCGCAGGAGCCACCAGTTTAATACCGGTGCGTACCTGAGCTTCACATCTGCGGAGTGGGTCGGAAGTTCTCGAAACGTTAAAAAGACTGAACACCCAGTTTGTAAACCGTACCACGCATTCACCGCAAAGTCTTGTTCAATGTAGAATCTGGTTCTGACCGTACGACTTCTAAGGCCCAGTGGAATGTTTTAAGATAGGGTGTTATTGTATGATCCAAGGATTGAGCTTGACAGAGCAGAGATCATCATCATCATCATCATCATCATCATCATCATCATCATCATCATCATCATCATCATCATCATCATCATCATCATCATCATCATCATCATCATCATCATCATCATCATCATCATCATCATTGTCATCATCATCATCATCATCATCATCATCATCATCATCATCATCATCATTGTCATCATCATCATCATCATCATCATCATCATCATCATCATCATCATCATCAACATCATCTTCCACTTCTGCCGTCAACCGTCGTGGGGTAGAATAATTTGCGTTCCAGCGCCAGGTGGGCGGCACTTGATAGTGTCATTCCGTGTGATTGTTCAATGTCTTTGATGTCGTCAATCCATTTTATTTTTGGACGTCCTCTTGGTCTCGTTGCAGATGATCTTCGATGTAAGGCCAATGATGGTAGTTGCTGGTGTTGCATTCTAACGACATGGTCAAACCACTTGATTTTCTGTCTTTATATAAATGTGGCACAAATTGTTGATTCCACTGTCTGTCTGATATCAGCATTTCTTACTCGGTCTCGGATTGTTATGTTGGCAGCTCTCCTCGGGCATCTCATCTCACAGGTGTTGTTTTTGCGAGAGTAGCATAAGGTTGGTGTGAGTATGCTGTTTATTACCTGTCGTTTTGCGGACATGGGTATATTTGGATTTTTCAGTAAGGGTGATAGTTGATATGTAAGAGCACTAGCCTTTTGACATCTGATTTCGATTTCTCTCTCCAATCTGCCATCTTCTGTGAACATCCATCCATCCATCACGTGCCATGCCGGTAAGCGTGGGCGGTCATGTTCTGCCATCTCACTCGATCACCAGAGCGTGGATCAGCTCCGTGTTTCTGTCTCGACCATGCCACAAGGCCAAGCCATCCAGGTACTTGCTTCTAGGTCTTCCCCTTGGTCTGTTCCCCTCGATCTTACCAGTTGTCACCAAGTTCTCCAGATCATTTCTTCTCATAACATGCCCAAAAAATTGTGACTGTCTACGTCTAATGTCTCTAATCAGTTTACGATCTTCATTTGTTTCTTGAAGAACTTGTTCATTGGTCTTTCTGGCTGTCCATGGTATTCTTTGCATTTCTTGGAACATATTTCCAAGATATGTGAATTCTTTAACTTGTTTCACATTTGTGCTATTTATCTGTATACTTAGTGGACCCGGCGATCTGCTAACTTGCATTACTTCGGTTTCGGCTGTATTTATACTCATATTGTATCTGCTGGATGTTGAACTCAGATTATTATTATGATTTTGTAATCTGCCCTCATCGCTGTAAAAAGGGCACTGATCGTCTGCAAATAGAAGTTCATTTATTTCCTGTGGATTAGTTGTTTCATCTGAAGTAAAGAGTTCTAAATTTTCTGAATCTGTTCTGTCAAGACTTGCTTCTTTGGATATTCTGTCCATGTACATATTAAATAGCAGAGGAGAGAAGCATACATCCCTGTCTCACTCCTGTATTGACTGAGAACATATCTGATACATCTTCTTGTGTTCTTACTGCACTTCGGCTCGAGTGGTACATGGCTATGATGTTTTCCAGCAATTGCTCTCGTATCCCATATTCTTTAAGGATGATCCATAATTTGTACCTACTCTATCGAAAGCCTTTTCCTGATCTATAAACACAATATTCTGCTGGTCACTATATTCTATAGTTTTTTTTCCAAATATTTGTCTAAGTGTAAATATTGCATCAGTGCAACTTTTACCTTTCCGAAAACAAAATTGTACTTTGCTTAACTGTTGTTCAACTATGGGCCTAGCTCTTTGTTCCAATAGTTTTGCATACATTTTCCCTATATGGCTCAGGAGTGATATACCTCTGTATGTTTCGCACTCTCTCATATTGCCTTTCTTTTTCCATGTTGGTACTATTATTGCCTGTTGCCAATCATCTTTTTCTTTCTTCCCATGCTAAATTTAAATAATTGTAATATTTATCTAATTTTATAAATACAATTTCCATAGAAATTAATGGCAATTGTACGCGGCATAAATAATGGGATAATAATTTTAAGTGATCTTCAAAGATATTTTATTAGTAAAGGCTTTATTTTACATGTGTGAGAATTTTACAACGGAGGTTTTAAATTTCTCCACGATATTACATCAAATGTTTTTTCCCCTTATATTTAAATTGCAAACAATTAGGTACATTTAGCTCCTGCGAAAAAGAAGAGACATACTAGACACAGACACAATGTACGTACCTTATAGAGAACTCCATCTTACACAGGTGAAAACAAAGTGAGTACTTATCCAAAAACAAACAATTAATAAATATATAATACTGAAGTATTAAAATAAAACAATAAGTATTACAGGACAACAAAGCACTAATCGATCGTTTCGATTCAACGAACCTTTGTCAAGAACAGGACAACACAAACAGATAAAAAGCTAAATAAAACACAAAATAAAATTAAACACAGCTTCTTATTGACATGAGAGAAACGAAAATGGTGTTTTGAACCGGTTTAAAAAGGTGCTCTTAGGCTACAAGAGTTTGTGTTGCCAAATGGTGTGTAAACAGTCCGATATGAATAACATACAAGGAATATAGCATAGTTATCCCGTGGCATCAACAACAGTATTGATTCCTGCTGGATGAATGCAACCCAGAGAGTTTATTAATTGGCTTTCAGTTTTAAGTCTAATGGAGTTTTTAGAGTAGCAAGGTTTCAATGCAATGACCCATACATCATCGACTCCATTAAGGTTAGGAGAAGTAAAGTGGTTGGGGACAGGTGTGTCAGCGCCTTGATTAATGTCTCTAAGGTGTTCCCTAAAGCGGTCGGCAAGGCGTCTGCCAAGTTTGGCCAATATATTTCATGTCACACTGTGTGCAGATGATAACATATATAAGACTGCGGGATGTGCAAGTGAAAGAATCTTTCAAGGAGAAGGTGTCTCGGGGGAATGTAATTGCCGGTGTCTGAAAAACGTGTGGGCATGTCAGACAATTCTTATGGTGACATTTAAATGTAAGCACAGATGAAGTATATGTGGGGAGGCGACTATGAACAAGGTGGTCCCTGAGACTCTTGTTCCGGCGGAAAATTACCCTAGGGCCGTTAGAGAACACCGCACGAGTGGTTGGGTCAGATACCAGGATAGGCCAGTGTCGGAGAAAAATATGCTTGATGGCATGAGCATGTGGATGAAAGGTGAGGATAAGTTTAGGTTCATTGTTAGGAGGTCGCGTTTTCTTGACAAGGGATATTTCACGCGAGACCTGAGTTATACGACAGAAAGCTGTGGACAGAAGGACAGAATGTGCTCTGGGTAGGCCCGTCTGCAGAAAAAGTCCAGCATTTCACATCCTTATATTATAGCGCGGCGAGTACATAAAAAAAATTGTATTTATATCAGGCCTGTAAAAGGCCACAAGTCATTAATATTCAGCACTGTGGATTGTTTCACGGCATTTTGGCTAAGATCAAAGTATCGAAAAGCACATAGTGGGAACACATCATCATCAAATGCCAGCCGGTGGGTGGGCGGTCATGGGTGCTTTCTTCCCATTAATCTTCCCAGTCGTCACGCATTTTTCAAGTCCATTTCTCCTCATAAAATGTCCAAACAATCTTGACTGTCTAACGTCTAATTTTTCCAATCAATCCAAGTTTTTTTTTCAATTTGTGTCTTGAAGGACTGTCTCATTTGATTGTCCGTCCGTCTTTGGTATTCTTAGCATTTTTCTCAAAAACCATATTGCCATTGCCATTAGATGTTTCTCGGCGTGTCTTTATATGACCATGTGTCACACAAACAGGGCTCTATATAGCACTTTAACAATCTTTTTCTCACTGCAATTGACAATTGTTTGTTGGAAAGTATGTTTTCTATTTTGCAGAAGCCACCTTTGCCATGACAATTCTTGATCTAATCTCTGCAAGGCATCTTCCATCAGATGTTGCTACTGTTCCGAGATAGTTATACAGATTCACGTGTTTAAGAATATTTCCATTCACTTGGATGTTACAATGTGGTATGTCTTTCTTCTATGCTTTCTTACAATTCAATTCCAAACCTAGTTTCTCACTGTGTACAATAACTGCATCCACCAAATGTTGTAAATTATGTTAGTTGTCAGCAATCAATACTTTATCGTCCGCATATCTTATAATATTGGTGTTTTTTGGAAACTAAGGAGATCTTTAAAAAATGTACTATGTGTTCTTGTATCACTACAGTATGTAAAGACAGACTTATCTGTCTATGGTCATCAGCTTACTACTGTGATAATGATTACTATTATCATTAGTTTTATTTTTTAAAAGTTGCAAATTGAAAGGATCAGTTCGTGAAGGTGACAACCTGACATTTCTGGAGTCTGAAAGAAAAGCTAGAAGATTAAGATAAAGATATCGTAGATTCAAGAAAGGAAGGTAATCGTGGGCTCTCTTAGATGATGCATCCAATTCATTTTGTGAATTGTGTGTTACTGAGCACATTAAACGTGTTTTACCATTAAAAATAAATAAATAAATAAATAAATAAATAAATAAATAAAAACACTTATGCTAATTTTTATGTTATGGTCCCTACGCATTTCAATGAGACTATTCATGTGGTCTTGTAATTCACCTTCTGATAGTAGTTTATCAGTCCCCACACACTCCTGACTTCCTTCTTTGTTGTTGGGGCTTTAATATTTAAAATCTTGGTGACCAAACTGGGATCTGTTTTCCGAAATCCATTTGCAGTTCGATGACCTAGGAATTGGACTTCGCTGTAACCAATTTCTATTTATTTGTCCGGCCTGTACAAGGTCCACAACAAAAAAGGGACACGAGGCGGCTCTGGCCGCTGGAAATAACTGCGAGCCCTTATTAAAAATAAATAAATAAACAAATAAATCCTTAATTTTCAACACTTTGGGCTGTTTCAAGACAATTTGGCTAAGATCAAAGGCACATAGTGGGACTCATCTCATCCCATCTTATCTTGTTCCTCTTGTACCTCGCGGTGTCGAGGTGAAGTATAAACAGCGGGACAGTGCCCGTTCATGGGCTTCAAAAATCGAGTGTCATGGACTCAATTATATTAACATTCGGCTCGCTTTCCAGAACAGGGGCGAAACAATTCACACACATTCAATGATTACGCTCTCACACACAGTAACGCGAAGAAAACCCCTTTATTCACGTTCTCTATTTACAGTGAGTACATTCGTGAAAGTTGCGCTCATGACTATGCTTAACTTGTACAATTATCACAGCGGTATATACATGCAACACACATCTTATAATGTAATAATACAAAATAACTCTCTCACTGTCTCAGCACAAGCACATCTCAATCTATCAGACAGTCACGCCAGCCCTCATTACAGTCATCTCACAGCGGTCATGAAACACAAGCATAACCCTCTCTGTCCGTCCGTTTCGAAGTCCTAAACCCGTCTCTCTAACACAGGTATGTTTGGTCACTCCTTCAATTCTCACAGCTCGTGTCGCCTTGCCGTGTAACGTGACGCAATGACCACAGGCTTCAACTAGTGTGTAGTTGACCTGTACTCGGTAACACCAGGCTGCCTGTCCTGATCGCCTGTCGTGAGCTCCTCCGTTAACTCCTGTCTTGCAGGAGTTATATATTAGTTTAGTTAATATTGGGTTCCTGACATCGAGATTACTTCTTAGTTTTCCTACGAGCAGTATGAAAATTCTCGAATGGCTTGCTAGGCCAGACGAAGGTTTAGGACAAAAATCTGACCATAGTGAGTCCATCCCAGCTGGCGAGCCAGAGCCCTGTTGCCCCATGACCTCGGGTCATGGTTTCCCGGTCTGCACCACGAGGAGATGGGGTTGTCTTGTGTAGACTGCGGGTCATCGACAGGCTAATAATTTTCTCTGTTCACCCCTCCTGGGAGAGGCTACACCACGAGGGGGTTGGGTTAACTTTTTGTAGGCTGCGGGTCATCGACAGGCTAATAATTTTCTCTGTTCACCCCTCCTGGGAGAGGCTAGCTGATCCTAACCCTGCTGGCTGCAGAGCCAGGCGCAATCCACACCTTGTGGACCCTTGTGGGACTAAGCGTCCTTAAATAAACATGTAGTTTATGTTCTTATATCAGGACATTCAGTATATGCGGTTGCTGCACATAGTGAACAATTATGTTAAATTGTAAGAATTAAATTGTAAGAAGACACAGAATATGGTGGTCAGTAGGAAGAAGGAATTACCGCATTGTAATATACAAATAAATGGAATGCTTTTAAGCAAGTGAATCGGTACAATTATCTTGGAACAGTTGTAACATCTGATGCGAGATGCCTTGAGTAGATTAGAACAAGAATCGCCATGGCGAACGTAGACTTTTGCAAGATGGAAAAAATACTGACGAATAAAATGTTGTCATTTGCAATTTAAGTTAATCCCATGTGCACCTGTTTTGGTTACTATATCATGAAGAAGAAACGGAGAACAAGGAGCCATAAACAATGGAAATTTAAAAAAGAATCTGTCCGCATATTAAAAGCCCAAATATCCTTACATTAATCACTTTGCATTGTTTCACGGCAATTTGGCTAAGATCAAAGTGTAAATTCTGTTTTTGTATCTACTGACTGGCACCTGGCGGTCTTGACAGACGATAATTTGTTACATTGTCTATCAAGAAGGCATAATAACCACAACAAAGGGCGTTAGTGAATGTGACTGATCAGACCAATTCGCACTGTAAGTGTTCGTCCATAATGGATGTATGTGAACATATGGTAATTTCACCATTACACAACATCAGACGTCTCACAAGCTCAGTTTGGGATCTATCTGCAATAATTTTCTCTTTTGTCATTATACCATTTGTGATTTTTGCCTTCCATGCAACACGATCAGCGGCTACTTGCTCCCAAGTGCAATATGAATGACTGTATCAATCATGTCCCACTTACACACATCTGTGTATCGTAGTGGAGGCCGATCCCGAGATTCTTGTATCACGACAGTGATTAAGGGTAGACTTAATTATCTGCACTTGATCTGGTCATGGCCACCAGCAGAGGCGGTCATCGCAATGACAGGCAGGGTCTTGGAACCTCATGGGGCGGATCTTGCTCCTGGGGAACACATACAGGGACTTGGAACCTCACGGGGCGGCTCTTGCTCCTGGGGAATACATACAGGGACTTGGTACTCATGGGGCGGCTCTTGTTCCTAGAGAAAACATACAGTGTCTTGGAAACTCATGGGGCGGCTCTTGCTCTTGGGGAACATATACAGGGCCTTACCTCACGGGGCGGCTCTTGCTCCTGGGGAACACATACAGGGACTTGGAACCTCACGGGGCGGCTCTTGCTCCTGGGGAACACATACAGGGACTTAGAACCTCACGGGGCGGCTCTTGCTCCTGGGGAATACATACAGGGACTTGGTACGCACGGGGCGGCTCTTGCTCCTGGGGAACACATACAGGGACTTGGAACCTCACAGGGCGGCTCTTGCTCCTGGGGAATACATACAGGGACTTGGTACTCATGGGGCGGCTCTTGCTCCTAGAGAACACATACAGTGTCTTGGAAACTCATGTGGCGGAACTTGCTTCTGGGGAACATATACAGGGACTTGGAACCTCACGGGGCGGCTCTTACTCCTAGGGAACACATACAGGGACTTGAAACCTCACGGGGCGGTTCTTGCTCCTGGGGAATACATACAGGGACTTGGTACTCATGGGCGGCTCTTGCTCTTAGAGAACACATACAGTGACTTGAAAACTCATGGGGCGGCTCTTGCTCCTAGAGAACACATACAGTGACTTGGAAACTCATGGGGCGGCTCTTGCTCCTGGGGAATCTATAGAAGGACTTGCACCCTCGTGGGTGTCTCTTCCCCTGGGGTACCCAGAACCCTAATAAAATTAAGCAAATTTTTAATAATGAGAACACTCAAACACACAGTTTCACAGCTATGTTAACAAGCAATACGAATATAACCCCCCCCCCCCCCCCACCCCCTTTCCCACCCTTACTTAATATAAAAAAGTTAGCTGCATATCCTTTACAGAACACTGCAGTCAACACCAGCATGTTTTGATGTTGTTGATGTCTTGGCAAGTTTACGTTGAGTAGTTTGCCATAGCTTTCTGAACGACGGCACCCATATTATTTCTTAAAATAAAATACCAACGCTACGCGGACTGCTGCAAATTTGCACGCAGCTGTTTCGAACGCGGGGATTCGTGATCACGAACCGCGTCCGTAACACCTTCGACACGGAGTCGACATTTAACATATGACGCATGGAATTATGGCTATTGTTCAACATTGTTATTGTTATTATTCGTATTATTTCATCCAGAATAACACAATGGTAATGGATCTCTATCAGGCCATATACCTTTATACAAGAAAGGCTTCTCGCCCTTTTGGCTAAGGTCAAAGTGAAGTATCTGCACTAGATCTTGCCAGGGCCACCAGCAGAGTAATCATCTTCAAAGATTTTTTTTGGACCAGTGAAGGCTTTATTTTACGGGCGTGAGAATGTTACAACACATTTATTTTATTTCTCTTCGATATTACATCAAATGCCGGTCTCCCTGGCCGAGGCGTAAGCACCTTTCTCCGTAACCCCAAATACTCTCGTGGTTGAGCGCACGAGAATTGGGAGCGGTTCGAGTCGCGCCAGTGATATATGAGAGTATGGAGCCGGTCGCACAGAAAGTCGTGGCGTGCTGATGAGCGTAAACTAACCTAGAAATCAACATACAGCTGAAAGATGCTGATGGATGGACGAACAGGATCTACAATGTGTTTTACTGAACACATTGAACATGTTCTATCATTTTAAAACAAGGGAAAAAATTTGTCGGGCCTGTAAAAGGTCCACAACAAAAACAGGCAAATAGGGCGGGTCTCGCCCCTGGGGGTAAGCGCGATCCCTTATTGGAAAAAATAAATCCATAATTTCCAGCACTTTTGGTTGTTTCACACCAATTTGGCTAAGATCAATGGCACATAGTGGGACTCATCCCATCTCATCTTGTTCCTCTTGTACCTTGCGGTGTCGAGGTAAAGTATAAACAGCGGGACAGTGCCCGTTCATGGGCTTCATGTATCGAGATTACTTCTTAGTTTTTATACGAGCAGTATGAACATCCCCTGCCGGTTTGCTAGGCCAGTCGCAGGTTTAGGACACAAATCTGACCAAGGGGAGTTCGTGCCCTCTGGCGAGCCAGAGCCCCGTTGGCCCATGACCTCGAGGTCATGGTTTCCATGTCTACACCACGATGAGGGGAGGGGGGGGATTGACTTGTGTAGTCTGCGGGTCCTCGGCAGGCTACTAAATTTCTCTTTTCACACCTCCTGGGAGAGGCTAGCCGATCCTAACATTGCTGGCTGCAGGGCCAGGCTCAGTACACACCTTGTAGACCCTAGTGAGACTAAGAGGCATTAAATAAACATGTAGGTTATGTTCTTGTATCTGTACATTAAGTAGATGTGGTTGTTGCACACAGTGAACAACTAGGGTTGGAACTAAACTGTAAGGGAACATTTTTAAGCAAGTGAATCTGTACAATTATCTCGGAACAGTCATAACATCTGATAGGAGATGCCTTGAATAGATTAGAACAAGAATCACCATGGCGAATGTAGCCTGTGGTAAGATGGAAAACGTACTAAACAATACAATTTTGTCATTTGCAATGTAGGTTAATCTCACATGCACCTGGTTGGCTTATATCATGAAGTAAGGTACGGAGAACAAGACACCATAAACAGTGGAAATAGGAACCCCCCCCCCCCCCCCCAAAAAAAAAGTGTCCAGCCTGTACAAGGCCACAATTCCTTAAATTCCCCACTTTGGATTGTTTCACGGCAATTTGGCTAAGATCAAAGTGTAGCTTCTGTTCTTGTATCTGACTGACTGGCACCTGGCCGTCTAGGCACGCAATAGTTTGTTACATTGTGCTTCAGGAAGGCTAATAACTACAATGCATGGCGGTAGCGAATGTGGCTGATCAGATCAATGAGCGCTGTAAATGTTCGTCCACAATGGATGCATGTGAACACATGGTTATTTCCACCAGCACGCACCATCTTACATCTCACACGCTTAGTTTGTGACCTATTTGCAATCATGTTCTCCGTTGTCTTTATTCCATTTCTGATCATTGCCCTCCATGCAACACGATCAGCGGTTACATGCTCCAACGTGCAATATCAACACCTGTATCAATCATGTCTCTCTTAAACACATCTTTGTATCGTCGTAGAGGCCGACCTCTAAATTCTTGTATCACGACAGTGATTAAGGGTCTTTACTTGATCTGTCCATGGCCACCAGCAGAGGCAGTCATCACAATGACATGCAGGGACTTGGAACCTCATGGGGCGGCTCTTGCTCCTGAGTAAAACATACAAGGACTTGGAACCTCATGGGGGGGGGGGGGGGTCCTTGCTCCAGGGGAACACATACAGGAACATGGAACCCTATGGGGCGGCTCTTGCTTCTGGGGAACACATACAGGGACTTGGAACCTCATGGGGCGGTCCTTGCTCCAGGGGAACACATACAGGGACATGGAACCTAATGGGGTGGCTCTGACCCCTGGGTAAACCCTGAGCCTTACAATAATTAAGCAAATTGTTTAATAATCAGCACACGCAAACACACATTTTCACAGCTATGATAATAAGCAATGCGTAATTACCCCCCCCCCCCCCACCTTACTTAACATATAAAGATAGTTAGCTGCATATTCTTTACAGGACGGTTCAGTCAAAACCACCATGATTTGCTGTTGTGATCTCTTGGCAAGTTTACGTTCAATAGTTTGCCATTGCTTTCTGAAAGACCGGCATCCATACCATTTCGCAAAAAAAAAAATGCAAATGCAACGCGGTCTGCTACCAAATCGCCCACAGCTGTGTTTAGAACGCGGGTATGCGGTATCGCGAACCGCGTCCGTAGCATCTTCGCCACGAATCCCCATTGAACATATGTTGAATGTAATTATCGCTGTTGTTCAACATTGTTATTGTTATTATTATTATTTCTATTATTTCTTCCAGGAAAACAATCATGTGATAGGTCTGTATCAGGCCATATACATTTATACAAGAATGGATCTGGCTTCTGGTCCGTTTGTCTAAGATCAAAGTGTTGTATCTTCACTTGATTTTCACTTTGATTTCATTAAATTCATTACTTTGGATTGTTCTTGTATCTGATTGACTGGCACCTGACCGTCTTGACAGACGATAGTTTGTGACATTGTGCTTCCAGAAGGCATAATAACTACAACCCATGCTGGTAACGAATATGACTAATCAGACCAATTCGCGCTATAACTGTTCGTCTACAAAGGATGCATGTGAATACATGGACACTTCACCCATCACGCACCATCTTACGTCTCACACGCTCAGTGTGTGACCTATCTGCAATCATTTTCTCTTTTGTCTTAATTCCATTTCTGATCTTTGCCCTCCATGCAACACAATCAGCGGCTACTTGCTCCGAAGGTGCAATATTAATGCCTGTATCCATCATGTCCCGCTGACACACATCTTTGTATCGTAGAAGAGACCGACCCCGAGATTCTTGTATCACGAGAGTAATTAAGGGTCTGCACTTGATCTGGCCAAGGCCACCAGTACAGGACGACATCACAATGACATACAGGGACTTGGAACCTCGTCACGCATCTCTTGCTCCTGGTGAACAAATACAGGGACTTGGAACCTCATAGGCGATTTTTGCTCCTGGGGAACACATACAAGGACTAGGAACCTCATGGGTGGCTTCTCCCCCAAGAAACCCTGAACCCTAAAAATATTAAGCAAATCTTTAATAATCAGAACACACAAACACACATTTTCACAGCTATGTTAAAAGACAATGCTTAATTAACCCCCCCCCCCCCCCCCCCCCCCACCCCACCTTTTTAAGCTTAACATATGATGAATATAATTATCGTTGTTTTTCAACATTGCTATTATAATTATTAATATTATTATTTCATCCAGAACAACAAAAATGTGATGGGCATGTGTCAAGCCGTATACCTTTATAAAAGAGGGGGTCTGGCTTCTCGGCCTTTTGGCTAAGGTCGAAGTGTAGTATCTGCACTTGATCTTGCCAGGGCCACCAGCAGAGGCGGTCATTCGAATGGCATACATGGACGTGGGACCCGATGGGATGGCTATGGCCCTGGAGGAATCTCGAGCCTTATAAAAATAAATTAAAACTTATCCCCAAGTCATTACCCTATGTGGACAGTCATCACCTTCAAATTAATAGGCTTTTGAAGATAAAACCATGGACAGCTGCTATTTGTGGTCGGCTCAGTCACAGGATTATTAATCTGAGCCAGGGATTGACCCTAATGTAACTTCTCCTTGAGGTTGAACGGGGTAGGGGTAATGGTATAATCGAAATCGTAAAAAAAAAATCGATGCACATTTTACAAACAAAAATAAAACCTTTTTTTTTCGTATACAACATTCAACAATTTTAAACATTCACTTAAGTCAATCTATTTAACTGGAAAATGTATGAAGATTCGATTGTGTAATTCTAGAAGATACTGTACGTTTTTTTTTTTTTTTTCTGGAATTGCAGTTACCGAAAACAACAATTTATCAATATGAATTCAAACATCGCTACATTTGCCGTTTCAGAATAATAATAAACAGTATGCAGCCATTACACAAATATTTAGTGAATCTTGCTGCATTTGACGTATGGGTTCTGGTTGTATTTGCAAATGTAAAGGGCAACACACATTGCACCGTGTAAATACACACTGTTTTGTACGACATTAAACCACATAAAACGGAAGACAAGTAATTAAAACAGTGGAAAGGGACATAATAACAATTTTATTTTTTTTCCATAAGGTACATTACTGGAAGTGACATTAATGTATTATGTGATTTAATAATTGTAACACTTTCCCCATATTTTAAATAAAATGTTTACATAATTTTATGAGAATTATAAACTCCATAAATAAAAAGATAATAATTGTAAGTTATCTTTAAAGAATTTGTAAAACCACAGGCTTTATTTTACATGCGTGAGAATTTTACAACACATTTTAAATGTAGCTTTACGTTGCTACATAAGATGATTTTTATTTTTTTTTCTTTAATACCTTAAGAGTTCACATGTAATTTGTATTTTTGTCAGGCCTGAAAACGGCCACAAATCCTTAATATTCAGCACCTTGGATTGTTTCACGGCATTTTGGCTAAAGTTAAAGTGTAGAAAGAAACATAGTGGGAACTCATGATCATCAAGAGCCACGCCGTTGGGCGGGTAGTCATGGCTGTTCTCTTGTCATCTAGCTTGCCAGTTGTCCTCATCAAATGTGCAAACAATCTTGACTGTCTACGTCAAATTTCACCAATCAACCCCCAATTTTCATTTGTCTCTTGAAAGACTGTCTCGTTTGATTTTATGTCCGGTCATGATACTCTTTGCATTGTTATCAAAAACCACATTTGCACCACCATTAGATGTTTCTCAGTGTGTCCGTTAATTGTCCATGTTCCACACGCATACAACAATATGGGTTCCATATAGCACTTCAGCACTTATTATCTCAATGCAGTTAACAACTTTTTGTTGGTAAGTATGTTGTCTATTTTGCAGAAGTCTACCTTTGCCATGGCAATTCTTGATTTAATCTCTGCAAGGCATAATCCATCAGATAGTACGACTGTTCCGAGATAATTATATTGATTCACATGTTTAAGAATATTTCCATTCTCTTGGATGTTACAATGTGCTATTTCTTTCTTCTCGGAGAACGATTATGATCTACGTTTTCTTACAATTCAATTCCAAACCTAGTTTCTCAATGTGTACAATAACCACATCCACCAAATGTTGTAGATTATGTTCGTTGTCAGCAATCAATACTGTATCGTCCGCATATCTTATATTATTGATGTTTTGAGGGAAATAAGGAGATCGTTTAAAAAAATGTACTATGTGTTCTTGTATCATGACAGTATTTAAAGACAGACTTATCTGTCCATGGTCATCAGCTTACTACTGTGATAATTATTACTATTATCATTATTTTTATTTTTTAAATGTCGCAAATTGAAAGGATCAGTTCGGGAAGGTGACAACCTGACACTTCTGGAGTCTGAAAGCAAAGCTAGAAGATTAAGATAAAGATATCATAGATTAAAGAAATGAAGGCAATCATGGGCTCTCTTAGATGATGCATCCAATTCATTTTGTGAAGTGTATGTTGCTGAACACATTAAACGTGTTTTACCATTCAAAAAAAAAAAAAAAAAAAAAAATCAAATAAATAAATAAATACATAAATAAATAAATAAATAAAAACATTTGTCCGGCCTGTAAAAGGTCCACAACACAAAAAGGTACACGAGGCGGCACTGGCCGCTGTTGATAACCGCGAGCCCTTATTAAAAAATAAATAAATAAATAAATCCTTAATTTTCAGTACTTTGGGTTGTTTCAAGACAATTTGGCTAAGATCAAAGGCACATAGTGGGACTCATCTCATCCCATCTCATCTTGTTCCTCTTGTATCTCGCGGTGTCGAGGTGAAGTATAAACAGCGGGACAGTGCCCGTTTATGGGCTTCATGTATCGAGATTACTTCTTAGTTTTCCTACGAGCAGTATGAAAATCCTCGAATGGCCTGCTAGACCAGAGGCAGGTGTAGGACAAAAATCTGACCAAGAGAAGTCCATCCCAGCTGGCGAGCCAGAGCCCCATTGTCCTATGTTCTCGCGGTCATGGTTGCCCGGTCTGCACCACGAGGGGGTGTGGTTGACTTGTGTAGACTGCGGGTCATCGACAGGCTAATAATTGTCTCTATTCACCCCTCCTGGGAGAGGCTACACCACGAGGGGGTGGGGTTGACTTGTATAGGCTGCGGGTAATCGACAGGCTAATAATTTTCTCTGTTCACTCCTCCTGGGAGAGGATGCACCACGAGGGGGTGGGGTTGACTTGTGTAGGCTGCGGGTAATCGACAGGCTAATAATTTTCTCTGTTGACTCCTCCTGGGAGAGGATGTACCACGAGGGGGTGGGGTTGACTTGTGTAGACTGCGGGTCATCGACAGGCTAATAATTTTCTCTGTTCACCCCTCCTGGGAGAGGCTAGCCGATTTTAACTCATGCTATTTCAGTTCCAGGAGCAGTCCACATCTTGTAGACCCTATTGGGACTAAGCGGCCTTAAATAAAAATGTAGTTTATGTTCTTATATCAGGACATTTCAGAGACATTTGTATATCAGAGACATTTGGGGGGTACGGGGTGTCAGGCATTGGTAGCACCTTTGGTAAGGATGGCTCTCATGTCCTTTCAGGACCCATCCCCCACTGGTCCAAGTCTGACCACCAGCTCGTGCCTGTGGCTCCTAGTAGCTGTCAGCATGCGACAACGGCCACCCCCCAGGCAACAGCTGTGAGAGGCTGGCTAAACCTGGCATGGGTATCTGATTTGGTGTCAAACCAAGAGGTAAACTAGGGTATGCCTACTGTCACTTGTTTACCCGGGAGGAATGTGGAATCAACAAGCACATCTTCAACTTTATTCTCTGTTGTGATTATTGACTGACTTCTGTCTACACTCCTCCCTTCTGTCTTCCCTTCCATATATCTATTTCTTTCACTCTCTCTCTCTCTTTCATAACATACCCTGACAACAGTTCCTTTCAACGATGAATAAAAGATTTATTAATAAAAACTATGTCTGGTGTATGTATTGAATGTGTATCGGTAGTTGGTAGTGTATGCTAAGGTGACTGCAAGATAGGACTTTTCGATGTTAGTCTTCGTAATCTTCTCCGGCATATTCAAAAGGCCAAAACATCAGACATCAAACACAGACTTAGAACGTTCTCACCCGGTATGATCCGTTCAGCTTGAGTCTTGACTTAATCCAATTCTTGAAAAAACAAACAATTGTTCACCACAGTAACACCGTACAGTAATGTGATCACGGTAGACCTTTCCGTAGACAGAGTTTTCCGTTTTATGTTGTTATAATCCACCAGTGAAAACACCTCACACCTGTCCACAGTTATTTAACCGTTCTCTGAATATAGGTACACTGGTCTAGGGTTCTTCCCTGTTTCGTTTAGGTGAGTACTCAATGACAATATTTTATCCAATTTACTATGCTTGAATAAAGTTCCTTCTCTAAGGTTCACCAAAACCTGTTTTTTGACATTCGTTAAGTCACCCACTTTGCATTTGCTATAGTGACATACTTTCACTGCACCTGTGAAGTGCCTGATTAAATTAAAAGGTCTTTCCTGTATTATCAACACTGCTTTCTCTGTACAAGAGATGTACTGGTTTATCTTCTTTGATAGGTCAGGCTGTGTAGTAGAACCTGGGTAATAAACATTAAATCAGGTGATTTAAGTCTGCCTCATATCCCTGTCTATGTGATTGTCTTTCTCCAGCCGTAATGAAACAGCCTCCGAAAGAATACTCTGACATAAACAGCAGAATTCACTAAAGTATAAACTATTCACTAAATAGAAAGCAATAGTAAACCCTACGCACAACCACATATTTCCCTATGCTAATATTACTCTAATATTAGTGTTACCTTATATATATGCACTTATGTTCCTGGAATCGAAATACACTAGCGAATAACACACTAATATCCCCTCTTCTTTAAACCATTAGGGACGTGTCTTTCTTTTCCCCCTCAGGAGCATATCTAATTCAGCCCAGTTTGGAAAACACACTAACTAGCAACCCCCAGTTGCTACTTATTTATAACAAGTGTCCAATCCCCCGGTGATTGTTTGATCTACAATCAAATTTGCCGTATCCTGCCCGTCAAACAGCGGAGAAATCACGTAGTGGTTAGTTGTTCGTGTCCTTCGTTGCTACGCTGTTCCCTGAGTTTCCCCGTACGCGAATACTTCAAAGCAACTTCACTCGTTGATCGTTTTCTCCGGTCGTTTGTCCCCAGCGCGATCGTCCCGTTTCTCCGTGTCCGTCAGATCGTCAAGCAATGAACTTTACGAACACCTGTATCCTATTTTCATATCTGTGTCGGTCAATGATCTTTTATTCGTCCTCCTCTCAGAATGAAGTACACGATTGTTAACCCTTCTCCTTCCTTGTATTTTAATATGTAAGTTATCAAGGAATCATTAAACTGTAGTTTTTACCGTGACACCTACCCAGCATGTGAAGACAGGATTCGGCAGACTGCGCGGAAGAAATCATTCCTGATTCAACGGGCAAGACGGCGTTTACCTGCAAAGCGTTGTGGAACGTAATGAGCACGGCAAGGCACGTAGAGCGCCCTGGTCATCCACTGCACCTGTATTCGTCTCCAATCGTCTCGACTTGTCTTGCCACTGGACTCAGATGGACTCAGGCGAGAGAGTGAGGTCGACGAATTGCGCAACTCTTCCTCACTTTAATCCAAGTCATCGCGCAAGTCATTCTTCATCCAACGTCACATATCACCTTCAAGCCCTGTGACGATGGGCGAGCGGCAAAGCGTCAGGCGCGGGTACGCTGGCAGCCGTAGTCGCAGACCTGCACACAGGCGGCTCAGGCCATATGGTCGTCTTCTACTGACCGGAGCAGCAGTGGGATTAGGCAGCCCCCTGAGCGAATGAGCAGCCCTCTATAGGAACACACTGCTCACCTTCATAGCATGAGGAAGGGGCTAGAAAAGGTGCCCTAAACATTGTCTGCTTCATCACTACCTAACCAGCTAGCCGCGGTTGGTGGGTACCCTAACTGCGGTCGACATACAAAGACAGATGAAACAAGCAAAGCTAAAAGAGTAAACCATATTCCCTTAACAATTGGAACTTGGAATGTACGCACCCTACTTGACAGAGACGGCGCGTCGGGCCCACAGAGACGAACAGCACTGATTGGGAGAGAGCTGGGCAGGTACAACATCGACATTGCAGCCTTGAGCGAGACACGACTTGCAGAAGAAGGCCAAATCTGTGAAATTGGTGCCGGCTACACATTTTTCTGGAGTGGAAGGAAAAGCGAGGAAAGACGCCAATCCGGTGTGGGATTTGCCATTAAGTCGGCCCTGGTCGGCAAATTAGCTGAATTTCCAAAGGCTATAAACGACAGGCTCATGACCATGAAGTTGCCTCTGCTGAATGGAAGGAAGCACGCAACCATTGTGAGTGTCTACGCACCAACTATGACCAACGAAGATGATGTCAAGATCAAGTTCTATGAGGACCTGCACAATGTATTAACATTTGTTCCCAAAGGAGACAAACTTATACTCCTTGGGGATTTCAATGCCAGAGTAGGCACGGACACCACCTCTTGGAGTGGCATTATTGGAAAGCATGAAGTCGGAAATTGTAACAGCAATGGACTCCGCCTCCTTCAGACATGTGCCGAACATGATCTCCTGATTACGAATACAATTTTCCGTCTCCCCATGAGAAATAGGACATCGTAGATGCACCCTCGCTCGAAACACTGGCACCTCATTGACTATGTCATCGTCAGGAGGAGTGACAGACAAGACGTTCGAGTGACAAAATCCATGTGTGGTGCCGAATGTTGGACAGACCATCGTCTCATTGTCTCGAAAATGAACATCCACATCAGGCCACCACGGCGTCCCCAAGGGGCGAAAATGCAAACAAAGCTAAATGTCACCCGCCTAAACAGCAAGAAAATGCAGCAGTCGTTTGAAAATATGCTGGAAGACCGCCTCAAGCCCAATGCTGAAGCTAAACAGGATACAGAAACAGAATGGAGAGCCCTAAATGACACAATTTACAACACTGCTATGGAAATCCAGGGTCCAGCCCCCCGAAAGCATAAAGACTGGTTTGATGAAAATTCCGAAGACATCAACCAATTTCTGGCCGAGAAACATCTTCTCCTCAAGGCACATTTGAATGACCCGAAGTCAACATCAAAAAAAGATGCTTTCAAGAACATTCAGAGAGTAGTGCAGCAGAAACTTCGGCACATGCGGGACTCCTGGCTGAGCAGCAAAGCTGATGAAATGCAGGGCTTTGCTGACAGACATGATATGAAAAACTTCTACGACTCACTGAAAGCGGTCTATGGTCCTTCATCACCAGGCATAGTTCCCCTCCTCAGTGCAGATGGGGGAACATTGGTCACCGATAAGAAAGAAATCCCCCAACGCTGGGCAGAGCATTTCAGCAAAATCTTAAATGCAACTTCCTTCTTCGATGATGAAACCATCAACTGCCTTCCTCAAGTTCCCACCAACGAGACACTTGATGACCTGCCAACCATAGTGGAAATTAACAAAGCCATCCAGCAACTCTCCAGCGGCAAGGCACCTGGTCCTGACTCCATCCCAGCAGAGATATACAAGGCAGGTGGGCCGGTCCTAACAGAGCAGCTTCACCAAGTCTTCAGAAACATATGGATGAACGAGACCATGCCACAAGATTTTAAGGACGCGTCAATAGTCCACCTTTACAAACGTAAAGGAAACCGCCAATCCTGTGACAACCACCGAGGCATCTCCTTGCTTTCAATTGCAGGGAAGATACTCGCCAGAATTCTTCTCAATCGCCTCACAGCCCATCTCGATCAAGGTCTTCTTCCTGAGACTCAATGTGGCTTCAGAAAAGAACGTGGAACTGTTGACATGATTTTCGCTGCAAGGCAGCTGCAAGAGAAATGCGAAATGTTCTCCACTTTCATTGACCTTACCAAGGCTTTTGATACAGTCAGCAGAGAAGGACTGTGGAAGATTATGGCAAAATATGGCTGTCCACGAAAGTTTGTCCAAATAGTGCGGCTATTTCATGACGGCATGTAGGGAAGAGTACAGGAAAATGGTGAACTGTCTGACCCCTTTCCTGTCACCAATGGAGTGAAGCAAGGATGTGTCCTGGCACCAACACTGTTCAGCCTCATGTTTTCAGCCATGTTGATGAATGCCTTCGAGAACGACGACATTGGAATAGACATCAACTACCGTATGGATGGAAAGTTATTCAATCTCAGAAGGCTGAAAGCTAAAACCAAAATTAACAGCGGCACCGTCAGAGAGCTCCTGTTTGCTGATGATTGCGCTCTATACGCCAACTCAGAGGCGGACATGCAACATAATGTTTCAGCTTTCTCACATGCCTGTGCCAACTTTGGGCTCAATATCAACTTGGAGAAGACTGTAGTTATGTACCAGCCAGCTCCAGGGAATAATCACATTGTGCCGAATATCAAAGTGAATGATCATAGACTAAGTGTTGTGGACAAATACACCTATCTTGGCAGCACCGTGTCACAAGCTGCCACAATCGATGACGAAGTGAATGCAAGAATCTCCAAGGCCAGTGCCTTGGACACTATGAAAATTTCACTGAATGCTTTTGGAATTCATCATGACACCTGGGAGGCTGCAGCCAGAGACCGAAATTCGTGGCGTGCATCATTGCGCAAAGGTGCAGTCATATGTGAGGCAACCAGGACTGCAAGAGCTGTGAAGAAAAGGCAGGACAGAAAAACCACTACAGGAAACCCTCCTCCAGAGACGTCAAGCATTCTTTGCCCACATTGTCAAAGAACATTTCGAGCCAAAATAGGCCTTATCAGCCATCTTAGAACCCACGGCTCCACACCTTCAACCCCACTGGATGAAATAAATGGTCATCATCATTCTTGATGGACAAACAACACATCAGGACATTCAGTATATGCGGTTGTTGCACATAGTGAACAACTAGGGTTGGAATTAAATTGTAAGAAGACAGACTATGGTCGTCATTAGGAAGAAGGAAATACGACAATATAATATACAAGTAAACGGGAATGCTCTTAAGCAAGTGAATCGGTACAATTATCTCTGAACAGTTATAACATCTGATACGAAATGCCTTGAATAGATTAGAACAAGAATCGCCATGGCGAATGTATACTTTTGCAAGATGGAAAACATACTGACCAATAAAATGTTAGGTTAATCTCATGTGCACTTGATTGGGTTACTATATGATGAAGAAAGATGCGGAGAACAAGAAGCCATAAACAGTGGAAATAGGAAAAAACTATGTGTCCGGATATTAAAAGGCCAAATATCCTTAAAGTAATCACTTTTCATTGTTTCACGGCAATTTGGCTAAGATTAAAGTGTAGCTTCTGTTCTTGTATCTGACTGACTGACGCCTGGCCGTTATGACAGACGATAGATTGTTACATTGTGATTCAAGAAGGCATAATAACTACAACCCATGGCGATAGTGAATGTGACTGATCAGACCAATTCGCGATGCAAACGTTCGTCCACAATGGATGCCTGTGAACATATGGTAATTTCACCATTACACAACATCTGACGTCTCACACGCTCAGTTTGTTACCTATCTGCAATCATTTTCTCTTTTGTCTTTATACCATTTGTGATTTTTATCTTCCATGCAACACGATTAGCGGCGACTTGCTCCCAGGTGCAATATGAATGCCTGTATCAACCATGTCCCGCTTACACACATCTTTGTATCTTAGTAGAGGCCGACCCCAAGATTCTTGTATAACGACAGTGGTTAAGGGTAGACTGACTTATCTGCACTTGATTTGGTCATGGCAACCAGCAGAGGCGGTCATCACAACGACATACAGGGACTTGGAACCTCATGGGGCGGTACTTGTTCCTGGGGAACCCACAGAAGGACTTGCAACCTCATGGGTGACTCTTCCCCCGGGGTACCCCTACCCTAATAAAATTAAGCAAATTTTTAATAATCAGGGCACTCAAACACACATTTTCACAGTTATGTTAACAAGCAAACGAATATACCCCCCCCCCCCCCCCCCCGCCGTTTACTTAACATAAAACAGTTAGTTACATACCCTTTACAGGTCGTTGCAGTGAACACCAGCATGTTTTGCTATTGTTGATGTCTTGGCAAGTTTACGTTCAGTAGTTTGCCATAGCTTTCTGAACGACCGGCACCCATATCATTTCTTTAATAAAAATACCAACGCATCGCGGTCTGCTGCCAAATCGCGCGCAGCTGTTTCGAAAGCGAGTATGCGGAATCACGAACTGCGTCGGTAAAACCTTCGCTAACGAGCCATCATTTAACATATGATGCATGTCATTATCGCTGTTCAACATTGTTATTGTTATTATTTCTATTATTCCATCCAGGAAAACAAACATGTGATGGGTCTGTGTCAGGCCATATACCTTTATAAAAGAATGGCTCTGGCTTCTTGTCCTTTTGGCTGAGATCAATGTGAAGTATCTGTACTTGATTTTGTCAGGGCCACCAGCAGAGGCGGTCATCCGAATGACACACATGGACGTGGGACAAGATGGGGCGGCTATGGCCCTGGAAGAATCTCGAGCCCTTCTTAAAAACAACTTTGAAAAATATAAATAAGCCATTGCACTCTTTGGAAAATAATCACCTTCAAATTAATATCATTTCATCTCATCATGTTCCTCTTGTACCTGGCGGTGTCGAGGTGAAGTACAAACAGCGGGAGAGTGCCCTCTCATGGGCTTCATGTATCGATATTCCCATGGACTCTGTTATTCCCTGCGTCCATCGTTTACGTGGTTGGCCTCTTCCTCTGTTTCCCTCTGGTCTGTACATCATTGCTTGTTGTGTTATGCTGTTAGTTGGTAACCTACTTGCATGGCTAAACCATTTGACTTTCTGTTTCTAATAAAATCTAGTGCAGCTGTAACCCCCACTTTAGTCCTGATTTCTTCATTTCTGATCTTATCTCATTTTGATACATTGAATATTCTTCTCAGGAATCTCATTTCTGTTGTGATTTTTCTTTTCTCTTTTTCTGTCATTGTCCAGGTTTGGCATTGGTAACATAGTGTTGGTAAACAAGAATGAGGGGAACTGCAGTAAAGCTTAAAAAGGCAATGAATGAATCACCAAAAAAACGAGAAGTAGATGTGAGCTTTACTAAAACACGACTACAAGAGACAAATTGGACGTTGACAAGAGACAAATAGACTATTTATCGCCCTATTAATCCACTTACAGCCCTGCGCGTGTCAGTCTTTCTAAGCAAGCGATTCAGATAAGTACGTTTTATTAGTTTAATATTGTCATAGTGTGTTTCATGAAGGTTTGTGTCGGTTTGTATTTGTTTGTCCTGTTCTGACGAAGGCTTTGGCTGCAACGCCCAATTTGTCTCTTGTAGTCGTGTTTAAGTAAAGCTCACATCAACTTCTCGTTTTTTGGTGATTCATTCATTAACATAGAGTTGATAGGAAGATTGTGTTTTAAAGTGCTTTCTTAGTAGTTATTGATACATGTTTGTTCTTTAGTATTGGTGCCATTTGTCCAATGATTTGGTTTGCCTTATTGCATCTATTTTCGATCTCGTCTTCTGATTTGCCATTTGATATTATACTTCCTAGGTACTTGAAACTCTTTACTTATTTCAAGGGATGTTCGTTTAGGTGAATCCTTGTTGCTTTTTCTTCTTTAGCTATAGTCAATACTTCTGTTTTACTTGTGCTAATTTTCATGTTATGTTCCCTACACATTTCGTTTAGACTATTCATGTGGTCTTGTATTTCAGCTTCTGATTTTGCTATTAGTGCAAACAGGAGTTCTCTAATGGTTAGATTTGCAGATGGTTCTTCTTCTGTGTTCTCGTCATGCGGTATTCTTGCGGTCTCTGTTTGGCTGGTTTCTTTACATATGTTGTCTATATATGTTATAAACAAGAGAGGGGACAGGACACAACCTTGTCGTACTCCGGATCTTATGGTGAAGGGTTCTGAGTGTCCTCCAGTTGCTCTCACTATGCATTCACTGTTGTTGTATAAGCTTCTACATAGGTTCATTAGATGTGTACTCACTCCATATTGTTTAAGGATTTCCCACAGCTTGTTTCTATCTACTCTATCAAATGCCTTTTCTTGGTCGACAAAGGCTAAGTAGAGTGTTTCATTGAATTCGATTGATTTTTCTATAAGTTGTCTAAGAGCAAAAAATGGCATCTGTGCATCCTTTGTTTTTCCTAAATCCAAGTTGTGTTTCGCTTAGCTGGGGTTCTAATCTTTTTCAAGAATTTTGCAAAATATTTTCCCAGTATGACTCAACAGTGAAATGCCTCTGTATTGTGTGCAGTCTCTTTTGCTGCCTTTGTTTTTCCAAATTGGGATAATTATGGCGTTTCTCCAGTCTCGTTGTGTATGTTGTTCTACCCAAACGTGGTTGAATAGTCCATGTAGCCATGCTGTTCCTACTTCTCTTGCTGCTTTAATTAGTTCATTTGGTATTTCATCTTGTCCTGGTGATTTGTTCAATGGGGCTAATCTGACGGCTTCTATAATTTCTTCTTTCAGTATGTCTGGTTCTAGTTCTTCGGTGGCATCTGTGTCGGTTTCTTGAATTCCTGTGACATCTGATGGGATGTTGAGAAGTTGTTCGAAGTACTGTTTTCATCTTATTAGGATTTGCTTTTGTTCACTTATTGGTTCTCTATTTTCGTTGTTAATTATTTCAGTTGGGTCAAAGGGTTCTCCTCTGGTTCTCATTGCACTTATCTTTTTATAGAAGTTTCTAGTTGCCTCCTTGTAGTTTTTATTCAGAGTTTCTACATACTCCCCCTAGTCTATTTGCTTTGCTCTCTTTACTATTCTATTCACATGTCTTCTCGCTATTCTATGTTCTATGTAATCGCATTCCTGTTTGCTCTTCGACAACTTTTTATATTTTTCCTTTTTGTCTTTTACAGCTTTCTTTACTTCTGCGTTCCACCATCTTCTTATTTTCCTTTTCCGTGTTTTGCGTTTTTTCGTGGTTCCACATGTTATCTTTGCAGTATTTAAAATGCTTGATTTGAACATCTCCATTCTTCTTCCACTGTCTTTCTTTCTATAGGTAATTTTACAAAGATTTCAGTTAGCTCTTTTTCGTAATTTTCCCTCACTGCCTCGTCTTTGAGGTTTTTTAAGTTTACTGATTCGCATGGCATGTATTTTCCTGGTCTTTGCTTCCTTCTACTGATGATTCTTATTGTGGCAACGACTGCTTTGTGGTCTGTGTTTATACCTAAGTTGGGCACTGCCCTTGCATCTAATATATTTCTCTTTCTGTTATTTCTTGTTAATATAAAATCAGTTTGGCTTTTAGTATCTAGATCATTCCATTTATACCAGGTGTATATTTGTGAGTCTTTGTGTTTATAGTATGTATTTGTTATATAGAGGTCGTGTTGGCTGCATAGCTCTATCAGTCTACTTCCGTTATCATTTCTTTCATTATGTTGGTCTCCAAATGCTCCAAGATGTTTTTCTATGCCCGCTCTGTTATGTCCTAGTCTTGCATTGAAGTCTCCCATAACTATGATGTTGTCCTGCTTATCTATTTTATTTAGCACGTCATGGATGTCTTCGTAGAAGTCCTCGCATTCTTGCTCATTATTGTTTGTATTACATGGTGCGTATATTTGTACATATGTTGTAATTGTTTGTTCTTTTATTCTCACTGTTATGATTCTTTCTGATATATATTTTATGTCTAGTATTCCTCTTGCTAGCCGTGGTTCAATAACTATTCCCACACCGTGTCTTGCGCTTTCTTACTGTTCCACTCCAGAGTAGACAAACGTGTAACTGTGGTGGATCTCCTTGAATCCTTCCCCCTTTATTCTGGTGTCCGCTATTCCCATCAGTCCAATTTCCTCTCTTCCATTGTTTCTATAAGTTCTTCTTCTTTACTATTAAAACCGCAGACGTTCATTGTGCCTATTTTTTTAATCGCTGATCTATCTCGTAGTCCATTAACATTGCCGGGTCTATATCCATTAGGGTCAGTCCGTTTATACTTCTTAGTTTTTCTACGAGCAGTATGAAGATCCCCTGCCGGCTTGCTAGGCCAGTCGCAGGTTTAGGACAAAAATCTGACCATAGGGAGTCCATCCCCTATGGCGAGCCATATCCCCGTTAGCCCATGACCTCGCGGTCATGGTTTCCCAGTCTGCACCACGTAGAGGTGGAGTTGACTTGTGTAGTCTGCGGGTCATCGGCAGGCTACTAATTTTCACTTTTCACCCCTCCTGAGAGAGGCAGCCGATCCTAACCCTGCTGGCCTGGTGTTCCTTGCCAATGAGAAGTCCTGATCGTTCGGGTCCCATCGATTGACGGACGTCGGTCGCGGAGATTGGGCAATCTTGGGCATAGCCTACGATGGGTAGCGTTGTGATGTTCTGTTGTGATAATTTGGTGTGTCCAGTGTGTGCCGCGTGGTTACACACCCGCTTCACACGCGTGATCCGGGACTGTTTCCGGATCCGGTCAGGGATATGCACTACTGACGAGCTCAAACGAGGGCGAAACTAGAGTATAGTGCTTCCATATTGACGTGGATAGGCCTTAGGTTCATACCAGAATGCGATCGGCGTTGCCAGTAGTGTGTTGTGCTCAATATTTAAATTTCACATCCCGAAACGGCCACATAATCAATTGATTATTGCTCACTGGATTTAGGAGGCCTGGTGTTCCTTGCCAGTGAGAAGTCCTGATCGTTCGGGTCCCATCGATTGCCGGACGTCGGTCGCGGCGATTGGGCAATCTTGGGCATAGCCTACGATGGGTAGCGTTGTGATGTTCTGTTGTGATAATTTGGTGTGTCCAGTGTGTGCCACGTGGTTACACACCCGCTTCACACGCGTGATCCGGGACTGTTTCCGGATCCGGTCAGGGATATGCACTACTGACGAGCTCAAACGAGGGCGAAACTCGAGTATAGTGCTTCCATATTGACGTGGATAGGCCTTAGGTCTGAGTTATTGTTGTATTTACAAATGTAAAGGAAAACACACAATTCATCTTGCAAATACACACTGCTTTGTACGAAATAAAACCACATTAAACGACAGGCATGCAATTAAAATAGTGGTAAGGGCCATAACTACAAATCAGCATTTCCTGCCTAAGGTACAAAACTAAAAGTAGCATAAATGTTTCATACGATTTAAATTATTGTGATATGTATCAAATGTTTTCTAAAATTTTTACAGACATTAATGACAAATATTTACATTATAAAAAACGTGATAATAATTTTAAGTGATTTTTGAAGACTTTTTTAAGAGTAATGATTTTATTTTACATACGTGAGAATTTTACAACACATTTATTTCATTGCTCCTCGATATTTCATGTTGTGTTTTTATCCCTTCAGTGCCTTTCCAATTATAATGCCTACTCTGTATTTTTGTCAGGCCTGAAAAAGGCCAAATTTCCCTAATATTCAGCACTGTGGATTGTTTGACGGCATTTTGGCTAAGATCAAAGTGTAGAAAGGCAAATTGTGGGAACTCATCATCATCAAGTGCCGTGCCGGTGGGCGGGCGGTAATGGCTGCTCTCTTCCCATCAATCGTGCCACTGTTGTCACCAAATTTTCAAGTCCATTTCGCCTCACAAAATGTCCAAACAATCTTGACTGCCTAGGTCTAATTTTTCCAATCAATCGCCGTTTTTCATTTGTCTCTTGAAGGACTGTCTCATTTGATTTTCTGTCCGTCCATGTTATTCTTTACATTTTTCTCTAAAACCATATTTCCATCGCCATTAGATGTTTATCAGCGTGTCTATTATATGCGCACGTGTAACACAAGTACGGGCTCTATTAGCACTTCAACAATCTTTTTCTCAATGTAATTGATAACATTTTGATGTTATGTATGTCTTATTTTTTGCAGAAGGCAACATTTGCCATTGCAATTCTTGATCTAATCTCTGCAAGGCATCTTCCATCAGATGTTACGACTGTTCCGAGATAGTTATATTGATTCAACTATTTCAGAATATTTCCATTTATTTGGATGTTACAATGTGGTATTTCTTTCTTCTTGGAGACGATCAAGATCTCTGTTTTCTTACAATTCATTTTCAAAATTAGTTTCTCACTGCGTACAATAACCACATCCACCAAATGCTGTAGATCCTGTTCGTTGTCAGCAATCAATACTGTAACGTCCGCATATCTTATATTATTGACGTTTTGTGGAAATAATTGGCATTAAAAATGTAGTAATGGTTCTTGTATCACGACAGTGATTAAGGGTAGACTTATTTGTCCATGGCCACCAGCTCACTACTATCATAATTATTACTATTAACATTATTATTATTTAAAAGCGAAAGTCCAAATGTGAAAGAACCATTTCGTGAAGGTGACATCCTGACTCTTCTGGAGTCTGAAAGAAAAGCTAAAACAGTGGTTCTCAACCTTTTTTGGCCCGTGCCCCCCTTCATCATATTTTCTGAACGTCATACCCCCCCCCCCCCTTTCGTATTTCCTACCTAAAATTTTGGCCCGTGCCCCCCTTCACCAAAATTTCACAACGTCATTCTCCCTCCCCCCTCCCTTCGTATTTCCTACCTAAAATCCCCCCGTCCCGCTCCTGCCCCTACACAGTATAGGTAATAATGGAAGCACATACCAAAACAAATCTAGCCGCCCACATAAAACGTGATTTGTGGGTCTACTTACTTTATAAAATGAATTTTAGAAGGGGTGAGACGTACAGAACCGTAAAGTATGAAGGGAAAAACATTATCAAGTAATCGGCTCTTGTATTAACGCGATCTTGAAATAATCTTTATTCCACCCCCCCCCCCATTGACACCCTAAAATTCTCCTCTGGGGGGGGGGGGGAATTCCCCACCGGTTGAGAACCTCTGAGCTAGAAGATTAAGATACAGATATCATGGATTTGAAAGCTGGCAAGGCCCACGGTGCAGATAACATCACAACAGAAATGATTAAAGCTTTAGAAGAAGTTGGACTAGAGCAAGTGACCAGACTGCTGAACACATTATATGATACTGAAGATATACCTTCTGACTCATGTAACTCTGTATTTATTGCAATCCCAAGGAAATCAGGAGCCTTGGAATGTGATCAACATAGAACAATTAGTATAATGAGTCACATCACAAAGATTTTGCTACGAATTATCATGCAAAGAATGAGGAAGAAAATACAACCTGAAATAGGGGAAGAATAATGTGGGTTTGTAGAAGTAAAGGGTACAGTAAATGCTGTGTATATGCTGCGAACAGTTATTGAACGTTCTATAGAAGTAAACAAGGATATACATCTTTGCTTTATTGACTATACAAAGGCTTGTGATAGCATGAGACATGTCAGCATGGTGGATATGCTTGCAGATCTACAAATTGATGGGAAAGACATTAGACTTATAAAAAACATATATTGGAAACAACAAGCTGCCATAAGGATTGATAATGAAGTGGGACAATATCAGCCTATTAAGAGAGTTGTTAGGCAGGGATGTGTAATGTCTCCAGATATATTTTTTTCCTATACAATGAAAATATTTTCAGAAATGTAGAAGATATCAATGAAATCAGCATTGGAGGACAATGCATCAATAACATTAGATATGCAGATGATACAGTATTGATTGCAGACAATGCGCAGGATCTACAACAATTAGTAGATGCGGTTGTTGTACACAGTAAGCAACTGGGGCTAGAATTAAATTGTAAAAAGACACAGGGTTGGTAGTCACTAGGAAGAACGAAGTACCTAAATGTAATGTACAAGTAAATGGGAATATTCTTCAACAAGTGAATCGGTACAATTATCTCGGAACAGTCATAACATCTGATGGCAGATGCCTTGAAGAGATTAGACAAAGAATCGCCATGGGGAAAGTAGCCTTTAGCAAGATGAAAAACATTCTCACCAATAAAAGGATGTCAACTGAAACGAGAAAAAGAGTGTTGAGGGGATACATAGAGCCTGTTCTTTTGTATGGATGTGAAACTTGGACAATGAGCAGCCAGCCTGAAAAAAACATCTGATGGCTGCAGAAATGTGGTTTCTGAGGAAAATGCAAAGAATACCATGGACAGACTGAAAAACCAATGACCAAGTACTACAGGAGACAAATGAAAATCGTAAATTGATTAGAGAAACTAGACGTAGACAGTCAAAACGTTTTGGACATATGAGAAGAAATGGATTGGAGAACTTAGTGACAACTGGCAAGATCGAAGGGAACAGACCAAGAGGAAGACCGCGAGGATAAATACCTGGATGGCTTGGCCACATGGCATGGACGAGATAGGAACACTGAACTGATCCACGAACCTGGTGATCGATGCGAAATGGCGAGTCATGACCGACCACGCTTTCCGGCATGGCACATGATTGATGTGATCATGGAGTCAAGAAATGAAGGCAATCTTGGACTATCTTTGATGATGCATACAATTAAGTTTGTTCATTGTGTGTTACTGAACACATTAAACGTGTTTTATCATTAAAAACAACAACATTTGTCCGGCCTGTAAAAGGTCCACAACAAAAACAGACACATGGTGCTGCTCTGGCCGCTGGGGTTAACAGCGAGCCCGTATTACCAACAACAAAAAAATCTTTCTTTTCATCACTTTGGGTTGTTTCAAGACGATTTGGCTAAGACAAATCATAGTGGGACTCATCTTATCCTATCACATCTTGTTCATCTAGTACCTTGCGGTGTCGAGGTAAACTATAAACAGCGGGACAGTTCCCGTTCATGGGCTTCATGTATCGAGATTACTTCTTAGTTTTCCTACGAGCAGAATGGAAACCCCCTGCAGGCTTGCTAGGCCAGACGCAGATGTAGGACACAAATCTGACCAGGGGTAGTCTGTTACCGCTAACGAGTCAGAGCCCCGTTGCCCCATGACTTCGCGGTCATGGTTTCCCGGTCTAGTTCACGAGAGTGTGGGTTTGACTTGTGTAGTCTGCGGGTTATCGGCAGGCTCCTAATTTTCTTTGTTTTCCTGTTTCTCCTGGGAGAGGCTAGTAGATCTCAACCCTGCTGGCTGCAGGGCCAGGCGCAGTCCACACCTTGTAGACCCTAGTGGGACTAAAAGGCCTTAAATAAAAATGTAGTTAATGTTCTTGTATCAGGACATTAAATAGACGTGGTTGTTGCATATAGTAAACAACTAGGGTTGGAATTAAATTGGAAGATGACACAGATTTTGGTCGCCAATAGGAATAAGGAAATATCGCAATGTAATATACAAGAAAATTGGAATATTCTTAAGCAACTGAATTGGTATAATTATCTCGGAACAGTCGTAACATCTGATGCGAGATGACTTGAATAGATTAGAACAAGAATCGCCATGGCGAATGTTGCCTTTTGCAAGATGGAAAACATACTGAACAACAATATGTTGTTATTTGCAATGTTGGTTACTCTCAAGACATTATACAGAACAGTGGAAATAGGGGGGTGGGTTGGGCGGGATGTGTTCCGCCAGTAACAGGCCAGACATCCTTAAATTAATCAGGTTGGATTGTTTCACGGAAATTTGGCTAAGATCAAAGTGTAGCTTCTGTTCTTGTATCTGACTGACTGGCACCTGGCCGTCTTTACAGACGTTAGTTTGCTCCACTGTGCTTACAGAATTCGCACTGTATATGTTCGTCCACAATGGATGCATGCGAATATATGGTCATTGCCACCACCACGCACCATCTTACGTCTCACACGCTCAGTATGTGACCTATATGTTATCATTGTCTCCTTGGTGTTTATTATATTTCTAATCTTTGCCATAATGCAAAACTATCAGCTGCGACGTGCTCCCAATGTGCATTATCAATACCTGTATCAATTACGTCCAGCTTACACAATCTTTGTATCTCAGTAGAAACTGTCACCTATATTCTTGTATCACGACCGTGATTAAGGGTAGACTGACCTATCTGCACTTGATCTAGCCAGGGCCACCAGCAGAGGCTATCATCACAATGACAGACAGAGACTTGGAACCTCATGGGTTGGCTCTTGCTCCTAGGGGAACACTGAGCCCTAAACTAATTACTCAAATGTTTAATAATCAGAACACTCAAACAGAAATTCACATCTATGTTAATAAACAATGCTTAATGACCCTCCCCCACCTTATTTAACATATGATGCATGTAATTATAGTTGTTTTTCACATTATTATTATTATTATTATTATTATTATTATTATATCCAGGAAAACAAACATTGATGAGTCTGGTTCAGGCCATATACCTTTAGCTTTATAAAATAACTGAGTTGGCTTCTTGTCCTTTTGGCTCAGATCAAAGTGTAGTATATGCACTTGATCTTGCCTTGTCCACCAGCAGAGGCAATGATACGAATGACACAGAGACGTGGGGTCGTGATGGGGCGGCTGACTCCCTGGGGAACCGTGAGCCCTTATAAAATAAAATAAAACTTATCTATAAGACATTACCATCTCTGGACAACAATCACATCCACATTAATAATCTGTGTGGGTAAAACCGTCATCAGCTGCTGTGTGTGGTTGATCCAGTCACAGGACTATTAATCTGAGCCAGGGATTTACCCTAATATTACTTCTCTTTGAGGTTGAACAGGGTAGGGGTAATGGTATAATTGAAATCTTAGAAGAAAATTCCATTGTTCACATAGAGCAGTGAGAAGCATTTCATGTGATAGTCACTGGCACAGGAACGGAGCATAATGCGGACGATCGGTGCAGAGAAGTTGGAACCGCGAATAAATGACTTTCCGACTAACTAACGCCAAAAAAAAAAAAAAAAAAAACAATCGAAGCACTTTCGACAAACCCATATGAAAAATTTATTTCATATATCACAATCAACATTTTTACTCATTCACTTCTGCCCATCTATTGAACTTAGAATTAACGAGGGTTCGATTGATTAATTCTAAAAGATACTGTACGTTTTATTTTTTTTTTAAAATTCTCTTATTTTGTGTGTGTGTGTGTGGAACTGCAATTACCGAAAACAACAATTTGTCAATATGAATTCAAACATCGCGACATTTGTCGTTCTATAGTAATAAATAGTATTTAGTCGTTACATAAACATTTACAGAATCGCGCTGCATTTGAAGTCTGGATTCTTGTTGTATTTGCAAAGGTAAAAGAAAACACACTATGCACCTTGTAAATACACAGTGATTTGTACGAAATATAACCACATTAAGTGGAAGACTTTTATTCATGCATTCATTCAGTAGCATAACCCTCATAGAACCTCGATCCCATAAAAACCGTCCAGAAAACTTCCCTGTCCTAAGCAAGATGTCCAACGTCCGATACACCCATCTGAAGATTGTCCACCACATCCTGCACCCATCTTCTCTTTGGCATTCCTCTTCCTTTCTTTCCGAGCATATACCCCTCCATGATTGTTCTCTCCAAACTTTCATGACGTTTCAAGTGACCAAACTATTTAAATTTTCTTTTTCAATATTCAGATCTTAACGTATGGATTCATTCGTTAATTTCTGCACCCAAGATATTCTTAAAACCCGTCTATAACATTTATATTCAAAGGTATTTATGCTTTGTTCAGCTTGTTTAATAAGTGTCCAGGTCTCACAGGCGTAGGTTGCAATGGGAAAGTTGCATGCTCTTAAAAATCTAATTTTTTAAATTCTTTCTGTCCCCCTCCACATTTTATTCATTTGTTTTATTCTTCCATGGTTGTTACGGTTTCTTGGCAAGTTTTGCAGAAGGTAGTTTGCCTACGGAAGATGATATTATAATAGTGCTAAGGGACATAACAACAAATCAGTTTGCTTTTTTGTCTCAAAGGAACATTATTAAAAGCAACATAAATGTATTATGTTATTTAAATAATAGTATATTTATCTATTTTTGTAAAAACAATTTCGATAGAAATTATTTACAACAATATGCATAGTAAATAATGTGATAAGAATTTTAAGTGAACTTCAAAAATTTTGTAAAAGTAAAAGCTTTATGTTACATGCATGAGAATTTTACAACACATTTTACTATTTCTTCTCGATATTACATCAAATGTTTTATTCTCTGTACAGCACCTATTATTCACATGAGAAATGTATTTTTGTCAGGCCTGCTAAAGGCCAACGCACCTTAATATTCAGTACATTAGTAGTTTCACGGCATTGTGGGTAAGATCAAAGTGTAGAAAGACACATTGTCGGAACTCATCATCAACAAGTGCCATACCGGTTGGTGGGCAGGTCATGGTTGCTCTCTTCCCATCAACCTTGCCATTTGTCACCAAATTTTCAAGTTTATTTCCTCATAAAATGTTCGAACAATCTTGACTGTCTACGTCTAATTTCTCCAATCAATCCCCGTTTTTCATTTGTCTCTTGAAAGACTGTCTCATTTGATTTACTGCCCGTCTTCTTTGCATTTTTGTCAAAAACCACATTTCCACCGCCAGTAGATGTTTCTCAGCTTGTCCATTAATTGTCCATGTTTTACACGCATACAACAATATGGGTTCTATATAACACTTCAACACTCTTTCTCACTGCAATTGGTAACTTTTTGTTGGTAAGTATGTTTTCTATTTTCATGAAGGCCACCTTTGACATGGCAATTCTTGATCTAATCTCTGCAAGGCATATTCCGTCAGATTTTACGATTGTTATATTGATTCACCTGTTTAAGAATATTTCCATTCACTTGAATGTTACGATGTGATATTTCTTTCTTTTTGGAGACGACCATGATCTCTGTTTGCTTATAATTCAATTCCAAATCTCATTGTGTAAAATAACAGCATCCACCAAATATTGCAGATCCTGTTCGTCGAGAGCAATCAATACTGTATCGTACGCATATCTTATATTACTGACGTTTTGTGGGAACTAAGAGGCCTCAAAAATATAATATCTGTTCTTGTCTCACCAGAGTGATTAAGGGTAGACTTATCTGTCCATGGCCATCAGCTTACCACTGTCATAATTATTACGATTATTATTATTATTTTGTTCTAAATTCTCAATGTAAACGAACCACCAGTTCGTGATGGTAACATCTCCTGACTCATCTGGAGTCTAAAAGAGAAGCTAGAAGATTAAGATGAAGATATCGTCATGGATTCAAGAACTGAAGGCAATCTAGGACTCTCTTAGATGATGTATCCAATTCATTTTGTCCATTGTGTGTTACTTAACAGATTACACATGTTTTATCATTTAAAAAAAAATACATGTTGTCTGGCCTGTAAAAGGTCCACAACAAACACAGGAACACGAGGCGGCCTTGGCCGCTGGGAGTAACCGCGAGCCCTCATTAAAACAAATAAATCCTTACTTTTCAGCACTTTTGGTTGTTTCACGGCAGTTTGGCTAAGATCAAAGGCACACAGTGGGACTCATCTCATCATGTTCCTCTTGTACCTTGCGGTGTCGAGGTGAAGTATAAACAGCGGGACAGTGCCCGTTCATTGGCTTCAAGTGTCGAGATTACTTCTTAGTTTTTCTACGAGCAGAACGAAAATCCCCTGTTGGCTTGCTAGGCAAGACGTACGTTTAGGACAAACATCTTATCAGAGCCCCGTTGGCCCATGACCTCGCGGTTATGGTTTCCCAGTCTACACCACGAGGGGGTGTGGTTGACTGTTTAGTCTGCGGGTGATCCATCCATCTATCATGTGCCATGCCGATAAGCGTGGGCGGTCATGTTCTGCCATCTCACTCCATCACCACAGTCGTGGATCAGATCCGTGTTCCTGTCTCGACCATGCCACGTGGCCAAGCCATCCATGTATTTACTTCTCGGTCTTCCCCTTGGTCTCCTCCATTCGATCTTGCCAGTTGTCACTAAGTTCTCCAAGTCATTTCTTCTCATAACATGCCCAACAAATTTTGACTGTCTACGTCTATCAACAGGATACTACTTTTCTCTGTTCACCCCTCCTGGGAGAGGCTAGCCGATCTCAACCCTGCTGGCTGCAGAGCTAGACGCAGTCCACACAGTGGAGATCCTAGTGGGACTAAAAGGCCTTAAATAAAAATGTAGGTTGGTTTCTTGTATCTGGAAATTAAGTAGATGCGGTTGTTGCACATAGTGAACAACTAGGGTTGGAATTAAATTGTAAGAAGAGAGATATAATGGTCGTTATTAGTAAGAAGGAAATACCGCAATGTAATATACAAGTAAATGGGAATATTCTTATTAAGCAAGTAAAAAATCGGTATAATTATCTCGGAACAGTCATAACATCTGATGCGAGATGCCTTGAAAAGATTAGAACAAGAATCGCCATGGCGAATGTAGCCTTTTTGCCAGATGGAACACATGCTGACCAATAAAATGTTGTCATTTGCAATGTAGGTTAATCTCATATGCACCTGTTTGGTTCACAATATCATGAAGAAAGATACGGAGAAGAAGACGCCATAAACAATCGAAATAGGAACAATCCTTAAATTAACCACTTTGGAATGTTTGCCGACAATTTGGCTAAGATCAAAGTGTGGTATCTGTTCTTGCCTGACTAGCACCTGACCATCTTGACAGACGATAGTTTGTTACATTGTCTTTCAAGAATGCATAATAACTACAACGCTTGGCAGCAGCGAATGTGTCTAATCAGATTATTTCGCGCTAAATCTTCGTCCACAATGGATGCCTGTGAAAACATGGTCATTTCCACCATTACACACTATCTTTCGTCTCACACGCTCAGTGTGTGACCTATCTCCAATCATTTTCTCCTTTGTCTTTATACCATTTGGGATTTTTGCCCTCCATGCAACACGATCAGTGGCTACTTGTTCCCAAGGTGCATTATCAATGCCTGTATCAATCATGTTCCGCTTACACACATCTTTGTATTATGGTAGAGGCTGACCCCAAGATTCTTGTATCACGACAGTGATTAAGGGTCTTCACTTGATCTGGCCAGAGCCAGCAGAGGCGGTCATCACAATGGCATACAGGGACGTTGACGCTTGCTCCTGGGGGACACATACAGAGATGAGGAAACTCATGGGGCGACTCTTGCTCCTGGGGAACACATAGTGGGACATGGAATCTCTCGGGGCGGCTCTTGCTCTTGGGGAACACAAACAGGAACTTGGAACGTCATGGGGCGGCTCCTGCCACTGGGAACACACACAGAGACTTGCAATCTCATGGGACGGCTCTTGCTCCTGGAGAACGCAAACAGTAGCTTAGAACCTCATGCTGCCACTCTTGTCTCCAGGGAACACTACAAGGATTTGGAACCTTGCCCTGGGGAACACACACGAGGACTTGGAATCTCATGGGACGGATTTTGCTCCTGGGGAACACATACATGAAGATAGAACCTCATGAGGCGGCTCTTACTCCTGAGGAACACTTACTGGGACTTTAAACCTCATCGAGCGGCTCTTCTTCCTGGGGAACACATAAAGGAACTTGGATCCTCATCGGGTGGCTCTTACCCCTGGGGAATACGTACAGGAACGTGGAATCTCATGGGGCAGGCTTTGCTCCTGGGAACACATACAGGAACGTGGAATCCCATGGGGCAGGTTTTGCTCTGGGGATCACATACAGGGATTTGAAACCGCTTAGAATGCACCTTCCTCCTTGGGAATGCATTCAGGCTCAAGGTATCAAAGGGGGAGGGGGGGGGGGTAGTTCTTGCTCCTGGGGAACACATACATGAACATGGAACCTCACGGGGCGGCTCTTGCTCCTGGTTAACACATACATTGATTTCGAACCACATGGAGCAGTCCTTCATCCTGGGGAACACATCCAGGGACTATGTTATTAAGCAATGCGTAATTACCCCCCCCCCCTCCCCCCGCCAATTTTTGTACTTAACATGATGTATGTAATTATCGTTTTTTTTCCTTCAACATTATTATTATTATGTCATCCAAGAAAACAAAAATGTGATGGAAAGTTTCAAGCCATATACCTTTATAAAAGAATGGATCTGGCTTTTCGGCCTTTTGGCTAAGATCAAAGTGTAGTATCTGCACTTGATCTTGCCAGGGCTACCAGCAGAGGCGGTCATCCGAATGACCCACGGGGACGTGGGATCTGATGGGGCGGCTATGGCCCTGGGGGACCGCGAGTCCTTACAAAAAAATAAACAAAAAATAAACAAACAAAAATTAAAACTTATCCACATGCCATTACCCTCCTTGGACAACAATATGCTACAAATTAATAAGCTTGTGAGGGAAAACCATGGACAGCCGCTATTTGTGGCCGGCTCTGTCACAGGATAATTAATCTGAGCCATGGATTGACCCAATATAACTTCTCCTTGAGGTTGAACGGGGCAGGGATAATGGTATAATCGAAATCGTAAAAAAAAAATCGATGCAATTTGGACAAACACAAATAAAACCTGTTTTCATACCCCACCTTCAACAATTTTAAACATTCACTTAATTCAATCTATTTAAGTGGAGAATTTATGAAGGTTCGATTGTGTAATATTCTAGACGATACTGTACGTTTATTGTTTCTTTTCTGGAATTGCAATTACCGAAAACAACAATTTATCAATATGAATTCAAACATCGCCACATTTGCCGTTTCAGAATAATAATAAAGAGTATGCAACCATTACACAAATATTTAGTGAATCTTACTGCATTTGACGTGTGGGTTCTGGTTGTATTTGCAAATGTAAATTGCAACACACATTGCACATTGTAAATACACATTGTTTTGTACCACATTAAACCACATGAAACGGAAGACAAGTAATTAAAATAGTGGGAAGGGACATAATAACAATGTTTGTTTTTTTTTTTGCTTAAGGTACATTACTGAAAGTAACATAAATGTATTAAGTGATTTAATAATTGTAACATTTATTCTACATTGTAAATAAAATGTCTACATAAATTAAAGATAACTATATACACTATAAATAAAGGGATATTAATTGTGAGTGATTTTCAAGGACTTTGTAAAAGCAAAGGCTGTATTTTACATGCGTGAGAATTTTACAACACATTTTAAGCATTGTTTCACGATAATACATCAAATGATTTTATCTTTTTATAATAGCTTAAATATGCCCAGTAAATTCTATTTTTGTCAGGCCCGAAAACGGCCACAAATCCTTAATATTCAGCACTGTGGATTGTTTCACTGCATTTTGGCTAAAGTTAAAGTGTAGAAAGAAACATAGTGGGAACTCATCATCATCAAGAGCCATGCCGTTGGGTGGGCGGTCATGGACTGTTTTCTTGCCATCAAGCTTGCCAGTTGTCCTCATCAAATGTCCAAACAATCTTGACTGTCTACGTCTAATTTCTCCAATAAATCCCCGATTTTCATTTGTCTCTTGAAGGCCTGTCTCATTTGATTTTCTGTCCGTTCATGGTATTCTTTGCATTGTTCTCAAAAACCACATTTCCACCACCATTAGATGTTTCTCAGTGTGTCCATTATTTATCCATGTTTCACACGCATACAACAATACGGGTTCCATATAGCACTTCAGCACTCATTTCTCTCACTGCAGTTAACAACTTTTTGTTGATAATTTATGTTTTCTATTTTGCAGAAGGCCATTTTGCCATGGCAATTCTTGATCTAATCTCTGCAAGGCATCTTCCATCAGATGTTACAACTGTTCCGAGATTGTTATATTGATTCACATGTTTAAGAATATTTCCATTCACATGGATGTTACAATGTGGTATTTCTTTCTTCTCGGAGAACGATCATGATCTATGTTTTCTTACAATTGAATTTCAAATCTAGTTTCTCAATGTGTACAATAACCACATCCACCAAATGTTGTAGATTATGTTCGTTGTCAGCAATCAATACTGTATCGTCCGTATATCTTATATTATTGATGTTTTGTGGGAACTAAGGAGATCTTAAAAAAATGTACTATCTGTTCTTGTATCAGGACAGTATTTAAAGACAGACTTATCTGTCCATGGTCATCAGCTTACTACTGTGATAATTATTACTATTATCATTAGTTTTATTTTTACAAAGTCGCAAATTGAAAGGACCAGTTTGTGAAGGTAATAACCTTCTGGAGTCTGAAAGAAAAGCTAGAAGATTAAGATAAAGATATCTTAGATTCAAGAAATGAAGGCAATCGTGGGCTCTCTTAGATGATGCATCCAATTCATTTTGTGAATTGTGTGTTACTGAGCACATTAAACGTGTTTTATCATTAAAATAAATAAATAAATAAATAAATAAATAAATAAAAACACTTATGCTAATTTTTATGTTATGGTCCCTACGCATTTCAATGAGACTATTCATGTGGTCTTGTAATTCACCTTCTGATAGTAGTTTATCAGTCCCAACACACTCCTGACTTCCTTCTTTGTTGTTGGGGCTTTAATATTTAAAATCTTGGTGACCAAACTGAGGGCTGTTTTCTGAAATCCATTTTCAATTCGATGACCTAGGAATTGGACTTCGCTGTAACCAATTTCGATTTATTTATCCGGCCTGTACAAGGTCCACAATAAAAAAAAAAGGGACATGAGGCGCATCTGGCCTCTGGGAATAACCATGAGCCCTTATTAAAAATAAATAAAGAAACAAATAAATCCTTAATTTTCAACACTTTATGTCGTTTCTCGACAATTTGGCTAAGATCAAAGGCACATAGTGGGACTCATCTCATCCCATCTCATCTTGTTCCTCTTGTATCTCGCGGTGTCGAGGTGAAGTATAAACAGCGGGACAGTGCCCGTTCATGGGCTTCAATGTATCGAGATTACTTCTTAGTTTACTTCCTACGAGCAGTATGAAAATCCTCGGATGGCCTTGCTAGGCCAGACTGCAGGTTTAGGACAAAAATCTGACCATAGTGAGTCCATCCCAGCTGGCGAGCCAGAGCCCCGATGCCCCATGACCTCGCGGCCATGGTTTCCCGGTCTGCACCACGAGGGGATGGGGTTGACTTGTGTAGACTGCGGGTCATCGACAGGCTAATAACTTTCTCTGGTCACCCTTCCTGGGAGAGGCTAGCCGTTCCTAACCCTGCTGGCTACAGGCCAGGCGCAGTCCACACCTTGTAGATCCTAGTGGGACTAAGCGGTCCTTAAATAAAAATGTAGTTTATGTTCTTATATCAGGACATTCAGTATATGCGGTTGCTGCACATAGTGAACAATTATGTTAAATTGTAAGAATTCAAATTGTAAGAAGACACAGAATATGGTGGTCAGTAGGAAGAAGGAAATGCCACAATGTAATATACAAATAAATGGGAATGCTTTTAAGAAAGTGAATCGGTACAATTATCTCGGAACAGTTATAACATCTGATGCGAGATTCCTTGAATAGATTAGAACAAGAATCGCCATGGCGAATGTAGACTTTTGCAAGATGGAAAACATAATGACCATTAAAATGTTGTCATTTGCAATTTAGGTTAATCCCATGTGCACGTGTTTGGGTTACTAAATTCATGAAGAAAGATACGGAGAACAAGAAGCCATAAACAGTGGAAATAAGAAAAAACAGTGTGTCCGGATATTAAAAGGCCAAATATCCTTACATTAATCACTTTGCATTGTTTCACGGCAATTTGGCTAAGATCAAAGTGTAGCTTCTGTTCTTGTATCTGACTGACTGGCACCTGGCCGTCTTGACAGACGATAATTTGTTACAGTGTCTTTCAAGAATGCATAATAACCACAACAAAGGGCGTTAGTGAATGTGACTGATCAGAACAATTCGCGCTGTACGTGTTCGTTCACAATGGATGCCTGTGAACATATGGTAATTTCACCATTACACAACATCTGACGTCTCACACGCTCAGTTTGTGATCCTATCTGCGGTCATTTTCTCTTTTGTCTTTATACCATTGGAGATTTTGCCTTCCATGCAACGCGAACAGCGGCTACTTGCTCCCAAGTGCAATATGAATGACTGTATCAATCATGTCCCGCTTACACACATCTGTGTATCGTAGTAGAGGCCGATCCCGAGATTCTTGTATCACGACAAAGATTAAGGGTAGACTTAATTATCTGCACTTTATCTGGTCATGGCCACCAGCAGAGGCGGTCATCACAATGACAGACAGGGACTTGGAACCTCACGGGGCGGATCTTGCTCCTGGGGAACACATGCAGAGAACTTGGAACCTCATGGGACGGCTCTTGCTCCTGGGGAACACATACAGGGACTAGGAACCTCATGGGGCGGCTCTTGCTCCTGAGGAACACATACAGGGACTTGGATTCTCATAGAGCGGCGCTTGCTCCTGGGGAACACATACATAGACTAAGAACCTCATGGGGTGGCTCTTGCTCATGAGGAACACATACAGGGACTTGGTACTCATGTGGCGGCTCTTGCTCCTGGGGAACACATACAGAAACTTGGTACTCATGGAGCGGCTCTTGCTCCTGGGGAACACATACAGGGACTAGGAACCTCACGGGACGGCTCTTGCTCCTGGGGAACATATAGAAGAGTTTGCAACCTCATGGGTGATGATGTTTTGCTGTTGTTGATGACTTGGTAAGTTTACGTTCAGTAGTTTGTCATAGCTTTCTGAACGACCGACACCCATATAATTTCTTTAAAAAATATACCAACGCATCGCGGTCTGCTACAAAATTGCGCGCAGCTGTTTCGAACGCGGGTATTCGGGATCACGGACCGCGTCTGTAATACTTTCGCCACGGAGTAGGCATTTGACATATGATGCATGGAATCATGGCTGTTTATCAACATTGTTATTGTTATTATTTGTATTATTTCATCCAGAAAAACACAAATGTGATGGATCTCTATCAGACCATATACCTTTATAAAAGAATGGCTCTGGCTTCTCGGCCTTTTGGCTAAGATCAAAGTGAAGTATCTGCACTTAATCTTGCCAGGGCCACCAGCAGAGGCGGTCATCCGAATGACACACAGGGACGTGGGACCTGGTGGGGCGGCAATGGCCCTGGGGAAACTCGAGCCCTTAATTAAAACAAACCAAAACAAAATAAATAAATAAAACTTATCTATAAGCCATGACCATCTTTGGACAACAATCACCTTCAAATTAATCTCCTGTGAGGGTAAAACATTGTTCATTAGCTATTTGTGGCTGACTCGGTCACATGATTATTAATCTGAGCCAGGGATTGACCCTAATATAACTTCTCCTTGAGGTTGAACGGGGTAGGGGTAGTGGTATATCCAAATAGTAAACGGATTTTACAAAAGGATAAAGTACTTTGGGCAAACCCATATGAAAACCTTATTTCATATACAACATTCAACATGTTTACGCATTCGATTGTGTCCGTCTTTTGAACTGGAGAATTTACGAGGATTCATTGGGTGATTCTAGAAGATGCTGTTTTTTTTTTTTTTTTTTTATTAAATTGCAATTACCAAAAACAACAATTTATCAACATAAATTTAAACATCGCTACATTTGCCGTTTAAGAATAATAAATAGTATGCAGTCATTACTCAAACATTTAGAGAATCTTGCTGCATTTGACGTCTTGTATTTGCAAACGTAAAGGAAAACACACATTGCATCTTGTAGATACGCACTGTTTTGTACGAGCTAAAGCCACATGTAACGGAAGACGTATTTAAATTAGAGGTAAGGGACATAACAACAAATCAGCTTTTTTTTTCCACTTAGGAACATTACTGAAAGTAGCATAAATGTATTATATGATTTAAATAATTGTGATATGTATCTAACTTTTTATAATTATTTTAATAAAAGTTAATGACAGTGACATACGTCATAAATAAAGGGATAATAATTTTAAGTAACTTTCAAAGAATTTTTAAAAGTAAAGGATTCATTTTGCATACATGAGAATTTTACAACACGATTACCTCATTTCTCCTACATCTTACATTAAATGTTTTTATACATATATTAGCACATCTTCGACAATCGATTTACCTGTATTTTTGTCAGACCTGTAAAAGGCCAATAATACTTAATATTCAGCACTTTGGATTGTTTCACGGCATTTTGGCTCAAATCAAAGTGTAGATAGCGGGGAAATCATCATCATCATCATCAAGCGCCATGCCGGTGATATTTCCAAACAATCTTGACTGTCTAACGTCTAATTTATCCAATCAATCCCCGTTTTTCATTTGTCTCTTGAAGCACTATATCATTTGATTTTCTGTCCGTCAATGGTATTCTTTGCATTTATCGGGTTTATGTAGCACTTCAACACGCCTTTTCTCACTGGAATTGCCAACTTTTTATTTGGTATGTAAGTTTTCTATTTTGCAGAAGGCCACCTTTGCCATGGTAAATCTTGATCTAATCTCTGCAAGGAATCTTCCATCAGATGTTACAACTGTTCCGAGATTATTACATTGATTCAACTGTTTAAGAATATTTCCATTCACTTGGATGTTAGAATGTGGTATTTCTTTCTTCTTGGAGACGACCGCGATCTCTATTTTCTTACAATTCAATTCCAAACCTACTTTCTCAATATGTAAATAACCGTATCAACCAAATGTCAGAAATCAATACTGTATAGTCCGCATATCTTATATTATTGATGTTTTTTGGGAACTTTAAAAAAATGTGGTATTTGTTATTGTATCACGATAGTGATTAAGAGTAGACTTATCTGTACATGACCACCAACTGACTGACTGACTGACTGACTGACTGTCTGACTGACTGACTGACTGAATGGCACCTTGCCGTCTTGACAGACGATAGTTCCTAAAATGGAGTTATACTTCTCCATATTGCAAAGCCTGGGCTGAATTTAGAGCTGATGTGTTGCCCATGCAGCATCCTCCCCATCGGTCTGCCTAGTTTACTCCAGAGAAAAGGTAACACCAATACGCCTTAAACAAGACAAACTGCAGAAGCTGTCGGATCAGCAAAGCAATACTCTAACTGTCCACGTGTCAGAGCTCCCATCATAGACCAGTTACCGATCAAGGCTTAGGGCCTGGTGTGCCGCCCTGCCATGCATTTAGTATTTAGGTTGCACTTCCTCGCAAAACGTCCTTACCCTTTCCTATTTATTGACTCCCTTAAAAATAAACAACCCCTTTCAATTACTGTTTAAGTAACTTACTTAATGTAGGAGAAAATAAAACAGCGACAGACTGACCGTGGCAGCTTAATTTATTTGGCTTTATTTTTTTTCACGTACCTGGCAAGACCGGGACTGATTGAAAAACAAAGGCCCAGTGTAGCCATTTTTGGCCAGTACTACACAAAGAAACAGACGTGCTTTCCCCGTGTGGGGTTTCTTTCCCCGTGTGGGGAAAGGTATTTTTGCCTTTTAAAACCATGATTCTCTTCAGCTATTGGTATGTTATATCTACATTATTAAGATGTATTTATGTATTACATAGACCAGTATGTTTAATTAAGAATTAGTTAGAATAATAAGTCAACAATTCTCGTAAACCAGGCTGGATGATGTTTACCAATGAAAGCACATGTGGGCGCCATGCTGTAATTTTTCCTGTCTTACAATTTCAAATCCATATGTTAAAACTTTTATAGGCATTATGAACTTATATCTAACTAGTAGTGCTTATAACCTATAAATATGTGTACTATAGAGTATCAACTCTCATGTCCGAAACACATTCTAGAGATTTTCTCAATGTAGGAGCAGACTCAGGATTCATACTTCAGTAGAGAACTCGTGTCTGTCAATTTCATATTCCTATGTTAAAACTTCTATGCATTGTGAACTATATCTTACTAACTATGCTTAGAAATCTGCAAATAATCTATGTACTATAGAAAGGAAATTGTATCCATGCGGAGACATACACATGAGTACGCATATCATGGACTCAGTTCATTTTGGATAAATTGTTTTCCTAATTCATAATCTGTAACTTGGAACTATAGTGCTAAATTTTAGTACCATCCTTTTGTTAACAGATTAGTAACCACTCCATATGAGGAGGGACATGTAATCATTTCATAAAATATTGCTAGGGACATGCCATGTTTGAGAATATAAATTCAAAAACAATTAAAGTAAACGCGTGATATAAATGAATGTTCAGATAGGATGTACCTTCAATCCGTATGACCTCACTGTAGTAGGAACAAAAGCGAAGATTGATGTGAATAAATTGCTTGCAATATTCAGAAGACTGGACCATATGGCATAAGTTATTCTAATAAATACACTCCGAATAATAGCAGTCATTGGCAAAATATATCAACAGCGGTTACTATCCCCATGTGCTGTACGCAGTGGGGGAAAACAATGTATGTTTTAGTTTAGGGATTAACCCCTGAAGAAAATTCAAAAACCTAGGCTCCCTGCATCATCATTATGATTAATTATTATGTATGATTATCATGTACTTAATATCAGAGAAATGTACATGTATGTTTTTTCTGGTATGAGAATTTTCTCTGTTCTGATTGTTACTTTTTACTGTGGGAATATACATTTTAATGTTACCCTTGGGGAACATGAGGATGTTGATAGAAGAATCCATGTGTATGTCAGTACTTAAAAAGCCAATGGTGAATAGCATTGGCCTAGTGATGATTATAGTGCCGAAAGGAATACGCGGCATTAGAAACCACAGAGATTCTGTATAGGCTATTCTCTTCAAGAATGAGAGATACAATATCAACATGTTGGATGGACAGAATGACTTCATTCATCTAATGGTCCCAGTAACAACAGAACAAAACCGAGTGAAAAGATATCTCACTCACTATCAGAGCTAGCAAAGTTCTACCACAAGCGACGAGGGACAGGGAACTTGGAAACCCACTCCTATCTCCTTCCCCTTTTTTGTTTGTAATTATCTTGTGAAAGTTAACACATCACAGTAGGTTAATGCTCGTGTTGTATTCTTTGTCATCCCTTTTCTATAGAAGAGATGCGAGTGGTGGTTTTGGTGGGACTGCATTTCATAACTATCATCAGGATCCTGGGTTAAAAGCCTGATGAAGGTGAGTCAGGACTAAATGGCTTAACCATGTTCTGGATCTATAAATACATCAATGTTTACTGCTGCACTCATAAGCTGCAAACGCAAGCAAAAGAGATACATACGAAGACAACTGACGGTGTGATTGAGGAAGTTCTATTTTAGTAGGAATATCCAGGATGGACTTCTGAATCTAATAATCTACAAAGATGAAGATCAACAGAGTACTGACAACAGTGTATCGTCTGCTTTACGTCTGAGAAGTATCACCTATGGCCTCATCATTCAACCAAGTCAGTGAAACTGGGACAATCCTTCTACAAGTTACTAAAACTAACAACAGTGAGTAAGTAACCTTCAACTGTTGGTTGGATTACCAAGTTAATATCCAACAATGGATAAGTCTTCGAAAGAACGTCTCACAGCTGCAACAGTTAAACATAAAGATTCAGCTATTCACCACCAAGTTCTAGCTATGAACACCAACTCAAACAAATGGGAAGAGACACTGAAACAACTTTATAAGCCAATACATGCAACTTCAGAACCACTGAACCATAACTACACCAGATTACCTCAAGGTTCCAAAACTTGAACACATAAAAAGACCATATGAAAGCAGCTAGCGGAGTAAATGCCTTTACGCCTGCAACCACAGGAATCACCTGATGGCTTGCAACCCTGGATATGTGGTGGAATAATATTCTTCAGTCTCATGCCTGCAGCAGAATCCTGGAATTAATTATAGATGAACCAAATGAATAACAAGCAGAATTGTATGTCCACACTGAAAGTAAATAATGAATCAGAACTCTATGCTGGTCCCATGTCGGCCTAACTGCCCCATCATCAAGTATGGGATGGCCTATCAACATGAACCGAGTATGTGACAAAACCTCTTGAACTAAATTGGGAAACGGTTAACGTAAACCGAGCTGTTGGACAGTCGTCATCTTTTCATCGATAAGATGATATAGGGAAGAACCTTCTGCAAGAGCTTAAGTTGCATCTCCTGAAAGTATGACAGACCTAGGCACCAATTTCATTTGGAACACAACTCAATGGCAACAGAGTATTCTTGAATTCAGCTCCACGGAGGAGATATGTATATGTGGTGAATTTATTTCCTAATAGGGATTATAAGTATTTCCGCAACAAACTTCAGTGGACAATAAAACATGACTGTGAGTATTTATTGCTGTCCCGGATAATTATGGACATTAACAGCTTAGCACTGGAGAGGAATATCCACCCGCAATGCCTAAATGAACACTATAATTAATTAATTTAATTATTAGTATCAACTGCTTTTATGTGGGTGTTTTTTTATGCCATGTATAAAGAGTGTTTTATTTGGTAATGGTGTACAACTAAAGGGTTATGTTATGGTATATATGTATAGTATTTTGACACCAACTCAGTATTTTTAAAAATGAGTAAATTGTGAAAGGTGTCAGAAACAAATGTTTATATGTTGGGGTTCTATGTACTTTGATCATTATTTGCCTTAATTATGAGGGAAAATGAAAGTAGACCCAATTTGTGGTTGTTGTGTTGTTGGTAATAACCTTGTTTTTTTTCTGGGGTCACTGGGTACTATGTTGTAACAATGCAAATAATTCCCATGCCTGTCTGAAAATGCATAGTGTTCATTACACATATATGTATGTAACTGCAGATCTTGATTCATACTTGAACTGTTTGTCCAAAATTTGTTGATGTGTAATTCAAGTAAATGTGGTGTTCATCAGTGGTTGTTTTTATGTTGTGAACAATCAATGTCTTCTAGCACTATAGTAAATTTTAGAGAGGATGATAAGTGGGAATGGAGAAGTACTCATAAATACAGCTATGAACAGGAGTGAACTATTTTCCTCCTTGTGTTTATGGTAGAATTCCATGATCACCTCAAGTGGCTAAATAATAGAGAATCAAATTAAATCCACTAGACAACTTAACATAATATTCTCATAAATTAAAATCCACATCCCACAGCACTAGAGTAAGGCATATACCCTCCCAATTGCATTCGTCCGCCCAAAGCCGTTAGCACAGTGTGGGGTGTCGGGTTTGGTGAGCGCCGCCCAACATTCAACGCTAACAGAAAGCAGGTAGTACCGTCTACTGTCATACGGTAGCTCAGTAATATCTGACTAAGACCTGAGACCCAACCAGTTTATTATTATTATTATTATTATTATTATTATTATTATTATTATTATTTAAAGTTCGCAATGCAAAATTACCAGTTTGTGAGGGTGACATATTGACACTTCTGAAGTCTGAAAGAGAAGCTAGAAGATTAAGATGAAGATATCATGGATTCAAGAAATGAAGGCAATCTTGGACTCTCTTAGATGATGCGCCCGATTCTTGTTGTGCATTGTGTGTTACTGAAAGCATTAAACATGTTTTATCATTAAACAACATCTTGTACGGCCTGCGGTCGCCGCCAATTGTGCAGATTAGAGTCTTTTGTTTTTGCTCCGACAGAAAAAAATCCACACCGTACCGAACCCGGGTCTCCCTAAGGAGAATCCGGCATTTTAGCCACTCGGCCAGCAGCTCCCAAATGTCCTTAAATAAAAATGCAGTTTATGTTCTTGCATCACGACATTTAATATATGGGGTTATTGCACACAATGAACAACTGGGGCTGGAATTAAAGTGTAAGAAGACACAGATTATGGTCGTCACTAGGACGAAGGACATACCACTCTGCAATATACAACTAAATAGGAGTATTCTTAAACAAGTAAATCAGTGCAGTTATCTCTGAACAGTCATAACATCTGATTGTAGATGTCGTGAAGAGATTAGAACAATAATCGCCATGGCGAAGGTAGTCTATTAGAAGATTGGTTAGATGGAAAACATACTAACCAATAAAAAGATGTCATTTGCAATGAGAAAAAGAGTGTTAAAGTGCTACATAGAACCTACACTTTTGTATGGATGTGAAGCATGGACAATGAGTAGACAAGCTGAAAAACATATAAGATGACTGTGGCATTGTAGTTTCTGAGGAAGAAGCACAGAATACCATGGATGGAAGAAAAACCAATGACCAAGTCCTGCAAGACACAAATGAAAATCCTAGATTAGACGTAGACTGTCAAAAGATGTTATGTCACGTTATGAGAAAAAATAAATTGGAGAACTTGGTGACAACTGGCAAGATTGAGGGGAGGAGAACAAGGTGAAGACAGAAAAGTAAATACCTGGATGGCTTTGCCATGCGGTATGGTCGAGACAAGAACACAGCTGATCCACAAGTCTTGTGATCGTGTGAGATGGCGAAACATGACCGCCCACGCTTATCGGCATGGCACATGATGAATGAATCACGACAGTGATTAAGGGTAGGCTTAACTGTCTATGGCCACCAGCTTACTACTATCATTACCATTACTATTATAGTTATCATTATTATTATTATTTATTAATTACATACGAGATCGAAAATAGGTGCAATAAGGCAAATCAACTCATTGGACAAATGGCACCAATACTAAAGAACAAACATGTATCAATAACTACTAAGAAAGCACTTTACAACACAATCTTCCTACCAACTCTGTGCTACCAATGCCAAACCTGGACAATGACAGAAAAAGAGAAAAGAAAAATCACAACAACAGAAATGAGGTTCCTGAGAAGAATACTCAACGTATCAAGAAGAGATAAGATCAGAAATGAAGAAATCAGGACTAAAGTAGGGGTTAAAGCTGCTCTAGATTTTATTAGAAAGCAGCAAGTCAAATGGTTTGGCCATGCATGTAGGCTACCAGTCAACAGCATGCCACAACAAGCAATGATGTACAGACCAGATGGAAACAGAGGAAGAGGCCGACCACGTAAACGTTGGACGGAGGGAATAACAGAATCCATGGGAATGTCGATATACGAAGCCTATAACCGGGCACTCTCACGAAGTTTGTACTTCACCTCGACACCGCAAGGTACAAGAGGAACATGATGAGATGAGATGAGATTAATTACATATACTTTTTACAGGATATCGCAATCAAAAACAGCACTGTACTGCTGTTGTTCATATATTGGCAAGTTTACGTTCAGTAGTTTATCATTGCTTTCTGAACGACCGGTTCCCATACCAACTCGTTAAAACCCAGCGTAACGCGGTCGGCTGCCATATCGGCCGCAGCTGTGTTTCGAACGCTGTAAGCGTGCTTACGAATTGCGTCCGTAAGCCCTTCGCCACGAAGATCGATTATTATTATTGTATTAGGATTTGTAACATGAAATATAGTGTCGTGTGTTTCTATGGTTGTGCAGTTACATATGTCATGTGTATGCGATGGGGGTTGGGAAGTGACGGTGTGGCAGCCTTTAAACCAAGGCGATATCTAAACTATTAAAATAATGCTTATAATGATATGTTTGCCGGTCTCCCTGAAGAAGGTGACGCTGTTCGTAATTCAGTATACCACGTACGAAACACAACTGCGCGAGATTCGGCAGCGGATCGCGTACGCGCTGTTTTTTTTTTTTTTTTTTTTTTTTTTTTTTTTTTTTTAACAGAAAGGTATGTGAGCCAGTCAATCAGAAAACAATTGCAAACTTCTGAACATAAAACTTGCCATGACATCAACAGCAGCTGAACAATGCTGGTGTTGACTGCAATGTCCTGTAAATAGGATACGCAAAAAAAAAAAAAAAGTTACATGTCTGAAAGGAGAACGTATAGACCACCGTGTATAGATACATTAAATTAGGTACCCAGTAAACTTATGGGATTGTAGTGGGCAGGATTCACTCCTTCCCATTGTATTTGACACCCAGACACTATCACAAGGAAAAGCTTGATACGTTGGACACATTATCTCCCTGAGGGAAGGTCACGATCTCTAATTGTTAGTTACAAATCTCCGTTCAGCTACGTCTGAGCACAGGGCAGGGCTAATGTAGAGACTTGTTTTCTTTCGGTCCAATTACCATCTCAAGGAGGCTGTATTGCACGGTTCCCCATCTCTTCTCCAAGCACAGGAACCAACAGTTTAATACCGGTGCGCATCTGAGCTTCACATGTGCGAAGTTGTTTGGAGATTCTGGGAACGTTAAAAAGACTGAGCATCCAGTTTGTAAACCGGACCAGGTAGAGTTACGGAAAAGTCTTGCCCAATGTAGGACCTTGTTCTGATCTTGGGACTTCAATAGCCTAATGGAATGTTTTGAGATGGGGTGACATTGTAGGATCCAAAGATTGATCTGGACAGAGCAGAGATCATCATCATCATCATCATCATCATCATCATCATCATCATCATCATCATCATCATCATCATCATCATCATCATCATCATCATCATCATCATCATCATCATAATTATCACCACCACCACCATCACCACCACCACCATCACCATCATCATCATCATCATCATCATCATCATCATCATCATCATCATCATCATCATCATCTCCACAACCACCACCACCATCATCATCATCATCATCATCATCATCATCATCATCATCATCCTATCATCATCATCATCATCATCATCATCATCATCGTCATCCTCCTCCTCATCCTCCTCCTCCTCCTCATCATCATCATCATCATCATCCACTTCTGCCGTCAAGCATCGCGGGGAGGAATAATTTGCGTTCCAGCGCCCGGTGGGCGGCACTGGATAGTGTTATTCCGTGTGGTTGTACAATGTCTTTGATGGCGTCAATCCATTGTCTTCTTGGACGTCCTCTTGGTGTCGTCGCAGATGATCTTTGATGTAAGGCCAGTAATGGTAGCTGTTGGTGTTGCAGTCTAACGACATGGCCAAACCACTTGATCTTCTGCCTTTCAATAGATGTGGCACAAGGTGTTCATCCAACTGTCTGTCTGATAACAGCATTTCTTTCTCGGTCTCGGATTATTAGGTTGGCAGCTCTCCTCAGGCATCTCATCTCACAGGTGTTGATTTTACGAAGGTGTGATTTGGATAAAGTCCAGGTTTGTGATTGGTAGCAAAGGGTTGGTGTTAATATGCTGTTTATTATCTGTCGTTTTGCGGACATGGGTATGTTTGGATGTTTAAGTAAGGGTGATAGTTGATATGTATGTGCACTAGCTTTATGACATCTGATTTAGATTTCCCTGTCCAATCTGCCATCTTCTATGATCATATTTCCAAGATATTTGAATTATTTAACTTGTTTCATTGCTGTGCTATTTATCTGTATATTTCATGGTTCCGGCGATCTGCTAACTTGCATTACTTCGGTTTCGTCTGTGTTTATACTCATATTGTATCTGCTGCAGGTTGAACTCCGATTATTAATATGATGTTGTTGTCTGCCCTCATCGCTGTAAAACAGGCACTGATCGTCTGCAAATTAAAGTTCATTTATTTCCTGTGGATCAGTTGTTTCATCTGGAGTAAAGAGTTCTAAATTTTCTTAATCTGTTCTGTCAAGACTTGCTTCTTTGGATATTCTGTCCATGTAGACATTAAATAGCAGAGGAGAGAGCACACATCCCTGTCTCACTCCTGTATTGACTGTGAACATATCTGATAATCCTTCTTGTGTTCTTACTGCACTTCAGCTCGAGTGGTACATGGCTATGATGTTTTCTAGCAATTGCCAATGTATCCTATAGTCTTCAAAGATGGTCCATAATTTGTATCTGTCTACTCTATCGGAAGCCTTGTCCTGATCTACAACACAATATTCTGCTGGTCACTATATTCGATAGTTTTTTTCCACATATTTGTCTAAGTGTAAATAGTGCATCAGTGTAACTTTTACATTTCCGAAAACCGAATTGTACTTTGCTTAACTGTTGTTCAAGTATGGGTCAAAATTGCTAAAGTCCCGAAGGTCCTTGGAAGTACCTGATCCCAGGGACAGTGCATACAAGTGCGAGTGGAGTTCTTGGATGACTCCAGTAGATCAAGTATTTGCAATGTGAAAGGACCAGCTCGTAAGGGTGACATCCTGACTCATCTGGAGTCTGAAAGAGAAGCTAGAAGATTAAGATGCAGATATTATCATGGCTCGCGGCGCAGGAACATTGTGCGTGGCTTTGGGAAGGAGCGCTCGGCGGCTGGCTAGCGGCGCAGGAATGATGTGCGTGGCTTTGGGATGGGGCGCTATATTGACTGGTTCGCGGCGCGGTGGCTCAGCGGCTAGCCCTCATGGGAGCCTGCGTGCGAGCTGTAGGATTGTGGTGGCCTCGGATTCAAGCTATTCCAACTCCCGAGTACGTTGGGCCTCGTCTTGGACCTGCCCTTGCAGCGCTGGGTACCGCTCCGCCGCTCGCATGAGCAGTTCCGAACGAACAAAATTGCGCGCTTGGGCGAGTTCTCTTATGAGGGTGGCTTTGTTCCGCCGGTTGTATGGCATCCCATACTCGCGTGCTTGCTGTTGTAGTTGCCTACGCGTCGACATGATTTCCAGTACACTCTATAGGATCTATGTCTCTAAAGGGTGGGAGAAAATCAAATCAATACCGTGTCTGGTACACCATCTCGGAGGCATCTCTCTAACCGGATGTTTGGGTGGGGGTGGCATGGCCTGCGCGCCGAATCTCCTGCCTGCGAGGCCTCACAACTTGGTAGTATCTATTCACCGCCTTTAGACGATCATAGCCACAGCCAAGGCATAGCGACAGTTTGTTGGTCACCCCCTTCCCACAACTACTACATGGCTTTGTATATGACCCCCTTCGTAGCTGTGCCGCATGAACCTTACAGTACTCCCCCGCACAGCCACGCTCACAGAGATCTGTGGAGTATAGCCGCAGCCACTTACATCTATTATTACAGTACTCCCCCACACAGCCACGCTCACAGAGATCTGTGGAGTATAGCCGCAGCCACTTACACTTATTATTACAGTACTCCCCCACACAGCCACTCTCACAGAGATCTGTGGAGTATAGCCGCAGCCACTTACACTTATTATTACAGTACACCCCCACAGAGCCACGCTCACAGAGATCTGTGGAGTATAGCCGCAGCCACTTACACTTATTATTACAGTACTCCCCCACACAGCCACACTCACACAGATCTGTGGAGTATAGTCCCAGCCACTTACGCTTATTATTACAGTACTCCCCCACACAGCCACTCTCACAGAGATCTGTGGAGTATAGCCGCAGCCACTGACACTTATTATTACAGTACTCCCCCACACAGCCACGCTCACACAGATCTGTGGAGTATAGCCCAAGCCACTTACACTTATTATTTGCAATACGCACCTTGGTATGCCCAATGGGGGGTATTGCTCTAATTGGTTGCAGTCTACCAGCTTGGGTCTCGTGTGAAGTCTTATGTGCTCGGTCTCTCGGGCGCGCCCCGGGGCTGTGTGTGTGCGCGTGGTGTGATCGTGCGTATGCCTGCGTGCGTGTGCGTAAATGCGTGTGCGTGTGTGCGCATGTGTGCGTGCGTGTGTGCGTGTGTGCGCGTGCGTGCAACGCCCCGCCGCTACCAGCGTGTGCTACGCCACATGTATACGGCTAAGGGGTACCCCCCGGGTTCGCCGTGGTCCCTGGGGGAGTTCTTTTGGCGCCCCGCCGCTACCACCGCCCCCTCACATATGCTGCCCCCTCGACTACGGCTAAAAGCCCCATTCCATACCTACTTTGATTGATTGATTGATGTGTCAAGCCGTATACCTTTATAAAAGAGTGGGTCTGGCTTCTCGGCCTTTCGGCTAAGGTCAAAATGTAGTATCTGTCACAATGCGGCACTCTTGTCCTCCAGGTTGTAACTCAACCGCCATATTAACTTAGCGTTCAGAGAGCGCACCGTGATTTAGCTCGTTCTTGGGTTCCCCGCAAGCTGCATATTTTGCCTCTGACTCTGCACTCACTTATACAAGACGAGACGACTGTCACACTTAACAACGACTCCAATGCGCATCAGTTGAGTGATCAGTCATGTATTTACAACTGGCCGGCAACAGGTGATGACATAGCGTGTACATAATAATGATAAGACCTTCAGGTGCTTTCATACATTTGACACAGTCTCAATTGCTCCGACAAATCTACTCCTACTGGGCAAGGGTGTTGGGTGACTATCGTTAATTCGTTACCTGTGTCTGTGATGTGAGAAGAAGCTACTCATCTGCACTTTCGTGAACACATACGATGCTGAGCACCAGACTCTTCAAGCCGCCGAGCTGGCGATGTAGAACCACATGCGTAAGCCTGCGTTGTCGCTGTCATCCTTGTGATTCGTGTCTAATCTAATCAGCTTAAAGCTGGACATCATAAACTAACTGTGCTGAAGGCAATCTAAGCTCATGCGTGTGATTCGTGTCTAATCTAATCAGCTTAAAGCTGGACATCATAAACTAACTGTGCTGAAGGCAATCTAAGCTCATGCGTGTGATACGTGTCTAATCTAATCAGCTTAAAGCTGGACATCATAAACTAACTGTGCTGAAGGCGATCTAAGCTCATGCGTGTGATACGTGTCGTGGCCGGGCATCAACTCACCCACGACAACCGTTTGGTTGTTAATCTACGCACTTGTGACGTCGCCCTTGTTCCGTCAAAGTGCTATATGGTGCTCTTCTTCCACTTTCATCTTCTAGTGCACTTGCCTACTCTTTTAACTCTGTCTGGCTGTCATTCAAGCCATGACACTCTGAATGTTCTAGGTATCAGTATAAATTTTGTATGAATGTTCCTGGTATCAGTAGTGTATATATACAATGTTCTGACTGATTAGTGATACACCTATCACTTGCTATACATAAATCTCATCAGCATGTCCTGCTCAGCAGAAGCCAGGTTCCCGCAAACCAACTTGGGTATACGCCTAATGTAGCGGCCTCTCAGCAACTTCTGTCTTCAAATTCTGAGCCATCATCTTTTAAGATGTGTTCTAGCTTCACTGTTACATATCATAGCACACATACATGGACCTGTAAATGGAACCTGTAGAATAGAGAATACAATGGTGAGGGCAACTCAATCCTGGCCGGAATTAGGTGAGTGCAGGCCAATAGCAGCACTCAGATCTATAACAGAGATCCGATCTCTGTCATACGGCCAAATAACTCACCACATGATTTGAGACATGGCAACACCAGGAAAGAATAAAGGAACGGGTAGAAACCCAGAAGATGCCCTACTGGAAGATCCTACCCTTTCACATTCCTCTCCTCCCTCTCAACCATCCTTAATCTCTCTAATTATTACTCCACTACATTGTCCTCAACTCCCTGAGTAAAATGATATATCACACAAGCTAGTTGAAGCCACACAATAAGATAATAGTGCCGACGCTCCTATGATACTTTCTAGCACCGCACTTATAGAACATTCTATCACTAATCATAATACATTATGTCACCACACCTATAATACATTATATCACCGCACCTATAATACATTATATCACCGCACCGTACTGTACGCTATTCCTAATCATACTCTAAGTTAGATATGATTAATAGCCTACCATATGCCTATTCCGGTTACTAATCGAAACTAGGCAATCACAGACTGGATCTATGTCCGCCGATAAATATCAACAATTTGACACCCTAGTTTCTTTCATTGAACACAACTCGGAAAACTGCACCGATCTTTCCCACTTCAGAAATCTTGATCGACTAACTCCACTTGTTTACCGCAACGCTTTTTATATGGGCTGGAGTGACGTCACCAAAAAGTCTAGACGCTGATCCGTCCAGAATCTGGTTTCCTCCTCCTGTTCTAGACTAACTGGAGTCAATCTGCCGTCAAATTTGCTTTCATTTGGGGACATTCTTTGTCCCGTACATCAATAGTTCAGTCTGTCTGTGAACCCTAGAATTCCCCACATCACAGAATCCATCCCGCGTCTGTCCAGACTTTCCGTCTAGCACTTCAAAGGCTACTACCGCCTTGGCAGACGTTTGGCGTTGTTATTTGTTTCTCGAACACCCCACATCATAAAGATTCGCCGACCAGGGGTAGACATTTTCTTCTTCTTCTTTTCGTTCATCCGGAGTGTTTTTTCAGATGTGATTGCGGTGTGTCTGTTATGCGCCCTTGGGCCGAAACCCGTAGGCCAACACATCGACTTTAGCGTGCTTTTTTGACCAGGTAGCATTCCTGGGAGACTCTCACTTTTGTGGTGCCATCTGCAACCATGCTGGCCAAGGTTGAACGGTCGAAGACAACGGTCATCCCTTAAAGGAAGGCAGGGACAGTCCATAGCATTTTCCGCCATCCAAGGTTGCTTCCATAGTTGCAGGGCCGACACATAACGCCCTGGATCTGGGCTCACCGAGGGAGATCGTCACGTCCTGCTCATGGCTGCTTTAAATCCTCACTTCAATATATTGGTCATTTCGTTTCCCCGGGTCATTCCCGCACAAACCAGACAGGTTTGCAGACGGCATCCACTCAGCGAGTTTTCGGACATGTGCTTGTCGTTGCGCCCATCAGAGCTTTTCCAGGCACAACAGACATTCGGAAAACTACCCAGTCAGAGCTGTTCCAAACAAGAGCGGCATTCGGAAACTAGGTAGTCGGAGCTGTTCCTAGCACGAGAGACATTCGGACGAGACATTTCACTCGGACGTAATTGCGTAGTGTCAATTTTTAGTTTGCCACCCGTAGGACGACACTTCCGGCTTCAGCGGGCATTTTTTTAGTGAGGTTAGCCTTCCTCTGGTTTCGAGGCACGTTGGACTGTTGTGATGTCGCTAACATCTCAGCTGGTCAAGACAGAACGATGAACGACATCGTGGTCGGCCCTCAAGGGAAAGCCGGGGCAGACCATGAGCATTCCCTCGCTATCCAAGGAGGCTTCCATAATTGCAGAGCCGGCACATATTGCTCTGTGACTGGGCTCACCCGAGGAGTTGCCACGTCCTGCTCATGGCTGCTTTAGTTCCTCACTTCCATGTGTTGGGCAACCCGTTTGTCACTGATCGCTCAAGCACACACCAGGGACGGTCAGACTGCAAGCGACACCCACTCGGTAAGCTTTTGCTTTTGACTTCAGACCACGCAATAGGTTCGCTCGTCGTGCGTTCCATTTTGCGTTATTGAGACGTTCTTCCACTTTTGTCTACACTCTCTATGAGTTAGATACAGACAGTTTTCGCAGCCATTTTCTTCGACTGGGGCACTTTTTTGACTTTTTGTACTCGCTCACAAGATAGGCTACTTGTGCTGCCGGTTAAGCACCTTACCTTCGTGCAGCGGTGAACGAGGAACGGCCTGGCCCTCTCATATCCCCCAGCTGAGAGTCTTCGAACTTCTATCAGTCCTGAGCATGTAGCTTGCTCAGTATCACGCCTTTATTTTTCGAAAGGTGGCTATGGGCCCGGCTCTCAGGTCCGAGGGTTTGTGGCTTAGAGGCGTTCAGCCACAGCCCTCGACAGGGAGCCTTTAGTGTTTTGTCCGGACCAAGAACTTCTGCCTTCGTGCGCCTGATTTAAATTTTAGACTGCTATTCTCAGTCTCACCTGCAGAGCAGCAGGTTGTGTCTCTCTTAGTCTGGTCCCTATCCCATATGCTGTCCGATATGTAGTTTTTCACCCATCGGCAAGCACATGGGGTCGATGGGACACGCAAGCTCCCCCACCACGGCAAGGTGGAGACACATCGGGGGAGGGTAGACATTTTGAAGCGACGTATTTTGTTTTTCAGTTAGAAATGCCGATCGTGTGTAGACAGTTTTAACGACGTATTTTTCTCAGTCTGTACAACATCAAAGGGTTGGTTGTTTTTGCAGACTAATGTCGGGTCTTGTTTGTCATCGATCGAACATCAAGTTTATTTTCGTGACATCTAGTATGGCGATATATCATCCTACTGTCTAAACGAGAAGTGACATGTGGTGATATATTATCCGTCAGCACTGAATCAGTTAAGCCTCGATTGTCTTCTTTGGTGTTTACAAAATGGTCTACAACAGGAAAGACGTGTCTTATGAATAACCTGAATGTGGTTTCTTCATTTTGTTGTGCTGTTAGTTGTTAATAGATTCAGAGCTAAACTAAAAGTAGGTTTCGACCAGATATAAATGGACGGCAGAAAATGGAAATTAAGGGTGCATAAGGGTTATGACTTAAAAGCTTTTAATATTGTAGAAAATATATTGTATTATGACTCAATGCTAGCTTTTCATGGATATGTAAACCCATGGCAGTTAGGGAAGTCTATTAAGGCGATTAACCATTACATGGCACTTAATCAGTTAATGCTGTTTAATCTCTACTCTGAATGGGTAGTTATGCCATGACAACAACAAACATAAATACGTGTGCATGCTATCATTCGTCTATAAACGTATATAAATTCGTCTATCAATCGTATATAAACATTACTGAGTCGGTTCGCCTCGACAATTAGAAACAAATACCCAGGCAATGCATATGGATTGGGCTTCATCGCCAACACAAGCACGCAACGGCTTTGAAACGTGGCCTCAAAATATGATTGCATTAAGAGTAACAAAACTGAAAGTTGTTGGTCGGGTAAATGGTTGATTGGTTGGTTTGGAGGTAATTGGTTTGTTGATTTGTTTGTTGATTGATGTAATAGTTGGTTGATAGGTTGATTGGTTGAATGGTTGGTTACTATGGTGATTAGTGTGGTGATTGTTTGATTGACTAGTTCATTGTTTGATTGGTTGCTTGATTTATTGGGTGGTTGTTTGATTAGTAGCCATGTTAGTTGATTTATTCAATGGTTGAATAATTGATTGATTGATTGGTTGGTTGGTTAATCAGCAGATTGGCGGATTGATTTTTGATTGATTGGGTGGTTAGTTGACTGGTTTCAATGTTTGTTAATTGGTTAATTGATTGATTACTTTGTTGGTTGATTGGTTAGTTGATTGATTTGTTGGTTTATTGATTGACTGGCTGGCGGGACTTTAAACGTCATGAAAGTTTGCAGAGAAGAATAATGGAAGGCTATACGCCGGGAAAGAGATGAAGAGGAAGGCCAAAGAGAAGATAGGTGCAGGATATTGTGGATAATCTCCAGATGGGTGTATCGGACACGGGACATCTTGCTCGAGAAGTTTTCCGGAAGGTTGTTATAGAAGCATTGGTCTACAAAGGACATGCTACTGAATGAATAAATGGCGGGAAGACCGCTGGAAGTCTTCACTACCAAGATATGAGCTCGATGAGTGGGCGTTAAGCGTCGACTGAGCCCAGGTTAGAGCTAATGTAGAGACGTTTCTTCTTTCGGTCCAATTACCATCTCAAGTAAACTGTGTTGTTGCACGGCTCCCCATCTCTTCTCCAAACCCAGGAGCCACCAGTTTATTACCGGTGCATACTTGTGCTTCACATCTGCGGAGTGGTTTGGAGGTTTTCGGAACGTTAAAAAGACTGAAAACCCAGTTTGTACACCGCGCCACGTAGAGTTACGGCAAATTCATGTCCAATGTAGGATCTGGTTCTGATCTTGGGATTTCTAAGGAAAAGTGGAATGTTTTGAGACGGGTTGTTATTGCAGGATCCAAGGATTGAACTGGACAGAGCAGAGATCATCATCATCAAGTGCCAGCTGGCTTAGGCGTTCATGTCTCTCCACAGATCTCGGTCATTAGTGAACTGGATCAAATCTGCTGATGATATTCCTCCATGCCACCGTCTCAGTTTACCCAGCATAATTTCTCTTAGTCTGCCTCTGCCTCTTTTCCTTTGATCTGTCCAGTTGTCACGATGTTTTCCAATGCCTCTCTTCTCATCACATGACTAAAGAAAACAGACTGTCTCTGTCAGATGAACAAATTCTTTAAAACCGTGGGAGGAGATAAATAGCTATTCAAAGAAAATATAGCTGGCGCATTAACAAAGTAGACAGCAATGAAGTCAATCCTCTAAGACTTTAAGTTACATATTGTGAGCCCTATGTGGCGCAGGTATTATTCTATATAATGTGTCATCATGGACAAGCTACAGCCAGTCAAGCTTACTAAAGTCCCGAAGGTCCTTGGACGTACCTGGTCCCATGGACAGTGCACACAAGTGCGAGTCGAATTCTTGGATTACTCAAATAGATCAAGTTTTCGCAATTTGAAAAGACCAGCTCGTGAAGGTGACATCCTGACTCTTCTGAAGTCTGAAAGAGAAGCTAGAAGATTAAGATGAAGATATCGTCATGGATTCAAGAAATGAAGGCAATCTTGGACTCTGTTAGATGATGCATTCAATTAGTTTTGTGCATTATGTGTTGCTGAGCACATAAACATATTTTATAATTTAAAACAAATAAAACAAAAATAGCACTTCTTGCACTCTACAGCAGAGACCAAGAGAGGATTCGAGGAACCCAGAGTAAGATCTGGCAATCCCAGAATGCAGCGCCGTGAACGGGGCACGAAGAAGGAACATCGCAACGGAGGCAACGGAGGCAGTGGACAGGGGAGAAGCTGGCTTCCCACGGCCACAGTTGCTAGGAGGTGTGTGAGGGCACGAAGCACCGGGTGCACTAAGTTCTTCACACCAAGGGAGGGGAGGCTCGGGAGTAGATAAGTTCGCAGGTAATGGAGAAACACATAACAAACGCAAGGACCACGCACACGACCGAACGTCTCGCACAGCAGAGAAAAGACACCTGGAGTCATGACACGGCCGGGCCATTCCCCAGAGAGATTCAAGAAGGTAAAATGGCCGAAACATTCTGGGAAGGGAGACATCCGCTGACGACCAGAAGCCCTCATGTCGTGCTTGCACCGCAATTGTTTGAAATAATTGTAGTACAGTAAAACTTCGATTAACTGTCACTCGTGTAATCGTCAGTTTCTGTTATCCGTCATCGTCTAAAAATGCGTGAGTATCAACAAAAGAACGCTATTTTCAATGTCGCCACTGCTTGAGCTGACATGACAGTGTCTAACCTAAAGAATTGGTGGAATAACCTCTTGCCTGAACCTACTGACGAAACTGAAGGATCAGAGACTGTAAGTGTTGATATTTATCAATATGAATTCAAACATCGTTACATTTCCCGTTCCAGAATAATAAATAGTATGCAGTTATTACACAGATATTTAAGAGAATCTTGCTGCATTTAACGTCTGAGTTATTGTTGTATTTACAAATGTAAAGGAAAACACACAATTCATCTTGAAAATACACACTGTTTTGTACGAAATAAAACCACATTAAACGACAGGCATGCAATTAAAATAGTCGTAAGGGCCATAACTACAAATCAACATTTCCTGCCTAAGGTACATAACTAAAAGTAGCATAAATGTTTCATACGATTTAAATTATTGTGATATGTATCAAATGTTTTCTAAAATTTTTACAGACATTAATGACATATATTTACATCATATATAACGTGATAATAATTTTAAGTGATTTTCAAAGACTTTTTAAGAGTAAATATTTTATTTTACATACGTGAGAATTTTACAACACATTTATTTCATTGCTCCTCGATATTTCATGAAGTGTTTTTATCCCTTCAATGGCATCCGAATTAAGTTCCAGTTCTGTATTTTTGTCAGGCCTGAAAAAGGCCAAATATCCCTAATATTCAGCACTGTGGATTGTTTGACGGCATTTTGGCTAAGATCAAAGTGTAGAAAGGCACATTGTGGGAACTCATCATCATTAAGTGCCATGCCGGTGGGCGGGCGGTAATGGCTGCTCTCTTCCCATCAATCCTGCCACTGTTGTCACCAAATTTTTAAGTCATTTTCTACTCATAAAATGTCCAAACACTCTTGACTGTCTAAGATTATTTCTCCAATCAATCCCCGTTTTTCATTTGTCGCTTGAAGGACTGTCTCATTTGATTTTCTGTCCGCCCATGGTATTCTTTACATTTTTCTCTAAAACCATATTTCCATAGTCATTAGATGTTTATCAGCGTGTCTATTATATGAATATGTGTAACACAAATACGGGCTCTATTAGCACTTCAGCAATCTTTTTCTAAATGTAATTGAAAACATTTTGATGGTATGTATGTATTCTTTTTTGCAGAAGACCACCTTTGCCATGGCAATACTTGATCTAATCTCTGCAAGGCATCTTCCGTCAGATGTTACGACTGTTCCGAGATAGTTTTATTGATTCAACTATTTCAGAATATTTCCATTTATTTGGATGTTACAATGTGGTATTTCTTTCTTCTTGGAGACGATCGAGATCTCTGTTTTCTTACAATTCATTTTCAAAATTAGTTTCTCACTGCGTACAATAACCACATCCACCAAATGCTGTAGATCCTGTTCGTTGTCAGCAATCAATACCGTAACGTCCGAATATCTTACATTATTGACGTTTTGTGGAACTTAGGGGCATTAAAATGTAGTAATGGTTCTTGTATCACGACAGTGATTAAGGGTAGACTTATTTGTCCATGGCCACCAGCTCGCTACTGTCATAATTATTACTATTATCATTATTATTATTTAAAAGAAAAACTCCGAATGAGAAAGGACCAGTTCATGAGGGTGACATCCTGACTCTTCTGGGGTCTGAAGGAGAAGCTAGAAGATTAAGATAACGATATTATGGATTTAAGAAATTAAGGCAATCTTGGACTCTCTTAGATGATGCATTCAATTAATTTTGTCCATCGTCTGTTACTGTACACATTAAGCATGTTCAATCATTAACAAATGTGTCCAGCCTGTAAAACTTCCACATCAAAATCGACCACATGAGTCGGGTCTGGCCGCTGGAGGTAAGCGTGAGCCCTTATTAAAAACAAAAATACTTAATTTTCATCACTTTGGGTTGTTTCACGGCAATTTGGCTAAGATCAAAGGCACATAGTGGGACTCATTTTATCTCATCTCATCTTGTTCTTCTTGTACCTTGCGGTGTCGAGTTGAAGTATAAACAGCGGGACAGTGCCCGTTCATAGGCTTCCATATCGAGATTATATCTTAGTTTTTTTGGTTTTTTATACGAGCAGTGTGGAAATCCCCTGCATGCTTGCTAGGCCCGACGCAGGTTGAGGATAAAAATCTGACCAAGGGGAGTCCGTGCCCTCTGGCGAGCCAGAGCCCCGTTGCTCATGACCTCGCGATCATGGTTTCCCGGTCAACACCACGAAGAGGTGGGGTCGACTTGTGTAGTCTGCGTGTCATCGGCAGGCTACTAATGATCATTTTTGACCCTTCCTGGGAGAGGTTATCCGATCCTAACCCTGCTGGCTGCAGAGCCAGGCTTAGACCACACCTGGAAGACCCTAGTGCAGTGATTCTCAACCTTTCTTGGCCCCTGCCCCCCTTTACCATATGTTCAGAACGTCATTCGCCTCCCCCTCCCCCCCTTCCCCTTTTCGAATGTTCTCCCTATAAATTCCCCACCCACTCTTACACAGTATACATAAAGCTAAATTTAATAACACATACTAGAACAAGTTTAGACATCTACATAAAACGTGACTTGCGTTATAAAACGAACTTCACTAGGGCGAGAACTACTGAACCATAAAATATAGAGGGAAAAACAATATCAAGTAACTGGTTCTTGTATTAATGCGATCTTGAAATAATCTTAATTCCTCCCCCAGGTGGTAATAAGAGGATTTCCGGGGAGGGGGGGGGGGAATTCTTCACCGATTGAGAACCACTGCCCTAGTGGGACTCAGAGGCCTTAAATAAAAATGTAGTTTATGTTCTAATATCAGGTCATTAAATTGATGCGGTTGTTGCACTTAGTGAACAACTAGGGCTGGAATTAAATTGTAAGAAGACATAGATTATGGTCGTCAGTAGGAAGAAGGAAATACCTCAATGTAATATACAGGTAAATGGGAATATTCGTAAGCAAATTAATTGGTACAGTTATCTCGGAACAGTCATACGATCTGATACAAAATGCCTTGAATAGATTAAAACTAGAATCGCCATGACGAATGCAGCCTTTTGCATGATGGTAAACATACTGACCAATAAAATGTTGTCATTTCCAATGTAGGTTAATCTTATATAAACCTATCTGGCTTATATTACGAAGAAAGGTACTGAGAACAAGACACAATAAACAGTGGAAATAGGGGGGGGGGGGGATATGTACGGCTTGTAAAATGCCAAAAATCCTCAAATTAATCACTTTGGATTGTTTCAAGGCAATTTGGCTAAGATCAAAGTGTAGCTACTGTTCTTGTATCTGACTGACTGGCACCTGGCCGTCTGACAGACGATAGTTTGTGCTTCAAGAAGGCATAATAACTACAACGCATGGCGGTAGCGAATGTGAATGATCAGACCAATTCGCGCCGTAAATCTTCGTCCACAATATATGCATGTGAATACGTGGTCATTTCCACCATCATGTACCATCTTATGTCTCACACGCTCAGTGTGTGACCTATCTGCAATCATTTTCTCTTGTGTCATTATTCCATTTCTGATGGTTGCCCTCCATGCAACATGATCAGCGACGATTTTCTCCCAAGGTGCAAAATCAATGGATGTATCAATCGATACTGTGATTCTTGTATCCCGAGAGTGATTAAGGATAGACTGACTTATCTGCACTTGATCTGGTCATGGCCACCAGCAGAAGTGGTCATCATAATGACAGACAGGGATTTGGAACCTCATGGGGCGGCTCTGACCCCTGGGGAAACCATAAGCCTTACAATAATTAAGCACATTGTTTAATAATCAGCACACTCAAACACACATTTTCACAGCTATGATAATAAGCAATGCGTAATTACCCCCCCCCCCCCCCCACACCTTACTTAACATATAAAGACAGTTAGCTGCATATCCTTTACAGGACGTTGCAGTCAAAACCACCATGATTTGCTGTTGTGATCTCTTGGCAAGTTTACGTTCAATAGTTTGCCATTGAGTTCTGAAAGACCGGCACCCATACCATTTCGTAAAAAAAAAATTCAAATGCAACGCGGTCTGCTACCAAATCGTCCACAGCTGTGTTTCAGGTGTGCGGGATCGCGAACCGCGTCCGTAACACCTGCGCCACGGAGCCGCCATTTAACATATGATGCATTTAATTATCGCTGTTTATCAACATTGTCATGGCTTGAATGACAGCCAGATAGAGTTAAAAGAGTCAGCAAGTGTATCAGAATAGGGAATTAGAAGAAGTAATAAAATAAGCACAATATAGCACTTGGACGGAACAAAGGTGACGTCACAAGTGCGTAGATATTGACATCCAAACGGTTGTCGTGAGGCAGTTAGTTGTTAGCCAGCCACGACAGAAGACACACGCAATGAGAAGCTGTGAACAGAGTACCTCCAACGCACGCACGCAGGCATTCGAGCTTCGGCCTACGCACACTACAGAAGACAGGGTTTAGGCTCCTGCATTCGTGAACAAAAGACACAAGTTCATAAGTGTTACCAGCCCACAGTTCGGAAGATCTTAGTGAAGGTTCTTGGAGTGACTGCGCCAGAGCATATATGATGCTTCGTAACAGGTAATACCCAAATGGTTTCATATTAGAGCACGCGAGGAGGTTAGGGCTATGTTGCTTACACCTAGACACATCGACACTACCCACACAGGCGAGTTCACGCTCCGTTACCCAATAGTCCACCCAATTGTGTAGGTTTGATTTGTAAGATCAAGGCGCGAATGAGAGTAGCATGTGACGGACTGAAGCCTAGATAATCCTCTGCATTCTTTAACGTGTCATGATGCTTACCGACAATAAAGACGTTGTCGTTCTCCTCATATGGTGTGATAGACTTGTTGATGGACTAACGTGAGTTGTGCTGTCCTGTTTGAGTAGACAGTCAGCAGCCAAACCCAACACACAACAGCCCGTAACATCCAGAAACGTGACAAACATTGTTATTGTTATTATTATTATTTATGTTATTTCATCCAGGAAAACAATCATGTGATAGGTCTGTATCAGGCCATATACATTTATACAAGAATGGATCTGGCTTCTGGTCAGTTTGTCTAAGATCAAAGTGTAGTATCTGCACTTGATTTTGCCAGGGCCACCAGCAGAGGAGGTCATTCGAATGACACACATGGACGTGGGGACTTGATGGGGTGGCTAGGGCCCTGGGGGAATCTCTAGCCCTTATAAAAAAAAAAATCATTAAAACTGTCCACAAACCATTATCCTCTTTGGACAATAATCACCTTCAAATTAATATCATTTGTTGGTAAAACCGTGATAAGCCGCTATTTGTGACCTTCTCAGTCACAAGGATTATTCATCTGAGCAAGGGATGGACCCTAATATCAATTCTCTTTGACGTAAAACGGGGTAGAGAAATGGTATAAACGAAATCATAAAAGACAAAACAAAATCGATGCACTTTGGACAAACTCAAATGAAAACCTTATTTCATACACAACATTCAACATTTTTACACATTCACTTCCATCAATCTATTGAACTGGAGAATTTATGAGGATTCGATTGAGTAATTCTAGAAGATACTGCATGTTTTTCCTCTTTCTCTGGAATTACAATTACCAAAACAACAATTTATCAATATGATTCAAGCATCGCTACCTTTGCCGTTTCAGAATAATAATAAATAGTATGCAGTAATTACACAAACATTTAGAAAATCCTGCTGCATTTGTCGCATGGGTTCTGGTTGTATTTGCAAATGTAAAGGACAACACACATTGCACCTTGTAAATACACTCTGTTTTTTGCACGAAATAAAACCACATCAAACGGAAGACACGTAATTGAAATTGTGGAAAGGGACATAATAACAAATAATTTTTCTTTTCATAAGTAACATTACTGACAGTAGCATAAATGTAGTATGTGATTTAATAATTGTAATATTTATACCATTTTTTAAAATAAAATGTCTATAGAAATTAATGACAATTATATACAGCATAAAAAAATGGATAATAATTGTAAGTTATCTTCAACAATTTTGTAAAAGTAAAGGCTTTATTTTACATGCCTGAGAATTTTACAACAAATTTTTAAATTGTCTTCAGGATATTACATCAAATGTTTTTATCTATTTATGATACTGCCAGCGTGGCTGTGAGATTGTATTTTTGTCAGGCCTAAAAATGGCAAAAATTACTTAATATTTAGCACTTCGGATTGTTTCGCGGCATTTTGGCTGAGATCAAAGTGTAGAAAGAAACAAAGTGGGAACTCATCATCATTAAGAGCCATGCTGTTGGGCGGGCGATCATGGCTGTTCTCTTGCCATCAAGCTTGCCAGGTGTCCTCATAAAATGTCCAAACAATCTTGACTATCTACTTCTAATTTCTCCAATCAGTCCCCGTTTTTCATTTGTCTCTTGAAGGACTGTCTCGTTTGATTTTCTGTCCATCCATGGTATTCTTTGCATGTGTCTCAAAAACCAAATTTCCACTGCCATTGGATGTTTCCCAGCTTTTCCATTAATTGTCAATGTGTCAAACGCACTTCGTCTAATTTTTCTAATAAGTGTACGAGTTTTATTAGTTTCTTGTAGGAGTTGGTAATTTCTTTTTTTTTTTTTTTGGGTTCTGTCTGTCCATGGTATTCTTTGCATTTAATTACAGAATGCGTGTAGTTTATAAATATTACAAAAACTGTCCTTGCTGCCTATAATACCTTTGAAGAAATACCTTATAATAATTTTGAAGCTCAGAAGTTAAGGCCGCCTGGTTAGTGCAGTCACCCCGATAGAAGAAAACACCCACTGCCTTACTCAAGATTCGATCCCGCGACTACCGAATAGAAACCCGGAGCTGTAGCCAATCAGCAAGTCGACTCAGACTTCTCCTTCTAGGAACCACACTTTCTAAACCGTTGTGCCCTTTAATGTGGCCACCGTATTTCAGTTTCTGAGACACAGTCATGTCTATGAGCCAGCTGTCTTCGATGCTCAAATCTTGTAGTATATCAGTATTTGTCTTCTTCCTGGTTCACGGCATTCTAATATTGTTTCTGCAACTTTAATTGATTCAGTGCCAAGCAAAAAGTCGGTTTGGAACAAACATGGTGCACAATCAAATGAACAACTCAGGTCCTGTATGACATCACACTGATGTTGGACAACAGGATGCCTTCATCCGACATACAGGACTTCGCGCTGGAGCTCAAGCCAACGAACACAAGCAAGCAAGCAAGCAAGCAAATGAACAACTTTTGTAATGTAAATTTCCATTCACTGAGCATTAAAATTGAGGAAGATACCGAGAAACGAAACAAATAACACTGTGACCCTAGAATGGCGATACATCGTCCTTCTGTCTAAACGTGAAGTGACATGTGATGATATATTATCCCTCAGCACTGAATAAGTTAAGTTAAAAACCTCAATTGCCTTATTTGGTGTTGACAAAATGGTCCACAACAGGAAAGATGTGATCTTCTGAATAACCTAAACGTGGTTGCTTCATTTTGTTGTGCTATTAGCTGTTAACAGATTCAGCGCAAACAAAAAGTAGATTTGGAAAAAAAAAAAAAACTGGATGGCAGAAAATGGGAAGTGTTACAATTATGGATTAAAATTGTTAATATTGTAGCAGATATGTTGTATTATGACGCAATGCTAGCTTTTCAGGGATATGTAAGCCCATGGCAATTAGGGAAGTTGTATAAGGAGATTAATCATCCTATGGCAATTAATCAGTTAATGCTGTTTAATCTCTACTCTGAATGGGTAGTGATGCCATGACAACAACAAACATAAATACGTGTGCATGCTATCATTCATCTACGTATATAAACTTATTGAGTCGGTTCACCTCAACAATTAGAAACAAATACCCAAGCATTGCGTATGGATTGGACTTCATCGCCAACACAAGCACTCAACTGCTATGAAACGTGGCCTCGAAACAAGCATGCATTGAGATTAACAGAACTGGAAGTTGTTTGTCGGGTAAATGGTTGATTGGTTGGTTTGGAGGTTATTGGTTTGTTGATTTGTTTGTTGATTGGTGTAATAGTTGATTGATAGGTTGATTGGTTGAATGGTTGGTTGCTGGGTTGATTAGACTGGTGACTGTTTGGTTGACTTGTTCATTGTTTGATTGGTTGCTTGATTTATTGGGTGGTTGGTTGATTGGTGACTATGTTAGTTGATTTGTTCATTGGTTGAATAATTGATTGACTGATTGGATGGCTGGTTAATCGGTAGATAGGCAGATTGATGTTTGATTGATTGGGTGGTTGGTTGACTGGTTGCAATGTTTGTTGATTGGTTAGTTGATTGATTGATTGCTATGTTGATTGATTTGTTAGTTAATTGATTTGTTGGTTTATTTACTGATTGGCCGACGGGATTTTAAACGTCATGAAAGTTTGCAGAGAACAATAATAGAGGGATATACGCCGGGGTAAAGAGGAAGAGGAAGGCCAAAGAGAAGATGGATGCAGGATGTGGTGGATCATCCCCAGATGGGTGTATCTTGCTTATGATCGAGAAGTTTTCCGGAAGGTTGTTATGGTAGCGAGGGTCTACAAAGACCATGGTACTGAATGAATGAATGAATGAATGAATGAAGGAAGGAAGGAAGGAAGGAAGGAAGGAAGGAAGGAAGGAAGGAAGGAATGATGACGGGAAGACTACTGGAAGTCTTCAGTACCAAGATTTTAGCTCGATGAGTGGGCGTTCAGCTTCGTCTGAGCCCAGGCTAAAGCTAATGTAGAGACATTTCTTCTTTCGGTCCAATTACCATCTCAAGTGGACTGTGTCGTTGCACGGCTCCCCATCTCTTCTCCAAGCGCAGGACCCACCAGTTTAATACCTGAGCGTACCCGAGCTTCACAGCTACGGAGTGGTTTGGAGATTCTCGGAATGTTAAAAATACTGAACACCCAGTTTGTAAACCGTGCCACGTAGAGTCACGGCAAAGTCTTGTCCAAGTTGGATCTGGTTCTGATTGTGGGACTTCTAAGGCCCAATTGAATGTTTTGAGATGTGGTGATACTGTAGGAACCAAAGAGAGCAGGACAGATCAGAGATCATCATCATCATCTTCATCATCATCATCATCATCATCATCATCATCATCATCATCATCATCATCATCATCATCATCATCATCATCATCATCATCATCATCATCATCATCATCATCATCATCATCAACATCGTCATCATCATCATCGTCATCATCATCATCATCATCATCATCATCATCAACATCATCATCATCATCATCATCATCATCATCATCATCATCATCATCATCATCATCATCATCATCATCCTCATCATCCTCATCATCATCATCAAGTGTCCTGCCAGCTGGCGTAGGCGTTCATGTCTCTAAACAGATCTCGGTCTTTGGTGTACTGGGTCAAATTTGCTGATGATATTCCTCCATGCCACCGTCGCAGTCTACCCAGGAAAATTTCTTTTGGTCTATTTCTGCCTCTTTTCCTTTCGTCTGTCCAGTTGTCACGATGTTTTTCAATACGTCTCTTCTCATCACATGACCAAAGAAAACATTTGGTCTTTTTGACATGAACAAATTCTTAATAACTGTGGGAGGAAATAATCAGTTTTTCAAAGAAAATATGGCGGGCGCGTTAACAAAGTAGACAGCAATGAAATCGATCCTCTGGAAGTGTAAGACTTTAAGTTACATATTGTGAGCCCTATGTGGCGCAGGTATTATTCTATATAACGAGTCAACATGGACAAGCTACAGCCAATCAAGTTTGCTAAAGTTCCGAAGGTCCTTGGACGTACCTGGTCCCAGTGATTGTGCACACAAGTGCGAGTCGAGTTCTTGGATGACTTCAATAGATCAAGTATTCGCAATTTGAAAGGATCAGCTCGTGAAGATTATATCCTCACTCATCTGGAGTCTGACCGAGAAACTAGAAGACTAAGATGAAGATAGCATCATGGATTCAAGAAATGAAGGCAATCTTAAACTCTCTTAGATGATGCATTCAATCCATTTTGTGCATTATGTGTTACTGAACACATTAAACATATTTTATGATTTAGAAAAAAAAACACACAAATATTGTTTCTCAGCACTCCGCAGAAGAGACCAAGAGAGAGTTCGAGGAACCCAGAGGAAGATCTGGCTTCCCAGAGTGCTTCGCCGTGTACAGGGCACGAAGAAAGGGCATGGCAACGGAGGCAATAGAGGCAGGGGATAGGGAAGAAGCTGGCTTTCCACGGCCACAGATGCTAGGATGTGTGTAAGGGCACGAAGCACCGGGTGCATAAAGCTCTCCTCCCCGAGGGAGGGGAGGCTTGGGAGCAGACATGTTCGCAGGTGTTGGACAAACACATAACAACGCAAGGACAAGGCAAATTACCGAACGTCTCGCACGGCAGGGAAAAAACTCATGGAGTCATGACCTGGCCGGGCCCTCCCCCAGAGAGAGTCAAGAAGGTAAAATTGCAGAAACATTCTGGGAAGTGGGCTCTGCTGACGATCAGAATCCCCCATGTTTGCTTGCCCCACATGTATTATGTGATGTAAATAAGTGTAGCATGTATCTTAATCATTTCTTAAAAAACCAACGCAAGGCGGTCTGCTGCCAAATCTCGCGCAGCTGTTTTTCGTAAGCTGGCATGCGGGATGATGAACTTCGTCCGTAACACCTTCGCCATGGAGCCGGCAAGGGGAAATTACTCTAGACAATAAGTTGGTCTTCCTGTTGAATGCGCATGTTTCATGTTTTAAAGATGCATGTTATCGCAGAGTTTGTGTTCATCCAGAGTTTAACGGTGTGCTCAATTTTAGTCAGGCTCAGGGAAACGTCCTGCTAGAACATAAATCTAGGCCACCGTTATTTAAAATCTGCCAAACGGTAGTCAGTGAGTACAGGCAATGCTTTTGTGGGCATTTAGTTTAAAGTGTTGGTTATGACAGTCAAGTGAGTACTTGTGGTATTGAATCCAAAAGTTCATAGCCTGGAATCTAGTGTTGGGAGAAAAACACAAGTGTGGACCGATCGTGCTCACATAGATAATCAAGGCGCCATTTGAACTATAGAAAGAGATTTATTGATTCATTCAGTAAGATGTCATATGTACAACCTCGCTTCCATTACAACCTTCCGGAAAACTTTTCGGTCATAAGCAAGATGTCCCGCGTCCGATACACGCATCTGGAGATCATCCGCCACATCCTGCACCCATCTTCTGTTTGGCCTTCCTCTTTCTCTCTTCCCGGGCATATACCCCTCCATTATTGATCTCTCCAAACTTTCATGGCATTTCAAGTAGCCACAATATTTCAATTTTCTTTTTTATTAAATCGCCTTTAGCAGCCAACCTTCTTCAGTATTCAGCTCTTGTTGTATGGATGCATTTGTTCTTTTCTGTATCCAAGATAATCTTAGAACCCGTCTATAACATGTGTATTAAAAGGCATTTATGCGCTGTTCAGCTTATTTAGTAAGTGACCATGTCTCACATGCAAATCTTGCAATGGGAGAGACGCATGCTCTTAAAAATCTAATTTTTGTAGTTCTCTCTGTGCCACTCCACAATTTATTCAGTTGTTTTAGTGTTTGAAACGCAATAGATATTCGTCTTGTAATTTATTTCATTGTGTCACCATTGCTGGTAATTAATGATCCAGGATATTCGAAATTGTCCACCACCTTCAATTTTTCCTCATTAACATATATTTCTTTATTCATATTCGTTTTATCTGTATGCATTATCTTTGTTTTTATATGTTAGAAACAAAGTTGATTAATCTCATATGCACCTGTTCGGCTTATATCATAAAGAAAAGTACGGAGAACAAGAAGTCATAAACAGTGGAAATAGGAAAAAGAAATATGTCTGGCTTGTAAAAGGCCAAAAATCATTAAACTCATTACTTTGGATTGTTCTTGTGTCTGACTGACTGGCACCTGGCCGTCTTAAGAGACGATAGTTTGTGACATTGTGCTTCCAAGGCATAATAACTACAGCCCATGGCAGTAGCAAATGTCAGTAGCGAATATGACTAATCAGATCAATTCGCGCTATAAATGTTCGTCCACAATGGATGCATGTAAATACATGGACACTTCCCCCATCACGCACCATCTTACGTCTGACACGCTCAGTGTGTGCAATCATTTTCTCCTTTGTCTTAATTCCATTTCTGATCTTTGCCCTCCATGCAACACGATCAGCGGCTACTTGCTCCGAAGGTGCAATATCAATGTCTGTATCAATCATGTCTTTGTATCGTAGAAGAGACCGACCCCGAGATTCTTGTATCACGAGAGTAATTAAGGGTCTGCACTTGATCTGACCAAGGCCACCAGTACAGGACGTTATCACAATGACATACAGGGACTTGGAACCTCATCTCGCATCTCTTGCTCCTGGTGAACAAATTCAGGGACTTGGAACCTCATGGGCGGTTTTCGTTCTTGGGGAACATATACAAGGACTAGGAGCCTCATGGGTGGCTCTTCCCCCGGTAAACCCTGAACCCAAAAAATATAAAGCAAATTTATAATAATCGGAACACACAAACACACATTTTCACAGCTATGTTAAAAGACAATGCTTAATTAACCCCCCCCCCCCCCCCACCCACCTTTTTAAACTTAAGATATGATGAATATAATTATCGCTGTTTTTCAACATTGCTATTATAATTATTAATATTATTATTTCATCCAGGAAAAACGAAAATGTGATGGGCATGTGTCAAGCCGTATACCTTTATAAAAGAGTGGATCTGGCTTCTCTGCCTTTCGGCTAAGGTCAAAGTGTATTATCTGCACTTGATCTTGCCAGGGCCACCAGCAGAGGCGGTCATTCGAATGGCATACATGAACGAGGGACCCGATGGTGTGGCTATGACCCTGGAGGAATCTCGAGCCTTATAAAAATAAATTAAAACTTATCCCCAAGTCATTACCCTATGTGGACAGCCATCACATTCAAATTAATCAGCTTGTGAGGGTAAAACCATGGACAGCTGCTATTTGTGGTCGGCTCAGTCACAGGATTATTAATCTGAGCCAGGGATTGACCATAATATAACTTCTCCTTGAGGTTGAACGGGGTAGGGGTAATGGTATAATCGAAATCGTAAAAAAAACATCGATGCACTTTCGACAAACAAAAATAAAACCTTTTTTTTTTTCATATACAACGTTCAACAATTTTAAACATTCACTTAAGTCAATCTATTTAACTGGAGAATTTATGAAGATTCGATTGTGTAATTCTAGAAGATACTGTACGTTTTTTTTTTCCCTCTGGAATTGCAATTACCGAAAACAACAATTTATCAATATGAATTCAAACATCGCTACATTTGCCGTTTCAGAATAATAATAAACAGTCATTAAGCAGCCATTGTACAACTATTTAGTGAATAGTGCTGCATTTGACGTGTGGGTTCTGGTTGTATTTGCAAATGTAAAGGGCAACACACATTGCACCTTGTAAATACACATTGTTTTGTACGACATTAAACCACATAAAACAGAAGACAAGTAATTAAAATAGAGGAAAGGGACATAATAACAATTTTATTTTTTTTCAATAAGGTACACTACTAAAAGTGACATTAATGTATTATGTGATTTAATAATTGTAACATTTATCCTATATCTTAAATAAAATGTTTACATAAATTAATGACAATTGTAAACTCGATAAAGAAACAGATAACAATTGTAAGTGATCTTTAAAGAATTTGTAAAAGCGAACGCTTAATTTTACAGGCGTGAGAATTTTACAACACATTTTAAGAATAGTTTCACGATAATGCATCAAATGGTTTTATTTTTTCTAGCATACCTCAGCTTCGTCTGGTAATTTGTATTTTTGTCAGGCCTAAAAACGGCCACAAATCCTTAATATTCAGCACTATGGGTTGTTACACGGGGTGAAACCAGTTGAGGAGAGTATAGTGAGGGGGGGGGGGAACATGTAATAGATTCCCCCTTTTCTTTGTATTCAGTATCTACCTTATTATCCTTAGTACAATTAATGTTATAAGTATTAGTGATATCATCATTATTATTTTACAACTTCATCTCCCCTAGTGCCCCATTTTGCTTATGATATGTTGCCTTTGCTACCACCCCCACTGGTCAGTTCAAACATTTTCCTGCCCATACCATCATTAAGGGTGGTCGGAGGGGCATTGGAGTGAAAGCGATTAGTGGGAGTGTGGCAAAGTAAACAAAAATGTAAAGATTTCCCTTTCTCCTTGTCACCCCTTTTGAATCATGTGAGGGAGTGTTGAAGGAATAAATACAAAATCACATATGTTTACCAAATCAATAATACTGAAATAAATTTGTGCAAATACAAATGATTGAGGGAATGAGGGGAAAAAAACCCCCAACTCTCTGTACTACAACTATTATTAAAAACTATATTTGGCTTGTGTATGTACACTGCAATGCTATGTTAACACCATTCCAAAGAGAATCATCCTAGCAAATGGAAACCACAATTTGCAAAAAGTTTATCATTTTCATAACCATTATTACCATTGCTAGTTTTTTTATATTGGCTATTATTACCCTCAGTATGTCTCTTCTTGTCATTATTATTATTGTCATCATTAGTAATAAACAAAATCCCTTTCCCATGTGCCCCCCATCCCCTTGCTCGTGGTTTGTTGCTGCCTTTGCTGATACCCACACCGTTTTGGTTCAAATATCTATCCTGCCTTTACCATCATTGCCCAGAGAAGAGTGGTAGGGCATTGGTGGAGTGGAACCAGATTGGTGAGAGGGTGGCAAGGGAAACACAAATGTAAAGATTGGAAAATGTTGTGCAAATACTGATGCTTATTTTACTTTTTACAATAAGTTTAAAAAAAAAAAAATAAATAAAAGGAAGGGAAAAAATGAATGAACCCTTACAAATAAGACCAAAAAATAAGCAAGGAGAAAAAGATAACCAACTCCTTTTACTTACTGCTACTATTATCGAAAATTGCATGTAGCAAGAATATGTAAAAAAAAAAAAAAAAAAAAATAAGCAAGGAGAAAAAAAAAGATAACCAAATCCTTTTTACACCTACTATATTATTAAAGGGTGCAGGATGAAATTGTTATTGTATGTACCTGCCATAATTTAACACAATTTCTAAGAAAATCATTTTAGCAAATGGAATCACATGTTTGGAAAATGTGATCATTATCATAACAAATTTTATCATTGTGATTATTAGCATTGCTGTTATCACCCTTAGTAGTGTTTATTCCTAGTAATTATTATTATAAGATGTATTTCATGTAAACACCATACCTAAGAAAATCATTTTAACACATGAAATCACATGTTTAACTAGCATTACTAGCATTATTATCATTGCTGTTATTATCATTGCCTTTAATTTTATCACCCTTAGCAGTTTTATTCCTTGTCATTATAATATTATTCATGTATTTGGATGTTATTTGCATTATTATCATTGTAATCATTATTAATATCACATCCCCCTTTCCCACCTTTTGATATTGTGATTGTTATTACTGCTGCCGGGCTCACCGTTTTGTTTCAGTTCTGCACCGCCATGTTTATCATCACCGAGGGTGATGGTACTTGGTAGGAGTTTTTGGAGCTGACAGGAGAGCGGGGCGGCAGGGGAAAAATTAACAGCCCGCTACCATCACGCTTTTGATTTAAAATATTTCCTTACAACAATGTCAATGGAGAAATGTTTAAATGTATAAAATATTTGTAATTTTTGCGCATATGTCACCTACACGCCCACATGCAACGCTCTGTAAAAACACGCACACAAATACTGAACACACAGTACGCATGTAACAACACAAACAATACAAATGCAACAACTACCCCTCCTGCATTGTAAACTAGGATACTCCTTGACAACCCCCCTCCCCCCTTCCCCCCCCCCCACCTTTTCGATACTGTTCGTTTTGATGCTGCTGCTGCCTTCACCGGTCGGTTTTAACAAGTTTTACTGCCCTTGTCCTCATTACCAGGTGGTGATGATGGTATTGGTGGGGTTGGAGCTGACAGGTGAAAGGGTGGCAGAGGGAAAATAATGGTATACTACCGTCTTGTTGTTGGTTGTACTCGTTTTCCGTTACCCTTCATTTCAAATGTAAAAATGTTGAAATAAATGTTGTAAAAATTTGCGCATATGTCACCTACACTTCCACATGCAACGCTCTGTAACAACACGAACAATACAAATGCAAAGTTTTCTTTAACACTCAATAAAAGTTTAAAAAAAAAAAAAATTAAAACGGCCATAAATCCTTAATATTCAGCACTTTGGATTGTTTCACTGCATTTTGGCTAAAGTTTAAGTGTAGAAAGAAACATAGTGGGAACTCATCATCATCAAGAGCCATGACGTTGGGCGGGCGGTCATGGCTGTTCTCTTGCCATCAAGCTTACCAGTTGTCCTCATAAAATGTCTAAACCATCTTGCCTGTCTACGTCTAATTTCTCCAATCAACCCCCGATTTTCATTTGTCTCTTGAAAGACTGTCTCGCTTGATTTTATGTCCGTTCATGATATTCTTTGCATTGTTCTCAAAAACCACATTTCCACCACCATTAGATGTTTCTCAGTGTGTCCGTTAATTGTCCATGTTTCACACGCATACAACAATATGGGTTCCATATAGCACTTCAGCACTCATTATCTCACTGCAGTTAACAACTTTTTGTTGGTAAGTATGTTTTCTATTTTGCAGAAGTCCACCTTTGTCATGGCAATTCTTGATCTAATCTCTGCTAGTCATCCTCCATCAGATGTTACAACTGTTCCGAGATAGTTATATTGATTCACGTGTTTAAGAATATTTCCATTCTCTTGGATGTTGCAATGTGGCATTTCTTTCTTCTCGGAGAACGATTATGATCTATGTTTTCTTACAATTCAATTACAAACCTAGTTTCTCAATGTATACAATAACCACATCCACAAAATGTTGTAGATTATGTTCGTTGTCAGCAATCAATACTGTATCGTCCGCATATCTTATATTATTGATGTTTTGGGGGAACTAAGGAGATCTTTAAAAAAAAAAATGTACTATCTGTTCTTGTATCACGACAGTGATTAAAGACAGACTTATCTGTCCATGGTCATCAGCTTACTACTGTGATAATTATTACTATTATCATTATTTTTATTGTTAAAAGGTCGCAAATTGAAAGGATCAGTTCGCGAAGATGACAGCCTGACATTTCTGGAATCTGAAAGAAAAGCTAGAAGATTAAGATAAAGATATCATGGATTCAAGAAATGAAGCAATCGTGGGCTCTCTTAAATGATGCATCCAATTCATTTTGTGAAGTGGATGTTGCTGAACACATTAAACGTGTTTTACCATTCAAAAAATAAATAAATAAATAAATAAATAAAAACATTTGTCCGGCCTGTAAAAGGTCCACAACAAAAAAAAGGTACGTGAGGCGGCACTGGTCGCTGTTGATAACCGCGAGACCTTATTAAAAAATAAATAAATAAATAAATAAATAAATCTTTAATTTTCAGTACTTTGGGTTGTTTCAAGACAATTTGGCTAAGATCAAAGGCACATAGTGAGACCCATCTTATCCCATCTTAACTTGTTCCTATTGTACATCGCGGTGTCGAAGTGAAATATAAACAGCGGGACAGTGCCCGTTTATGGGTTTCATGTGTCGAGATTACATCTTAGTTTCCCTACGAGCAGTATGAAAATCCTCGGATGGCCTGCTAGGCCAGAGGCAGGTTTAGGACATAAATCTGACCAAGAGAAGTCCATCCCTGGCGAGCCAGAGCCCCGTTGTCCTATGTCCTCGCGGTCATGGTTGCCCGGTCTGCACCACGAGGGGGTGGGGTTGACTTGTGTAGACTGCGGGTCATCGACAGGCTAATAATTTTCTCTGTTTACCCCTCCTGGGAGAGGCTGCACCACGAGGGGGTGGGGTTGACTTGTGTAGACTGCGGGTCATCGACAGGCTAATAATTTTCTCTGTTCACCCCTCCTGGGAGAGGCTAGCCGATTTTAACCCAATGCTGGTTTCAGTTCCAGGCGCAGTCCACATCTTGTAGACCATATTGGGACTAAGCGGCCTTAAATAAAAATGTAGTTTATGTTCTTATATCAGGACATTCAGTAGATGCGGTTGTTGCACATAGTGAACAATTAGGGTTGGAATTAAATTGTAAGAAGACGGACTATGGTCGTCATTAGGAAGAAGGAAATACAGCAATGTAATATATAAGTAAACGGGAATGCTCTTATGCAAGTGAATCGGTACAATTATCTCTGAACAGTTATAACATCTGATACGAAATGCCTTGAATAGATTAGAACAAGAATCGCCATGGCGAATGTAGACTTTTGCAAGATGGAAAAAATACTGACCAATAAAATGTTGTCATTTGCAATTTAGGTTAATCTCATGTGCACCTGTTTGGGTTACTATATCACGAAGAAAGATGCGGAGAACAAGAAGACGTAAACATTGGAAATAGGAAAAAACTATGTGTCCGGGTATTAAAAGGCCAAATATCCTTACATTAATCCCTTTGGATTGTTTCACGGCAATTTGGCTAAGATCAAAGTGTAGCTTCTGTTCTTGTATCTGACTGACTGACACCTGGCCGTTATGACAGACAATAGTTTGTTACATTGTGCTTCAAGAAGGCATAATAACTACAACTCATGGCGGTAACGAATGTCGCTGATCAGACCAATCCCTGCTGTAAATGTTAGTCCACAATGGATGCCTGTGAACATATGGTAATTTCACCATTACACAACATCTGACGTCTCACACGCTCAGTTTGTTACCTATCTGCGGTCATTTTCTCTTTTGTCTTTATACCATTTGTGATTTTTATCTTCCATGCAACACGATCAGCTGCGACTTGCTCCCAGGTGCAGTATGAATACCTGTATCAACCATGTCCCGCTTACACACACCTGTGTATCGTAGTAGAGGCCGACCCCAAGATTCTTGTATAACGACAGTGGTTAAGGGTAGACTGACTTATCTGCACTTGATCTGGTCATGGAAACCAGCAGAGGCGGTCATCACAACGACATACAGGGACTTGGAACCTCATGGGGCGGTACTTGTTCCTGGGGAACCCACAGAAGGACTTGCAACCTCATGGGTGACTCTTCCCCCGGGGTATCCTGAACGCTAATAAAATTAAGCAAATTTTTAATAATCAGGACACTCAAACACACATTTTCACAGTTATGTTAACAAGCAAACGAATATAACCCCCCCCCCCCCCCCCCCGCCGTTTACTTAACATAAAACAGTTAGTTACATATCCTTTACAGGTCGTTGCAGTCAACACCAGCATGTTTTGCTATTGTTGATGTCTTGGCAAGTTTACGTTCAGTAGTTTGCCATAGCTTTCTGAACGACCGGCACCCATATCATTTCTTTAATAAAAATACCAACGCATCGCCGTCTGCTGCAAATTTGCGCGCAGCTGTTTCGAACGCGGGAATTCGGGATCACGAACCGCGTCCGTAACACCTTCGCCACGTAGTCGGCATTTAACAAATGATGCATGTAATTATCGCAGTTTATCAACATTGTTATTGTTATTATTTGTATTATTTCATCCAGAAAAACACACAGGTGATGGATCTCTATCAGACCATATCTATATCTATAAAACAAAGTGTATGTATATGTGTATGTATATATGTATGTATGTAAATATGTATGTCCTTTATTTGTTCGCGAACGGCCCATCCGATTGAGATGAAATTTTCTACACGCCTTCCTTTCATTCCAGAGCTGTCAACTGTCATAGTTTTTTTTCTTCTTCCTCCTCCTCCCTCCTCCCCCTCCCAAAATACGTACGTAAATATATGATGATGATGATGAAAGAATCCCCGAACCAAAACGCTAGGGAAAGGGAAGAAAATGACGTGACTACACAGAATCGTCACACGGCAATCATCATCATCAAGTGCCGTGCCGGCTGGCGTAGGCGTTCATGGCTCTCCGTAGATCTCAGTCTTTGGTTTTTTGGATCAACTCTGCTGCTGATATTCCTCCATGCCACGGCAATATCAATAACAATTCATCTTTTTATGTGTAAGGAAGTTATCTACAGTCGTGTAGAAGGGAAGAACTAGACGAGTATGAATTCGGAATGGCGAACTCTCTCCTCCTCTCTTCTCCTCCCTCTACCTCCTCCCTCCACCCTCCTCCTCTTCTTCCTCCCTCTCATCCCTCTCCCGACTCCCTCCTCCTTCTCCCTCTTCCTTCTCCCTCTTCCTCTCCCCTCCTCCTCCATCCTCCTCCCTCCTACTCCCTCCGCCTCCTCCCTCATCTTCCCTCCTCCTCCCTCTCCCTCCTTATCCCTCCTCCTCCTCCTGCCTCCCTCCTCCTCCTGCCTCCTTCTCCCTCATCATCCTCACTCCTCCTTCTCCCTTCTTCTCCCTCTTCCCTCTTCCTCCTCCTCCTACCTCCTCCTCCTCCCTCTACCTCCTCCTCCTCCCTCCACCCTCCTCCTCCCTTCTCCTCCTCTTCCTCCTTCCTCCTCCTCCTCCCTCTACCTCCTCCTCCCCCTACCTCTTTCCTCCTCCCTCCTCCTCCTCTTCCACCTCCCTTTCCTTCCTCCCCTCCTCATTCTCCCTCCTTCCTCTCCCTCCTTCCTCCTCCTCCTTCCTTCTTCTCCCTCTGCCTCCTCCCTCCTCCTACCCCTCCTCCTACCTCCTCCTCCTTCTCCTCCTCCCTCCTTCTCCTCCTCTCCCCTCCTCCTCCTCCTACCCTCTTCCTCTTCCCCTCCTCCCTCTCCCTCCTCCATCCTCCTCCTCCCTCTTCCTCCTTCCTCCTCCTCCCTCTTCCTCCCTCTCCCTCCTCCATCCTCCTCCTCCCTCTTCCTCCTCCTTCTTCCTCCTCCTTCCTTCTCCTCCCTCCTCCTCCCTCTTCCTCCTCCTCCTCCTCCTCCTCCTCCTCTCTCCTCCTCCCTTTTCCTCTCTCCTCCTCACTCTACATCCTCCCTCCTCCTCTCCACTCTTCCTCCTACCCTCTTCCTCTTCCCCTCCTCCCTATCCCTCCTCCTCCCTTCACATTCCTCCTCCTCCCTCTTCCTCCCTCCTCCTCCTCATCCCTCCTTCTCCCTCCTCCTCCTTCTCCCTCCTCCTCCTTCTTCCTCCCTCCTCCTCCCTCCTCCTCGCTCTCCTCCTCCTCACTCCTCCTCCTCCTCCCTCTACCTCCTCCCTCCTCCTCCCTTCACATTCCTCCTCCTCCCTCTTCCTCCTCCTCATCCCTCCTCCTCCCTTCTCCTCCTCCCTCTACCTCCTCCTCCCTTCACATTCCTCCTCCTCCCTCTTCCTCCTCCTCCCTCCTTCTCCCTCCTCCTCCTTCTTCCTCCCTCCTCCTCCCTCCTCCTTCCTCCTCCTCCCTCTCCTCCTCCTCCTCACTCCTCCTCCTCCTCCCTCTACCTCCTCCTCCTCCCTCCTCCTCATCACTCCTCCTCCCTCCTCCTCCTTCTTCCTCCCTCCTCCCTCCTCCCCCTCCTCCCTCTCCGCCTCCTCCTCCCTCTACCTCCTCCTCCTCCCTCCTCCTCCCTTCACATTCCTCCTCCTCCCTCTTCCTCCCTCCTCCTCCTCTCTCCGCCTCCCTCCTCCTCCTCCCTCTACCTCCTCCCTCCTCCTCCCTTCACATTCCTCCTCCTCCCTCCTCCTCCCCCTCCTTCTCCTCCTTCTCCCTCTTCCTCCTCCCTCTTCCTTCTCCCTCCGCCTCCTCCCTCCTCCTACTCTCTCCTCCTCCCTCTCCTCCTCCTGCTCCCTTCTCCTCCTGCGTTCTCCTCTCTCCCTCCTCCTCCCTCTTCCTCCTCCCTCCTCCTCGCCTCCTCCTCCACACTACTCCTCCCTCCTCCTCCTAATCCCTCCTCCTCCCTCCTATTCCTCCCTACTCCTCCTGTCTCCTCCCTCCTCTTCCCTCCTCCACCTCCCTCTTCCTCCTCCCTCCTCCATTTACCCAAGACAGACAGACAGTCAGACAGATAGTCGGGAACGGGATCTTATATGACTACTTATATAATTTAAATGAGATGCTCTCCACCATGGGCTGGGCCGGGTCAGACAGACAGACAGATAGATAGATAGATAGATAGACAGACAGACAGACAGACAGACAGACAGTCGGGAACGGGAACTTATATGACTACTTATATGAATTAAATGAGATTCTCCCCACCAGGAGTTGGGCGATGCCGGGCCGGGTCAGACAGACAGACAGATAGATAGTCGGAACGGGAACTTATATGACTACTTATATGAATTAAATGAGATTCTCCCCATCAGGGTCTGGGCGAAGACGGGCCGGGTCAGACAGACAGACAGACAGACAGATAGACAGACAGACAGACAGATAGTCGGTAACGGGAACGAGAACTTATATGACTACTTATATGAATTAAATGAGATGCTCCCCACCAGGGTCTGGGCGAAGCCGGGCCGGGTCAGCTAGTACCTTTATAAAAGAATGGCTCTGGCTTCTCGGCCGTTTGGCTAAGATCAAAGTGAACTATCTGCACTTGATCTTGCCAGGGCCACCAGCAGAGGCGGTCATCCGAATGACACACAGGGACGTGAGACCTGGTAGGGCGACTATGTCCCTAGGAAAACTCGATCCCTTATTTAAAAAAAAATATTAACTCATCTATTAGTCATTACCCTCTTTGGACAACAATCACCTTCAAATTAATATCCTTGATGGTAGAACCGTGATCAGTCGCTATTTGTGGCCGGCTCGGTCACATAATTATTAATCTGAGCAAGGGATTGACCCTAATGTAACCCATCTTTGACGTTGAACGGGGTTGGGGTAATGGTATAATCGAAATAGTAAACGAATTTAAAAAATAAAAAAAAAAAGAATCACGCTTTTTGGTCAAACCCACACGAAAGCCTTATTTCATATACAACATTCAACATTTTTACACATTCGCTTCCGTCCATCTTTTGAACTGGAGAATTTACGAGGATTCATTTGGTAATTCTAAAAGATACTGTATTACCGAAAACAACAATTTATCAATATGAATTCAAACATCGCTACATTTGCCGTTTAAGAATAATAAATAGTATGGAAAAAAAACAGAGAATCTTGCTGCATTTGACGTCTGCGTTCTTCTTATATTTGCAAATGTAACGGAAAACACACATTGCATCGTGTAGATACACACTGTTTTGTACGAGCTAAAGCCACATGAAACGAAAGATGTATTTGAATTAGAAGGAAGGGACATAACAACAAATCAGCCTTTTTTCCCTAAGGAACATTATTAAAAGTAGCATAAATGTATTATATGATTTAAATAATTGTGATACGTATCTAATTCTTTAATACAATTTTCATAAAAAATTGTGAACTTCATTTGTATCATAAATAATGGTATAATAATTTTAAGGACCTTTAAAGATTTTTTATTTAAAAAAAAGTAAAGGCTTCATTTTGCATGTATTGAGAATTTTACAACATAATTGCTTTATTTCTCCTCGATAGCACATCAAATGTTTTCATACCTATATTAGCACGTCTTCTACCATTGGTTAGATGTATTTTTGTCAGGCTTGTAAAGAAGATTAGATAGGATATACATACCCGCAACACACCACATAATAAACACTCGACACCTACAAGAGACATTACATTACACAGACCATAAAGCCATATTAGCACACATCAGATCACGCAACATAAACACACAGACATTTAAACGTTCACCACATTGGAAATTTAACAACACACTTCTTAAACATGCAAAATACGTAAAATACATGACACAACGTTTAAACACATACACCGACCACATACCGACTGATAACATCAGACAATACTGGGACTTACTAAAAAATACAATACGAAGCAGAACACAGCAACCAGCATCCATCATACACAAAGACAGATTAAGGCAGGAACAACTTATACACACAACCATACATCTGACAAAACAGACAGACAACAATGCACAACACTTGCACACACTAGAGGAACAGCTAGAGCAGCACCAACAACACAGATATCTGGGTGCTCTCCTGAGAACAAAGCTCAACACAATCATAAAAGAAACCCACAGTAAACAACACATGGCAAGTGAACAAAATATACAGCTTAGCAGACAAAATAGTAGACACGCAAGGCAATATGCAAACAGAACCAGCACAAATAACAGAAGCATTCAATCAATACTACACTCAACTGTTTACAGCAGAGACAATAGACACACAGACACAAGACAATTTTCTACAATACAGCAAAAAGCTGTCAGATGAAGACAGAGACAGACAAGACACAGAACTAAGACTGGCTGACATAACACACGCACTCAGCAAAATGAACAAGGACAAGACACCAGGGCCGGATTGTTTAATTCTACCAACACTTCTTGCCTATCTTAGGTGGTCTTCTTCTTAAAGTCTATCAAGACGCCTTTGATAAACAACAACTACCAGATAGCTGCAACATGTCTTACATCACACTCATACCGAAAGACAATACAGACAAACCACAGATGAAACATTATAGACCAATATCACTACTGAATACAGACTATAAAATACTTACCAAAGCACTGACCCAGAATCTTAGACCCTACATGCCAAAGCTTATACACCCTGACCAACAATGCGGAGTACCACATAGGAACATACACCAACACACAAATTTCATTAGAGACATCATCACATACATACAAGAGAAAGACTGTCAAGCCTCTCTTTTGTCCTTAGACCAGGAGAAGGCCTTTGACAGAATCTCCCACTCTTATCTACTCAAGACATTAACACAATGCAACTTAGGAATATACTTATGTCGTCCGACATGTGAGAAGCTCATGGGCCTTTGCAGCTCGGGCCGGAGGGAGAATTGTGAAGGAGGACTCTGGTGCTTTCACTGAAACCACAAGTAGCCTGACCGTGGAAGTCATGGCAGTAAGTAAAGCAATAACATGGCTCGAGATACAGACATTCACTAGGGCTTGTTTCCTTAGCGACTCAATGAACATGATCAAGAGGATAGAGGAGGGGTCGATCCGAAGAGAATGGTTGCTGCCTCTGAAGCGGTCTTGGCTGGCAAAGATTAGTTTCATCTTCGTGCCAGGTCATGCGGGAGTACAAGGAAATGAGCGGGCTGACAAGCTCGCAGGTGAGACTACTGTGGAGGGCGGACGCGCCATGGACCAGGCTGACATTCTGAATGCTCTACGAGAAGTGAGACTTTTGCGAGAACCAAGTGATTACTGTGAATCTACAACAATGGCCAGACTGCGGGAGCAGCAAATTAAAAGAGGGGTGGCCAAACAAGAACACTACGCAGGAAGCCAAAGAAGATTGATAAACCAACACAGAACTGGCGTCGTTAGCCGCTACACGCTGCGGGATTTGCTGAGGAGGGGATCCGAGCACTTATGGACTGAATGGTTCGATGTGCAACGAGGATGATCTGTCGACTAACTAAATAACTAACTAACTAACTTTAGGAGGTGGATAGAGATCTTGTACTGGAATCCTGAGAGTAAGGTGTTGGTTAACCACACACTTACTGCGGGGTTCCGGCTCACAAGATCGATGAGACAAGGATGTCCTCTGTCGCCACTTCTATATTACATATATATAAAACTGGTTTTAGAACCACTACTAGAAGCAATCAGTCAAGACACCAAAATCACAGGCACACTCATACCAGGCGGAGGAGAGCGGAAGTTGCTTGCATATGCAGACGACACCGTTTTCTTCCCCACCAACAAAACATCCATCACAAAGATACTCCGTACATTTACACAATTTGGTAAAGGGAGTGGTGTCAAATTAAACATAAACAAATCACACATAATGGGGCTCGGAAAATGGCGGAATAAAGCCGAAGTTCCTCCAGACGTAAGAGCCAAAGACAATATTAAAGTATATGGAATCACATTTCCCAGAAACTCCAGACAGATACATGTATAATCATGGCAAAACCTCACACACAAAATCATAGACATGCTACACAGATACAAGTACATCAACAATTTTCGGCAGGAGCATCATTGTCAACGCTTTCATTATTCCCAAAATTATATATTTAGATACAGTACTACCCTCCAAGACAGACAATCACAGACATTAACAAACATATCAGACGTTTCATCTTTGGCAACACAATTTACTGCATACAGCATAAGACACTCATACAGGACAAGAAACAAGGAGGAATAGCATTGCAAGACATAAACACAAAGATACAAGCGCTGAGAATCCAACATATAGGACACATCCTTAGTCACCCAGAATAAAACCCACTAGCACTCTACTATATAGAAATGAGACTGCAACACCTTAGGAGATTACATCTTAATACACCACACCACTTTAGAACTCTACCAGCGATCTATAAGACATGTATACAAGCACTCCGAGGGAGTGAGCACTTACTACACCAGACAACACGCCAAATCTACAAATACCTGATTAAACAACAAGTACCCCCACTATATGTTAGAATTAAAAAAGGAAAAACATACTACATAAAAGACTACACAGGTACATCTACTAATCTCCACAACACAAACATAGCTCCCAAAGCGAGGGAAATTACATATCGTTTGATCTTTAACATGACGCCTACTACCGAAAAACAAGCACACAGGTCAAGACGAATATCACCATTTCAACTCTGTAGACAAAACATACAAGAAACAGAAGACCACATTTTTTTTTACATGGCCAACAGTACAGACTGCACTAGACACTTTAAGACAACTAATTGAGATATTCACCAAAAAGAAGACAGATATATACAAGGCAATATTTTTAAACACAATGCCAAAAACCACAGAAAATAATCACATACGATTGTTGACTGCACTAGCAGAGTACAGGTATGTGGTATGGACATGTAGAAATGCAGCAAAATACAGGTTCAGAACATACAACACACATATAATACAGCACATGGTCCAAAACAAAATCACACAAATATTCAAAACCACTTAGACAAAAGGGAATACATACATTTCAAATTTGTATGTGGGATTTGGATAAGGTATACAAACATAGAGATACACATAAATCTGTATTGGTTCGTGCGTGCATATATATGTCTTTATATATACGTATAAATGGGTATGCGCGCGCGCGTGTGTGTGTGTGTGTGTGTGTGTGTGTGTGTGTGTGTGTGTGGAAATATATACATAAATGTGTATGTACATTTGGTATGTATATATCCCTGTCGGTAGTGTCTGTGTTGATGTATATTTGACCCCTAGTCATGCGTGGATAAACGTATAGTTTTCAGTTTGAAAAAAAAAAAATGAATATTTCAATGAATAAAAGTTCCAATGTATAACAGTTTTGTAAATTTGCGCATATGTCACCTACACGTCCACATGCAATGCTCTGTAAAAACACGAACAATACACTTTTCAACGACTTAAACACTCAATAAAAGTTAAAGAAATAAAAATAAAAGGCAGATTCTGCCAAAATTTAAAAAAAAAAATATGTAAAAGGCCAATAATCCTTAATATTCAGCACTTTGGATTGTTTCACGGCATTTTGGCTCAAATGAAAGAGTAGATAGCGGGACATCATCATCATCATCAAGCGCCATGTCGGTGAAATTTGCAAACAATTTTGACTGTCTAACGTCTAATTTATCCAATCAACCCCCGTGTTTCATTTGTCTCTTGAATGACTATATCATTTGATTTTCTGTCCGTCAATGGTATTCATTAAACGTGTCTTTAAAAAAAAAAAAAAAAAAAAAAAAAAAAAAAAAAAAAAAAAAAAACACACACACACACACACACCACACATTTCCACTGCCAATAGATGTTTTTCTGCTTATCCATTATTTCTCCATGTTTTACACGCATACAACAATATGGGTTTATGTAGCACTTCAACACTCTTTTTCTCACTGCAATTGACAACTTTTTAGTTGGTATGTGAGTTTTCTATTTTGCAGTAGGCCACCTTTGCCATGGTACATCTTGATCTTATCTGTGCAAGAAATCCTCCATCAGATGATACGACTGTTCCGAGATAGTTAGATTGATTCAACTGTTTAAGAATATTTCCATTCACTTGGATGTTATAATCTGGTATTTCTTTCTTCTTAGAGACGATCAAGATTTCTGAATTCTTACAATTCAATTCCAAACCTAGTTTCTCAATGTGTACAATATCCATATCAACCAAATGTCAGGAATCAATACTGCATCGTCCGCATATCTTATATTATTGATGTTTTGTGGGAACTAAGAGGCCTTTTATCACGACAGTGATTAAGAGTAGACTTATCTGTACATGACCACCAACTGACTGACTGACTGACTGACTGTCTGACTGACTAACTGATTGACTGACTGACTGACTGACTCACTGACTGACTGGCACTTTGCCGCCTTGACAGACGATAGTTCGTAAAATGGAGTTATACCTCTCCAAGTTACACAATTTAAATCAATTGTTACGTTCAGTAGCTTGCCATTGCTTTCTGAACGACCGGCCCCTATACCTTTTCCGAAAAAACCAGCACCGCTGTGTTTCGAACCCGGGTATTCGGGCTCACAAACCGCGTTCGCAAGCCCTTAGCCACAGAGACCGGTGTCAAGTTACAAAGCCTGGGCTGAATTTAAAGCTGATGTGTTGCCCATGCAGCGTGATCCCTCTCTCGGCCTGCCTAGTTTACTCCAGAGGAAAGGTAACACCAATACGCCTTAAACAAGACAAACTGCAGAAGCTGCCGGATCAGCAAAGCAATTTTCTAACTGTCCGCGTGTCCGAGCTCCCATCATAGACCAGTTACCGATCAAGGCTTAGGGCCTGGTGTGCTGCCCTGCCATGTCATTTAGTATTTAAGTTGCATTTCCTCGCACTCGGGTAAGGCGTATACCCTTCCAATTGCATTCGTCCTCGTAAAGCCATTGGCACAGTGTGGGGTGTCGGGTTTGGTGAGCGCCGCCCAACATTCGGTGCTAATAGAAAGCAAGTAGTACCGTGTACTGTCATACGGTAGCTTAGTCATACCTGACTAAAACCTAACATTCGACTGACAGAAAGCAGGTAGTACCGTCTACTGTCATACGGTAGCTCAGTCATATCTGACTAAGACCAGACACCCGACCAGTTTATTATTATTATTATTATTATTATTATTATTATTATTATTATTATTATTATTATTATTACTATTATTATTATTATTATTATTATTATTATTATTATTATTATTATGTAAAGTTCGCATAGCGAAAAGACCAGTTCGTGAGGGTGACATCTTGTAGCATGTCCTTTGTAGAACCTCTCTCCCAAAACAACATTCCGGAAATCATCTCACAAGCAAGATGTCCCGCGTCCGATACACCCATCTGGAGATCATCCACCACATCCTGCACCCATCTTCTTTTTTGACCTTCCTCTTTCTCTCTTCCCGGGCATATACCCCTCCATTATTGTTCTCTGCAAACTTTCATGATGATTCAATTGGCCACTCTATTCCAATTGTCTTTGTTATACCGTCTTTAGCAGCCTACCTTCTTCAATATTCAGCTCTTGTCGTATGGATGCATTTGTTCTTTTCTATTTCCAAGATATTCTTAGAACCCATCTATAACATTTGTATTCACATGCATGTATGCGCTGATTAGCTTGTTAAGTAATTGTCCAGGTCTCGCTTGCTTACTTGTATGTTGCAATGGGAAAGATGCTTGCTCTTAAAAATATAATTGTTGCAGTTCTGTCTGTCCCACTCCAGAATTTATTCAGTTGTCTTAGTTTTTGAAACGCAATAGATATTTGTCTTTTAATTTCTTTAATTGCGTCACCATTGTTATTAATTATTGCCCCAAGACATTCGAAATTTTCGACCATCTCCAATTTTGCCTACTTAATGTATATTTCTTTCTTTATATTCGTTTTATCAGTATGCATTACCTTTGATTTTCCTATGTTAGAAATAAAGGTACGTTAATCTCATATGAACCTGTTTGGCTTATATTATAAACTAAAGTACGGAGAAAAAGAAGTCATTCATCGTGGAAATAGGATAAAAATGTTTATGGTCTATATAAGGTCAAAAATCCATAAATTCATTAATTTGGATTGTTCTTGTATCTGACTGACTGGCACCTGGCCGTCTTGACAGACGATAGTTTAGTTAGTTAGTTAGTTAGTTAGTCGAGAAGAAAGAAAAAGCAGCAGTCGAGGTTCCAGCTTCACGGCAACGGGTCGTCTCCATTCCTGTGCCAGTGAATATCACACAAAATGCTCTCCACTGTCTAATGTGAAAAGTGGAATAGACAGGAGTTTCGGCAATCCAACAACCCGCACATGCACACTGTGCATAATGCCGCGGCCAGAATGCCAACACAAAAGTCTTCCACGAAAACCATAGTTCATCGTCGATGGACTCGGCAATCACCAGAAAGACCTAATTGATCCTGGTTTTCTCAAATGGCTCGGTCTTTTTCCGCAGGGCGACCCGCCGAAAGTGTGGCATAAAGCACGAACTCCGTAGCTTCAGCGCCGACTCCCAGGAGTCTCCTGAAAAATGCACTCGCGAACCGAAAAGGAAAATCATCAATTCAGCAACAGCCGTTAGCCATTGTTCCGAAAAACAACAGGCCACTGTACAGGACAGATGTAAAAGCATTCCACGCAAATTTCACAGCTCACAGTGTCGCCCTCGCACTTACTCAGTAGCAGGGCGACGGAACCAAACGATAGTTTGTTACACTGTGCTTTAAGAAGGCAAGATAACTACAACACATTGCGGTGGCGAATATAACTAATTAGATCAATTCGCGTAATAAATGTTCGTCCACAGTGGATGCATGTTAACACATAGTAATTTCCACCATTACACACCTTATTACATCTCACATGCTCAGTGTGTGACCTATCTGCAATCATTTTCTCCTTTATCTTTATTCCATTTATGATCGTTGCCCTCCATGCAACACAATCAGCGGCGATTTTCTCCCAAAGTGCAATATTAATGCATGTATCAATCATGTCCCTCTTACACACATATTTGTATCGTAGTAGAGGCCGACATCGAGATTATTGTATCCCGACAGTGATTAAGGATAGACTGACTTATCCGCACTTGATCTGACTATGGCCACCAGCAGAAGTGGTCATCACAATAACATACAGGCACTTGGAACCTCATGGGGCGGCTCTTGCTCCTGGGTGTATCCTGAGCCCTAAAATAATAAAGCAAATTTGTCAATAATCAGCACACTCAAACACACATTTTCACTGCTATGATAATATGCAATGCGTAATTACCCCCCCCCCCCCCCCCCGCCCTCTCTTTTTTTTAAAAACTTAACATATAACAAAGTTAATTGCATATCCTTTACAGGACGTTGCAGTCAACACCAGCATGTTTTGCTGTTGTCATCTCTTGACAAGTTTACGTTCAGTATTTTGCCATTGCTTTCTGAACGACCGGCACCGATACCATTTCGTAAAAAAAAAAAAAACGCAACGTGGGCTGCTGCCAAATCGCGCACAGCTGTTTCGAACGCGGGTATGCGGAATCACGAAGTGCGTCGGTAAAACCTTCGCTAGCGAGCCGCCATTTAACATATGATGCATGTCATTATCGCTTTTGTTCAACATTGTTATTGTTATTGTTATTATTTCTATTATTTCATCCAGGAAAACAAACATGTGATGGACATGATTCAGGCCATTTACCTTTATAAAAGAAGGGCTCTGGCTTCTCGGCCTTTTGGCTAAGATCAAAGTGAAGTATCTGTACTTGATTTTGCCAGGGCCACCAGCAGACGCGGTCATCCGAATGACACACATGGACGTGGGACATGATGGGGCGGCTATGGCCCTGGAAGAATCTCGAGCCTTTCTTAAAAACAACTTTGAAAAATATATATAAGCCATTACACTCTTTGGAAAATAATCACCTTCAAATTAATATCATCTCATCTCATGTCATCATGTTCCTCTTGTACATTGTGGTGTCGAGGTGAAGTATAAACAGCGGGAGAGTGCCCGCTTATGGGCTTCATGTATCGATATTCCCATGGACTCTGTTATTCCCTGCGTCCAACGTTTACGTGGTCGGCCTTTTCCTCTTTTCCCTCTGGTCTGTACATCATTGCTTGTTGTGGTATACTGTTAGTTGGTAACCTACTTGCATGGCCAAACCATTTGACTTGCTGCTTTCTAATAAAATCTAGTGCAGCTGTAACCCTCACGTTAGTCCTGATTTCTTCATTTCTGATCTTATCTCTTCTTGATAAATTGAATATTCTTCTCAGCAATCTCATTTCTGTTGTTGTGATTTTTCTTTTCTCTTTTTCTGTCATTGTTCAGGTTTGGCATTGGTAACATAGAGTTGGTAAACAAGAATGAGGGGAACTACAGTAAAGCTTAAAAAGGCAATGAATGAATCACCCAAAAAACGAGAAGTAGATGTGAGCTTTACTAAAACACGACTACAAGAGACAAATTGGACGTTGCGGCCAAAGCCTTCGTCAGCACAGGACAATCAAATACAAACCGACACAAACCTACATGAAACACACTATGACAATATTAAACTAATAAAAGGTACTTATCTGAATCCCTTGCTTGGAAAGACTGACACGCGTAGGGCTGTAAGTGGATTAATTGACTATTTATCGCCCTATTATTTCTGGTTAATATAAAATCAGTTTGGCGTTTAGTATCTAGATCATTCCATTTATACCAGGTGTAAATTACTGAGTCTTTGTGTTTATAGAATGAATTTGTTATATAGAGGTCGTGTTGGCTGCATAGCTCTATCAGTCTACTTCTGTTACCATTTCTTTCATTATGTTGGTCTCCAAATGCTCCAAGATGTTTTTCTATGCTCGCTCTGTTATGTCCTTGTCTTACATTGAAGACTCCCATAACTATGATGTTGTCCTGATGATCTATTTTATTTAGCCTTCATGGATGTCTTCGTAGAAGTCCTTGCATTCTTGCTCATTATTGTTTGTATTACATGGTGCATATATTTGTACATATGTTATAATTGTTTGTTCTTTTATTCTCAATATTATGATTCTTTCTGATATATATATATATATATTATTTCTAGTATTCCTCTTGCTAGCCGTGGTTCAATGACTATTCCCACGCTGTGTCTTGCACTTTCTTAATGTTCCACTCCAGAGTAGACACACGTGTAAATGTGGTGGATCTCCTTGCATCCTTCCCCCTTTATTCTGGTGTCCGCTATTCCCATCAGTCCAATGTTCCTTTCTTCCATTGTTTATATAAGTTCTTCTTCTTTACTATTAAACTGCAGACGTTCATTGTGCCTACTTTTTGAATCGCTGGTCTATCTCGTAGTTCATTAACATTGCCGGGTCTATATCCGTTTATACTTCTTAGTTTTTCTACGAGCAGTATGAAGATCCCCTGCCGGCTTGCTGGCAACTCGCAGGTTTAGGACAAAAATCTAACCATAGGGAGTCCATCCATATGGCGAGCCATATCCCCATTAGCCCACGACCTCGCGGTCATGGTTTCCCAGTCTACACCACGCGGAGGTGGAGTTGACTTGTGTAGTCTGTGGGTCATCGGCAGGCTATTAATATTCACTTTTCACCCATCCTGGGAGAGACTAGCAGTCCACACCTTGCAGACTCATGTGAGGATAAAGCCGCTATCTGAGGCTGGCTCAGTCACGGGATTATTAATCTGAGCCAGTAATTGACCCTAATATAACTTCTCTTTGACGTTGAACGGGGTAGAGGTAATGGTATAATTCAAATAGTAAAAGGAAAAAAAAATGATGCATTTTGAGGAAAACCCATTTGGAAAACTTATTTCATATACAACATTCAACATTTGTACACATTCACTTCGTCCATCTTTTGAACTGGAGAAGTTACGAGGGTTCGATTGGGTAATTCTAAAAGATACTGCACGGGTTTTTTTTTTTTTTTTTGAAGTGCAATTACCGAAAACAGTTTATCAATATGAATTCAAACATCGCTACATTTGTCTTTTCAGAATAATAATAAATATTATGCAGTCATTACACAAACATTCAGAGAATGTTGCTGTATTTGACGTCTGGGTTCTTGTTATATCTGCAAATGTAAAGGACAACACACATTGCACCTTGTAAATACACACTGATGTGTACGAAATAAAACCACATGAAACGGAAGACATTGTCATAAAAAGAGTGGGAAGGGACATAATAACAAATCAGTTGCTTTTATTTTTTATAAATAAGGGCCGTTACTAAAGCAGCATAAATGTATTATGTGACTTAAATAATTGTAATATTTATCTAATGTTTTTAATTAATATTTTCATATAAATTAATTACAATTATATGCAGCATAAGTAACGGGATAACATTTTATGCGACCTTCAAAGATTTTGTAAAAGTGAAGGCTTTATTTTACAGGCGTGAGAATTTTACAACACATTTTGAAAAATGTCTTCACGATAATACATGAAATGTTTTTATCTTTTTAGTAGTAAATGAAATGAAGATCGTAAAATTATATTTTTGACAGGCCTGAAAACGGCCACAAATCCATAATATTCAGCACTTTGGATTATTTCACAGCATTTAGGTTAAGATCAAAGTGTTTAAAGAAACATAGTGGGAACTCATCATCATCACGTGCCATGCTGGTGGGCGGACGGACATGGTTGCTCTCTTGCCATCAAGCTTGCCTGTTATCACCAATATTTCAAGTCCATTTCTCCTCATAAAATGTCCAAACAATCTTGACTGTCTACGTCTAATATCTCTAAGAAATCTCCAATTTTCATTTGTCTCTTGAAGGACTGTCTCATTTGATTGTCTGTCCGTCCATGGTATTCTTTGCATTTAACCACAGAATGAGTATTACAAAAGCTGTCGTTGCTGCCAATAATACCTTGTAGTATAGGACAGAGAGTTCTTGAGGTTGAGGAGGTAAGGCTGCCTGGCTAGTGCAGTCACCCCGATAGAAGAAAACCTCCACCGCCTTATCGAAGATTCGAACTCGCGGTTACCGAATGGGAACCCGAGGCTGTAGCCAATCAGCGAATCGACTCAGACTTCTCCTTCTAGGAACCATACTTCCCATTACAGATTTTTATAAACCGTTGTGCTGTTTAATGTAGCTAAAGTATGTCCGGTTCCGAGACATGACGATGGTTATAAGACAGTTGTCTTCGATGCTCAGATCTTGTACAATATCATATTTACTTCTTCTTGGTCCACAATATTCTAATACTGTCTCTGCAACATTGAAATCATTCAGCGCCAAACAAAAAAGTGGGTTTGGACCAAATCAAATCAACAAGTATTATAATATAAATTTCCGTTTCCTGAGCATTAAAATTGCAGATATAAGATATAACACATTAACCCTAGTGTGGCGATATATCGTCCTTCTGTTTAAACGAGAGGTGGCATGTGGCGATATTTTATTATTCTGCACTTAATCAACTAAGTTAAAAGCCTCACTTGTCTTCTTTGCTGTTTACAAAAATGTCCACAGCAGGAAAGACGTGCCTTCTGAATAACCTCAATGTGGTTGGTTCATTACGAACTTCATGAGTGGGCGTTGATCGTCGTCTGAGCCCAGGTTAGAGCTAATGTAGAGACTTTTATTCTTTCGTTCCAATTACAATCTCAAGGGGGCTGTATTGTACGGCTCCCCATCTCTTCTCTACTCACATAAGCCACCAGTTGAATACCGGTGCGTACCTGAGCTTCACATCTACAGAGTGGTTTGGAGATTCTGGGAACGTTAACAAGACTGAACACCCAGTTTGTAAACCGTGCCACGTAGAGTTACGGCAAAGTCTTGTCCAATGTAGGATCTGGTTCTGATCGTGGGACTTCTAAGTGGAATGTTTTGAGATTGGGTGTTATTGTAGGAACTAAGTATAGAGCTGGACATAGCAGTGATCAGAATCATCATACAGTGTCAGCTGGCGAAGGCGTTCATGTCTCTCCACAGATCTTGGTCTTTGGTGCAGTGGATCAAATCTACTGATGAAATTACTCCAAGCCACCGTATCAGTTTATCCAGTATAATTTCTCTTGGTCTGCCTCTGCCTCTTTTCCTTTGATCTGTCCAGTTGTCATGATGTTTTCAAATACCTCTCGTCTCATCACAGACTAAAGAAAACATTTTGTCTCTATCAAATGAAAAGATTTTTTTACAAACAGTGGGAGGGAATATACAGTTATTCAAAGAAAATATAGTAGGCGCGTTACCAAACTAGGCATCAATGAAGTCGATCATCTGGACTTGTAAGACTTTAAGTTACATATTGTGAGCCCTATGTGGTTATTCTATATAACGAGTTAACATGGACAAGCTTCATCCAGTCAAAATGGCTAAAGTCCCGAAGGTCTTTGGACGTACCTGATCCCAGGGACAGTGCACACAAGTGCGAGTGGAGTTCTTGGATGACTCCAATAGATAAAGTATTCGCAATTTGAAAGGACTAGCTCGTAAGGGTGACATCCAGACTCTTCTGGAGTCTGAAAGAGAAGCTAGAAGATTAAGATGAAGATATCATCATGGATTCAAGAAATGAAGGCAATCTAGGAATCTATTAGATGATGCATTCAATTAATTTTGTGCATTATGTGTTACTGAACACATTAAACATATTTTATGATTTAAAACAAACAAAACACAAATATTGCTTCTCAGCACTCCACAGAAGAGACCAAGAGAGAGTTCGAGGAAACCAGAGGAAGATCCGGCTTCCCAGAGTGCTTCGCTGTGTACAGGGCACGAAGAAGGAACACAGCAGCTGTCAGAAGTCGGGGTGCCCACCGCCTAGATGAAAGTATTATTCACTGGCGAGAAACCCCAAATAGTCAGAAACAGACTAGGGACAAAATCTATATGGCTGAACTATAGATTAAGCCCTGAATATCCAACGTACAGCTCCAAGTGGCTCGTTACAAAATGAAATGAACTGTGCTGAATATTCGCCAAGGTATAGGAAAGAGAAGGTTAGCTAGGATAGATTTTTAAGTCTAAATTGAAGTGTAATTGACAACTATCCCAGCACAGGTTTTTCTCCCTGACTGCTCCCTTCCTTGGTGTTTAAGTGAACCCCCACCAATGTACACACGTATGCACAATCGGAACTAAAAATATAACGACAGAACTATGAGTTACAATACTACAACATTTATTTACTAATCATAATCATAGACATCTGATGGTTTTCAAGATGCGGATGATGAAATCACATAACATATTGTTAGTGATGAGAAACATTACATAACTTCAATTGTTACTTGTCAACGATCTGGATCTGTGGTGCAGATCCCCTCTCTCCAGTAGAAACAAAACAGCTTGCTGGTATTCTGACGCATGTCAGTCCTGGCACTACCTAGTCGTCTCCAGTTGAGATCTAAACATAGGCGCTCTTTGTGAGAGCTTGAAAGAAAGTCAAGAATTTGTTATATCTAGTTCTACATCAATCCAATCCTAAGTAATACATATTCTAGCACACACATACACAATGACCAGTCTGGCCAAGTTTATCTTCCAGCTCTACTGCGTTCACCATCCTCCTTCTCCTTCCATATCTATGTCCTACGGTCTTAGTCTGGGACGGGCTTTTCAATTGTCTCACACGCCTGTAATTATTACATTTCTGCCGTCCTATGTCCATGTCGCTAATACCGAATTTCTGAGTTGTACAGCCGCTCCGTCCAAAGTTGGTTTAGCAGCTCACCGGGTCGGTAATGGTATCATAATAGTACCCGATCATCCGGGCTTACAAGCTGTGACCAGTACCTGTGCCAGGTTTTCGTGAATTACCGTGAACGCACGGCCACAATACACTGAAAAAGCTTAGCACCATATACCCTATACCAATTATGGGTAATGTCTGTGCCATTACACCTCTGCTTCCACTGCAACCGATGGCCAATGTGCCAATGCGCACACAATGGCATAACACCAATTTATTCTTAGTGAGTTACCATATAACAAATCACATCAAATAAACCTAAGGTATGCGAATACAAAATGGCATATAAGGCTGTTCTTACCTACATTGTATAATGCAAAAATGTAAGTACTATCCTTATCTACAAAAAATTGGGAAACATAGTTTCCATATACGTTACAGACTAAATAAATGTCTGCCGAGTGCATAACCAGAGTATAACCTGCCAACCATAGTGGAAATAAACAAAGCCATCCAGCAACTCTCCAGCGGCAAGGCACCTGGCCCTGACTCCATCCCAGCAGAGATATACAAGGCAGGTGGGCTGGTCCTAACAGAGCAGCTTCACCGAGTCTTCACAAACATATGGATGAACGAGACCATGCCACAAGATTTTAAGGACGCGTCAATAGTCCACCTTTACAAACGTAAAGGAAACCGCCAATCCTGTGACAACCACCGAGGCATCTCCTTGCTTTCAATTGCAGGGAAGATACTCGCCAGAATTCTTCTCAATCGCCTCACAGCCCATCTCGATCAAGGTCTTCTTCCGGAGAGTCAATGTGGCTTCAGAAAAGAACGTGGAACTGTTGACATGATTTTCGCTGCAAGGCAGCTGCAAGAGAAATGTCAGGAACAGAACTGCGAAATGTTCTCCACTTTCATTGACCTTACCACGGCTTTTGATACAGTCAGCAGAGAAGGACTGTGGAAGATTATGGCAAAATATGGCTGTCCACGAAAGTTTGTCCAAATAGTGCGGCTATTTCATGACGGCATGCAGGCAAGAGTACAGGAAAATGGTGAGACGTCTGAACCCTTTCCTGTCACCAATGGAGTGAAGCAAGGATGTGTCCTGGCACCAACACTGTTCAGCCTCATGTTTTCAGCCATGTTGATGAATGCCTTCGAGAACGACGACATTGGAATAGACATCAACTACCGTATGGATGGAAAGCTATTCAATCTCAGAAGGCTGAAAGCTAAAACCAAAATTAACAGTGGCACCGTCAGAGAGCTCCTGTTTGCTGATGATTGCGCTCTATACGCCAACTCAGAGGCGGACATGCAACATAATGTTTCAGCTTTCTCACATGCCTGTGCCAACTTTGGGCTCAATATCAACTTGGAGAAGACTGTAGTTATGTACCAGCCAGCTCCAGGGAATAATCACACTGTGCCGAATATCAAAGTGAATGATCATAGACTAAGTGTTGTGGACAAATTTACCTATCTTGGCAGCACCGTGTCACAAGCTGCCACAATCGATGACGAAGTGAATGCAAGAATCTCCAAGGCCAGTGCAGCCTTTGGCAGACTGTACAAGAATGTATGGGACAGAACTGGAATAAGCCTGCAAACAAAGCTAAAAGTCTACAAAGCAGTTGTATTATCCACACTGCTATATGCTTGTGAAACCTGGACTGTTTATCAGCGACACGCTAGGAAATTAAACCACTTCCACACAGTCTGCCTAAGGAAGCTACTGAAGATTAAATGGCAAGACAAGATTCCAGACACTGAAGTCCTAGAAAGAGCATCCATACCCAGTATCCACACTCTACTGATGAAGAATCAGATTCGCTGGGCTGGTCACTTGACTCGCATGCCAGATCACAGGCTCCCTAAACGAATTTTTTACAGCGAACTGCGTTGTGGTAAACGCTCCCAAGGTGGCCAGAGGAAACGTTTTAAAGACACTCTGAAAATTTCACTGAATGCTTTTGGAATTCATCATGACACCTGAGAGGCTGCAGCCAGAGACCGAAATTCGTGGCGTGCATCATTGCGCAAAGGTGCAGTTATATGTGAGGCAACCAGGACTGCAAGAGCTGTGAAGAAAAGGCAGGACAGAAAAACCACTGCAGGAAATCCTCCTCCAGAGACGTCAAGCATTCTTTGTCCACATTGTCAAAGAACATTTCGAGCCAAAATAGGCCTTATCAGCCATCTTAGAACCCACGGCTCCATACCTTCAACCCCACTGGATGAAATGAATGGTCATCATCATTCTTGATGGACAAACAACACAACCAGAGTATAACAACACTGATGCATACGGCAATTCAAATATATCAAACCTCCAAACATAATAGCATTAGGCAAAGTTAGTAACAATATTGTTTACATAAATATGAGACATAGAAACAATACTCAGAGCAGTCCCTACTTAGCCACTGCTGTGGTAAGAATTCAGGAAATAGTCAGTTGACTATATTCTGTACAACAAATGCACACACCAAAAAGAGACTAGTCTAGTTTAGAAAGAATGGCAAGCCTCTGCTAAGACACATAAAAGTATACACCTAACTGAGTAATAATAGTGCACACTCGAGTAACCTGAGACAAGGGTAATTATTACAATAACCTAGGTCAGATATAGACTGAAAATCAGTATATACATCTAAAAGACTTGACTAGTTACTAAGAAATAACTTTCGTAGTGGAGTCTAGCAACATCAGAATCATACATAGGCCTACAAACATTGAGCTGGTTGCCTCTCCTGTTCTGAAGTCAAATATTTTCTGACTTGAAACTTACAAGCCTAGCCTATTTAACTAGTATCCCAAAGGCCATTACCATTCCTCCAGTCTTGCTCTAATTGCCTTATCAGATCTGTTTCACACATTCCTACCGGGCAGACACATTATCTCCCAGCATGTCAGTCATAAATCTTTCTGCATGCACACTAGCCCTCACACCTGTGAGTCTGACAATTTTTAGCCCCCTGAGTCTTATCAGTGATTTCACACCTTGCACCTCTAATCTGTTTCAGATGGAGGTCAGCCATCGCGGTTGGGCGATTTCTTAGCTCTGCTTATCAGGTGTCATGTCAAAGGAACAATTAGGTTCTCATGGTCAGCTGCCAGATTACAACTCTGTTGGTATCCTGGTTTGCTTGCTTCATGTCTCGTGGGGTTTAATTACACACTCCACTGAGTCTGCCCTCCAGTCTGGCTGGATTGATAACCTCTGGGGGTGACCTGTACTGGTGTCAAATTAAATTTCCCATACAGAAAGCCATCTGTGGTGGTTTGTAATCTTGCGTCATGTAAAACGTCTTATACATGCTTATAGAGAAAGCAGTCCATCAAAAGTGAACCGAAAATTGTTCTGGGCTGTAAAGGCTGCATTTCATGACAGCAGCACGGGCAACAAAGGCAGTGGACAGGGAAGAAGCTGGCTTTCCACGGCTACAGGTGCTAGGATGTGTGTGAGGGCACGAAGCACCGGGTGCATAAAGCTCTCCTCACCGAGAGAGGGGAGGCTCGGGAGCAGACATAGTCGCAGGCATGGGATAAACAAGAAACGAACAATCACCTTCAAATTAAAAAGCTTGTGAGGATAAGACCGTGGGCAACTGCTATTTGTGGCTGGCTCGGTCACATGATTATTCATCTGAGCCAGGTATTGACCTTAATATAACTTCTCTTTGACGTTGAACAGGATAGGGGTATAATCGAAATCGTGAAAGAAACAAAGTCGATGCACTTTGGGCAGACCAATATGAATACCTTATATCATATACAACATTCAACATTTTTACACTTTTATTTCCGTCCATCTATTGAATTGAAACATTTACGTGGATTCGATTGAGAAAATCTAAAAGATACTGCACTTTTTTTTTTTCATTTGCAATTACCGAAAACAACAATTTATCAATATGAATTCAAACATCGCTACATTTGCCGTTACAGAATAATAATCAATAGTATGCATTCATTACACAAACATGTAGAGAATCTTGCTGCATTTTATGTGTGGGTTCTTGTTGTATTTGCAAATGTAAAGGAAAACACACAATGCACCTTGTAAATACACACTGTTTTGTACGAAATGAAACTACATTGAACGGAAGGCATGCATTTAAAATAGTGGAAAGGGACATAATAACAAATCCGTTTTGTTTTCACAGGAACATTAATGATAGCGGCATAAATGTATTATATGATTTAAATAATTGTGATATGTATCTAATTTGTTATAAAATTGTAAAAGAAATTAGTGAAAGCTATTTGCAGCATAAATAACATGAAATATTTTAACTGATCTGTTAAGACTTTGTAAAAGCAAAGGCTTTATTTTTCCTGCATGGTAATTTTACAACATATTTATTTTATTTCTCCTTGATATTACATCATATTGCTTTTATATTTTTGATAGCACTATTCCTACAAACGTTTAGGTGTATTTTTGTCAAGCATGAAAAAGGCCAAATATCCTTAATATTCAACTCTGTGGATTGTTTCACGGCATTTTGGCTAAGATCAAATCCAAGTGTTGAAAGGCACATAGTGGGAACTCATCATCAAGTGCCATTCTTGTGGGCGGGCGGTCATGGTTACTCTCTTGCCATCAAGCTTGTCATCAAATGTTTAAGTCCATTTCTCATAAAATGTCCAAACAATCTTGAATGTCTACCTCTAATTCTCAAAGCAAACCCCCTTTTTCATATGTCTCTTCAAGTACTCTCTCATTTGAATTTCTGTCTATGGTAATCTTTGCATTTTTCTAAAAAAAAAAAAAAAAAACACACACATTTCCACAGCCATTGGATGTTTCTCAGTCCATGTTTCACACGCACTACGTCTATTTTCTCTAATAAGTTTACGATTTGTATTAGTTTCTTTAGGAGTTGGCCATTTTTTTTCTGTTTGTCCATGGTATTCTTTGCATTTAATTACAGAATGCGTGTGTTTTTAAATATTCCAAAAACTGTCGTTGCTGCCTATAGTACCTTGTAGTGTAGGGCAGGGAGATCTTGAGGCTGAGGATTAAGTCCGCCTGACTAGTGCAGTTACTCCTATAGAAGAAAACATCCACCACCTTACCGAAGATTCGATCCCGCGTCTACCGAAATCGAACCATGAGCTGTAGCCAAATAGCAAGTCGACTCAGACTTCTCCTTCTAGGAACCATAGTTTCTAAACCGTTGTGCCCTTTAATGTGGCCAATGTATTTCAGTTTCTGGGACACAGTCATGTCTATGAGCCAGCTGTCTTCGATGCTCAAATCTTGTAGTATAACAGTATTTGTCTTCTTCCTGGCTCTCGAAGTTTCTGCAACTTTAATTGATTCAGTGTCCAGGAAAAAAGTCGGTTTGGACCAAACATGGTGCACATACAAATGTACACGTATTATAATGTAAATGTCCATTCAGTGAGCATTAAAATTGATTAAGATACCGCGAAATTAAACGAGTAACACGGTGACCCTAGTATGGCGATATATCATCCTACTGTCTAAACGAGAAGTGACATGTGGCGATATAACATCCTACTGTCTAAACGAGAAGTGACATGTGGTGATATATTATCCCTCAGCACTGAATCAGTTAAGCCTCGATTGTCTTTTTTGATGTTTACAAAATGGTCCACAACAGGAAAGACGTGTCTTATGAATAACCTGAATGTGGTTTCTTCATTTTGTTGTGCTGTTAGTTGTTAACATATTCAGTCCCAAACAAAAAGTAGGTTTCGACCGGATATAAATGGACGTTAAAAAATTGGAATTAAGGGTGCGTAACAGTTATGATTCAAAAGTTGTTAATATTGTAGCAAATATGTTGTATTATGACGCGATGTTAGCGTTTCATGGATATGAAAGCCCATGGCAGTTAGGGAAATCGTTTAAGGCGATTAATCATCCCATGGCACTTAATCAGTTAAAGCTGTTTAAGCTCTACTCGGAAAGGGTAGTTATGCCATGACAACAATAAACATAAATATATGTGCATGCCATTATTCGTCGATGTATGTAAACATAACTGAGTCGATTCACCTCAACCATTAGAAACAAATACCCAGGCATTGCATATGGACAGGGCTTTATCACCAACACAAGCACGCAACGGCTTTGAAACGCGGTCTCGAAACAAGCATGCATTAGGATAAAGAAAACTGGAAGTTGTTGGTCAGGTAAGTGGTTGATTGGTTTGGTTTAGTGGTGATTGGTTTGTTGATTTGTTTGTTCATTGGTGTAATAGTTAGTTGATAAATTGATTGGTTGAATGGTTGGTTACTATGGTGATTAGTTTGGTAACTGTTTGGTTAACTAGTTCATTGTTTGATTGGATTCTTTATTTATTGGGTGATTGGTTGATTGGTGGCTATGTTAGTTTATTTGTTCAATGGTTGAATAATCGATTGATTGATTGATTGGTTGGTTGGTTATTTAATCGACAGATTGGCAGATTGATTATTGATTGTTTGGGTTGCTGGTTGATTGATTGCAATGTTTGTTGAATGGATAGTTGATTGATTGATTGCTATGTTGGTTGATTGGTTAGTTGATTGATTTGTTTGTTTATTGATTCACTCACTGGCTCCCGTCATGAAAGTTTGGAGAACAATAATGGAGGGGTATATGCTGAGAAGAGAGGAAGAGGAAGGCCAAACATATGATGGGTGCAGGATGTTGTGGATAATCTCCAGATTGGTTTATCGGACGCGGGACATCAAGCTTATGACCAAGAAGTTTTCCGGAGGGTTGTTATGGGAGTAAGGGTCTACAAATGACATGCTAATGAATGAACGAATGACGGGAAGACTTCAGTACCAAGATTTGAACTCGATGAGTGGGCGTTTAGCTTCGTCTGAGCCCAGGATAGAGCTAATGAAGAGACGTTTCTACTTTCGATCCAATGACGTGGACTGTCTTGCATGGCTCCCCATCTCTTCTCCAAGCACAGGAGCCTCCAGTGTAATACCGGTGCCTACCTGAGCTTCACATCAGCGGTGTGGTTTGGAGGTTCTGGGAACGTTAAAAAGACTGAACAATCAGCTTGTAAACCGTGCCACGTAGAGTCACAGCAAAGTCTTGTCTAATGTAGGATCTGGTTCTGATAGTGGGTCTTCTAAGGTCTAGTGGAATGTTTTGAGATGTGGTGATATTGTAGGAACCAAGGAATGAGCAGGACAGAGCAGAGATCATCATCATCATCATCATCATCATCATCATCATCATCATCATCATCATCATCATCATCATCATCATCATCATCATCATCATCATCAAGTGCCCTGCAAGCTGGCGTCGGCGTTCATGTCTCTCCACAGATCTCGGTCTTTGGTGTACTTGGTCAAATCTGCTGCTGATATTCCTCCTTACTATCGTCTCAGTCTACCCAGCATAATTTCTCTTTGTCTGTCCCTGCCTCTTTTTCTTTGATCTGTCCAGTTGTCACGATGTTTTCCAATGCCTCTCTTCTCATCGCATGACTAGAGAAAACAGATTGTCTCTGTCAAATGACTACATTATTAAAAACTGTGGGAGGAGATAAACAACTATTCAAAGACAATATAGCGGGCGCGTTAACAAAGTAGACAACAGTGAAGTCAATTCTCTAAGACTTTAAGTTACATATTGAGAGCCCTATGTGGCGCAGGTATTATTCTATATAACGAGTCATCATGGACAAGCTTCAGCCAGTAAAGCTTGCTAAAGTCCTGAAGGTACTTGGACGTACCTGGTCCCAGGTACAGTGCACACAAGATGTCTTAGATGATCCCAATAGATTAAGTATTCGCAATTTGAAAGGACCAGCTCGTGAAGGTGACATCCTGATTCTTCTAAATTCTGAAAGAGAAGTTAAAAGATTAAGATAAAGATATTATCATGGATTCAAGAACTGAAGGCAACATTGGACTCTATTAGATGATGCATTCAATTAGTTTTGTTCATTATGTGTTGCTGAACACATTAAACATATTTATAATTTAAAACAAACAAAACAAAAATATCAATTCTCAGCACTCCATAGCAGAGACCAAGAGAGGATTCGAGGAACCCAGAGTAAGATCTGGCAATCCCAGAGTGCAGAGTCGTGAACGGGGCACGAAGAAGGAACATGGCAACGGAGGCAACGGAGGCAGTGGACAGGGGAAAAGCTGGCTTCCCACGGCTAGAGATGCTAGGAGGTGTGTGAAGGCACGAAGCACCGGGTGCACAAGGCTCTTCACACCAAGGGAGGGGAGCCTCGGGAGTAGATAAGTTCGCAGGTAATGGACAAACACATACACACGCAAGGACCACGCAAACGACCGAGCGTCTCGCACGGCAGGGGAAAGACACCTGGAGTAATGACACGGTCGGGCCCTACCCCAGAGAGATTCAAGAAAGTAAAATGGCCGAAACATTCTGGGAAGGGAGACAACCGCTGACGACCAGAAGCCCTCATGTCGTGCTTGCACGGCAATTGTTTTAAATGATTGTAGTACAGTAAAATTTCGATTAACTGTCACTCGTGTAATCGTCAGTTTCTGTTATCCGTCATCGTCTAGAAATGCGCGAGTATCAAGAAAAGAACACTATTTTCAATGTCGCCACTGCCTGAGCTGACATGACAGTGTCTAACCTAAAGAATTGGTGGAAAAACCTCTTGCCTGAACCTACTGACGAAATTGAAGGATCAGAGACTGTAAGTGTTAATATTTATCAATATGAATTCAAACATCGCTACATTTCCCGTTCCAGAATAATAAATAGTATGCAGTTATTACACAGATATTTAAGAGAATCTTGCTGCATTTAACGTCTGAGTTATTGTTGTATTTACAAATTTAAAGGAAAACACACAATTCATCTTGCAAATACACACTGTTTTGTACGAAATAAAACCACATTAAACGATAGGCATTCAATTAAAATAAGTAGTAAGGGCCATAACTACAAATCAGCATTTTCTGCCTAAGGTACATTACTAAAAGTAGCATAAATGTTTCATACAATTTAAATTATTATGATATGTATCTAAAGTTTTCTAAAATTTTTACAGACATTAATGACAAATGTTTACACCATAAATAAAGTGATAATAATTTTAAGTGATTTTCAAAGACTCTTTAAGAGTAACGGTTTTATTTTACATACGTGAGAATTTTACAACACATTTATTTCATTGCTTCTCGATATTTCATGATGTGTTTTTATCCTTTCGATGGCATTCCAGTAAGTAAAACCACTTTGTATTTTTGTCAGGCCTGAAAAAGGCCAAATATCCCTAATATTCAGCACTGTGGATTGTATCACGGCATTTTGGCTGAGATCAAAGTGTAGAAAGGCACATAGTGGGGACTCATCATCAACAAGTGCCATGCCGGTGGGCGGGCGGTCACCGTTGTTCTCTTGCCAGTTATCACCAAATGTTCAAGTTCATTTCTCCTCATCAAATGTCCAAACAATCTTGACTGTCTACGTCTAATTTCTCCAATCAATCCCCGTTTTTCATTTGTCTCTTGAAGGTATGTCACATTTGAATTTCTGTCCGTCCATGATATTCTTTGCATCTTTCTCAAAAAGCCACATATCCACAGCCATTGGATGTTTCCCAGCTTTCCATCAATTGTCCACGTTTCACATGCACTCAATTTAATTTCTCTAATAAGTTAACGATTTTCATTAGTTTCTTGTAGGACTTGGTCATTGGTTTTTCTATCTGTCCTTTGTATTCTTTGAATTTTTCTCAACCACCACATTTTCACAGCCATTGCATGTTTGTCAGCTTGTCCATTAATTGACAATGTTTCACATGCACTACGTCTAATTTCTCTAATACGTTTACGAGTTTTATTAGTTTCTTGTAGGAGTTGGTCACTGGGTGTTTTGTCTGTCCATCATATTCTTTGCATTTAATTACAGAATGCGTGTAGTCTATAAATATTACAAAACCTGTCGTTGCTGCCTATAGTACCTTGTAGTGTAGGGCAGGGAAATCTTGAGGCTGAGGAGTTAAGGCCGCCTAGCTAGTACAGTCACCCCGATAGAAGAAAACATCCACCGCCTTACCGAAGATTCGATCCCGCATCTACCGAATGGGAACCCGGAGCTGTAGCCAATCAGCAAGTCGACTCAGACTTCTCCTTCTAGGAACCACACTTTCTAAACTGTTGTACCATTTAATGTATCCAACGTATTTCAGTTTCTGAGACACTGTCATGTCTATGAGCCAGCTGTCTTCGATGCTCAAATCTTGTAGTATATCAGTATTTGTCTTCTTCCTGGTTCACGGCATTCTAATACTGTTTCTGCAACTTTAAATGATTCAGTGTCCAGCAGAAAGTCGGTTTGGACCAAATATGGTGCACGATCAAATGAATAAGTATTGTAATGTAAATTTCCATTAAGTGAGCATTGAAATTGTGGAAGATACAACGAAACGAAACAAATAAAAAGGTGACCCTAGTATGGCGATATATCATCCTACTGTCTAAACGACAAGTGACATGTGGTGATATAATGTCTGTCAGCACTGAATCAGTTAAGTCTCGATTGCTTTCTTTGGTGTTTACAAAATGGTCCACAACAGGAAAGACGTGTCTTATGAATAACCTGAATGTGGTTTCTTCATTTTGTTGTGCTGTTAGTTCTTAACAGATTCAGCGCCAAACAAAATGTAGGTTACGACCAGGTATAAATGGACGTTAAAAAATTGGAATTAAGGGTGCGTAACAGTTATGACTCAAAAGTTGTTAATGTTGTAGCAAATATGTTGTATTATGACGCAATGTAAGCTGTTCAAGGATATGTAAGCCCATAGCAGTTAGGGAAGTCGTTTAAGGCAGTTAATGATCCCACGGCACTTAATCAGTTAGTGCTGTTTAACCTCTACGCTGACTGGGTAGTGATGCCATGACAACAATAAACATAAAGATGTGTGCATGCTATCATTCGTCAACTTATATAAACATAACTGAATCGGTTCACCTCAACCATTAGAAACAAATACCCAGGCTTGCATATGGATTGGGCTTTATTGCCAACACAAGCACTCAACTGCTTTGAAACGTGGCTTCGAATCATGCATGCATTGAGATTAACAAAACTGGAAGTTTCTGGTCGGGTAAGTGGTTGATTGGTTTGGTTTGGTGGTGATTGCTTTGTTGATTTGTTTGTTGATTGGTGGAATAGTTGGTTGATAGGTTGATTGGTTGAATGGTTGGTTGTTAGGTTGATTAGTTTGGAGACTGTTTGGGTGGCTAGTTCATTGTTTGACTTGTTTCTTGATTTATTGGGTGGTTGGTTGATTGGTGGCTATGTTAGTTGATTTGCTCAATGGTTGAATAATTGAATGATTGATTTGTTGGTTTGTTAATTGGCAGATTGGTAGATTGATTTTTGATTGATTTTATGGATGGTTGGTAAACAAATTATGGTAAAATAAAAAAATAAAAATAAAAACAATAATGGTAAATTATCTCAAACGACAACTAGTTAATAAACATTCCCATATGTATGGCACGTTACACCTTCCCTGGTATTTATCATGCCCATGATAAACATTGCCTCGGTGAGTCATTTATTATTGATAATTTTTCATGCGTATTAATGCTTATTGTTCTTTTGTTGTCTAAGATTAGTTTCATATGTAATGTTGAATATGAGAGGAATTAGAGAAGAAGGGCAGAATGTCAGACGGGCCTGCGTGCCCAATTCTTAGAGAAAAAAAAAAGATTGTTCGTTCGTTCGTTCGTTCATTCGTCCATGCTCTCGGGAAAGTCCTGATAGAACAAAATCTAGGCCACCGTTATTTAAAATCTGCCAAAGGGTAGTCAGTGTGTACAGGCAATGCTTCTGTTGGCATTTAGTTAAAAGTGTTGATTATGAAAGTCAACTGAGTCCTTGTGGTACTGAATCCAAAACTACATGGCCTGGAATCTAGTGTTGGGGGTCAAACACAAATGTGGGCCGATCTTGCTCACATAGATAATCAAGGAGTCATTTAAACTATAGAAAGAGATTCATTGATTCATTCAGCAGCATGTCCTTTTCAGAACCTCGCTCCTATAACAGCCTTCCGGAAAACTTCTCGGTCAGATGTGCCGCGTCCGATACACCCATCTTGAGATTATTCGCCACATCCTGCACCCATCTTCTTTTTGGCATTCTTCTTTCTCTCTTCCCAGGCATATACCCCTCCATTATTGTTCTCTCCAAACTTTCATGGTGCTTTCAAGTGGCCACAATATTAATATTTTCTTTGTTTTATCGTCCTTAGCAGCCAGCCTTCTTCAATATTCAGCTCTTGTCGAATGGAAGCATGTGTTCTTTTTTGTTTCCAAGATATCCTTAGAACCCGTCTATAACATTTGTATTCAAATGCATTTATGCGCTGTTTAGCTTGTTTAGTAAGTGTCCAGATCTCGCATGCACATGTTACAATGGGAAAGATGCATGCTCTTAACAATCTAATGTTTGTAGTTCCATCTGTCCCACTCCAGAATATATTCAGTTATTTTAGTTTTTGAAAAGCAATAGATATTCGTATTTTAATTTCTTTAATTGTGTCACCATTGTTGGTAATTAATGACCCAAGACATTCGAAATTTTCTATCATCTCCAAGTTGTCCTAATTAATATATATTTCCTTCTTCATATTCGTTTTATCTGTATGCATTACCTTTGTTCTTCCCATGTTAAAAAGAAAGGTGGGTTAATCTCATATGCACCTGTTTGGCTTATATCATAAAGAAAAGTACTGAGAAAAATTAGAAATAGGAAAAAAAAATGTATGGCCTATAAAAGGCCATCTATCATGTGTCATGCCGTTAAGCGTGGGCGTCAAGTTTTGCCATCTTACTCGATCACCAGAGTCGTGGATCAGCTCCGTGTTTCTGTCTCCACCATACCACGTGGCCAAGCCATCCAGGTATTTAATTCTTGATGTTCCCTTTGGTCTCCTCCCTTTGATCTTGCCAGTTGTCACCAAGTTCTCCAAGTCATTTTTTCTCATAACATGCCTAACACATTTGGCTGTCTACGTCTAATGTCTCTAATCAGTTTACGAACTTGATTTGTTTCTTGTAGGACTTGTTCATTTGTCTTTCTGGCTGTCCATGGTATTCTTTGCATTTTCCTCAGAAACCACATTTCTACAGCCATCAGATGTTTTTCAGCTTGACTGCTCATTGTCCAAGCTTCACATCCATACAGAAGTACAGGATCCATGTAGCATCTCAACACTCTTTTTCTCGTTTCAATTGACATCTTTTATTGGTCGGTATGTTTTTCATCTTGCTAAAGGCTACTTTTGCCATGGCGATTCTTGTTCTAATCTCTTCAAGGCATCTCCCATCAGATGTTATTACTGTTCCGAGATAATTGCACCTATTCACTTGTTGAAGAATATTCCCATTTACTTGTATATTACATTTTGGTATTTCGTTCTTCCTAGTGACTACCATAATCTGTGTCTTTTTACAATTTATTTCTAACCCTTGTTGTTCACTGTATGTAACAACCGCATATACTAAATGTTGCAGGTCCTGTTCATTGTCTGCAATCTAGACTGTATCATCTGCAAATCTAATGTTATTGACCGAAAACAACAATTTATCAATATAAATTCAAACATCGCTGCATTTGCCGTTTCAGAATAATAAATAGTATGTAGCCATTACACAAACATTTAGAGAATCTTGCTGCATTTGACGTCTGGGTTCTTGTTGTATTTGCAAATGTAAAGTAAAACACACATTGTATCTTGTAGATACACACTGTTTTGTACGAACTAAAACCACACGAAACAGAAGACGTATGGAAATTAAAGGGAAGGGACATAACACATCAGCTTTTCCTTCCTAAAGAACATTACTAAAAGTAGCATAAATGTATTATATGATTTAAATAATTGTGATATGTATCTAATACGATTATACAATTTTAATAGAAATTAATGACAGTGATTTGCATAATAGATAATGGGATAATAATTTTTAAGTGATCTTCAACGATTTTTTTTTAAAGTAAAGCCTTTATTTTACATGCGTGAAAATTTTACAACACAATTGTTTTATTTCACCTGGATATTACATCTAATGCTTTTATACTTATTATAGCACATATTCAACTGTAGTAAATCGTATTTTTGTCAGGCCTGTAAAAGGTCAATAATCCTTAATATTCAGCACTTTGGATTGTTTCACGACATTTTGGCTCAGATCACAGTGTAGATAACGGGAATTCATCATCATCAAGTGCCATGCCGGTGGGTGGGTGGTCATGGTTGCTCTCTTGCCATCAAGCTTGCCAGTTGTCACCAAATTTTCAAGTCCATTTCTCCTCATCAAATGTCCAAACAATCTTGACTGTCTACATCTAATTTCTCCAATCAATCCTCGTTTTTATTTGTCTCTTCAAGGACTGTCTCATTTGAGTTTCTGTCCATCCATGGTATTCTAAGAATTTGGCTTAATAAAAAAAAAAAAAAAAAAAAAACACCACATTTCCCATGCTATTAGATGTTTCGCAGCTTGTCCATTAATACTCCATGTTTTACACGCATGCAACAATATGGGTTCCATGTAGCACTTCAACACTCTTTTTTCTCACTGAAGTTGACAACTTTGTATTTTGTACGTAAGTTGTCTATAATGCAGAAGGCCACCTTTGTAATGGCAATTCTTGATCTAACCTCTGCCACGTATCTTCCATCAGATGTTGTGACTGTTCCGAGATAGTTATACAGATGCACATGTTTAAGAATATTTCCGTTAACTTGGATATTACAATGTGGTATTTCTTTCCTCTTGGAGACGACCGCAATCTCTGTTTTATTACAATTAAATTCCAAACCTAGTTTCTCAATGTGTACAGTTATCGTATCAACCAAATGATGGCAGAAATCGATACTGTATAGTCCGCATATCTTATTTTATTGATGTTTTGAGGAACTAAGAGGCCTTACAAAATGTAGTATTTGTTATTGTATCACGACAGTGATTAAGAGTAGACTTATCTGTGCATGACCACCGACTGACTGACTGACTGACTGACTGACTGGCATCTTGCCAAGTTGACATAGGATAGTTCGTAAAATGGAGTTATTCCTCTCCATATTACAAAGCCTGGGCTGAATTTAGAGCTGATGTGTTGCCCATGCAGCATGATCCCCCTCTCGGCCTGCCTAGTTTATTCCAGAGGATAGGTACCACCAATAGGCCTTAAACAAGACAAACTGCAGAAGCTGCCGGATCAGCAAAGCAATACTCTAACTGCCTTCCAAGGCTCAGAGCCTGGTTTGCCCTGCCATGACATTTAGTCTTTAGGTTGCATTTACTCGCACTAGGGTAAGGGTTGTACCCTCCCAATTGCACGCCTCCGCCCAAAGCCTTTGGCACCAGGTGACATCTTGACACTTCTGGAGTCTGGAAGAGACGTTAGAAGATTGAAATAAAATTATAAGATTTCATGAAATTAAGGCAATCTTGGACTGTATTAGATGTTGTGCATTGTGTGTTACTGAACGCATTAAATATGTTTTATCAATTAAAAAAGATGTTATCCGGCCAGTAAAAGGTCCACAATAAAAGAGGCACATGGGGTGGCTCTGGCCGCTGGGGGTAACCGCGAGCTATTATTAAAAAAATAAATAATAGAACCTTAATTTTCAGCAATTTGGTTTGTTTCATGGCAATTTGGCTAAGATCTAAGGCAAATAATGGGACTGTCAAGAAACTATCATTTACTGCCTTGCTGTACCTTGCGGTGTATGGCAGGTGGATCTTGAGCACCCATCCCCCTTCCCCCTGGCTAGTGCAGTCGCCGCGAATTGTTCAGGTTAGAGATTTTGTTTTTGCCCTCGACACAAAAACATCCACACCGTACCGAGGATTCGAACCCGTGTCACGCGAAGGAGATTCCGGCATTCTAGCCACTCGGTAAGCCGCTCCCAAATGTCATTAAATAAAAATGTAGGTTTTGTTCTTGTATCACGACATTACAAGCAATGATGTACAGACCAGAGGGAAACAGAAGAAGAGGCCGACCACGTAAACGATGGACGCAGGTAATAACAGAGTCCATGGGAATATCGATACATGAAGCCCATAAGAGGGCACTCTTCCTCTGTTTAAACTTCACCTTGACACCGCAGGTACAAGAGGAACATAATGAGATGAGATGAGATGAGATCACGACATTTAGTAGATGGGGTTGTTGCACACGGTGAACAACTGGGGCTGGAATTAAATTGTAAGAAGACACAGATTATGGTCGTCGCAAAGACGAATGACATACCACTATGTAATATACAAGTAAATGGGAGTATTCTTAAACAAGTGAATCAGTATAATTATCTCGGAACAGTCATAACATCTGATGGTAGATGCCTTGAAGAGATTAGAACAGTCATAACATCTGATGGTAGATGCCTTGAAGAGATTAGAACAAGAATCTCCATGGCGACAGTAGCCTTTTGCAAGATGGAATACATACTGACCAATAAAATGTTGTCATTTGCAATGAGAAAAAGAGTGTTGTGGTGTTACATAGAACCTGAACTTCTGTATGGATGTGAAGAAGCCTGCACAATGAGCAGACAAGATGAAAAACATCTGATGACCGTGGAAGTGTAGTTTCTGAGGAAGATACGAAGAATACCGTAGACGGAAGAAAAACCAATGACCAAGTCATGCAAGATACAAATGAAAATCGTAAATTAGACGTCGGCAGTAAAAACAAATATTGCACATATTAGAAAGATTAGAAGATTAAAAATGCTGGTGTTAGCTGCAATGTCCCGTAAATAGGATATGCAAAAAAAAAAAAAAAAAAAAAAAAAAAAAGATTTGTTTGAAAGGAGAACGTATAGACCACCGTGTATAGATACATTAAATGAGCCCTTTAGGTACCCAGTAAATTAATGGGATTGTCTGGGCAGGATTCACTCCTTCCCATTGTATTTGACACCCAGACACCATCACAAGGAAAGCTTGATACTTTGGACACATTATCTCCCTGGGGACAGATCACGGGCTCTAATTGCTAGTTGTACATCTCGTTCAGCTTAGTATGAGCACATGGTAGAGCTAATATAGAGATTGTTCTTCTGTCCAATCCAATTACCATCTCAAGTTGGCTGTATTGCACGGCTCCCCACCTCTTCTCCAAGCGCGGGAGCCAACAGTTTAATACAGGTGCGTACCTGAGATTCACATCTGCGGAGTGGTTTGGGGATTCTGGGAACGTTAAAAAGACTGAACACCCAGTTTGTAAACCGCGCCACGTAGAGTTAAGGCAATGTCTTGCCCAATGTAGAATCTAGTTCTGATATGGGACTCTTATAGCCCAGTGGAATGTTTTGAGATGGGGTGATATTGTAGGATCCAAGGAATGAGAAGTACAGAGCAGATATCATCATCATCATCATCATCATCATCATCATCATCATCATCATCATCATCATCATCATCATCATCATCATCATCATCATCATCATCATCATCATCATCATCATCATCATCATCATCATCGTCATCGTCTTCGTCGTCGTCGTCGTCGTCGTCGTCGTCGTCATCATCATCATCATCATCATCATCATCATCATCATCATGTGCCGGCTGGCGTAGGTAGGCATTCATGTCTCTCCACAGATTTTGGCCTTTAGTGTACTGGATGAAATCTGCTGATGATATTCCACCATGGCACCGTCTCAATCTATCCAGCATGATTTCTCTTGGTCTGTCTCTGCCTCTTTTTCTTTGATCTGTCCATTTGTCACGATGTTTTCAAAAACCTCTCTTCTCATCACATGACCAAAGAAAACATTTTGTATCTTTCAAATTAAAAAAATTATTAACTCTTTTTCCGCCAAGTTCCAGTACATCGGCCCATTAAACCGGATGTGGCGCCTCTGTGCCAGAAAAATGGCACAGTATAAAGAGTGGTTATTTGATACATTTCTGCTACCTCCTGCAATTTCTAGTGATGGTAAATTGAAAATTCACACACCCGGAACATTTCCTTTTCCGCATTGTAAGGCCAAACGTTCGCATCCATTGGTTTTTGTGAGACTTTGAGTTTTACGAGTGTTAAGTAGTTTGTTTTTGTTTTTCACAAATGTCAATGCCCTCGAGTATGCGGCCTCGTAGATTTACATCAGATCAGGCTAGATTGTTCTTTGAAACAGGTTTAGACAATAGTGATTCCGAATTGAAAGAAGATTCAAATAGTAGTTTTAGTAGTGAGTCTAACATGTTATCACATGGTGATAGAGAAACCTACAATGACAGTGAAAGATTGTCATCAGCTGAGGTGTCAGAAGGGGAAACAAAACCGAAGTTTGAGTTTCGTTCTCGAAGGTTTCACGTCAACCCTGTACTTTATCAACTTCAAACACCTATGGATTTTCTTGAAGTGTTTTTTGATGATGACATAGTGGATTGTTTAATTAAAAACATAAATAAATATGCAGAAAAGATGTTGATGCAGAATACCAGTAAAAGAAAACATTCTCGTCTGTTATCCTGAAGCATGAGTGGATGAAGTTTACGTCTGTCATTATTTCTATGGGGCTCGATCCAAGACCATCGATCAAGGATTATTGGAGTACCGCTGCACATTTGTATACTCCTTGGTATGCCACTATGTTTCCCAGGAATCGATTTGAATCTATTTATCACACCATGTTCTGCATATGTGAACCAGACGCAGCAGGTGCAACTAAAATTGATCCTCTTGTTGACATGATTCTGAAGAAATTCCAGGAAGCATTTTATCCATTTGAAAATGTGTCCATTGATGAAATGGTTATTTTGTGGAAGGGCAGATTTCAGCATAGACAATACAATGCAACAAAGCTTCACAATTACCACATCAAAATATTTGGCCTTTGTGATTCTGTGACTGGCTAGGTAGTGAATTTAAGAATTTGCCATGGAAGAAACACCGAATACAATCCGGATTTAGATCCCACAACTGCTGATGCAGTGAATGTGTTTGCAACTACGGAATGTTCTCAGTCCTGGCCATCACATCTTTGCTGACAAATTCTACACTTCGAAAGCCTAATTGATTATTTGCATTCCAACAATTTTAATTATACAGGCACACTGAATGTCAACCGAGTAGGCTCTACTCCATAGTTGAAGTGTTTGCGACTTCAGCATCAAGAGAAGAAGTGGTTCTTGAAGGAGATATATTGTGTGTGGCATGGAGAGATAAAAAAGCTATTAAAAAAAAGCATGCATTGCTGTCTCTACCAAGTATGTAGTTGGAACTGTTGAGACCGGAATGAGGAAACCGCTCAGAAAGCCGAAGATGATTTATGAATATAACATGGCGATGAATGGCTGTGATAGAATGGACCAAATGGTTGGATAGTAAAATATCCATTATAGAAAAACCATTAAGCTGTGGAAGAAGATCTACTACTGAATCTTTGAAATTGCACAGATCAATGCACACATTTTAAATTCCATATGCCAGACAGAGAAAGGAGGAAAAACCTGTTGTCACAGCCTCACATAGGGGCGGTAACCAACATAAAGTAAGAGATAGTGGCGAAGGGCTAAAACTCCCGCTCAAGGGAAAGAAATGAGTCACTCGAAGGCTTGAAGAATCCAGAGCCTTCTCGAAGGACTGGTCAGTGTGTCCACCGTCCCGTGGACACTGACGTGGCCCGCCGATTACGGGGTCCACGAGAAACTCGGATAGAGTTACCACCCGTGTCGGATTGCGACACGTGTGGAAGGGCAGAGACAGACTGGACATCGGAGAAGCAACAGGGCTTACCTTAGGGGGACTTGATAGTTCAGACCCATGTGTATTTAAGGGTCGTGGCATATGCTAGATAGTTGCTTAGAATTGTTTGTTATAATCATGTGTGATGTACAACCTCTGTGATACGCAACTTGTCAAGTGCGGGCTTGTCAAAACCCACTTCGCCAGCGCACTGTATATATCATATTAATAAATGTTGCTATATTGTATCTGAACGGAGTTTGTTGCCTGTATGAGCCCGAGTTCAGATCCCCTAGAGATCTAAGACTGTAACACCTGTCATTTAAGGATTTCAAGCAAAGTTTACTTGAAAGTGCACATCGAGAAGCAGCTCAGATTAGTCCTATAGGGGCCACACTCTGCCTGCCAAAGAATTACAAAATGTCTGTTGCAGGAAATTATGTTGAAATAGTGATAGGAGCCAAGCATTTTATAGAATATATCTGTGTCGATAGAAACTGCGTTTTGTGCAGCATTTAAACTAAACGACACAGATCATCTTTTGTTTGCTCCGGCTGCACAAATAGACCACACTTGTGCCCCAAAGTTTGCTTTGCAGCCTATCACAAATAGACTGCAACATATTGTAAATAAAAATAAACAGACATGTGTAAATATTAATTGTCTATCTATTCTGAACAAATCTGTAAAGTGTTTTTCCTGGTTTTGTGTGTGAAAAAGACATGCTTCAGAACATGCGGCACAACTTCTTTTTGGATGATTTATTAGGAGCAATTGTATTTGTATTGTGGAAAAGTGGTGTTTTTTTTAAATAGTAAATTCAACAGGATTAGCAGCTGAGGAGGATACAAAACCCCTTGGTAAGTGCAATTTTAAAATAATTTTTACATATTTTTTCAAATAATTTTAGAAATTATATTATTATTTTTTATTATATTTCTAACCTATAGCAATAGTACCAATACTAACATGTTTCTTGGGCAATCCCTTTTATTTTAATATATAATACAACATATCTGCTACAATTTTAACCATTTTCACAATACTATTGTGACACACCCCTACTTCCAATTTTCTGCCATGAATTTTCTAAATTTTGTGTGAAAAAGACATGGTTCAGAATATGCAGCAAAACGTCTTTTTGGGTAGTTTTAATGAGGGATTCTCATTATATTTTTAAAGACAAGTGGTGTTTGTTTCATTATTCAGTAAATTTGATGGGATTAGCAGTAGAGGAGTATAGAAAACAACTTGATAAGTGCAATTTTAAAATAATTTTTACCTCTTTAATTTCAATTGTTATGATTAAACCTCTCATTATTGTTATAATATTTGTAACCTATCAATTACTTATTAGCAATGTCATGTTCCTTGTGCAATCCTCTTTAATTTGGTATGTAATACAATATATCTGCTACCATTTAAACCATTTTAAAAGCATTATTGTGACACACCACTACTTCCAATTTTCTGCCATGAATTTCTGTTTGGTCAGGATCCAGTTTTTGTTTAGCACTGAAAGAGTTAAAAACCGAGGGGATAGATAAACAGTTATTCAAAGAAAATATGGCGGGCGCGTTAACAAAGTAGACAGCAATGAAGTCGATCATCTGGACTTGAAAGACTTTAAATTATATATTGTTAGCTCTATGTGGCGCAGGTATTATTCTATATAAAGAGTCAACATGGACAAGCTACAGCCAGTCAAAATGGCTGAAGTGCCGAAGGTCTTTGGACGTACCTGGTCCCCAGTGTTCACAAGTGCGAAACGAGATTTTGGATGACTTCAATAGATCAAGTATTCGCAGTGTGAAAAGACCAGTTCGTGAGGGTAACATCCTGATTCTTCTGGGGTCTGAACGAGAATCTAGAAGATTAAGATGAAGATATCATCATGGATTCAAGAAATGAAAGCAATCTTTGACTCTATTGGATGATGCATTCAATTCATTCTGTGCATTATGTGTCACTATACACATTAAACATATGTTATAATTTAAAACAAACAAACCACACATATCGGTTCCTAGTACTTCGCAGCAAAGACCAAGAGCGGGGTCGAAGAACCCAGGGGAAGATCCGGCATCCCAGAGTGCGGTGTCGTGAACGGGGCACGAAGAAGGAACATGGCAACGGGGGCAACAGAGGCAGTGGACAGGGAAGAAGCTGGCTTCCCACGGCCACAGGTGCTAGGAGGTGTGTGAGGGTACGATGTACCGGGTACACTAGACTGGCCTCCTTGAGGGAGGGGTGGCTCGGGAGTAGACAAGTTCCCAGGTATTGGATAAACAGGAAACGAGTGGAGGGACAACGCAAACGGCGGAACGTCTCGCATGGCAGAGGAAAGACGCTCGGAGTCATGACCCGGTAGGGCCCTCCCCCAGAGAGAGTCAAAAAGGTAAAATGACAGAAACATTCTGGGAAGGGGGTGTCTGCTGACGATCAGAATTCCACGTCTTGCTTGCCACGCTTGTATTATGTGATTTAAATAATTGTGGTATATATCTTAATCAGGAGGTTGTATTTAGAAACTAAACACAACAAGCACATATGTACACAAAATTCCTAACAATCAAAGGGGGGATTTTAAAAATTTAGTTGCATATCCTATATAGGACGTCGCAATCAACGCCAGCATTATTTTTGCTGTTGTGATTTATTGGCAAGCTTTTACGTTCAGTAGTTTACCATTGCTTTCTGAACCACCGGCACCCACACCATTTCGTAAAAAAACAACGCAAGGCGGTCTGCTGCCAAACCTCGCGCAGCCGTGTTTCGAACGCTGGCATGCGGGATTACGTACGGCGGCCGTAACACCTCCACCACGGAGCGGGCAAGGGGAATTTACTCTAGACGATAAGTTGTTCTTTCTGTCGAATGCGCATGTTTCATGTTTTAGAAATGTATGTTGTCGCAGTGTTTGTGTTAGCCACTTTATTAATATTCTCTCAATTGCTTTTTAATTATATAACCTGCATAGTTGGATACCTCTCGAAAAAAAAAAATCCGACGGTACCTTATTCAAGTCTGCAGGTCAATTTTAAGCCGAGATATTAATGCTTGTGTGTCAGTTTATCATGTAACTGTAACATATAGACGAAAACGATTTTGACCTTTCAATTTTTTTGTGACCCTACCTACACACTCACACATTTGTTGGTCGCACTCATGCCAAGGGAGCTTAACACTGCGGCCCGTCTAACTCAGGGACATATAACTCTGCCAGTTTATATATTTACACACACACGCACACGCACACACACACACACACACACACACACACACACACACACACACTCATACACACACACATACAGATACATACATCTGCATGTCATACTGTGGTGACGTCAGACCACGCGCGGACTGCACGCGCCGTTTACCAAAACGAGGCTGCCAGCGTAGATGCATTTTGACAAAAGAAAAGAAGTCCCGTTGGAAAGATGACAAATTATCAATGATACGGTCCATGCAGAGTGATGAAAGCACGCTCGCTGAAAATGTACAGATACATACTAAAATTGATGTTTATGCAAATGGCTGTGAAAATTCCATAACAATGTTAAATAGTCATCGCTGACAAGGAAACGGCTATTTCCGGTCATTGAAATATCACACCAGAGCAAGCAATATTCATCATTTTAGTTTGAGATGATACTCCCGGGTTTAATAGACATAAATTGACAAGATTTACGTAAAAATGGACGATACATCTAATAATACATACTAGAACAAACAAAGACATCTACATAAAACGTGATTTGCGGGTCCACTTACGTCTGAAAAAGTCACTCTGTATCTCTGTGTAGGAAACGAATTTCAGAAACACGAGATGTACACACGTAAACCGAGGAGGGAGAAACTATATAAAGTAATCGGTCCTTTTTTTAAAGCGAACTTTAAATAATCGGGAAATTTAACATCACGAGTACTATAAACATCCTTAAATTGGAGACACAAGAAATAGTTGCCGAACAAAACCGCAAATATATTTCCGTTAAAATGCGGCAATCTGTATCGTAGTGGCTTGTTTGTGTTCATCCACAGTTTGACTGTGCTCAGTTTTAGTCGGGCTCAGGGGAAAGTCGCGATACAACATAAATCTAGGCCGCCGTTATTGAAAAATCTGCCAAAAGGTAGTCAGTGTGTACAGGCAATGCTTTTGTGGTCATTTAGTTTTAAGCCGTTCTCCGTGGCCAAAGGCTTGCGAACGAGGTTCGTGAGCCGCTTACCAGGCGTTCGAAACGAGGCCGCGACCGATTTGTGCAGCAGACCATATCACATTGTATTATAACGTGTTGGTATGAGAGCCGGTGGTTCAGAAAGCAATGGCCGAATGGGAATGCCCATGGTCTGCCCCTGACTTCCCTTGAGGGCTGACCAGGATGTCTTTGGCTGTTCTATACCGGCCAGCTAGGATGGGAGATAACACCACGACAGTGAGAGTCAAACGTCCTAAGTAACCCGCGGGAAGATTAAACCGGTCTACAAATGCCCGCAGATGTCGGATGTGTCGGCCTAACGGCGCAAGAACGCAGCTCTGCTGTAAACGGGCACAACGCAATCACATCCGAAAAAAAAACTCCTGGATGAAGCGCAGAAGAAGAAGAAGAAGAAGAAGAAGAAGAAGAAGAAGAAGAAGAAGAAGAAGAAGAAGAAGAAGAAGAAGAAGAAGAAAGCAATGGCAAACTACTGAACGTAAAATTTGCCTAGAACATCAACAGCAGCTGAAAAATGATGGTGTTGACTGCAACGTCCTGCAAAGGATCAATCAATCAATCATGTGCCATGCCGGAAAGCTTAAGCGGTCATGTCTCGCCATTTCACTCGATCACCAACGTCGTGGATCAGGTCAGTGTTCCTGTCTCGTCTATGCCATGTGGCAAAGCGATCCAGGCATTTTCCTCTCGGTCTTCCTCTTGGTCTGTTCCCTTCGATCTTGCCAGTTGTCATTAAGTTCTCCAATCCATTTCTTCTCATAACATGTCCAAAAAATTGTGACTGTCTACGTCTAATTTCTCTAATCAGTTTACGATTTTCATTTGTCTCCTGTAGTACTTGGTCATTGGTTTTTCTGTCTGTCCATGGTATTCTTTGCATTTTCCTCAGAAACCACATTTCTGTAGCCATCAGATGTTTTTTTTTAGCTTGACTGCACATTGTCACATTCGAAATTTTGGACCATCTCCAAACTTGCCAAATTAACGTATATTTCTTTCTTCATATTCGTTTCATCTGTATGCATTACCTTTGTTTTTCCTATGTTAGAAATAAAGGTAGGTTAATCTCATATGAATCTGTTTGGCTTATTTCATAAAAAAAGTACGGAGAAAAAGAAGTCATACATCGTGGAAATAGGAAAAAAAATCAAACCAGTCTTTATGCTTTCGGGGGGTTGGACCCAGGATTTCCATAGCAGTGTTGTAAATTATGTCCTTTAGGGCTCTCCACTCTGTTTCTGTATCCTGTTGAACTGCAGCATTGGGCTTGAGGCGGTCTTCCAGCATATTTTCAAACGACAGTTGCATTTTCTTGCTGTTTAGGTGACATTTAGTTTTTTTTTTTGCATTTTCACCCCTTGAGGACGCCGTGGTGGTTTGATGTGAATGTTTATTTTCGAGATAATGAGACGATGGTCTGTCCAACATTCAGGCACCACACATGGATTTTGTCACCCGAACTATCTTGTCTGTCACTCCTCCTGACGATGACATAGTCAATGAGGTGCCAAGTGTTTCGATCGAGGGTGCATCCACGATGTCCTATTTCTCATGGGGAGACGGGAAATTGTGTTGGTAATCAGAGATCAGTGTTCGGCACATGTCTGAAGAAGGAGGAGTCCATTGCTGTTACAATTTCCGACTCCGTGCTTTCCAGTAATGCCACTCGAAGAGGTGGTGTCCGTGCCTATTCTGGCATTGAAATCCCCAAGGAGTATAAGTTTGTCTTCTTTGGGAACAGAATTTAATACATTGTGCAGGTTCTCATATAACTTGTTCTTGACATCATCTTCATTGGTCATAGTTGGTGCGTAGACACTCACAATGGTTGCATGCTTCCTTCCAACCGGCAGGGGCAATTTAATGGTCATGAGCCTGTCGTTTATAGCCTTTGGAAATCCAGCTAGTTTGCCGACCAGGGCCGAGTTAATGGCAAATCCCACACCGGATTGGCGTCTTTCCTCGCTTTTCCTTCCACTCCAGAAAAATGTATAGCCGGCACCTATTTCACAGAATTGGCTCTTCTTCTGCAAGTCGTGTCTCGCTCAAGGCTGCAATGTCGATGTTGTACTTGCCCAGCATCTCTCCCAATCAGTGCTGTTCGTCTCTCTGGACACGACGCGCCAGTCTCTGTCAAGTAGGGTGCGTACATTCCAAGTTCAGATTGTTAAGGGAATATGGTTTGCTCTTTTAGATTTACCTGTTTTATCTTTGTTTGTATGTCGACCGGAGTTTAGGGTACCCACCAACCGCGGCTAGCTGGTTAGGTAGTGATAGAGCAGACAATGTTTAGTGCACTTTTCTAGCCCCTTCCTCATGCTATGGAGGTGAGCAGTGTGTTCCTATAGAGGGCTGCTCAGTCGCTCAGGGGGCTGCCGAATCCCACTGCTAGCTCCGGTCAGTAGAAGACGACCATATGGCCTGAGCCGCCTGTGTGCAGTTCTGCGACTACGTACCCACGCCTGCCGCTTCGCCGCTCGCCCATCGCCACAGGGCTTAAAGGTGATATATGACGCTGGATGAAGAATGACTTGCGCGATGAATTGGATTAAAGTGAGGAAGAGTTGCGCAATTCGTCGACCTCACTCTCTCGCCTGAGTCCATCTGAATAAAGTGGCAGAACAAGTCAAGACGACTGGATACGAATACAGATGCAGTGGTTGTCCAGGGCGCTCTACGTGCCTTGCCGTGCGCATTACGTTCCACAACGCTTTGCAGGTAAACGCCGTCTTGCCCGTTGAATAAGGAATGATTTCTTCCGCGCAGTCTGCCAGATCCTGTCTTCACATGCTGGGTAGGCATACCCTAGTTTACCGCTGGGTTTGACACCAAATCGGCTACCCGTGCCTGGTATAATAATAAATAGTATGCAGTCATTACACAAACATTCAGAGAATGTTGCTGTATTTGACGTCTGGGTTCTTGTTATATCTGCAAATATAAAGGACAGCACATATTGCACCTTGTAAATACACACTGGTGTGTACAACATAAAACCACATGAAACGGAAGACATGTCATTAAAATAGGTGGAAGGGACATAATAACAAATCAGTTGCTTTTTTTTCTTTTAATTAAGGGCCGTTACCTAAAGCAGCATAAATGCATTAAGTGACTTAAATAATTGTAATATTTATCTAATGTTTTTAATTAATATTTTCATATAAATTAATGACAATTATATGCAGCATTAGTAACGGGATAAAATTTTATGCGACCTTCAAAGATTTTGTAAAAGTGAAGGCTTTATTTTACAGGCGTGAGAATTTTACAACACATTTTGAAAATATTTCTTCACGATAATACATGAAATGTTTTATCTTTCTATGATACCAGTAATATAGATCGTGAAATTGTATTTTTGACAGGCCTGAAAACGGCCACAAATCCTTAATATTCAGCACTTTGGATTATTTCACAGCATTTAGGTTAAGATCAAAGTGTATACAGAAACATAGTGGGAACTCATCATCATCAAGTGCCATGCTGGTGGGCTGGCGGACATGGTTGCACTCTTGCCATCAGGCTTTCTAGTTGTCACCAATATTTCAAGTCCATTTCTCCTCATCGAATGTCCAAACAATCTTGACTGTCTACGTCTAATTTCTCCAATCAATTCCCGTTTTTCATTTGTCTCTTGAAGGACTGTCTCGTTTGATTGTCTGCCGTCCATGATATTCTTTGCATGTTTCTTATAAAAGAATAAAATAAATTAATAAATAACCCCCCCCCCCCCCCCCCCCCTAAAATAAAAAAAAAAATTTAAAGAATAAAAAAATTCCAAAGCCATTAGCTATTTCTCAGCTTGTTCATTAATTGTCAATGTTTCATACGTCTAATTTTTCTAATAAGGTTACGATTTTCATTTGTTTCTTGTAGGACTTGGTCATTGGTTTTTTTGTGCCTGTCCATGGTATTCTTTGCATGTAATCACAGAATGAGTGTAGTTTTTAAGTATTACAAAAGCTGTCGTTGCTGCCTATAATACCTTGTAGTGTAGGACAGAGAGTTCTTGAGGTTGAGGAGTTAAGGCCGCCTGGCTAGTGCAGTCACCCCGATAGAAGAAAACATCCACCGCCTTACCGAAGATTCGAACTCGCGTTTACCGAATGGGAACCCGAGCTGTAGCCAATCAGCAAGTCGACTCAGACTTCTCCTTCTAGGAACCATACTTCCCATTACAGATGTTTATAAACCGTTGTGCTGTTTAATGTAGCTAAAGTATGTCCGGTTCCGAGACATGACGATGGTTATAAGACAGTTGTCTTCGATGCTCAGATCTTGTACAATATCTTATTTACTTCTTCTTGGTCTATAATATTCTAATACTGTCTCTAGCAACATTGAAATCATTCAGCGCCAAACAAGAATTGGGTTTGGACCAAATCAAATCAACAAGTATTATAATATAAATTTCCGTTTCCTGAGCATTAAAATCGCAGATATAAGATATAACACAGTAACCCTAGTAAGGCGATATATCGTCCTTCTGTCTAAACGAGAGGTGGCATGTGGCGATATTTTATTATTCTGCAATTAATCAGCTAAGTTAAAAGTCTCACTTGTCTTCTTTGCTGTTTACAAAAAGGTCCACAGCAGGAAAGACTGAATAACCTCAATGTGGTTGCTTCATTTTGATCTCGATGAGTGGGCGTTGAGCGTCGTCTGAGCCCAGGTTAGAGCTAATGTAGAGACGTTTCCTCTGTAGATCCAATTACCGTCTCAAGTGGACTGTGCTGTTGCACGGCTCCCCATCTCTACTCCAAGTCCAGGAGCCACCAGTTTAATAACGGTGCGTACCTGAGCTTCACATCTGCGGAGTGGTTTGGAGATTCTCGGAACGTTAAAAAGCCTGAACACCCAATTTGTAAACCGCGCCACGTAGAGTTACGGCAAAGTCTTGCCCAATGTAGGATCTGGTTCTGATCGTGGGACTTCTAAGGCCCAGTGGAATGTTTTGAGATGGGGTGTTATTGTAGGAACCAAGGATAGAACTGGACATAGCAGAGATCATCATCATCATACAGTGCCAGCTGGCGAAGGCGTTCATGTCTCTCCACAGATCTCGGTTTTTGCTGTACTGGATCAAATCTACTGATGATATTACTCTAAGCCACCATATCAGTCTACCCAGTATAATTTCTCTTGGTCTGCCTCTGCCTCTTTTCCTTTGATCTGTCCAGTTGTCACGATCTTTTCTAATACCTCTCTTCTCATCACATGACTAAAGAAAACATTTTGTCTCTGTCAAATTAAAACATTCTTAAAAACTGTGGGAGGAGATAAACAGCTATTCAAAGAAAATATAGCTGGCGCGTTAACAAAGTAGACAGCAATGAAGTCAATCCTCTAAGACTTTAAGTTACATATTGTGAGCCCTATGTGGCGCAGGTATTATTCTATATAACGAGTCAACATGGACAAGCTTCAGCCAGTCAAGTTTGCTAAAGTCCCAAAGGTCCTTGAACGTACCTGGTCCCAGGGACAATGCACACAAGTGCGAGTCGAGTTCTTAGACGACTCCAATAGATCAAGTATTCGCAATTTGAAAGGACCAGCTCGTGAAGGTGACATCCTGACTCTTCTGAATTCTGAAAGAGAAGCTAGAAGATTAAGATGAAGATATCATCATGGATCCAAGAAATGAAGGCAACATTGGACTCTGTTAGATGATGCATTCAATTAGTTTTGTGCATTATGTGTTGCTGAACATATTAAACATATTTTATAGTTTAAAACAAACAAAGCAAAAATATCAATTCTCAGCACTCCACAGCAGAGACCAAGAGAGGATTCGAGAAACCCAGGGGAAGATCCGGCATCCCAGAGTGCAGCGCCGTGAATGGGGCACGAAGAAGAAACATGGCGACGGAGGCAACGGAGGCAGTGGACAGGGAAGAAGCTGGCTTCCCACGGCCACAGTTGCTAGGAGGCGTGTGAGGGCACGATACACCGGGTGCACAAGGCTCTTCACACCAAGGGAGGGGAGGCTCGGGAGTAGATAAGTTCGCAGGTAATGGACAAACACATAACTAACGCAAAGATCACGCAAACGGCCGAACGTCTCGCACGGCAAGTGAAAGACACCTGGAGTCATGACACGATCGGGCCCTTCCCCAGAGAAATTCAAGAAGGTAAAATGGCCGAAACATTCTTGGAAGGGAGACATCCGCTGATGACCAGAAGCCCCCATGTCGTGCTTGCACCGCAATTGTTTTAAATAATTGTAGTACAGTAATACTTCGATTAACTGTTACTCGTGTAATCGTCAGTTTCTGTTATCCGTCATCGTCTAAAAATGCGTGAGTATCAACAAAAGAACGCTATTTTCAATGTCGCCACTGCCTGAGCTGACATGACAGTGTCTAACCTAAAGAATTGGTGGAATAACCTCTTGCCTGAACCTACTGACGAAACAGAAGGATCAGAGACTGTAAGTGTTGATATTTATCAATATGAATTCAAACATCGTTACATTTCCCGTTCCAGAATAATAAATAAATAGTATGCAGTTATTACACAGATATTTAAGAGAATCTTGCTGCATTGAACGTCTGAGTTATTGTTGTATTTACAAATGTAAAGCAAAACACACAATTCATCTTGCAAATACACACTGTTTTGTACGAAATAAAAACCACATTAAACGGCAGACACGTAATAAAAATAATTGTAAGGGACACAACTACAAATCAGATTATACTCTCTAAGGTACTTTACTGAAAGTAGTATAAATCTATCATACGATTTAAATTATTGTGATGTGTGTGTAACGATTGTCTAACATTTTCACAGACCTTAATGGCACATATTTACAGCATAAATAACGGATAATAATTTTAAGTGACTTTCAAAGACTTTTTTATGATAAAGGTTTTATTTTACATACGTGAGAATTTTAAAACACATTTCTTTTTTATCTCCTCGATATTTCATGATGTGTTTTTATCCTGTTAATGGCATTCCGGTTACAACGGCTATTCTGTATTTTTGTCAGGCCTGAAAAAGGCCAAATATCCTTAATATTCAGCACTGTGGATTGTTTCACGGCATTTTGGCTGAGATCAAAGTGTAGAAAGGCACATAGTGGGGACTCATCATCATCAAGTGACATGCCGGTGGGCGGGCGGCCATGGCTGCTCTCTACCCATCAATCCCGCCACTGTTGTCACGCCCCAAATTTTCAAGCCCATTTCTCCTCATCAAATGTCCAAACAATCTTGACTGTCTACGTCTAATTTCTCTAATCAATCCCCGTTTTTCATTTGTCGCTTGAAGGACTATCTCATTTGATTTTCTGTCCGTCCATGGTATTCTTTACATTTTTCTCTAAAACCATGTTTCCATCGCAATTAGATGTTTATCAGCGTGTCTATTATATGAATATGTGTAACACAAATACGGGCTCTATTAGCAATTAAACAATCTTTTTCTCAATGTAATTGATAAAACTTTGTTGGTATGTATGTTTTCTTTTTTGCAGAAGGCCACCTTTGCCATGGCAATACTTGATCTAATCTCTGCAAGGCATCTTCCATCAGATGTTACGACTGTTCCGAGATAGTTATATTGATTAAACTATTTTAGAATATTTCCATTTATTTGGATGTTACAATGTGGTATTTCTTTCTTCTTGGAGACGATCGAGATCTCTGTTTTCTCTAGTTTCTCACCGCGTACAATAACCACATCCACCAAATGCTGTAGATCCTGATCGTGTCAGCAATCAATACTGTAACGTCCGCATATCTTATATTATTGATGTTTTGTGGAACTAAGAGGCATTAGAAATGTGGTAATATTTCTTGTATCACGACAGTGATTAAGGGTAGACTTATTTGTCCATGGCCACCAGCTCATAACTATCATAATTATTACTATTATTATTATTTAAAAGAAAAAGTCCGATTGTGAAAGGACCAGGACATTAGGGTGACATCCTGATACTTCTGGAGTCTGAAGGAGAAGCTAGAAGATTAAGATAACGATATTATGGATATAAGGAATGAAGGCAATCTTGGACTCTCTTAGATGATGCATCCAATTAATTTTGTCCATCGTGTGTTACTGTACACATTTAGCATGTTTTATCATTATAAATGTGTCCGGCCTGTAAAAAGTCCACAACACAATCGGCCACATGAGGCGGGTCTGGCCGCTGGGAGTAAGCGAGAGCCATTTAAAAAAAATATATATCCTTAATTTTCAGCACTTTGGGTTGTTTTACGGCAATTTGGCTAAGATCAAAGGCACATAGTGAAACTCATTTTATCCCATCTCATCTTGTTCGTCTTGCACCTTTCGGTGTCGAGGTGAAGTATAAACAGCGGGACAGTGCCCGTTCATGGGCTTCCATATAGAGATTAATTCTTAGTTGTTTGTACGAGCAGTATGAAATTCCCCTGCAGGCTTGCTAGGCCGTACGCAGGTTGAGGACAAAAAACTGGCCAAGGGGAGTCCATCCCCCCTTGAGAGCCATTGCCCCGTTCGCTCATGACCTCACGGTCATGGTTCCCGGTCTACACCACGAAGAGGTTTGGTTGACTTGCATAGACCGCGTGTCATTGGCAGGATACTAATTATCATTTTTGACCCCTCCTGGGAGAGGTTAGCCGATCTTACCCTGCTGGCTGCAGGGCCAGGCGCAGACCACGCCTAGTAGACCCTAGAGCAGTGGTTCTCAACCTTTTTTGGCCCATGTCCTCTTTTACCATATGTTCAGAACGTCATTCCCCTCCCCCTTTTCGAATGTCCTCCCTATAAATTCCCCACCCCACCCTTACACAGTATACATAAAATAGAAGCTAAATTTAATAACACATACTAGAACAAGTATAGACATTTACATAAAACGTAACTTGCGGGTCTACTTACGTTATAAAACGAACTTCATTAGGGCGAGAAGTACAGAACCGTAAGATATAGAGGGAAAAACAATATCAAGTAACTGGTTATTATATTAATGAGATATTGGAATAATCTTAATTCTCTCCCCCCCCCCCCCCCCCCCCCCCCATGGAAACCCTAAAATCCTCCTCTGGAAAAGGGGGGGGGGGAATTCCCCACGGGCTGAGAACCACTTGTGCGCTTGTGGGACCAGGTGGAGAAGGTGGAGGAACAGATTGAGAACTCATATGTGGAAAGAATGAGATTGCGGGGGATCGGCAGGGGTTCTGGAAGAATCTCAAAATGGACAGGAAAGATCCGGAGATCTTTTAATCAGATAGCGATGGGAACGATTCGCTGGCTGTTGAGCGAGGGGACTGAGCACGTATGGGAATGTCCTGAGTGCAGTGATGTCGGTTCTTAACTCAACTCAACTCAACTCAACTGAGAACCACTGCCCTAGTGGGACAAAGAGGCCTTAAATAAAGATGCAGTTTATGTTCTTATATCAGGACACTAAGTAGATGCGGTTGTTGTACATAGTGAAAACTAGGGTTGGAATTAAATTGTAAGAAGACATACATTATGGTCGTCAGTAGGAAAAATGAAATACCTCAATGTAATATACAGGTAAATGGGAATATTCTTAAGCATATTAATCGGTACAATTATCTCGGAACAGTAATAACATCTGATACGAGATGCCTTGAATAGATTAGAACTAGAATCGTCATGACGAATGTAGCCTTTTGCAAGGTGGTAACATACTGACCAATAAAATGTTGTGAATTGTAATGTAGGTTAACCTTGTACCTTGTATGTACCTGTTTGGCTTATATCACGAAGAAAGGTACGGAGAACAAGACACAATAAACAGTGGGAATAGGGGGGTGAGGGGGGGGGGGGGGAATGTTCGGCTTGTAAAATGCCAAAAATCCTCAAATTAATCACTTTGGATTGTTTCAAGGCAATTTTGCTAAGATCAAAGTGTAGCTTCTGCTCTTGTATCTGACTGACTGGCACCTGGCCGTCTGACAGACGATAGATTGTTACATTGTGCTTCAAGAAGGCATAATAACTACAACCCATGGCGGTAGCGAATGTGAATGATCAGACCAATTCGCGCTGTAAAATCTTCGTCCACGATGGATGCATGTGAATACGTGGTCATTTCCACCATCATGCACCATGTTACGTCTCACACGCTCAGTATGTGACCTATCTGCAGTCATTTTTTCTTGTGTCATTATTCCATTTCTGATCGTTGCCCTCCATGCAACACGATCAGCGGCGATTTTCTCCGGCAATATTAATGCCTATATCAAGCGATACTGTGATTCTTGTATCCCGAGAGTGATTAAGGATAGGCTGACTTATTTGCACTTGCTCTGGTCATGGCCACCAGCTGAAGTGGTCATCACAATGACAAACAGTGACTTGGAACCTCATGGGGCGGCTCTGGCCCCTGGGGAAACCCTGATGCATACAATAATTAATCAAATGTTTTTAATAATCAGTACACTCAAACACACATTTTCACAGTTATGATAATAAGCAATGCGTAATTACCACCCCTCCCCCACCTTACTTAACATATTTAAAAAGTTAGTTGCATATCCTTTACAGGACGCTGCAGTCAACACCAGCATGTTTTCCTGTTGTGATCTCTTGGCAAGTTTACGTTCAGTAGTTTGCCATTGCTTTGTAAACCACCAGCACCCATACCATTTCGTAAAATAAAAAATCGTATGCAACGCGGTCTGCTACCAAATCGCCCACAGCTGTGTTTAGAACGCGGGTATGCGAGATCACGAATCGCGTCCTTAACACCTGCGCCACGGAGCGGACATTTAACATTTGATGCATGTAATTATCGCTGTTGTTCAACATTGTTATTGTTATTATTATTATTTCTGTTATTTCATCTATGAAAACAAACATGTGATAGGTCTGTATCAAGCCATATACATTTATACAAGAATGGATCTGGCTTCTGGTCTGTTTGTCTAAGATCAAAGTGTAGTATCTGCACTTGATTTTGCCAGGGCCACCAGCAGATGCGGTCATTCTAATGACACACATGGACTTGGGGACCTGATGGGGTGGCTTTGGCCCTGGGGAATCTCGTGCCCTTATTACAAGGAAAATTAAAACTTATGCATTACCCTCTTTGGACAACAATCACCTTCAAATTAATAAGCTTGTGAGGGTAACACCGTGGACAACTGCTATTTGTGACTAGCTCGGTCACATGATTATTCATCTGAGCCAGGGATGGACCCTAATATAACTTCTCTTTGACGTTGAGTGAGGTAAAGGTAGTAGCATAATCGAAATTGTAAAAGAAAAAAAATCGATGCTCTTTGGGCAAACCCATATGAAAACCTTATTTCATATACAACATTCAACATTTTTACACTTTCATCTCCGTTCATCTGTTGAACTAGAGAATTTACGAAATGGAAACAAATAGGTATTTTAAATTCCTGCGAGAAAAAAACGAACTAAACATTAACAAACGTTGCACATACCTTACAAGGAGATCCACGTGTCGCGAAAACAGGTGAAAAATCCGAAATCAGAAGCACTCAATAAATATAATAAAAATGAATAATAAAATAAGATAAAATACACACGAACGCATACAATAGACACACAGACGTTTCGATTCTAAGAATCTTTGTCAATGACAACACAGATAAACAACGACAGAAACACAAGCACACGACCTATCACTTATGATGCACAACCTGATATTTACATGTGGGGCAGGAAATGTGACTAGGCCAGCTGCGAAAACGCGTGGCGCAGAATTGAAAATGGGTTGCCAAAAAGGATTTGAGTAGCCAAAAATATGTGAACAGTCTGCTATGAAAACATAGAAATGTGGGGACAATTAAGTCTAGATATCGCGGGGGGGGGGGGGGGGGAGACAGCACGGTAATAGGTAGTGTAAACAATTGGGGAAGATGCCACAGTTATACTGTAGCGTCCACGACAGTATTCATTCCTGCCGGGTGGATGCATCCCAGATTGTTGATTAGCTGGCATTCAATTCTAAGTCTGACACAGCTATTTGAGAAGCAGGGTTTTAATGCGGTGACACATGCATCGTCGGCTCCATTGTGGTTGGAGGAATTGAAATGGTTGGGGACAGGTTTGTCAGCGCCCTGATTGATGTCTCTGAGGTGTTCTCTAAAACGATCCGCAAGACGTCTGCCCGTTTGGCCAATGTATTTCATGTCACATCGTTTGCAGATGATAACATAAATCAGATTGCGGGATGTGCAGGTGAAACAATCTTTCAAGGTGAAGGTGCCTCGGGGAAATGCAATTTCTGGTGTCTGAACAACGTATGGGCATGTCAGACAGTTCCTACGATGGCATTCAAAGGTGCCCACGGATGAGGTAACCGTGGGGAGGCGACTGTGCACAAGGTGGTCTCTGAGGCTCTGGTTACGGCGGAAAATTACCCTGGGGCCATTTGAGAATACCTCACGAGTGGTAGGATCCGATTCCAAGATGGACCAGTGTCTCAGGAAAATGTGCTTGATGGCATAGGCATGTGGATGGAAGGTGAGGATAAGCTTGGGTTCATTGTTCTGAGGTCGCGTATGCTTGGCGAGGGACATTTCCCGCGAGACCTGGGTTATGCGACAGAGAGCTGTCGACAAGACGTCCTCTGGGTAGGACCGTCTGCGGAAAAAGTCCAGCATTTCGTGGGCTCTCTCGAGGAAGTCATTATCATCCTGACAGATGCGACGAAGGCGGAGTAGCTGGGAATATGGGATGGAATCTTTGCAGCTTTTGGGGTGGGATGAGCTGTACAGGAGGAAACCGTGAGCATCAGTAGGTTTATAGTACACGGAGGTCGTGAGGCCTGTAGAGGTTTAACTTAATGGTGGTGTCAAGAAAATTGACAGAGGTGGTGGAAATTTCTGAGGTGAATTGGATCGATGGATGGAAGTTCTTGACATAATTAATGAACCGGTTCAGTTCCGCCTCTGGCATGTCAGTGAGACCTATGCCGTCATCGATGTAGCGTCGGTAAAAAGAAGGGAGAAGACCATCATAGCTGAGTTCAATCTGGTGTTCCAGATGTCCCATAAATACACATGCGTAGCTGGGTCCCATTTTCAAATGGCCCCAGGGTAATTTTCCGCCGTAACCAGAGCCTCAGAGACCACCTTGTGCACAGTCGCCTCCCCACGGTTACCTCATCCGTGGGCACCTTTGAATGCCATCGTAGGAACTGTCTGACATGCCCATACGTTGTTCAGACACCAGAAATTGCATTTCCCCGAGGCACCTTCACCTTGAAAGATTGTTTCACCTGCACATCCCGCAATCTGATTTATGTTATCATCTGCAAACGATGTGACATGAAATACATTGGCCAAACGGGCAGACGTCTTGCGGATCGTTTTAGAGAACACCTCAGAGACATCAATCAGGGCGCTGACAAACCTGTCCCCAACCATTTCAATTCCTCCAACCACAATGGAGCCGACGATGCATGTGTCACCGCATTAAAACCCTGCTTCTCAAATAGCTGTGTCAGACTTAGAATTGAATGCCAGCTAATCAACAATCTGGGATGCATCCACCCGGCAGGAATGAATACTGTCGTGGACGCTACAGTATAACTGTGGCATCTTCCCCAATTGTTTACACTACCTATTACCGTGCTGTTCTCTCCCCCCCCCCCCCCCCCGCGATATCTAGACTTAATTGTCCCCACATTTCTATGTTTTCATAGCAGACTGTTCACATATTTTTGGCTACTCAAATCCTTTTTGGCAACCCATTTTCAATTCTGCGCCACGCGTTTTCGCAGCTGGCCTAGTCACATTTCCTGCCCCACATGTAAATATCAGGTTGTGCATCATAAGTGATAGGTCGTGTGCTTGTGTTTCTGTCGTTGTTTATCTGTGTTGTCATTGACAAAGATTCTTAGAATCGAAACGTCTGTGTGTCTATTGTATGCGTTCGTGTGTATTTTATCTTATTTTATTATTCATTTTTATTATATTTATTGAGTGCTTCTGATTTCGGATTTTTCACCTGTATTTCGCGACACGTGGATCTCCTTGTAAGGTATGTGCAACGTTTGTTAATGTTTAGTTCGTTTTTTTCTCGCAGGAATTTAAAATACCTATTTGTTTCCATTTCATATTGTTATATCCTGCTGCAGCCGCTGCTTTTTCTCTCTATTCCATATCATTTAATTTCCTGGCTGCTACCCCTTCTCATCGTCCGTGTTCCTGTTGTCAGTTTTTTAGTTTATATATCCATTATTTCATGTTTACCGACCTGTAGCCGATCATGCCTGCTGACAGACGGACTATGTCATCTCTCCACCACACCGTCTCCGACATATTTGCCCTCATACCCCAGGACATGTCCCGTGCAGCTATCAGCCTCGCGCGCACTATGTTTAACATCACTCGCTTCTCCTGCCACTTGAATTTCCTGAACAACTGTCTCCGGCTTAAAATTACACCCAAAGGCTTCCGGAGCAACATTCATCTCTCGTTAGGCAAACTGGTTCCTGCTGAGACACGACTCTTCAATCGCCTGGCACAGGAGCAGTCTGTCAAGTACATGAAGCTGGCAGTAACTGTGCATCAACGACATATCTCCGAACTCAAGGACACCAAGCACAACCTGTACCAGACTCTGCATCTACTGACGCTCAACAACCAGCTTGCTTTCCATTTGATCACCTCCATCATTTAACATTATAATAGAGAACTATATAAATGTCTATCTTCACGCAAGAAAGACAAAATTAGCCATCTACGTCCCCATGTCCCTTCCCCCATTTCGACACCTATCAACCACACCAAAGTGGTATGCATACCGCCTGACCTACCACTGTCTCCTGAAGAACATGCTGTGTTAGGGAAAGGTCTCAGTTTTGTCCCTCTACGCCCCCGCATGGACAGTCGCGCCATTTTGGAAGACGTCTCCAACTTCCACAGACGACTCCGCCTCAAGTACCACCACAAAGACAAGCCTGTCCTCAGTCCCACCCCACAGCTTCCAGACATTTTTCCATCTTCAACCAAATCCCGTTCCACATGGACCCCACCCCCCGGAGTTTCCAACGCGCTTGACCTCTACATAGCCAACACACTCCATGAGATCAAGCAACTTTCTTTCCCTCGCTTGAAACGCTCCAACCTATCCCCTTCCGAATGGCGTGCCCTGTCTCAACTACAGCGCAGACAGGACATAGTCATCAAACCGGCGGATAAAGGGGGTGCGGTAGTTGTTTGGCAAAAAGATCTATATGTCGAGGAAGTCATGTCTCAACTTAATAAACCTGACAATTATTCACCCTGCACCGAAGACCCCACTCTCTCCTACAACCGGAAGATTCAAAACACCATCAAACAGCTCATACGTGAGGATGCCTTACCACCCAGTGCCACTTCACTTCACATCCATGACTCCGACTTGGGCAAACCCACCCTCTACATGCTGCCCAAAATACATAAACTTAAAAATCCTGGACGTCCGATAGTTTCTGCCTGCTCGTGCCCGACTGAACTTATCTCAGCGTTTCTTGACAGGATTTTCCAACCTCTAGTTGCGAATCTCCCGTCATACATCAAGGATACAACGCATGCGTTACTTTCATTCAACTCTCTCCAACTGACTCCTGGGAACACATACAGACTATTCCTAATAGATGTATGTTCCCTCTATACCTCCATTCCTCACGCTGATGGCCTCAGGGCGCTACAGTTCTTTCTGGATCAACGCACAGATCAAGCCATCCCTACACGCACACTTGTGAGACTCGCTGAATTGGTCCTCACCAACAATTCCTTTGAGTTCAATGGCCACTACTTTGAACAAATCAGCGGTGTCGCCATGGGCACTAAAATGGGACCCAGCTACGCATGTGTATTTATGGGACATCTGGAACACCAGATTGAACTCAGCTATGATGGTCTTCTCCCTTCTTTTTACCGACGCTACATCGATGACGGCATAGGTCTCACTGACATGCCAGAGGCGGAACTGAACCGGTTCATTAATTATGTCAAGAACTTCCATCCATCGATCCAATTCACCTCAGAAATTTCCACCACCTCTGTCAATTTCCTTGACACCACCATCAAGTTAAACCCTACAGGCCTCACGACCTCCGTGTACTATAAACCTACTGATGCTCACGGTTTCCTCCTGTACAGCTCATCCCACCCCAAAAGCTGCAAAGATTCCATCCCATATTCCCAGCTACTCCGCCTTCGTCGCATCTGTCAGGATGATAATGACTTCCTCGAGAGAGCCCACGAAATGCTGGACTTTTTCCGCAGACGGTCCTACCCAGAGGACGTCTTGTCGACAGCTCTCTGTCGCATAACCCAGGTCTCGCGGGAAATGTCCCTCGCCAAGCATACGCGACCTCAGAACAATGAACCCAAGCTTATCCTCACCTTCCATCCACATGCCTATGCCATCAAGCACATTTTCCTGAGACACTGGTCCATCTTGGAATCGGATCCTACCACTCGTGAGGTATTCTCAAATGGCCCCAGGGTAATTTTCCGCCGTAACCAGAGCCTCAGAGACCACCTTGTGCACAGTCGCCTCCCCACGGTTACCTCATCCGTGGGCACCTTTGAATGCCATCGTAGGAACTGTCTGACATGCCCATACGTTGTTCAGACACCAGAAATTGCATTTCCCCGAGGCACCTTCACCTTGAAAGATTGTTTCACCTGCACATCCCGCAATCTGATTTATGTTATCATCTGCAAACGATGTGACATGAAATACATTGGCCAAACGGGCAGACGTCTTGCGGATCGTTTTAGAGAACACCTCAGAGACATCAATCAGGGCGCTGACAAACCTGTCCCCAACCATTTCAATTCCTCCAACCACAATGGAGCCGACGATGCATGTGTCACCGCATTAAAACCCTGCTTCTCAAATAGCTGTGTCAGACTTAGAATTGAATGCCAGCTAATCAACAATCTGGGATGCATCCACCCGGCAGGAATGAATACTGTCGTGGACGCTACAGTATAACTGTGGCATCTTCCCCAATTGTTTACACTACCTATTACCGTGCTGTTCTCTCCCCCCCCCCCCCCCCCGCGATATCTAGACTTAATTGTCCCCACATTTCTATGTTTTCATAGCAGACTGTTCACATATTTTTGGCTACTCAAATCCTTTTTGGCAACCCATTTTCAATTCTGCGCCACGCGTTTTCGCAGCTGGCCTAGTCACATTTCCTGCCCCACATGTAAATATCAGGTTGTGCATCATAAGTGATAGGTCGTGTGCTTGTGTTTCTGTCGTTGTTTATCTGTGTTGTCATTGACAAAGATTCTTAGAATCGAAACGTCTGTGTGTCTATTGTATGCGTTCGTGTGTATTTTATCTTATTTTATTATTCATTTTTATTATATTTATTGAGTGCTTCTGATTTCGGATTTTTCACCTGTATTTCGCGACACGTGGATCTCCTTGTAAGGTATGTGCAACGTTTGTTAATGTTTAGTTCGTTTTTTTCTCGCAGGAATTTAAAATACCTATTTGTTTCCATTTCATATTGTTATATCCTGCTGCAGCCGCTGCTTTTTCTCTCTATTCCATATCATTAGAGAATTTACGAGGATTCGATTCGGAAATTCTAAAAGATACTGTACGTTTTTTTTTTAAAAATTGTAATCATCGAAAGCCGGTCTCTCTGGCTGTGGGGTTACAACACTTTCTCTCTGTAATCCCGTTCATCACGTAGAGTCTCGTAGCGGAGCGAGAGCTGAGGCGGTTCGACCCCCGCTCGTGACTTGCGGGATACTGAGCCGGCCGCTCAGAAAGCAATGGCAAACTACTGAGCGTAATCTTGCCAAGAGATCAACATACAGCTGAAAGATGCTGGTGTTGACAGCTAAGTCCTGTAAAGGATATGCTAAAAAAAAAAAAAAAAATCATCGAAAACAACAATTTATCAATATGAATTCAAACATCTCTACATTTGCCGTTTCAGAATAATAATAAATAGTATGCAGTCGTTACACAGACATTTAGAGAATCTTGCTGCATTTGATGTCTATGTTCTTATTGTATTTGCAAATGTAAAGGAAAACACACAATGCACCTTCTAATTACATACTGTTTTGTACGAAATAAAACCACATTGAACGAAAGGCATGTAATTAAAGTTTTGGAAAGGGACATAATAACAAATCGGTTTTTTTCCAAAGGAACATTACTGACAGTGTCATAAATATATTATATGATTTAAATAATTGTGACACCTATCTAAATTTTTATAAAATTTTACAAGAAATTAATTTCTGCTTCTACATCATAAATAACATGATAAGAGTTTTAACTGATCTTTTAAAATTTTGTAAAAGTAAAGGCGTTGATTTGCCAGCATGTTAATTTTACAAAAGATTTATTTTATTTCTTCTTGATATTACATCATTTACTTTTATACTTATAATAGCACTTTTACTATTTCAGATACTTCTGTATTTTTGTCAGGCAGGAAAAAGGCCAAATATCCTTAATCTTCACCACTGTGAATTGTTTCACGGCATTTTGGTTGAGACCAAAGTGTAGGCAGGCACTTAGTGGGAACTCATCATCATCAAGTGCCATAACGGTGGGCGGGCGGTCATGGTTGCTCGCTTGCCATTAATCTTGCTAGTTGTCACCAAATGTTTAAATCAATTTCTCATAACATGTCCAAACAATCTTGACATTCTACGTCTAATTTCTCCAATTAATCCCCGTTTTTCATTTGCCTCTTGAGGGACTGTCTCATTTGATTTTCAGTCTGTCCATGGTATTCTTTGCATCTTTCTCAAAACGCCACTTATCCACAGCCACTGGGTGTTTCCCAGCTGTCCATGAATTGTCCATGTTTCACACGCACTACTAATTTCTCTTATAATTTCTCTTATAATTTAACGATTTTTATTAGTTTCTTGTTAGAGTTCGTCATTGGGTTTGTTCCGTCTGTCCATGGTATTCTTTGCATTTAATTACAGAATCAATCAATCAATCATATGCCATGCCGGAAAGCATGGGCGGTCATGACATGCCATTTCACTCGATCACCAGAGTCGTGGATCCGCTCAGTGTTTGTGTCTCGTACATGCCATGTGGCCAAGCCATCCAGATATTTTTCTCTCGGTCTTCCTCTTGGTTTTGTTCCCTTCTATCTTGCCAGTTGTCACTAAGTTCTCTAATCCATTTCTTCTCATAACATGTCCAAAAAATTTTCACTGTCTACGTCTAATTTCTCTAATCAATTTACGATTTTCATTTGTCTCCTGTAGTATTTGTTCATTGGTTTTTCTGTCTGCCCATGGTATTCTTTGCATTTTCCTCAGAAACCACATTTCTGCAGCCATCAGATGTTTTTCAGCTTGACTGCTCATTGTCCAAGTTTCACATCCATACAACAGAACCGGCTCTATGTATCCCCTCGACACTCTTTTCCTCGTTTCAATTTACAACTTTTTATTGGTCAGAATGTTTTTCATCTTGCTAATCGCCATGGCGATTCTTGTTCTAATCTCTTCAAGGCATCTCCCATCAGATGTTATGACTGTTCCGAGATAATTGTACCGATTCACTTGTTGAAGAATATTCCCATTTACTTGTATATTACACTGTGGTATTTCGTTCTACCTAGTGACGACCATAATCTGTGTCTTTGTACAACATACGCTTCGTTGATATCTGACTTATATCTAGAAATTGAAAATCGATTTCAGAATTTAAAAAAACAAATCGCCGTGTGCTGTTTTGTGCATTTGCAACTCTATTCGCTGTTGACGTGAATTTATTACCAGGAAGATTACAAATGGAACATTGTGAAATGTGTTATGATACACAGTTAAAGGAGAAATTCCATCAAGTTGGTTTGGAAGAGTTCTATAAAACGTATTTGTAGAAGGATAAATAATGAAAGAAATTAAATGACAACTATCAATTGCTCTTCAGAGACTAAAACAACTGAATAAATTATGCAGTGGGACAGACAGAATTACAACAATTAGATTTTTAAGAACATGCATTTTTCCCATTGCAACATACGCCTGTGAGATCTGGACACTTACTAAACAAGCTAAACAGCGCATAAATGCGTCGAATATAAATGTTATAGACGAGTTCTAAGAATATCTTGGGTAAAGAAAAGAACAAATGCATCCATACTTCAAGAGCTGAATATTGAAGAAGGTTGGCTATTAAAGACGATAAAACAAAGAAAATTGAAATATTTTGGTCACACAAAACAGCACGAAAGTCTGGAGAGAACAATAATGGAAGGGTGTATACCTAGGAAGAGAGGAAGAGGAAGGCCAAAGAGAAGATGGGTGCAGGATGTGGACGATGACCTCCAGATGGGTGTATTGGACGCGGGATATCTTGCTTATGATCGCGAAGTTTTCCGGAAGGTTGTTATGGGATTTAGGTTCTGCAAAGGACATGCTATTGAATGAATGAATGAATGAATGAATGAATGAATGAATGAATGAATGAGTTATTATTATTATTTCATCCAGGAAAGTAAAAGTGTGATAGGTCTGTTTCAGGCCATACACTTTTATAAGAGAATGGATCTGGTTTCTCGGCGTTCTGGCTAAGATCAAAGTGTAGTATCTGCACTTGATCTTGCCAGGGCCACAAGCAAAGGCGGTCATTCGAATGACACACATGGATATGGGACCTGCCGGGGCGGCTATGGCCCGTAAGACAACCGCGAGCCGTTAAAAAAAATAAAATAAAACGTATCCACAAGCCATTACCCTCTTTGGACAACAATCATCTTCATATTAATATTCTGTGTGGGTAAAACCGTGATCATTCACTGTTTGTGACTGAATCTTTCACAGGATTAATAATCTGAGCCAGGGATTGACCCTAATGTAACTTCTCTTTATCGGTGAACGGGGTATGTGTAATGTTATGATCGAAATCATAACAGAAAAAACAAATCCATGCAATTGGGGAAAACCCATTTGAAAACCTTATAGTCAACATTCAACATTTTAACACTTTCACTTCAGTCCATCTATTGAACTGGGGAATTTACGAGGACTCGATTGGATCATTCTAAAAGATAATGTGCTTTTTTGTTTGTTTGGTTAGTTGTTTTTTTTTTTTTTTAGGGGGGGGGGGGGGGTCTGTTTGGTTTTTTTTTTTTTTTTTTTGGGGGGGGGGGGGTGTTTGAATTGCAATTAGCGAAAGCAACAATTTATCAATATGAATTCAAACATCACTACAGTTGCCATTTCAGAATGATAAACAGTATGCAGTCATTACACAAACATTTACAGAATCTTGCTGCATTTGACATCTGTGTGTTTGTTGTATTTGCAAATATAAAGGAAAATACACAATTCACCTTGTAAATAGATACTGTTTTGCACGATATAAAAGCACATGAAACGGAAGACATGTAATTAAAATAGTGGTAAGGGACATAACTACAAATCAGCTTTTCCCCCCAAGGTACATTACTAGCAGTAGCATAAATGTATCATACGATTTAAATAATTGTGATATGTGTCAAACAGTTTCTATAATGTTTATAGACATTAATGACAAATGTTTATATCATAAATAATGGGATAATAATTTTGAGTGATATTCAAAGATTTTCTTAGAGTGAAGGTTTTATTTTACATACGTGAGAATTTTACAACACATTTATTTTATTTCGCCTCGATATTTTATAACATGTTTTTACCCTTTTAATGGCAAAACATCTCCTTTAGCTACTTCGTATTTTTGTCAGGCCTGTATAAGGGAAAATCGCAGGAGACCACCGTATTATGTTCACAATAGTGGGTCGTCGCACCGAATGCCCTACTTGTGGTCTGGACTCACACTGGGCGAACAAATGCCCGAGCCGGAGGCAGAAGAAAGACAATATAAATATCACACAACCAATTGAAAGATCACAAGAAGATTTCCCCTCACTCGGGGAACAACTTGATCAAACAATTTCGAACAACAAAAAACAAGATGTCGCCGAGACAGCCGGCCAAAAAGAAACCACGAGGCCAGACGAGGACAACGCCGCCCAAGATGACGTCGAGGTAGCTGGCGGACCGGTGACCACGGAGACAGACGCAGAAACTCAAGCAAAAACAATTTCACAAGAAACCAACGACGAAGATTTCCAAACCGTCCTCTACGGCAGAAAAAGACAGAGGGCAGAGAGGAGAAATTCCTCAGGCAACAAAGACATGAGAGAAGAGGAAGGAAGACTTTCCCCCTCTCCTTCCAAACCATACAAGAAAGCTGCCACAAAACAAGATGAAAACAGCGACAACGAAGGACCACTTTTTATAAACACTGACGAAGACACCGACGAAGACCACGAGGAAAACGGAAACTACAAACATACCATCAAACCCGAAGACACAACCCAAAATTGAAGTACCACAGAAAAGATAAAGGTAATCATTTAAACTTAACCACCATGTTGTTTTAATTTAATTTTTAAAATGGCTGACGATTTATGTTTAATTATCCTAAATATTCGTGGTATGAGAATGAAATTAAAACAAATAGTCACTCTCATACACAAATACAAGCCGGATTTTCTGTTATTACAAGAAACAAATATCCAAACAGATTTCGAAGCAGCTGAATTGGTAACACGGCTAGGTTTAAAAAATTCGTCATTCAGTTTGGCAGAAAACAACACAGGGTCAGGGACAGCGATCCTACAAATGTCCGACACATGGACCATTTTTAGGTCACACAGAGACCCACATGGTAGGATTTCTACAGTTGAGGTCAAAAACGAATCACACACGTACGCTATTGTTAACATACACGCACCACCAAACTACAATTATCAACCACAATTTTATGAACAGTTAGACGATTTATTAACACAGACATACAGGGGACAAAATATTGTTCTTGCCGGTGATTTCAACTGTGTTCTTGAAGGAATGGATGTGGTAGGAGGTGAAGTGAGAACACAGCGGAGAAGGACCGGCAAGGACAGCATACATCAACTAGACACACTGCTAAACATCATCGACACACACAACCTCACAGACGCATTCAGGCAAACACACCCCGATAGCAGAGAAACGACATACACAAACAAAGCACACAACAGATCATCCAGATTAGACAGATTCTACACACCCGCAACACACCACATATTAAAAACCCAACACCTACGAGAAACACTAGACTTCACAGATCACAAAGGTACACTTGTACACATTAGCCCAAACAGCACAGACACGCAGCCGCACAAACGGTCACCACACTGGAAGTTCAATTGTACACTTCTGAAACACGCAGGATATGTACAATATATGACACAGCTCATACACACATACACAGACAATATACCGACTGAGAACATCACACAATACTGGGACTTGCTAAAAAGCACGATACGAAGCAGAACACAACATTTAGCAACCATGATTCACAAAGACAGAATAACACAGGAGCGCATTATACAGACAGCCATACGACTAACAAAACAGACAGACAGAGATGCACTTCATTTACACACACTTGAAGCACAGCTAGAAGAACACCAACAACACAGATATTTGGGTGCTCTTCTCAGAACAAAGCTCAACACTATTACACAAGAGTCAGCAAGTAGACAATACATGGCAATAGAGCAGAATATACAGCATAGGAGACAAATAAGCCAAATATCAGACATGCAGGGAAACATGCAGACAGAAACACTACACATAGGGACCGCTTTCCAGCAACACTACAAACATCTATTCACAGCAGAGGCAGTAGACACACAGATACAAGACAACTTCCTACAGTACACAAAGAAATTACCTGACACAGACAGAGAAACACTGGACACAGAGCTGACACTGGCAGACATAACACAGACACTGAGCACACTAAACAAAGACAAAACTCCAGGACCAGACGGTTTGACAGTAGAATTCTACCAACATTTCTTTCCTATCCTAGGCAATCTTCTCCTCAAAGTCTATCAGGAAGCCTTTGACAAACAACAATTACCTGAAAGCTTTAACATGTCCTACATCACACTCATACGCAAAGACAACACCGACAAAACACAACTGAAAAACTACAGACCAATTTCCTTACTCAACACAGACTACGAGATACTCGCCAAATCACTCACCTCTCCGGGTCGATAGCCGTTTGGGTCAGTCCGTTTATACTTCTTAGTTTTTCTACGAGCAGTATGAAGATCCCCTGCCGGCTTGCTAGGCCAGTCGCAGGTTTAGGACACTAATCTGACCACAGGGAGTCCATCCCCTATGGCGAGCCATAGCCCCGTTAGCCCATGACCTCGCGGTCATGGTTGCCCGGTCTGCACCACGTGGAGGTGGGGGTTGACTTGTGTAGTCTGCGGGTCATCGGCAGGCTACTAATTTTCGCTCACCAACAAACTCAAACCCTTCATGCCTACACTCATACACCCCGACCAACAGTGCAGTGTCAAAGACAGAAATATACACAGCCACAACCATCTCATTAGAGACATTATTAACTACACACATAGGAAAGATTGTCCATCCTCCATCTTGTCCTTGGATCAAGAGAAGGCTTTCGACAGAATTTCCCATACTTACCTGCATAGGACACTAGAACACTGCAACATAGGAGAGTACTACAGGCAGTGGATACAGATCTTGTACAAAAACCCTGAGAGTGTTGGTGAACCACTCACTGACAGATAGCTTCAGGCTCACTAGATCTGTAAGACAGGGATATCCCTTATCACCACTACTGTACGTGCTCACCTTAGAGCCTTTACTAGAAAAGATAAGACAAGACACTAGTATTAAAGGAACCTTCCTACATGGGATAGGAGAGCAGAAGCTTGTCGCTTATGCAGATGACACTGCCTTCTTCCCCACTAGCAACATCTCAATAAGGAACATACTCCACACCTTTACCCATTTTGGAAAAGGCAGTGGAGCCAAAGTAAATATACAGAAATCACAGATAATGGGACTAGGAAAGTGGAAACAAAAGTCTGATTTCCCTCCAGACCTGAGACACACAGGCACCATGAAGCTGTATGGGATCACATTCCCATGTGATCCCACAAAAACACACAAACAGACATGGCACTCATTGACTGAACAGATCACAGACATGTTACACAGGTATAGGTACAAAACATCCACAATATTTGGTAGAAGCACAATAGTCAACACATACATAATACCCAAAATATTATACTTAGCGACAGTACTAGACCCTCCCAAACAGACCGTCACAGACATAAACATACAAATCAGACGCTTCATCTTCACCAATACAATACACAGCATACATCACAAAACACTCATGCAGGACAAACTACAGGGGGGAAATGGACTACAGGACATCCACACAAAAATACTGTCACTTAGAATCAGTCACATAGGTAAAATCATCAGACATCCAGAACAACATAGATTAGCTTTATATTATATAGCACACAACATAAAACACCTCACACCTCTTAACAATGCAACTGCACACTACCAGGGAACACTGCCAACATTCTACCAGACATGCATACAGGCAATACAAGGACATGAACAGTTAATACAGCAAACAACACACAAAATATACAAACATTTAGTTAGAGAGCAAGCACCATCACTCAAACTTAGGATTAAAAGAGGACACAAATACTTCATGTCTGACTTCACATGCACCTTTTCAAACCTACACAACAAACACATAACACCAAAAGCTAGAGAGATCACATATAGACTGTTATACAATATGACACCGACAACACAGACAGAAGCATACAAATACAAACAAATATCACAGTGCCAGCTATGTAGAAATAACACAACAGAGACAGAGGAACACATCTATTATACATGTCCAACAATCACAGCCATACACGCAACACTCCAACACCTCATACAAACACACACAGGCAAACAAACTGACATATATAAAGCAATTTTTCTCAACATTATACCAAAATCAGCAAAAGACACACATACAAAACTACTGACAGCTCTTTCTTACTATAGACAGTTCATATGGACATGTAGAAACTCAGCCAGATACAAACACCGCACATATAACACACACTTAATATCATTTATGTTCACGCACAAAATATCACAACTCTTTCCAGAGTTGGTATAAATGGTATACCAACTCTGGAAATTTTTTGTGGTAATTTTGGTATACATGAGTGAGAGAAAGAAAAAAGAAACTGGGAGTGAATGATTAAAAAGATCTCATATGGTCAAAAGACCAATGGAAAATCCCTTATGTAAATCACCCTTATAGATAAGGGGAAAAAGGGAAAAAGAGAAATGAAAACTTAACCCCTCCCTTTCCAAGGTACAAATTATGAAATGTTTGATACAAATGAATTTGTTGTGCTAAACTACCACCACAACTAAGATTATCATTTTAGTAAAGGAAATCACATATCTATTATAGTATTATTATTATTATTTTATCATTATTATTGTTTTCATTATTATTATTATTATTATTATTATTATTATTATTATTATTATCACTATCATTATCAATTTTTACTTTTTACTATCTTTACCCAACCCCTTTTATCCTTAGTATCATTAATTTAATAAGTATTAATGTTATCACCTTTATTATTTTACAACTTCATCCCCCATGTCCCCCCCCTCCCTTTATTAAATGTTTGTTGCTTTTGCTACCACCCCCACTAGTTTGTTTCAAACATTTGCCCTGCCTGTACCATCATTAGTGGTCATGGGGACATTGGTGATTGAAACCAATCGGTGGGAGAGTAGAGAGGGAACAACATGTAAAGACTTTCCCCTATCCCTGCAGTCAATACTTACCCCATTATCCTTAGTATCATTGATTTTACAAGTATTATTGATATCATCACTATTATTTTACAACTTCATCTCCCCTGCGCCCCCTGTTGCTTATGTTTTGTTACCCTTGCTGCTACCCCAACTGGTTGGTTCAAACACTTGTCCTGCCTGTACCATCATTAAGAGTTGGCATGAGGGTTTTGGTGGGGTGAAACCAGTTGAGGAGAGTATAGTGAGGGGGGGGGGGGAAACATGTAAAGATTCCCCCTTTTCTTTGTATTCAGTATCTACCTAAATATCCTTAGTATCATAAATGTTATAAGTATTAGTGATATCATCATTATTATTTTACAACTTCATCTCCCCTAGTGCCCCATTTTGCTTAAGGTTTTGTTGCCTTTGCTACCACCCCCACTGGTCAGTTTAACATTTGTCCTGCCTGTACCATCATTAAGGGTGGTCGGAGGGGCATTGGAGTGAAAGCGATTAGTGGGAGTGCGGCAAAGTAAACAAAAATGTAAAGATTTCCCTTTCTCCTTGTCACCCCTTTTGAATCATGTGAGGGAGTGTTGAAGGAATAAATACAAAATCACATATGTTTACCAAATCAATAATACTGAAATAAATTTGTGCAAACACAAATGATTGAAGGAATGAGGGGAAAAAAAAAAAAACCCAACTCCCTGTATTACAACTATTATTAAAAACTATATTTGGCTTGTGTATGTACACTGCTATGCTATGTTAACACCATCCCAAAGAAAATCATCCTAGCAAATGGAAACCAATTTGCAAAAAGTTTATCATTTTCATAACCATTATTACCATTGCTAGTTTTTTTATATTGGCTATTATTACCCTCAGTATGTCTCTTCTTGTCATTATTATTATTGTCATCATTAGTAATAAACAAAATCCCTTTCCCATGTGCCCCCCACCCCCTTGCTCATGTTTTGTTGCTGCCTTTGCTGATACGCACACCGGTTTGGTTCAAATATCTATCCTGCCTTTACCATCATTGCCCAGAGAGGAGTGGTAGGGCATTGGTGGAGTGGAACCAAATTGGTGAGAGGGTGGCAAGGGAAACACAAATGTAAAGATTGTAACAATTTGTGCTAATATTGATGCTTGTTTACTTTCTACAATAAGTTTTAAAAAAAAGAGGAAGGGAAAAAATGAATAAACCCTTACACATAAGACCAAAGGAAAAAAAAAATAAATAAATAAACAAGGAGAAAAAGATAACCAACTCCTTTTACTTCTGCTATTACTGAACATTGCATGTTGCAAGTATATGTAAAAAAAAAAAAAAAATAAGCAAGGAGGAAAAAAAAAAGATAACCAACTCCTTTTTACACCTACTATATTATTAAACAGAGCAGGATGCAATTGTTATTGTATGCACCAGCAATAATTTAACACCATTTCTAAGAAAACCATTTTAGCAAATGGAATCACATGTTTGGAAAATGTGATCCTTATCAAAACAAATCCTACCATTGTGTTTATTAATATTAGCATTGCTGTCATCACCCTTAGTAGTTTTTATTCCTTGTCATTATTATCATAAGATGTTTTTCATGTAAACACCATTCCTAAGTTAATCAATTTAGCACATAAAATCACATGTTAAAACTATTATTTATTAATATTATTATGATTGAGTCTATCACTAGTCTCAGCACTGTTTATTCCTTGTCACTATGAAATTATTTATGTATTTGGTTGTTACTTTGCATTATTATCATTGTAATCACTATTAATATATATGGATTTGTAAACGCATATACTATCACATCCCCCTTTCCCACCCTTTTGATACTGTGATTGTTATTACTGCTGCCGCGCTCACCGTTTTGTTTCAGTCCTGCACCGCCATGTTTATCATCACCGAGGGTGATGGTACTTGGTAGGAGTTTTTGGAGCTGACAGGAGAGCGGGGCGGCAGGGGAAATAACAGCCCGCTACCATCACGCTTTTGATTTAAAATATTTCCTTACAATGTCAATGGAGAAATGTTTAAATGTATAAAATATTTGAAATTTTTGCGCATATGTCACCTACACGCCCACATGCAACGCTCTGTAAAAACACGCACACAAATACTGAACACACAGTACGCATGAAACAACACAAACAATACAAATGCAGCAACTACCACTCCTGCATTGTAAACTAGGATACTCCTTGACAACCCCCCGCCTTCCCCCCCCCCCCCCCACCTTTTCGATACTGTTGTTTTTGATGCTGCTGCTGCCTTCACCGGTCGGTTCTAACAAGTTTTACTGCCATTTCCCTCATTACCAAGTGGTGATGATGGTATTGGTGGGGTTGGAGCTGACAGGTGAAAGGTTGGCAGAGGGAAAATAATGGTATACTACCGTCTTGTTGTTGTTTGTACTCGTTTTTCGTTACCCCCCATTTCAAATGTAAATAGGTTGAAACAAATGTTGTAAAAATTTTGCGCATATGTCACCTACACTTCCACATGCAACGCTCTGTAACAACACGAACAATACAAATGCAATGTTTCTTAACACTCAATAAAAGTTTAAAAAAAAAAAAAATGTATAAGGCCAAATATTCTTAATGTCCAATACTCTGGATTGTAGCACGGAATTCTGGATAAGATCGAAGTGTAGAAAGGCACATTGTGGGAACTCATCATCATCAAGTTCCATGCCAGTGGGCGGGCGGTCACGGCTGCTCTCTTCCCATCAATCTTGCTAGTTGTCACCAAATTTTCAAGTCAATTTCTCCTCAAAAAATGTCCAAACAATTTTGACTGTCTACGTCCATCACAATACTTGATCTAATATCTGAATGGCATCTTCCATCAACTGTTACGGCTGTTCCGAGACAGTTATATTGATTCTACTATTTCAGAATATTTACATTTATTTGGATGTTACATTGCGGTATTTCTTTCTTCTTGGAGACGATCGAGATATCTGTTTTCTTACAATTCATTTTCAAACCTAGTTTCTAACTGTGTACAATAACCACATCCACCAAATGCTGTCAGCAATCAATACTGTAACGTCCGCAATCTTATATTATTGATGTTTTGTGGAACTAAGCGGAATTAAAAATGTAATAATGGTTCTTGTATAAGGACAATGAATAAGGGTAGACTTATTTGTCCATGGCCACCAGCTCACTACTATCATAATTAGTACTATTATCATTATTATTATGTAAAAGAAAAAGTCCGAATGTGAAAAGACCAGATCATGAGGGTGACATCTTGACACTTCTGGAGTCTGAAGGAGAAACTAGAAGATTAAGATAGCGATATTATGGATTTAAGAAATTAAGGCAATCTTGGACTCTCTTAGATGATGCATTCAATTAATTTTGTCCATCGTATGTTACTGTACACATTAAGCATGTTTTATCATTAAAAAATGTTTCCGGCCTGTAAAAAGTCCACAACAAAATCGGCCACATAAGGCGGGTCTGGCCGCTGGGAGTAAGCGCGAGCCCTTAATTAAAAAAAAAAAAACTCCTTAATTTTCAGCACTTTGGGTTGTTTTAAGGCAATTTCGCTGAGATTAAAGGCACATAGTGGGACTCATTTTATCTCATCTCATCTTGTTCCTATGTACCTATAAATCTGACCACAGTGAGTCCATCCCAGCTGGCGAGCCAGAGCCCCGTTGGCCCATGACCTCGCGATCACGGTTTCCCGGTCAACACCACGAAGGGGTGGGGTTGACTTGTGTAGTCTGCGTGTCATCGGCAGGCTACTAATTTTAATTTTTGACCCCTCCTGGGAGAGGTTAGCCGATCCTAACCCTGCTGGCTGCAGGGCCAGGCGCAGACCACACCTGATAGACCCTAGTGCAGTGGTTCTCAACCTTTTTTGGCCCATGCCTCCCTTTACCATATGTTCAGAACGTCATCCCCCGCTCCTTTCGAATGTCCTCCCTATAAATTCCCCCCCCCCCCCCCCCCCCACCCTTACACAGTAAACATAAAAATGAAAGCTAAATTTAATATACATTGACACCTTGCCGTCTTGACAGACGATAGTTTGTGCTTTAAAAAGGCATAATAACTTTTACCTATGGCGGTAGCGAGTGTTACTGATAAGGCCAATTTGCGCTGTAAATATCCATTCACAGTGGGTGCATGTGAACACGTGGTCATTTCCACCATCATGCACCATCTTACGTCTCAAACGCTCGGTGTGTGACTTATCTGCAATAATTTTCTCCTTTGTCTTTATTCCATTTCTGATGTTTGCCCTCCATGCAACACGTTCAGCGGCGACTTGCTCCCAATGTGCATTATCAATGCCTGTTTCAATCATGTCCCGCTTACACACATCTTTGTATCGTAGTAGAGGCCGACCCTGAGATCTCTTACCCATCTGTAATTCACCAAAAAAGATATCCTTTGGTATTCTACCATCATCCATCCTCCTAAGATGTCCTATCCATCTAAGTCTACGAAGACTGAACATGGAATAAACTGTCACACATCCTGATCTTTCCAATACTTCAGTATTTGTGATTTTGTCTTGCCACTTAATACCAAGAATTCTTCGCAGACACCGCATATGAAAGCTGTTTAAATTTTTCTCTTGGTGTGAGTAAGTTGTCCAGGTTTCACTGCCATAGAGAAGAGTACTAAGGACACAGGCTTGATAGACAAGGACTTTTGTTTTGGCAGTAAGCTTCCTGTTCTCCCAGACTCTTTTTCTTAACCTGTTCATTGTTGTTGCTGCCTTACCAATCCGGATGTTGATTTCCTGATCTAGGGATAATTTGCTATTTACCACTGATCCTAGATATGTAAAATGGTCTACCATCTCTAGTTCGGCGTCGTCAATAAAGATTGATGGTACTCCATGTGCACCTTGTGACATAATCTGTGTCTTCTTTTTGCTAATTGTTAAACCAAATTCAGAACAAGCATTGGAGAATGCAGATAGTAGACATTGCAATTCTTCCTCAGAGTGGGTCGTAACTGCAGCATCATCTGCAAAAAGCAACTCTCTGATCAGTACCCTCCTAATTTTGGTCTTAGCCTTCAATCTCTGAGCATTGTAAAGGCCGCCATCTGAGCGTGAGTGAATGTATATACCACCATCCTGATCACGAAAGGCATATTCCAGTAGAAGTGAAAAGTATATTCCAAAGAGGGTGGGAGCTAGTACACAACCTTACTTAACTCCACTCTTGATTTCAAATTCTTCAGAAGTTGCACCATCAAACTTGATTATACCCTTCATGCCTGTGTGGAACGATTCCACAATGGACAGAAGAGTTGGTGGGCAGCCAATCTTCTTTAGTGCCTTGAACAGACCCTCACGACTGACCAAATCAAATGCCTTTGTGAGGTCGATGAAGGACAATAAACAGTGGTTGATTCTGTTCACGGCATTTTTCTTGCATTTGTCGCAATGAGAATATCATATCAGTGGTAGACCGGTTCTGTCGAAAGCCACACTGTGATTCGGGGTAGACTTGATCTCCTAGGACTTGAAGTCTGCGCAGAACAATTCTGGCAAATACTTTTCCTAACAATACACAGAAGTGAGATACCCCTATAGTTGTTGCAGTCGCTCCGATCGCCCTTGTTCTTGTACAGTGTTATGATGCTTGAATCTTTGAAATCCTGTGGGACTTGTCCTTCTCGCCAGCATAGCTCTATTAGCTGGTGGATCTGTATAGTGAGTGTGTCTTGCCCACTCCTGATAACCTCTATTGGAATCCCATTCTTACCTGGAGCCTTGCCAGATGCAAGTTCATTTATAGCACACTTAACTTCTGTTATGGTGGGAAGTGTGTCCTAGGTGGTCAAGAGTTGGTAGAGCCTCTATGGCGTTGAGGGCATCATCCGCTAATTTGGTCTCACTTGAGTAAAGCTCCAAATAGTGCTCTACCTATCTGTCCATCTGCTGTTTCTTATCAGTGATGATTTCTCCAGTCAAGGTTTTCAATGGTGCACTTCTTTTGACCACTGGACCACAGGCTTTCTTTATTCCTTCATACATGCTTCTTATGTTTCCCTTATCACTTGCGATTTGAATGGACTCACATAACTTGATCCAATAGTCATTTGCACACTGCCTGGCAGCCTTTTGCACATCCTTCCTAGCTTGCCTTAGCTCACTCAGAGTGTTACGCGTTGGTCTTTCCTTGTTTCTTAAGAGAGCTTTCTTCTTCTTATCAATCAAGGGCTGCAGTCTCGCTGTTTGCCGCAAACCAGTCCTGCCTCTTATGATCCACAGTGCCGTAAACCCCTACGGCAGTTTTATAAAGAGTTTCCTTAATTTGACCCCACTTTTCATTTACTGTACAATTTTCTGGTGTATCAGTGAAAGCGTCTTCAAGTTGCTGTTGAAACTGAAAGCACTTTTCAGGATCGTGAGTGTTAATAATATTAAACCTGGGGCTAGATTTGTGTTTAGCTGTGTAGATTCTCTTTGGTCTCAGTCTAACCCTTGCAAAAACCAAAGAATGATCCGTATCACAGTCAGCACTGTGGTAACTTCTAGTCAATGATATATGGTTCAGATGTTGTCTCCGTGTGATGATGAAGTCCAGCTGGTGCCAATGGCCGGATCTTGGATGTTTCGATGTGACCTTATGCATCTCTTTTGTTTTAAAAAAGGAGTTTGTAATACATAGGTCATTACTGGTGCAATGCTCCAGCAGCCTTTGCCCATTTTCATTCATGCGACCGATGTTGTATTTTCCAAGACACACTAGCCATGAACTCGAGTCCTTGCCCACACGAGCATTGAAATCACCGAGCATATAAATGTAGTCAGATTTTGGAACTGCCTTGATCACGGAGTCTAACTCCTCATAGAACGTATCCTTCACAGCATCAGAGGAATCGAGTGTCGGTGCATATGCAGTAATAATGGTGGCAAACCCACAAGAGGTTGCCAAGCGCAGGGATAATAGTCTTTCATTTCCTCCTGCTGGAATTTCAATCATTCCCAGTAGCGAATTCTTCACAGCAAAGCCCACACCATGTTGACTTTTTTCTGCCTGCCCTCTACCCTTCCAAAAAAAAAGGTGTAATTGTTTTCCCTGAGTGACCCTACCTCAGCGCGGCGAGTCTCCTGCAGGCCAGTAATATCAATGTTAAGACGATTGAGTTCGGCATCAATCACAGCCGTTTTTCTCACATCGTCAATATTGGTCAAGTCAGTGGAAAATCCTGGACACATGGTTCTCACGTTCCAGGTTGCAAGCCGTAGCTTGAGGTTTCTATGTTTATTTTTGTTTGTACCTGGTGCATTGGTTTTACATCCTGTGATTCAGATTTTGTCCTAGCCCCAAGCACCCCTTGAAGCAGGCAGGCTGTGGCGGATCAGCACCCAATTGGCCGGGGGCTGCCCAGCTTGAGGCCGGCGGTAGCTGATCAGTGACACCTGTAGGTGTCTCCCACCGTCAGAGGCAACGCGTGGCGCCCCATGTCTACGCCAACTGACAAGGACTTATAACCGGTAACAGTTGCCTCTCGCTTTGATACCGAGACCAGTTAAGACCAGGGATGGAGTTATTGCCTCTCCATAGCACAAAGCCTGGGCTAAAATATAGAGATCATGTGTTGCCCATGCAGCATGATCCCTCTCTCGGCCTGCCTAGTTCACTCCAGAGGAAAGGTAACACCCCTACATCTGGAACAAGACAAGCTGCAGAAGCTGCCGGATCAGCAAAGCAATGCTCTAACTGTCCGCCTTTCGGAGCTTCGACCCTAGACCAGCCGCCAACCAAGGCTTAGGGCCTGGTCTGCCCTGCCATGACATTTTGTCTTTAGCTTGCATTTCCTCGCACCAGGGTAAGGCTTGTACCCTCCCAATTGCGCTCTTCCGCCCGAAGCCGTTGGCACAATGTGGGGTGTCGGGTTTGGTAAGCGCCGCCCAACGTTCGACGCTAACAGAAAGCAGGTAGTACCGTCTAGTGTTATACGGTAGCTCAGTCATATCTGACTAAGACCTGACACATAAATTTAATAACACATACTAGAATAAGTCTAGACCTCTATATAAAACTTGACTTGCGTGTCTACTTACGTTATAAAACGAACTTCAATAGGGCGGGAAGTACAGAACCGTTAATATTGAGGAAAAAACAATATCACGTAACTGGTTCTTGTATTAATGCGATCTTGAAATAATCTTGATTTCTCCCCCCCCCCCCTTCCCCCCTCCCATAAAAACCCTAAAATTCTCATCTGGGGGTGGGGGAGAATTCCCCACCGGTTGAGAAATACTGCCCTAGTGGGCCTAAGAGGCCTTAAACAAAAATGTAGATTATGTTCTTATATCAGGAAATTCAGTAGATGCGGTTGTTGCACATAGTGAACAACTAGGGTTGGAATTAAATTGTATGAAGATATAGATTATGGTCGTCAGTAGAAAGAAGGAAATACCTCAATGTAATATAGAGGTAAATGGGAATATTCTTAAGCAAATTAATTGGTACTATCGTCTCGGAACAGTCATAACATCTGATACGAGATGTCTTGAACATTTTAGAACAAGAATCGCCATGATGAATGTAGACTTTTGCAAGATGGTAAACATACTGACCAATCAAATATTGTCATTTGCAATGTAGGTTAACCTTGTACCTTGTATGTACGTGTTTGGCTTATATCACGAAGAAAGGTACGGAGAACAACACAAAATGCCAAAACTCCTCAAATTAATCACTGTGGATTGTTTCACGGCAATTTGGCTAAGATCAAAGTGTAGCTTCTGTTCTTGTATCTGACTGACTGGCACCTCGCCGTCTGACAGACGATAATTTGTTACATTGTCTTTCAAGAAGGCATAATAACTACAACCCATGGCTGTAGCGAATGTGAATGATCAGACCAATTCGCGCTGTAAAATCTTCGTCCACGATGGATGCATGTGAATACGTGGTCATTTCCACCATCATGCACCATGTTACGTCTCACACGCTCAGTATGTGACCTATCTGCAATCATTTTCTCTTTTGTCTTTATTCCATTTCTGATCGTTGCCCTCCATGCAACACGATCAGCGGCGATTTTCTCCGGCAATATTAATGCCTATATCAAGCGATACTGTGATTCTTGTATCCCGAGAGTGATTAAGGATAGACTGACTTATTTGCACTTGTTCTGGTCATGGCCACCAGCTGAAGTGGTCATCACAATGACAAACAGTGACTTGGAACCTCATGGGGCGGCTCTGGCCCCTGGGGAAACCCTGATGCATACAATAATTAATCAAATGTTTAATCAAATAATCAGTACACTCAAACACACATTTTCACAGTTATGATAATAAGCAATGCGTAATTACCACCCTTCCCCCACTTTACTTAACATATTTAAAAAGTTAGTTGCATATCCTTTACAGGACGCTGCAGTCAACACCAGCATGTTTTCCTGTTGTGATCTCTTGGCAAGTTTACGATCAGTAGTTTGCCATTGCTTTCTAAACCATCAGCACCCATACCATTTCGTAAAATAAAAAATCCAATGCAACGCGGTCTGCTACCAAATCGCCCACAGCTGTGTTTAGAACGCGGGTATGCGAGATCACGAATCGCGTTCGTAACACCTGCGCCACGGAGCGGGCATTTAACATATGATGCATGTAATTATCGCTGTTGTTCAACATTGTTATTATTATTATTTCTGTTATTTCATCTATGAAAACAAACATGTGATAGGTCTGTATCAGGCCATATACATTTATGCAAGAATGGATCTGGCTTCTGGTCCGTTTGTCTAAGATTAAAGTGTAGTATCTGCACTTGATTTTGCCAGGGCCACCATCAGAGGCGGTCATTCGAATGACACACATGGACGTGGGGACCTGATAGGGTGTCTATGGCCCTGGGGAATCTCGAGCCCTTATTAAAAATAACAACAACAACAACATTAAAACTGTTCACAAACCGTTATCCTCTTTGGACAATACTCACCTTCAAATTAATATCATGTATGAGTAAAACCGTGATAAGCCGCTATTTGTATATGAGTTTGTATTACATACACAACATTGAACAATTTTATACATTAATTTCCATCAATCTATTGAACTGGAGAATTTATGAGGATTCGATTGAATAATTCTAGAAAATACTGCACGTTGTTTTCTCTTTCTCTGGCATTACAATTACCAATACAACAATTTATCAATATGATTCAAACATCACTACCTTTGCCGTTTCAGAATAATAATAAATAGTAAACAGTAATTACACAAACATGTAGAGAATCCTGCTGCATTTGACGCATGGGTTCTGATTGTATGTGCAAATGTAAAGGACAACACACATTGCACCTTGTAAATACACACTTTTGTTTGCACGAAATAAAACCACATCAAATGGAAGACACGTAATTAAAATAGTGGAAAGGGACATAATAACAAATATTTTTTTGTTCATAAGGAACATTACTGACAGTAGCATAAATGTATTATGTGATTTAATAATTGTAATATTTATACCATTTATTTTTAAATAAAATGTCTATAGAAATTAATGACAATTACATACATCATTAATAAAGGGATAATAATTGTAAGTTTTCTCCAACGACTTTGTAAAAGCAAAGGCTTTATTTTACATGCGTGAGAATTTTACAACACATTTTAAAAATGTCTTCACGATATTACATCATATGTTTTTATCTTTTTATATTAGCACCTGTGTGCCATGTGAAAGTGTATTTTTGTCAGGCCTTAAAACGGCCATAAATTCTTAATATTCAGCACTTTGGATTGCTTCACGGCATTTTGGCTGCGATCAAAGTGTAGTTAGAAACATAGTGGAAACTCATCATAGTTAAGAGACATGCTGTTGGGCGGGTGGTCATGGCTGTTCTCTTGCCATCAAGCTTGCCAGTTGTCCTCATCAAATGTCCAAACAATCTCGACTGTCTACGTCTAATTTCTCCAATTAATCCCTGTCTTTCATTTGTCTCTTGAAGGACTGTCTCATTTGATTTTCTGTCCGTCCATGGTATACTTTGAATTTTTCTCAAAAAGCACATATCCACAGCCATTGGTTGTTTCCCAGCTTGTCCATTAATTGTCATTGTTTCACACGCACTACGTCTAGTTTATCTAATAAGTTTACGATTTTTATTAGTTTCTTGTAGGAGTTGGTCATTGGGTTTTTCTGTCTGTCCATGGTATTATTTGAATTTAATTACAGAATGCGTGTAGTTTATAAATATAAAACTGTCGTTGCTGCCCATAGTACCTTGTGGTAAAGGCAGGGAGGTCTTGAGGAATTAAGGCCGCCTGGGTAGTGCAGCCACCTCGATAGAAGAAAACATCCACAGCCTTACCGAAGATTCGATCCCGCGTCTAACGAAAGGAAACCCGGAGCTGTAGCCAATTAGCAAGTCGACTCAGACTTCTCCTTCTAGGAACCACACTTTCTAAACTGTTGTGCCCTTTAATGTGGCCAATGTATTTCAGTTTCTGAGACACAGTCATGTCTATGAGCCAGCTGTCTTCGATGCTCAAATCTTGTAGTATATCAGTATTTGTCTTCTTCCTGGTTCACGGCATTCTAATACTGTTTCTACAACTTTAACTGATTCAGTGCCTAGCAAAAAGTCGGTTTGGACAAAACATGGTGCACATTCAAATGTACACGTATTATAATGTAAATTTCCATTCACTGAGCATTAAAATTGAGGAAGATACCACGAAACGAAACAAGTAACACGATGACCCTAGTATGGCGATATATCATCCTACTGTCTAAAAGAGAAGCGACTTGTCGCGATATATTATCCTTCAGCACTGAATCAGTTAAGCCTCGATTGTCTTCTTTGGTGTTTACAAAGTGATCCACAACAGGAAAGACGTGTCTTATGAATAACCTGAATGTGGTTTCTTCATTTTGTTGTACTATTAGTTGTTAATATGCGTTTAATAATAGGGAGGTGCAGAGAATTTAATGTAAACCTATTCTCATGTTTTGTGGATTACTCAAAGGCATTTGACTGTGTACAACATCAGAAACTTTATGAAATCATGAGGAATATGGGCTTTCTATCACATGTAATACAACTCATAAGAATGCTCTATCTAGACCAACAAGCAGCGGTTAGAATAGATGGCGAGACATCAGAATGGTTTGACATCAAGCAAGGAGTCCGTCAGGGATGTGTGCTATCCCCCTATTTGTTTAACATGTACGCCAAAAATATAATGAGAAATATAAGAGACAATATAAATAGGGAGCTATATGATGCCCTAAATATCGGTGGTCTTGACATACCAGAGATTCAGTATGCTGATGATACACTATTGCTATCCACAACACAGACTGGTATAGAAAACCTAATAGCCTCAACCCAACTGAATAGTGAACATCACAACTTGTATCTTAACATTGCAAAAACAAAGATAATGCATACAGATAAAACCACTATGGAGAAAGAAATATATGTTAATGAGGAAAAATTGGAGGTGGTGGAGAAATTTGAATGTCTTGGGTCATTGATTACCAACAGTGGTGACACGGTGCAAGAAATTGGACGACGATTGTTAATTGCTCTTCAAAGACTAGAACAACTGAGTGAATTGTGGAATGGGACAGACAGAGCTACACAGATTAGATGTTTGGGAGCATGCATCTTTCCCATTGCAACATACGCCTGTGCGACCTGGACACTTACTAAACAGGCTGAACGGCGCATAAATACCTTTGAATATGGGTGTTGTAGACGAGTTCTAGGAGTGTCTTGGGTAGAGAAAAGAACAAATGCATCAATACTTCGGGAGCTGGATATTGAAGAAGGTTGGCTATTGGAAACGATAGGACAAAGAAAATTGGAATATTTTGGTCGCTTGAAACGTCACGAAAGTTTGGAGAGATCAATAATGGAGAGGTGTGTGCCTGGGAAGAGAGGAAGGGGAAGGCCAAAGAGAAGATGATTGCAGGATGTGGCGGATGATCTTCAGATGGGTGTATCGGACGCGGGAAATCTTGCTTATGATCGAGAGGTTTTCAGGAAGGTTGTTGTGGGAGCGAGGTTCTGCAAAGGACAAGCTACTGAATGAATGAATGAATGAATGAATGAATGAATGAATAAATGAATGAATGAATGAATGAATTAGTTGTTAACAGATTCAGCGCCAAACTAAAAGTAGGTTTTGACCAGATAAAAATGAACAGTAGAAAATGGGAATTAAGGGTGCGTGACAGTTATGTCTTAAAAGTTGTTAATATTGTATATTAATATTAATAATGTTGTATTATGACGCAATGTTAGCTTTTCATAGATATGTAAGCCCATGGCAGTTAGGGAAGTCGTTTAAGGCGATTAATCATCCGATGGCACTTAATCAGTTAATGCTGTTTAACCTCTACTCTGAAGGGGTAGTGATGCCATGAGAACAATAAACATAAATATATGTGCATGCCATTATTCGTGGATGTATATAAACATAACTGTGCCGGTTCACCTCAACCATTAGAAACAAATACCTAGGCATTGCATATGGATTGGACTTCATCGCCAACACAAGCACGCAACGGCTGTGAGATGTGGCCTCGAAGCAAGCATGCATTAAGATTAACAAAACTGGAAGTTGTTTGTCAGGTAAATGGTTGATTGGTTGGTTTGGTGGTGATTGGTTTGTTGATTGGTGTAATAGTTGGTTGATAGGTTGATTGGTTGAATGGTTGGTTACTATGGTGATTAGTTTGGTGACTGTTTGGTTGACTAGTTCATTGTTTGACTTGTTGCTTGATTTATTGGGTGGTTGGTTGACTTGGTGGCTATGTTAGTTGATTTGCTCAATGGTTGAATAATTGATTGATTGATTGATTGGTTGGCTGGTTAATCGGCAGACAGGCAGATTGATTTTTGATTGATTGGGTGGTTGGCTGATTGGTTGCAATGTGTGTAGATTGGTTAGTTGATTGATTTATTGCTATAATGGTTGATTGGATAGATGATTGATTTGTTGGTAGATTGATTGATTGGCTGGCGGACTTTAAACGTCATGAAAGTTTGCAGAGAACTATAATGGCGTGGTATATTCCGGGGAAGAGAGGAAGAAGAAGACCAAAGAGATGATGGGTGCAGCATGTGGCGGATGATCTCCAGATGGCTGTATTAGATGCGGGACATCTTGCTTTAGACAGAGAAGTTTTCCAGAAGGTTGATATGGGAGCAAGGTTCTGTAATGGACATGCTACTGAATGAATAAATGAATGGCGGGAAGACCACTGGAAGTTTTCAGTACCAAGATGTGAGCTCGATGAGTGGGCGTTGAGCTTCGTCTGAGCCCAGGTTAGAGCTAATGTAAAGACGTTTATTCTTTCGGTCCAACTACCATCTTAAGTGGACTGTGCTGTTGCACTGCTCCCCATCTCTTCTCCAAGCGCAGGAACCACCAGCTTAATACCGGTGCGTACCTGAGCTTCACATCTGCGGAGTGGTTTATATATGATTGGAATATTAAAAAGACTGAACACCCAAGTAGAGTTACGGCAAAGTCTTGTCCAATGTAGGATCTGGTTCTCATCTGGGGACTTCTAAGGTCTAGTGGAATGTTTTGAGATGTGGTGATATTGCAGGATCCAAGGAATGAGCAGGACAGAGCAGGGATTATCATCATCATCATCATCATCATCATCATCATCATCATCATCATCATCATCATCATCATCATCATCATCATCATCATCATCATCATCATCATCATCAAGTGCCCTGCCAGCTGGCTTAGGCGTTCATGTCTCTCCACTGATCTCGGTCTTTGGTGTACTGGGTCAAATCTGCTGATGATATTCCTCCTTGCTACCGTATCAGTTTACCCAGCATTATTTCTCTTGGTCTATCCCTGTCTCTTTTCCGTTGATCTGTCAAGTTGTCACGATGTTTTCCAATGTCTCTCTTCTCATCACATGACTAAAGAAAACAGATTGTCTCTATCAAATTAAAACATTCTTAAAAATTGTGGGAGGAGATAAACAGCTATTCAAAGAAAATATAGCGGGCGCGTTAACAAAGTAGACAGCAATGAAGTCAATCCTATAAGACTTTACGTTCCATATTGTGAGCCCTATGTGGCGCAGGTATTATTCTATATAACGTGTCATCATGGACAAGCTACAGCCAGTCAAGCTTGCTAAAGTACCAAAGGTCCTTGGACGTACCTGGTCCCAGGGACAATGCACACAAGTGCGAGTCGAGTTCTTGGATGACTTCCAATAGATCAAGTATTCGCAATTTGAAAGGACCAGCTCGTGAAGGTGACATCCTGACTCTTCTGAATTCTGAAAGAGAAGCTAGAAGATTAAGATGAAGATATCATCATGGATTCAAGAAATGAAGGCAACATTGGTCTCTATTAGATGATGCATTCATTTAGTTTTGTGCATTATGTGTTGCTGAACACATTAAACATATTTTATAATTTAAAACAATCAGAACAAAAATAGCACTTCCCAGCACTCCACAGCAGAGACCAAGAGAGGATTCGAGGAACCCAGAGGAAGATCCGGCAATCCCCGAGTGCTGCGTCGTGAACGGGGCACGAAGAAGGAACATGGCAACGGAGGCAACAGAGGCAGTGGACAGGGGAGAAGCTGGCTTCCTACGGCCACAGTTGCTAGGAGGTGTGTGAAGGCACGAAGCACCGGATGCACAAGGCTCTTCACACCAAGGGAGGGGAGGCTCGGGAGTAGATAAGTTCGCAGGTAATGGACAAACACATAATAAACGCAAGGACCACGCAAACGAACGAACGTCTCGCACGGCAGGGGAAAGACACCTGGAGTCATGACACGGCCGGGCCCTCCCCTAGAGAGATTCAAGAAGGTAAAATGGCCGAAACATTCTGGGAAGGGAGACCCCCGCTGACGACCAGAAGCCCTCATGTCGTGCTTGCACCGCAATTGTTTTAAATGATTGTAGTACAGTAAAACTTCGATTAACTGTCACTCGTGTAATCGTCAGTTTCTGTTATCCGTCATCGTCTAAAAATGCGTGAGTATCAAGAAAAGAACGCTATTTTCAATGTCGCCACTGCCTGAGCTGACATGACAGTGTCTAACCTAAAGAATTGGTGAAAAACCGCTTGCCAGAACCTACTGACGAAACTGAAGGATCAGAGACTGTAAGTGTTGATATTTATCAGTATGAATTCAAACATCGCTACATTTCCCGTTACAGAATAATAAATAGTATGCAGTTATTACACAGATATTTAAGAGAATCTTGTTGTATTTAACGTCTGAGTTATTGTTGTATTTACAAATGTAAAAGAAAACACACAATTCATCTTGCAAATACACACTGTTATGTACGAATTAAAACCACATTAAACGACAGACATTTAATAAAAATAGTGGTAAGGGCCATAACTACAAATCATCATTTTCTGCCTAAGGTACATTACTAACAGTATAATAAATGTTTCATACGATTTAAATTATTGTGATATGTGTCAAACGTTTTCTAAAATTTTTACAAACATTAATGACATATATTTACACCATAAATAAAGGGATAATAATATTAAGTGATCTTCAAAGAATTTTTAAGAGTAAAGGTGTTATTTTACATACGTGAGAATTTTACAACACATTTATTTCATTGTTCCTCGATATTTCATGATGTGTTTTTATCCCTTCTCTTCTCATTAGGACAATGCTCATGTTGAGACAGCTACTTTGTATTTTTGTCAAGCCTGAAAAAGGCCAAATATCCCTAATATTCAGCACTGTGGATTGTTTTCACGGCATTTTGGCTAAGATCAAAGTGCAGAAAGGCACATTGTGGGAACTCATCATCATCAAGTGCCATGCCGGTGGGCGGGCTGCCATGGCTGCTCTCTTCCCATCAATCGTGCCACTGTTGTCACCAAAGTTTCAAGTCAATTTCTCCTCATCAAATGTCCAAACAATCTTGACTGTCTACGTCTAGTTTCTACAATCAATCCCCGTTTTTCATTTGTCTCTTGAAGGACTGTCTCATTTGATTTTCTGTCCGTCCATGGTATTCTTTACATTTTTCTCTAAAACCATATTTCCATCGCCATTAGATGTTTATCAGCGTGTCTATTATATGAATATGTGTAACACAAATACGGGCTCTGTTAGCTCTTCAACAATCTTTTTCTCAATGTAATTGATAACACTTTGATGGCATGTATGTCTTCTTTTTTCCAGAAGGCCACCTTTCCCATGGCAATACTTGATCTAATCTCTGCAAGGCATCTTTCCATCAGATGTTACGACTGTTCCGATATAGTTATATTGATTCAACTATTTCAGAATATTTCAATTTATTTGGATGTTACAATGTGGTATTTCTTTCTTCTTGGAGACGATCGAGATCTCTGTTTTCTTACAATTCATTTTCAAACCTAGTTTCTCACTAAGTGAAACAACCGCATCAATTTAATGACCTGATATAAGAACATAAACTACATTTTTATTTAAGGCCTCTGAGTCCCACTAGGGCAGTGGTTCTCAACCGGTGGGGAATTCCCCCCCCCCCCTTTAGGTGGGAATTTTAGGGTTTCCGGGGAGGGGGGGGGGAATTAAGATTATTTCAAGATATCATTAATACAACAACCAGTTACTTCTGTACTTCTCGCCCTAATGAAGTTCGTTTTATAATGTAAGTAGACCTGCAAGTCACGTTTTATGTAGATAGTCTAAACTTGTTCTAGTATGTGTTATTAAATTTAGCTTCCATTTTTATGTATACTGTGTAAGGGTGGGGTGGGTAATTTATAGGGAGGACATTCGAAAAAGGGGGGGGGGGGAAATGAGGTTCTGAACATATGGTAAAGGGGGGGCAGGGGCCAAAAGAGGTTGACAACCACTGCACTAGGGTCTACCAGGTGTGGTCTGCGCCAGGCCCTGCAGCCAGAAGGGTTAGGATCGGCTAACCTCTCCCAGGAGGGGTCAAACATGATAATTAGTAGGCTGCCGATGACACGCAGACTACACAAGTCAACCTCACCTCCTTGTGGTGTAGACCGGGAACCATGATCGCGAGGTCATGAGCCAAGGGGGGGGGGGGGGGGGATGGACGGACTCCCCTTGGTCAGATTTTTGTCCTCAACCTGCGTCCGGCCTAGCAAGCCAGCAGGGGAATTTCATACTGCTCGTACAAACAACTAAGAATTAATCTCGATATGGAAGCCCATGAACGGGCACTGTCCCGCTGTTTATACTTCACCTCGACACCGCGAGGTACAAGAAGAACAAGATGAGATGAGATAAAATGAGTCCCACTATGTGCCTTTGATCTTAGCCAAATTGCCGTAAAACAACCCAAAGTGCTGAAAATTAAGGATTTTTGTTTTTAATAAGGGCTCGCGCTTACTCCCAGCGGCCAGACCCGCCTCATGTGGCCGATTTTGTTGTGGACATTTTACAGGCCGACACATTTTTTAATGATAAAACATGCTAACTGTGTACAGTAACACACGATGGACAAAATTAATTGGATGCATCATCTAAGAGAGTCCAAGATTGCCTTCATTCCTTATATCCATAATATCGTTATCTTAATCTTGTAGCTTCTCCTTCAGACTCCAGAAGTATCATCCTCATGAACTGGTCCTTTCACAATCGGACGTTTTCTTTTAAATAATAATAATGATAATAGTAATAATTATGATAGTAGTGAGCTGGTGGCCATGGACAAATAAGTGTATCACGACAGTGATTAAGGGTAGACTAGGGCTGGAATTAAATTGTAAGAAGACATAGATTATGGTCGTCAGTAGGAAGGAGGAAATACCTCAATGTAATATACAGGTACCGGTCTCTGTGGCTAAGGGCTTGTGAACGCGGTTTGTGAGCCCGTATACCCGGGTTCGAAACACGGCGGTGCTGGTTTTTTCAAAAAAGGTATAGGGGCCGGTCGGTCAGAAAGCAATGGCAAACTACTGAACGTAACACTTGCCTAGTACATCAACAGCAGCTGAAAAAATGCTGGTGTTGACTGCAACGTCCCGTAAGGGATACGCAACACAATTACCATCCAATATACAGGTAAATGGGAATATTCTTAAGCAAATTAAATGGTACAATTATCTCGGAACACATCATGCGAATCTGATACTAGATGCCTTGAATAGATTAGAACTAGAATTGCCATGACGAATGTAGCCTTTTGCAAGATGGTAAACATACTGACTAATAAAATGTAGGTTAATCTTATATGAACCTATCTGGCTTATATCACGAAAAAGGGTACGGAGAACAAGAGACAATAAACAGTGGAAATAGGGGAAATAAATATGTCCGGCTTGTAAAATGCTAAAAATCCTCAAATTAATCACTTTGGATTGTTTCAAGGCGATTTGGCTAAGATCAAAGTGTAGCTTCTGTTCTTGTATCTGACTGACTGGCACCTGGCAGTCTTGACAGAAAATAGCTGGTTACATTGTGCTGTAAGAAGGCATGATAACTACAATGCATGGCGGTAGCGAATGTGAATGATCAGATCAATTCGCGCCGTAAAACTTCGTCCACAATGGATGCATGTGAATACGTGGTCATTTCCACCATCATGTACCATCTTATGTCTCACACGCTCAGTGTATGACCTATCTGCAATCATTTTCTCTTTTGTCATTATTCCATTTCTGATGGTTGCCCTCCATGCAACACGATCAGCGACGATTTTCTTCCAAGGTGCAATATCAATGGATGTATCAATCAATACTGTGATTCTTGTATCCCGAGAGTGATTAAGGATAGGCTGACTTATCTGCACTTGATCTGGTCATGGCCACCAGCAGAAGTGGTCATCACAATGACAGACAGGGACTTGGAACCTCATGGGGCGGCTCTGACCCCTAGGAAAACCCTGAGCCTTACAATAATTAAGCAAATTGTTTAATAATCAGCACACTCAAACACACATTTTCACAGCTATGATAATAAGCAATGCGGTAATTACCCCCCCCCCCCACCCCTCTCCCACCTTACTTAACACATAAAGACAGTTAGCTGCATATCCATTACAGGACGTTGCAGTCAAAACCACCATGGTTTGCTGTTGTGATCTCTTGGCAAGTTTACGTTCAATAGTTTGCCATTGAGTTCTGAAAGACCGGCACCCATACCATTTCGTAAAAAAAAAATTCAAATGCAACGCGGTCTGCTACCAAATCGCCCACAGCTGTGTTTCGAACGCGGGTATGCGGGATCGCGAACCGCGTCCGTAACACCTGCGCCACGGAGCCGCCATTTAACATATGATGAATGTAATTATCGCTGTTGTTCAACATTGTTATTGTTATTATTATTATTTCTGTTATTTAATCCAGGAAAACAATCATTGTGATAGGTCTGTATCAGGCCATATACATTTATACAAGAATGGATCTGGCTTCAGGTCCGTTTGTCTAAGATCAAAGTGTAGTATCTGCACTTGTTTTTGCCAGGGCCACCAGCAGAGGAGGTCATTCGAATGACACACATGGACGTGGGGACCTGATGGGGTGGCTATGGCCCGGGGGAATCTCGAGCCCTTATTTAAAAAAAGACAAAAAGACCTTAAAACTGTCCACAAACCATTATCCTCTTTGGACAATAATCACCTTAAAATTAATATCACGTGTGGGTAAAACCGTGATAAGCCGCTATTGGTCACAAGGATTATTCATCTGAGCAAGGGATGGACCCTAATATAAATTTTCTTTGACGTAAAACGGGGTAGGGGTAATGGTATAAACGAAATCATAAAAGACAAAAAAAAAATAAAAAAATCGATGCACTTTGGACAAACTCAAATGAACACCTTTTTTTATACACAACATTGAACATTTTTATACATTAATTTCCAACAATCTATTGAACTGGAGAATTGAGGATTCGATTGAGTAATTCTAGAAAATACTGCACGTTTATTCCTCTTTCTCTGGAATTACAATTACCGAAACAACAATTTATCAATATGATTCAAACATAGCTACATTTGCCGTTTCAGAATAATAATATATAGTAAACAGTAATTACACAATCATTTAGAGAATCTTGCTGCATTTGACGCATGGATTCTGGTTGTATTTGCAAATGTAAAGGACAACACGCATTGCACCTTGTAAATACACACTGTTTTTTTTCACGAAATAAAACCACATCAAATGGAAGACACGTAATTAAAATAGTGGAAAGGGACATAATAACAAATATTTTTTTTTCATAAGGAACATTACTGACATAGCATAAATGTATTATGTGATTTAATAATTGTAATATTTATACCATTTACTCTTAAATAAAATGTCTATAGAAATTAATGACAATTATATACATCCTAAATAAAGGGATAATAATTGTAAGTTTTCTTCAACGACTTTGTAAAAGCAAAGGCTTTATTTTACATGGGAGAATTTTACAACACATTTTAAAAATGTCTTCACGATATTACATCAACTGTTTTTATCTGTTTATATTAGCACCTGTGTGCCATGAGAAATTGTATTTTTGTCAGGTCTTAAAACGGCCATAAATTCTTAATATTCAGCACTTCGGATTGTTTCACGGCATTTTGGCTGCGATCAAAGTGTTAGTTAGAAACATAGTGGAAACTCATCATAGTCAAGAGTCATGCTGTTGGGCGGGTGGTCATGGCTGTTCTCTTGCCATCAAGCTTGCCAGTTGTCCTCATCAAATGTCCAAACAATCTCGACTGTCTACGTCTAATTTCTCCAATTAATCCCCGTTTTTCATTTGTCTCTTGAAGGACTGTCTCATTTGATTTTCTGTCCGTCCATGGTATTCTTTGCATTTTTCTCAAAAAGCACATATCCACAGCCATTGGATGTTTCCCAGCTTGTCCATTAATTGTCCTTGTTTCACATGTAGTACGTCTAATTTCTCTAATAAGTTTACGATTTTTATTAGTTTCTTGTAGGAGTTGGTCATTGGGTTTTTCTGTCTGTCCATGGTATTCTTTGCATTTAATTACAGAATGTGTGTAGTTTATAAATATAAAACTGTCGTTTCTGCCTATAGTACCTTGTAGTATAGGGCAGAGAGGTCTTTAGGAGATAAGGCCGCCTGGCTAGTGCAGTCACCCGGATAGAAGAAAACATTCAAAGTCTTACCGAAGATTCGATCCCGCGTCTAACGAATGGGAACCCGGAGCTGTAGCCAATCACAAGTTGGCTCAGACTTCTCCTTCTAGGAACCACACTTTCTAAACCGTTGTGCCCTTTAATGTGGCCAACGTATTTCAGTTTCTGAGACACAGTCATGTCTATGAGCCAGCTGTCTTCGATGCTCAAATCTTGTAGTATATCAGTATTTGTCTTCTTCCTGGTTCACGGCATTCTAATACTGTTTCTGCAACTTTAACTGATTCAGTGTCCAGCAAAACGTCGGTTTGGACCAAACATGGTGCACAATCAAATGAATAAGTATTGTAATGTAAATTTCCATTCACTAAGCATTAGAATTGTGGAAGATACGGAGAAACGAAACAAATAACACGGTGACCCTAGTATGGCGATATATCATCCTTCTGTTTAAACGTGAAGTGACATGTGGCGATATATTATCCGTCAGCACTGAATCAGATAAGTTAAAAACCTCAATTGTCTTCTTTGGTGTTGACAAAATGGTCCACAACAGGAAAGATGTGATCTTCTGAATAATCTAAACGTGGTTGCTTCATGTTGTTGTGCTATTAGCTGTTAAGAGATTCAGCGCAAACAAAAAGTAAAATTGGGGAAAAAACAAAACTGGATGGCAGAAAATGGGAAGTGTTACAATTATGGATTAAAATTGTTAATATTGTAGCAGATATCTTGTATTATGACGCAATGCTAGCATTTCAGGGATATGTAAGCCCATGGCAATTAGGGAAGTTGTATAAGGAGATTAATCATCCCATGGCACTTAATCAGTTAATGCTGTTTAATCTCTACTCTGAATTGGTAGTGATGTCATGACAACAACAAACATAAATATGTCTGCATGCTATCATTCGTCGACGTAAATAAACATAACTAAATTGGTTCACCTCAACCATTAGAAAAAAGAACCCAAGCATTGCATATGGACAGGGCTTTATCACCAACATAAGCACGCAACAGCTTTGAAACGTGACCTCGAAACAAGTATGCATTAAGATCAACAAAGCTGGAAGTTGTTGGTCGGGTAACTGGTTGATTGGTTGGCTTAGTGGTGATTTGTTTGTTGATTTGTTCGTTGATTGGTGTAATAGCTGGGTGATAGGTTGATTGGTTGAATGGTTGGTTGATAGGTTGATTAGTTTGGTGACTGTTTGGTTGACTAGTTCATTGTTTGATTGGTTGCTTGAATTATTGGGTGGTTGGTTGATTGGTGGCTATATTAGTTGATTTGTTCAGTGGTTGAATAATCGATTGATGGATTGGTTGGTTGGTTAATCGGCAGATTGGCAGATTAATTTGTGATTGATTGAGGTGCTGGTTGATTGATTGCAATGTTTGTTGATTGGCTAGTTGAATGATTGATTGCTATGTTGGTTGATTGGTTAGTAGATTAATTTGTTTGTTTATTGATTGACTCACTGGCTCCCGTCATGAAAGTTTGGAGAATAGTAATGGAGGCTATATTCCTGGGAAGAGAGGAAAAGGAAGGCCAAAAATATGATGGGTGCAGGATGTCGTGGATAATCTCCAGATGGGTTTATCGGACGCGGGACATCATGCTTATAACCAAGAAGTTTTTCGGTTTGTTGTTATGGGGGTAAGGGTCTACAATTGGCATGCTACTGAATGAATGAATGGCGGGAAGACCGCTGGAAGTCTTCAGTACCAAGATTTAAACTCGATGAGTGGGCGTTCAGCTTCGTCTGAGCCCAGGATAGAGCTAAAGAAGAGACGTTTCTTCTTTCGATCCAATGACGTGGATTGTCTTGCATGGCTCCCCATCTCTTCTCCAAGCGCAGGAGCCTCCAGTGTAATACCGGTGCCTACCTGAGCTTCACATCTGCGGAGTGGTTTGGAGGTTCTGGGAACGTTAAAAAGACTGAACAATCATCTTGTAAACCGTGCCACGTAGGGTCACGGCAAAGTCTCGTCCAATGTAGGATCTGGTTCTAATCTTGGGACCTCTAAGGTCTAGTGCAGTTGTTCTCAACCTTTTTTGGCCCGTGCCCCCGTTCACCATATTTTTAGGACGTCATTTCCCCCTCACCATATTTTTAGGATGTCATTCCCCCCTTTCGTATTTCCTCCCTAAAAATGTCCCCCTGCCCCTACACAGTATACGTAATAATTGAAGCTAAATTTAATAGCACATACTAAAACAAATCTAGACGTCCACATAAAACGTGATTTGTAGGTCTACTTACTTTATAAAATGAATTTTAGAAGGGTGAGACGTAAAGAACCGTACAGTATGAAGGGAAAAAAGCAAGATCAAGTAATCGGTTCTTGTATTAACGCAATCTTGAAATAATCTTCATTAGTTAGTTAGTTAGTCGACAGATCATCCTCGTTGCACATCGGACCATTCAGTCCATAAGTGCTCGGATCCCCTCCTCAGCAAATCCCGCAGCGTGTAGCGGCTAACGACGCCAGTTCTGTTCCCCCCTGGAAACCCCAAAATTCCCCCACCCCCCCTCCCCCAGTTTGAGATGTGGTGATATTGTAGGATCCAAGGAATGAGCAGGACAGAGCAGAGATCATCATCATCATCATCATCATCATCATCATCATCATCATCATCATCATCATCATCATCATCATCATCATCATCATCATCATCATCATCATCATCATCATCAACATCATCATCATCATCATCAACATCATCATCATCATCATCATCATCATCATCATCATCATCATCATCATCATCATCATCATCATCATCATCATCATCATCATCATCATCATCATCATCATCAACATCATCATCATCATCATCATCATCATCATCATCATCATCATCATCATCATCATCATCATCATCATCATCATCAACATCATCATCATCATCATCATCATCATCATCATCATCATCATCATCATCATCATCAACATCATCATCATCATCATCATTTCTTTCACTAAGGAATATTATTGAAAGTAAAATACATGTATTATGTGATTTAAATAATTGTAATATTCGTCTAACATTTTAAATAAAATTTACATAGGACATATTGAGAATTGTATGCTGCATAAATAATATGATAATCAATTATGTGATATTCAAAGAATTTGTAAACGTAAAGGCTTTATTTTACATGCGTGAGAATTTTATAATGCCTTAAATAATTTATCCACGATATTACAACATGTGTTTGCATGTTTGATAATAGAGCCGCGATGTTCTGCTGAATTTCATATTTTTGCCAGGCCTGTATAAGGCCACACATTCTTAATATTCAGCACTTTGGATATGACCGACTGCTTTAATCAGAGCATTATGACAGCGACAATACCGCAGGATTGGGTACACAGTTATCTCATCCCTCTCCCAAAACCATTCATGGATCATTCAAAGCTTAACGGCTTTAGGGTCATCACACTTCAAAATACATTTGGGAAGGTTTTAGAGAAGATAGTCGCTGTTAAGCTGCAGGATATTTTGGAAAGGGGGAAGCTTCTTCCAAGAGACCTGGGGAGCTACAGGCCAGGAAAAGATACCTGGTCAAATGCAGACACTTTTGCCTTTGACGTTTATGAGGGGTTCCAGAGTAGACAGGAAACGATGGCGGCAGCGCTTGATCTCGAGGATGCGTACAATAGAGTGCGTTATGATATTGTGATGACCGCACTGATGGAGGAGGGGGTCAATCCCTGGTTTGTGAACTGAATAGCGGCCGTCCTGCATTCTCGTCGAGTTGCTCTCCGTCTGGGTGCATGGACCTCAGAGCCATATATTTTAACCCCGGGACTGCCACAAGGATCTGCAATCTCACCGGTGCCCTTTAACGTGTATACAAGCACGATTGCAAACCTAGAAGCACCAGGGGTTGGAAGGATAGTAACATTTGCAGATGATGTTCTTGCATATAGGCAGGGGAGAAATAGGGAGCAAACAGACCAGGAGCTGCAGGTGACAGTAGACAAAGTGATTGACTGGTGCACTGAAATGAGAGCTGTCATCCACCCGGTAAAGGCGGCTGGTTTGTGGTGCTCTCTGGACAACAGGATTGTGAGAGATGATGTCCACGCCTCATGATAGATGGTAGAAGCGTCAACAGAAAGAACAAACTGAAGTATCTGGGAATCACATTTGACAGGAGTCTGTCCTTCAAGGACCATGTGGAGACGGTTGTGACAAGATCTCGAAAGGGACTCAATGCACTTAAAACTATGGCTGCAATGGACACAGAGCAGAGAATGCTCTTCACACTATACCAGCACTTGATCCTCTCAGTGATTGATTATGGATTAGGACTGCTCACTGTCTCAAAAAGTCAGCTGGTGAAATTAGAGCGTATAGAGAACGAAGCTATGCGGATCATTCTTGGAAGCACCAGAGACACCCCAGTAGTATGTATGCGTTACATCCTTGGTCTGCCGACTGTTGCAGGTAGGCACAAGGTGATGCAGGCGAAGGCTTACCTCAGAGTAGCTGCAGACACAGATCACCCATTCCATTAATCGCTGTGCCATGTCGCTGTTCTTAATAATTCCAACTAACAACTGTAATAATAGAAAACGGTAGGCTAGCTCCAACCAACTGAACAGCAATCTGGGCTTTGCGAGTGAACCCAAACAGGAAGAATAAAAGGCCGATTCCTGAACGTGAGTAATTGAAAATCGCTGTTTTATTTATCTACAGCATACCGGGATTGCATGTCACAATACTGTTCATATATTACGTGGCCTGTAATACCAGGACCGGCCGTAAATACACTATTGAACTTTATATTAATGATACCAATTACAAACCGTCTCATAAACAAACTGTTTATAAATACTTCATACGTCCTTGAAACTCCTTCTCTCTATCCGTTAGGTACATTTTTCGCCGCTCTGAAATTATAACTAATTTCCTCGTCTTTGGTTTCATTTGTCCGTGGCGTTCTGACATATGAGTTCGTTATGCATGTTCTCTGTCTGTAATTCCTATTTCAGAAACTGTTTCAATGCAGAACTATTTCTTAGGCAACTTGAATGTACTGATAATTCGATGCACTACCTTCCATTCCGAAGCTCCCTAAAGTCTGCCGTTTCTATTGACATCTCTATGTGACGTTTAGCCTGTTGCGACGTCTCGTCTATTCCTAGCATTTTTGGTATAGAGACTTCTACTTTATTTATACTGAGTCATTCCCGGGCACTTGCTATATTGCAGTATGCCCCCCTCCTTTTTAACATGATGCAATCATTTTCTTAATTGTGATGCATTAACCTGACAAATAGCAGTGCAGACGTAATGAGCTATATGTTGCGCTAATAAGATGGTATAGTTCCCTATCAATCACACACAAAATAAAAAAAAAACAACATATTATGCGACGGGCACGCCCAACTATCTACAATCCCGCGGTAGACTTCGTGTAGCACTGCCTACGAGAGTGCTGTGCTAACTAATTAAAACTATTAGTCCGTCATTTATCAAAACTGACAAGCATCCGAACCCTAACTAAAAAGAAACAACCGGAGTAAGGGTACGTGTGTGATTCACAGGTACCAAGCCGTCAATACTAGTGAATGCTCTATAACTATCACTGCAATATCTATCAACTGCCATGTCATAGGTCTGTATGAAATATATAGGTGAGGTATTCTGCCTTAGTTGTAGACGTATTGGTATTCTGCCTTAGTTGTAGACGTAGCACAATCGCATTAAATGTCAATGTTTCGAGACTTATGTAACATCAACATGTTAACCATCAACGGCTTAGTTTCTGTGCAATGCTATGGCAAATATTCGATATATGTGGCGTAATCATAATGTGGCATAATCTTCATATGTGATCTAGACATCGTACCTGGATATGTTGACAACGATCAGAAAAATAACATAATTATAGCAACATTGATCAATCAGTTATACCAACCGAAGAACGTAAACACTTAATTATACTAATTTAAATTATGTGAAATCAATATAAATTGGCCTAATAAGCACAGTTCATTATATCATGCCAATAAAGGCCATATCACCATATGCTAATAAGTAAATATTTCAATTCACAGTCTATTACTCAATCAATCATGTGCCATGCCGGGAAGCGTGGGCGGTCATGACTCGCCATTTCACTCTATCACCAGTGTCGTGGATCAGCTCAGTGTTCCTGTCTCGTCCATGCCATGTGGCCAAGCCATCCAGGTATTTTCCTCTCGGTCTGCCTCTTGGTCTGTTCCCCTCGATCTTGCCAGTTGTCACTAAGTTCTCCAACCCATTTCTTCTCATAACATGTCCAAAAACTGTCTACGTCTAATTTCTCTAATCAGTCTACGATGTTCATTTGTCTCCTGTAGTACTTGGTCATTGGTTTTTCTGTCTGTCCATGGTATTCTTTGCATTTTCCTCAGAAACCACATTTCTGCAGCCATCAGATGCTTTTCAGCTTGACTGCTCATTGTCCAAGTTTCACATCCATACAAAAGAACAGGCTCTATGTATCCCCTCAACACTCTTTTTCTCGTTTCAATTGACATCTTTTTATTGGTCAGAATGTTTTTCATCTTGCTAAAGGCTACTTTCGCCATGGCGATTCTTGTTCTAATCTCTTCAAGGCATCTCCCATCAGATGTTATAACTGTTCCAAGATAATTGTACCGATTCACTTGTTGAAGAATATTTCCATTTACTCGTATATTACATTGTGGCACTTCTTCCTTCCTACTGACGACCATAACCTGAGTCTTTTTACAATTTAATTCTAACCCCAGTTGCTCACTGTGTACAACAACCGCATCTACTAATTGTTGCAGGTCCTGCGCATTGTCTGCAATTAATACTGTATCATCTGCATATCTAATGTTATTGATGTTTCGTCCTCCAATGCTGATTCCATTTATATCCTCTACATTTCTGAAAATATTTTCACTGTAAAGGGAAACAAGATCTGGAGACATCACACATCCCTGCCTAACACCTCTCTTAATTGGCTGATACTGTCCCACTTCATTATCAATCCTTATTGCAGCTTGTTGTTTCCAATATATGTTTTTTATAAGTCTAATGTCTTTCCCATCAATTTGTAGATCTGCAAGCATATCCACCATGCTGACATGTCTAACGCTATCAAAAGCCTTTGTATAGTCAATAAAGCAAAGATATATATCCTTGTTTACTTCTATAGCACGTTCAATAACTGTTCGCAGCATATACACAGCATTTACTGTATCCTTTCCTTCTACAAAACCACATTGTTCTTCCCCTATTTCAGGTTGTATCTTCTTCCTCATTCTTTGCATGATAATTCTTAGCAAAATCTTTGTGATGTGACTCATTATACTAATTGTTCTATGTTGATCACATTCCAAGGTTCCTGATTTCTTTGGGATTGCAATAAATATAGAGTTACATAATTCAGGAGGTATATCTCCAGTATCATATAATGTGTTCAGCAGTCTGGTGACTTGATCTATTCCAAATTCTTCTAAAGCTTTAATCATTTATGTTGTGATGTTATCTGCACCGGGGGCCTTGCCAGCTTTCATATGCTTAAGAACATTTCGAACCTCCATCTCCAAAATTGGCGGTCCTTCATTATTAAATCTAATATCATACTGTTCGTCTCTGTTATCATCATAAAGGTGTTTCACATAATCTGTCCATACCTGTAGAATCTGGTCTTTTTCTATTATGATTTTGCCATCTTCAGTTTTTAGACACCCTGTTGATGTACTTGTTCTTTCATTAGTAAGTTCCTGAATTCTTTTGTGCACTAATTTGGTATTTAGACTGTTGTGTTGGCTTTAAATTTCTAAGCACTTTTCCTCAAGCCATGCTTCTTTTGCCTTATTACATAATGTTCTGACTTGTCTGTGAATTTCTTCATATTTGACAGAATTATTTTTGTTGAGTCTTCTTGTTTCCATGAGGTGTAAAATTTCTTCAGTCATCCATTTCTTACGACCCACCTTCTTTAATTTTGGAATAGTTGTTTCTGCAGCCACATTGATTGAATTCTTCAACGTTTCCCATTGATCATCCACATCCTGGAATAGGATCTCTAGATCAGACAAAATTTCGAATCTGTTCTGTACTTCTATGTTGAATTTGTTTTGTATTTCCTTGTCATTACTCAATGTACACAAATCATATTTAGTGTTTCCTGTTATATACTTGACTTTCTTCAACTTTATCCTCAATGTTCCTGTGAGTAATCTGTGGTCACTATAACAATCAGCACTGGGAACTGTTTTTGCTATTGTTAATGCGTTTCTAAATCTTCTGCTGAGAATGTGAGAATGAGAATGTAGTCAATCTGGTATCTAATCCTGCTATCAGGACTCCTCCATGTCCATAATCTTCTAGGGTGGTGTTTGAACCACGTGTTTCCTACAATCATTTCCTGTTCTTTTGCCCACTCTACGAGTCTGTATCCTCTTTCATTTCTCTCTCCTAAACCATAGTTTCCTACTGTGTATCTATCTCCTTGATTTCCTACTTTTGCATTGAAGTCCCCTATTATGATGGTTATTTCTTTTTTATTTATTTCTTATTACTGTCCATCATAAATTAAAGTGTGCAAGTGTTCAATTCACTAATATCACCTTCATATCAAACGCCAGTGTATCAATTGACGTATATGTAATAAAACTACTATTTGTAATTGAAGAAAATCATATGTTCCAAATTACGTTCAATACTACTCTGAAATAATATTGTCCTGATAATAACATACGAACGCATTCCTCACGGACTAAGTGGGAAGGGACATAATAACAAATCAGTTTTTTTGTGTTGTTAAATAAGGGCTAGCGGGGTAGGGGTATCCCCTAGCTTGGGTAGCGGGGTAGGGGTATCCCCTATCAAAGGAGAAGTAAGGCGCCTCCTTCCCTCCGCTAGCCTACGGGACACCCTTGGGCAAGGTGGAGTACCCGTTTAGCCCCCGATCAGGGTTACGTGAAGCCATGGGTGCAGGTGGTGGATGAAGATGGAGAGCAGCCGACAGATAGTTGAAGGTTATGGTCTCCAACTTCACGACGGTAGGCAGAGGATCTCCTTTTTTGAGGAGACAATGGCTACGGTCACTGACCAGTATGGTCACTGCTGGGAAGGAAAGCAATGGCAAACTACCTTTTTTACACATGCCAAGAAAATCATGTTGTGTTCACTTATCGATAATCAGAGAAACGGCGTAAATGGGTGCTCCATAGGAGCAGCCTCGCCCGATAGGGATAGTCATGCGCACCAGGTGACTCCAGACCGTCAACAGGCTACTAGGTGCAAAAGATTAATATCATTGAAAGTAGGAACTTGGAATGTTAGAACAATGAATGCAGATGGAAAGTTGGAGGACATCAAAAAAGAAATGGAGAGAGAGAAGATTAACATATTAGGAATATCGGAAACGAGATGGAGAGGAGCAGGGATAAGGACAGGAGAGGATTGTAAGATTATTTACTCGGGGGGAGAAGAACAGCAAAGAGGTGTAGCCATTATATTAGATAAGCAAACATCAAATTCTGTCAAAGGATATTGGGCTGTGTCAGACAGAGTTCTATTAGTAAAATTAAACGGAAGACCTTTTAAAATAAATGTAATTCAAGTATATGCCCCAACAAGTGAAAGCAGTGAAGAAAGTATAGAGGAATTTTATAATGACATGGAGTCTGCTTTGAAGAACTGTAAAAAATCAGAAATAAATATCATAATGGGTGATTTCAACGCAAAAATAGGAAAGCAAAGCGATGGATGCAGTGTAGGCAACCATGGTTTGGGAGAGAGAAATGAAAGAGGTTACAGACTTGTAGAATGGGCAAAAGAACAAGAAATGGTTGTAGGAAACACCTGGTTTAAACAACATCCTAGAAGATTATGGACATGGAGGAGTCCAGACAGCAGGATTAAAAACCAGATAGATTACATCCTGATAAGCAAAAGGTTTCGAAATGCATTAACAGTTGTAAAAACAGTTCCAAATGCAGACTGTTACAGTGATCACAGATTAATTACTGGCACATTGAGGGTAAAGTTAAAGAAAGTCAAGTATACAGCAGGAAACCCTAAATATGACTTGTGCAAATTGAAAACTGACAAAGAAATACAAGATAATTTTAACATAGAAGTAAAGAACAAATTTGATTTATTGTCTGATCTAGAGATCCTATTTCAAGATGTAGATGATCAATGGGAAATGCTGAAGAATTCAATCAGTTGTGCAGCAGAAAAAACTATTCCAAAAGTAAAGAAAGTGGGCCGTAAGACATGGATGACTGAAGAAATTTTACAACTAATGGAAACAAGAAGACAGAACAAAAATAATCCTGCCAAATATGAAGAAATTCACAGAAAAGTCAGAACCTTATGTAAGGAGGCTAAAGAAACATGGCTTGAGAAAAATTGCAGAGAAATTGAAAAACAACACAACAGTAAAAATGCGAAACTAATGCACAAAAGAATTCAGGAGATTACTAATCAAAGAACACGTACATCAGCAGGCTGCCTAAAGACAAAAGATGGAAGAGTCATAATAGAAAAAGATCAGATTTTACATGTATGGTCAGATTACGTGAAAAACCTTTATGACGATAACAGAGACGAACAATATATTGTTCAAAATAACAATGAAGGGCCAGCAATTTTGAAGATGGAGGTTCAGAATGCTCTTAATCATATGAAATCTGGCAAAACCCCCGGTCCAGACAGCGTCACAACAGACATGATTAATGCTTTAGAAGAAAATGGAATAGATGAAGTTACCAGTCTGCTTAATACAATATATGATACTGGAAATATACCTCATGAGTTATGTAATTCTGTATTTATTGCAATCCCAAAGAAATCAGGAGCCTTAGAATGTGATCAACATCGAACAATTAGTATAATGAGTCACATCACGAAGATTTTGCTAAGAATTATCATGCAAAGAGTTAGGAGGAAAATACAACCTGAAATAGGAGAAGAACAATGTGGGTTTGTAGTAGGCAAGGGTACAGTAAATGCTGTGTATATACTGAGAACCGTAATCGAACGTTCTATAGAAGTAAACAAAGATCTACACCTTTGCTTTATTGACTACACAAAGGCTTTTGATAAAGTGAGACATGTCAACATGATAAGGATGCTTGAAGATCTACAAATTGATGGGAAAGACCTTAGACTTGTAAAAAACATATATTGGAAACAACAAGCTGCCATAAGAGTTGATAATGAAGTAAGCCAATATCAGCCTATTAAGAGAGGTGTGAGACAGGGATGTGTAATGTCTCCAGATCTGTTTTCCCTGTACAGTGAAAATATTTTCAGAAATATTGAAAATATGGAAGGAATCAACATTGGGGGACAATGCATCAATAACATTAGATATGCAGATGATACAGTCTTGATTGCAGACAATGAACAGGACCTGCAAAATTTAGTAGATGCGGTTGTTACACACAGTGAACAACAAGGGTTAGAATTAAATTGTAAAAAGACACAGATTATGGTCGTCACTAGGAAGAACGAAATACCACAGTGTAATATACAAGTAAATGGGAATATTCTTCAACAAGTGAATAGGTACAATTATCTCGGAACAGTAATAACATCTGATGGGAGATGCCTTGAAGAGATTAGAACAAGAATCGCCATGGCAAAAGTAGCCTTTAGCAAGATGAAAAACATACTGACCAATAAAAAGATGTCAATTGAAACGAGAAAAAGAGTGTTGAGATGCTACATAGAACCTGTACTTTTATATGGATGTGAAGCTTGGACAATGAGCAGCCAGGCCGAAAAACATCTGATGGCTGTAGAAATGTGGTTTCTGAGGAAAATGCAAAGAATACCATGGACAGCCAGAAAGACCAATGAACAAGTCCTTCAAGAAAGAAATGAAGATCGTAAACTGATCAGAGACATTAGACGTAGACAGTCACAATTTTTTGGGCATGTTATGAGAAGAAATGATTTGGAGAACTTGGTGACAACTGGTAAGATCGAGGGGAACAGACCAAGGGGAAGACCTAGAAACAAGTATCTGGATGGCTTGGCCTTGTGGCATGGTCGAGACAGAAACACGGAACTGATCCACGACTCTGTTGATCGAGTGAGATGGCAGAACATGACCGCCCACGCTTACCGGCATGGCACATGATGGATGGAAATAAGGGCTGTGCCATGTAGCATTTGTAAATAAGAACGAGCTGGATTAGTAGTAAGGAGAAACAGTAACATAGTCCAATAAATCGTGGGAGAAGATGGAACACGCAAAAAGGTTCAATAAAATTCAACGTTGCGACATGGAAAACGAAAGTGAAAGTAGGCGAGTTTGTCATCTCGGGAATCCCACGTGAATATCGGAAATTGACGTCACTGTGAAAAACGTCACGATGGTAGTCAAGCCAGCGATGTGAAACATGGAAGGACGCAACAGACATTTTCTGACATATTAAACAGCAAAGAATTGTCAGAAAGTATGCCCAGCGGTTGAGACAGGTATCATGGATCAAAGGGCGCATCGTCACGGGCGTAAGTAAGTTGGCATAGGAAATAAGAGTAACTCCTTGTGTGTGACTTTAGAATCATGTGCACCCCTGTAAGTTACTGTAAGATTGATGTCAGAATTTGGGACTAAATTACTAAGACGCAAGGACACCTGAGTTTTGTACTCATTCTCCAGTCTGCATTACTGTGTCATGACGAGTTATCAATGTTGCTTGAATGAGCCCACAGAAGTGCATTAGCAGCCGTTACCTCATGTAGCATAAATGTGTTATGTGATTTGAATAACTATATTTATCTAATGTTTTTACATACAATTTTCCCCCGGGAAGGTTAACCTGGTCAACAAATGCCCGCAGAAGTCGGATGTGTCGGCCTAACGGCGCAAGAACGCAACTCTGCTGTAAACAGGCACAACACTGTCACGTCCGGGAAGAAAAAAAACACAACTCCGGATGAACGCAGACGAAGAAGAAGAAGAAGAAGAAGAAGAAGAAGAAGAAGAAGAAGAAGAAGAAGAAGAAGAAGAAGAAGAAGAAGAAGAAGAAGAAATAAAATTTTCATATATATTAATGACAATTATTGGCAGCATAAGTAACTGGATAAAATTTTATGTGACCTTCAAAGATTTTGTACAAGTGAAGGCTTTATTTTACATGCGTGAGAAATTTACAACACATTTTGACTAATGTCTTCACGATATTAAATCAAATGTTTTAATTTTTTTTTTTATAATAACCCGGATGTGTTCTGTGAAGTCGTATTTTTATCAGGCCTAGAAACGGCTAAAACTCCTTAATATTCAGTACTTTTGATTGTTTCACATCATTTAGGCTAAGATCAAAGTGTATAAAGAAACATAGTGGGAACTCATCATCATCAACTGCCATGCTAGTGGGCGGGCGAATATGGCTGCTCTCTTGCCATCATGCTTGCCAGTTGTCACCAAATTTTTAAGTCTATTACCATTAAAAGAAAAAAAACGATTGTGTGTGGAGATTTTAACAGCCACTCGCAGAGCTTGGGCTATGATCAGATGGACCAGAGAGGAGAGAGACTGGAAGACTGGCAAGATGAGAACAAATTCGTCTTTATTAAAAAACCGTATGACCCACATACCTTCTACTCGAGATCATAGCACACTACAACTACACCTGACCTGGCTTTTCATTCACCAGACCTGGAGTAGAACATTAAAAGAATTGTTTTGAAACAGTTAGGTGGCAGTGACCATCGGCCAATCTTTATAACTGTAGAAAATGAGCTTGCCAGTTAAAGCAGCACTCTCTCGAGGTGGAACTACAAGAATGCAGACTGGGCAATGTACAAGCTTTGCGCCAGTATACTGGTTAGAAACCTGAACACTGAGAGGGACATAAATAAAGTAGTTGAAGAGTTTGGGAAATGCATACTACAGGCAGCAAGAGAAACAGTACCAAGAGAAGCCCGTAAACATTATAAACCCTACTGGAGTAGTGAACTGGAACAGTTGCATAATGATGTGGAAGTGTGTAGAAGGCAAGCAGAAGCCAACCCCTGCCAAGAACACCACAATAAATACCAGCAGCAAAAGCCACATTTCAAAGGGCCCAAAACTACAGGCTAGACGGAAAAGCTGGCAGGAGAAAACAGAGTCGCTGAACTTTGAAAGAGACACAAGGAAGTTGTGGAAGCTAATAAAACAGGCTTAACGATGAGAGTTCAGGGAGAAACTAAAAAAGTGCACTACATAAAGACGGAAACATCTTAACAGGAAAGCAAGCAGATGACCATTTTGCGTACTCATTCGCACAAGATAACAATATCGAAATTAATCCAGAGAAACAACAAGAGATTCGAGAGAAATGGCAACATACAGGACAGAAGGAAATAGTACATGAGGTTATGGAGGAACCTATCACAGTCAGTGAACTGGAGCTAGCCATATCAAAACTGAAAATGAGAAAGTCACCAGGAGCTGATGGTATCTCCAATTAAATTATCAGAAACCTAGGAACAGAGGCCAAAGCAAAGCTGTTACAGATCTTCAATAACACATGGAACTTAGGCAGTGTTCCACAAACCTGGAGAGAAGCAATCATGATACCCCTCCTAAAATCTGGGAAAGGTAATTCCATTGCCTCCAGCTGCAGACCAATTAGCCTCACCAGCTGTCTCTGCAAAGCACTGGAACGCATCATCAATCACAGACTACAGTGGTACATTGAAAGTGAAAACTTTCTTGTGCCACAACAGTCTAGCTTTAGGCAGTGCTACTCTACGGAAGATCAGACAACCTATCTCTCTCAAGAAGTTGAGGATGCATTCCAAGAGAAGAAGCTGATTCTTGAGGCATGGATAGATCAGAAGAAAGCCTTTGACAAAGTCTGGAAAGAAGGTCTTATGAAAAAACTGAGAAACTGTAAAGTCAATGGAAGAATGTACAAATGGGTGAAGACATACTTTCACAACAGAAGAGCCCGAGTACAGATAGACGGTCTCAAGAGCAAGAAAGCACTATTGCGTCACTGTGTTCCGCAGGATGGAGTCTTGTCCCCCACACTTTTTCTAACCTTCATCAATGATCTTGTTGCTAATCTACCCGATGGAATTAAAGCGGCAATGTACGCTGATGGCCTTGTTTTGTGTAGCACAACTGAACATGCATCAGTGGCAACCATATTGCTACAGAGAGCTGTAGATACATTTGTTGCATGGGCGAATAGATGGTGTGTCAGCATAAACATTGACAAGTGCAGCACCACTCTATTTGCCCTCTCTCCGAAACAAAAGGCAGGGATCATCCAGATAAATGGAACGCCCCTAAGAGAAGATAAAGAACCAACACTCCTTGTTGTAACATTTGATGACAGGCTGACATGGAGAAATCACATCAAAAAAGCTGTAGCAAAAGCCAGAATGAAAATAGCCATCCTAAGAAAGCTAAGTGGAACCACATGGGGAGTCAGTTGGAGAATACTTATCAAAGTTTATCAACAGAGCATACGACCACACCAGGAATACGGATCGACTGCGTGTTGTTCAGCATCAAAAACCACACTACAAGAGCTGCACAATGTGCAAAATCAAGCTCTTAGAGTCATCAGAGGAGGGATGAGATCAACCCCTATAGTAGCAATGGAGAAAATGAAGAGGACACAAGCACTGAGAGAATGCAGAGATACAAAACCACTAATACAAGCAGACAAGTTGCTCAGCTTGCCAGGCCACCCTATGAAGAACCGATTTGAAAACATAGCTATGGGGCGGTTGAAAAGAAGTTTTTTTATACACCAGGTCAAACGACTCTGCATAGAAACCACCGAACTTCCCACAGTTGGTATTCCACTGACAAGTATTCCAGAGCGACCTCAATGGAAAGATGAACATAGACTATCGCTTCACATCCAGACAAGAGTGAGAGGAATAATTGACAAGGAAGAACAGAACAGTATACAGCGCAGAACAGCCACTCTCAGCTTCCTTGATGATGAATACCCACGGGACCTCTGGATCCGAGTCTACACAGATGGGTCAGCGCAAAATGCTGTTCGAAATGGAGGAGTGGGAGTGTACATAGAATACCCAAATAATACTAGGAATTACACCTCTCCATCTATGCTAACTAACATTATCATTCATTACTGCTGGGGCATATAGAAAGAATGGAAGATAATAGGGAAACAAAACTCGCTTACACTCAGGAAATAAATGACCTTAGACACCGAGGTAGACCAAGAAGGCGGTGGAGAGATAATAGATGTACAGACCTACAAGCTATCTATGCTAACTAACCTGACATATTGGTTAGAGTCAGAGTTCCAACAGGAAAGTCCTGCCATAACTATGATGCTGAAATTGAGGCAATCAAGATAGCAATATATAAATTACAAAATATCAACTATTGTAAACAACCTGTGATGATATTAGCAGATGCAAAATCAGTAACAGAGACACTCCTGTCTGGGAGATTACCAGTTCTAAGGACACTACTTTCTGAACTTAGCAGTCAGCATAAGGTCACCATACAGTGGATACCATCCCACTGTAGAGTACCGGGAAACGACAGAGCTGATCAACTGGCTAAGGAAGAAGCAAAGGAAGAACAGCCTGATGTGCCCATTACATTCCACCAAGAGAAAAGAATGATCAAATCAGTCAGAAGGCCACAAAACCTTACTCAAGACGACTACCACGTTATGGACAGACCAGAGCAGGTCATTATTCTTCGCCTCAGAACAGGACACAATAGATTACGCAACCATATGTATACAAAATTCAAGATTTGTGACTCAGCCATGTGTACATGTGGTTTGGCGTCGCAGACAGCAGAGCTCATACTCTTGAACTGCCCAAACTGCAACATATTCAGGCAAACATTCTGGCCTAGAGGGACAACAGTGGAAGATAATCTCTATGGACCACTGAGTGAACTAAAAAAAGACAGATTCATACAAGAGATAAAATTGCAGTTATAGACATATTTCAGTTGAACGAAAGAAGAAGAAGAAGAAGAAGAAAATATTTCAACCTTTGCTCGTGTGTGCTATGAAACGTTTATCCAGTTTGATGAAACATCGAGTAGTCAAATATTAATGTACAAGATATTTGTAAAGAAAGTAGATTGCCAGTGCTTTCCGCCATAGCAGTGACCAAACTGGCCAATGGCCGTAGCCGCCGTCTCTGTACAGAGATTGTCCAGAGATTGTCCGCATGTGAAAGGTGGTCAATAAGTAGACAAGCTGAGAAACATCTACTGTCAGTCAAAATGTCGTTTCCAGGTCACCATGGCTGAATTGATAATGATGGTGATGATGATGATGATGATGATGATGATGATGATGATGATGATGATGAGGATGAGGTTGGTGATGATGATGATGATGATGATGATGATAATAATAATAATGATGATGATGATGATGATGATGATAATGATGATGATGATGATGATGATGATGATGATGATGATGATGATGATGATGATGATGATGATGATGATGATGAATTAGGTGGCTTTCCGAGCAGTCGCCAGATAGCGTAAAGGCTAGAAATATTTCTTTAAATATCGATAAATGAACACACGTCAAAGCATGTGTGAAGCAAACATTCTAACTTAAAACTAAAGGTTAAGAACGCAAGGGATGAAAATACAATACCTGTAATAATCTTAGCGATAAGAGCCCCCCACGGATTATTTTGCACTGACGTAACCGAAACATCGGACCAACTGGCAACTTGTGTCGATCGTGAAAAGTGTACATAATTTCACCAATCGGATTTGGAGATAAGATTCTATTCTGGAGGGTCAAGGGCATTGGTAGACTTAACATTTCATTAACTGTCATTCAAATTTTTTTTTTTTTTTGCATATCCTTTACAGGACATCGCTGTCAACAGCAGCTTCTTTCAGCTGTCTGTTGATTTCTTTGCAAGATTACTCTCAGTAGTTTGCCATTGCTTTCTGAGCGGCCGCAGTATCCCGCAAGTCACCAGCGGGGTCGAACCGCTCCCAGTTCTCTCCCGCTACGAGACTCTGCGTGATAAACGGGATTACGGAGAAAGTGGTGTAACCCCTCAGCCAGAGAGACCGGCATTCAGAGTTTACTAACATGAAATAAACCAGATTAGTGCTCCATCATGGGCTCTTCAAAGTGGTGTAGGCGTTCGAGTCTCGACACTAAAAAAAGACAGATTCATACAAGAGATAAAATTGCAGTTATAGACATATTTCAGGCGAACGAAAGAAGAAGAAGAAGAAGAAGACAATATTTCAACCTTTGCTCGTGTGTGCTATGAAACGTTTATCCAGTTTGATGAAACATCGAGTAGTCAAATATTAATGTACAAGATATTTGTAAAGAAAGTAGATTGCCAGTGCTTTCCGCCATAGCAGTGACCAAACTGGCCAATGGCCGTAGCCGCCGTCTCTGTACAGAGATTGTCCAGAGATTGTCCGCATGTGAAAGGTGGTAAATAAGTAGACAAGCTGAGAAACATCTACTGTCAGTCAAAATGTCGTTTCCACGTCACCATGGCTGAATTGATAATGATGGTGATGATGGTGACGATGATGATGATGATGATGATGATGATGATGATGATGATGATGATGAGGTTGGTGATGATGATGATGATGATGATGATGATGATGATGATGGTGATGATGATGATGATGATGATGATGATGATAATAATGATGATGATGATGATGATGATGATGATGATGATGATGATGATGATGATGAATTAGGTGGCTTTCCAAGCAGTCTCCAGATAACGTAAAGGCTAGAAATATTTCTTTAAATATCGATAAATGAACACACGTCAAAGCATGTGTGAAGCAAACATTCTAACTTAAAACTAAAGGTTAAGAACGCAAGGGATGAAAATACAATACCTGTAATAATCTTAGCGATAAGAGCCCCCCACGGATTATTTTGCACTGACGTAACCGAAACATCGGACCAACTGGCAACTTGTGTCGATCGTGAAAAGTGTACATAATTTCACCAATCGGATTTTGAGATAAGATTCTATTCTGGAGGGTCAAGGGCATTGGTAGACTTAACATTTCATTAACTGTCATTCAAAGTTTTTTTTTTTTATTGCATATCCTTTACAGGACATCGCTGTCAACAGCAGCTTCTTTCAGCTGTCTGTTGATTTCTTTGCAAGATTACTCTCAGTAGTTTGCCATTGCTTTCTGAGCGGCCGCAGTATCCCGCAAGTCACCAGCGGGGTCGAACCGCTCCCAGTTCTCTCCCGCTACGAGACTCTGCGTGATAAACGGGATTACGGAGAAAGTGGTGTAACCCCTCAGCCAGAGAGACCGGCATTCAGAGTTTACTAACATGAAATAAACCAGATTAGTGCTCCATCATGGGCTCTTCAAAGTGGTGTAGGCGTTCGAGTCTCGACGGTCGATCCTTGCTGTTTCTGGATCATTTCTATTGATGACATTGCTATATGCCATAGTCTTGAACTATCTAGCATCATTTCTCTTGATCTGCCTCTGCCCCTACCAGTCAGGTTTTAGTCAGATATGACTGAGCTACCGTATGACAGTAGACGGTACTACCTGCTTTCTGTTAGCGCCGAATGTTGGGTCTTACTCAGATATGATTGAGCTACCGTATGACAGTAGACGGTACTACCTGCTTTCTGTTAGCGCCGAATGTTGGGAGGTGCTCTCCAAACCAGACACTACGCTTAAAGTCGCTTAAAAGTCGACAGGGTCGACTTAATTGCACCGGGTTTTTATTCCATATGGCCCGGTCTCATTCAACAGCGCGGAAAGCGTCGCACAAAGCACGAACTCCGTAGCTCCAGCAACGACCCCCAGGAGACTTTGAAAAAATGTACCCGTGAACCAAAGGACACGGCCCGGAATCGAACCCACAACTTTCGAAGCCGAACCAGACGGCTTGACCATTTCGCCAGACACTTCACACTATGCCAACGGCTTCGGGCGGAGAAGCGCAATTTGGAGGACACATGCCTTACCTAGTGCGAGGAAATGCAATCTCAAGACTAAATGTCATGGCAGGGAGACAAGGCCCTAAGCCTTGATCGGCAAATGGCGTTGGATAGAAGCTCCTACAGGCGGGCAGGTAGAGCATTGCTTTGCTGATCCGGCAGCTTCTGCAGCTTATATTGTTCCAGATGTATTGGCGTTGGCTTTCCTCTGGAGTAAACTTGGCAAGCCGAGAGAGGGATCATGCTGCATGGTCAACACATGGTCTCTAAACTCAGCCCAGGCTTTGTGTTATGGAGAGGTGTAACTCCGTGTTACAAACTATCGTCTATCAAGACGGCAGTCAGCTTCTGCTATTTTCAGTCTCATATTTCTTCAATGCCTCTCTTACCATTATGTGAACAAAGAACACAGTGTGTCGTTCTCTTATAGATGTGTATAATGTTTTTACTATAAGAGACAGACAAACGGCATTCTTTGTTCAAGTAATAAGAAGAGCGGCACTGCAGAGCATTGTGACAACTGGTAAGATCTGTGGTAAGAGGTGCAGAGACAGACCAAGAGAAATAATGCTGGATGGACTGAAACAGTGGAATAGAGGAATATCATCAGCAGATTTGATACAGATGTCCATGTACCAAGGTCTTTGTAAAGACATGAACACTTACGTCAGCCGGCTAGGTACGAGATGTTGATACTATTTTACTTTCTACAGATTCTTCCCGGTAGTCGTTCTTAACTGCTGTAGGGTTCAAAGTTATAGTTAGTCATAACATTGAACTCAGACGCCACATCTCCTTCGCAGACAAGCTCGTCCTAACTTGTGGCTCACATTCCAACCGTTCTTACCACACATCAGATCAGGATCAATGCAACATTTCCGTGCTCTTACTGACATTCAATGAAAGTGATGCATTTCATAAGGCTGGCTCATCATCTCATCTCATCTCATCTCATCATGTTCCTCTTGTACCTTGCGGTGTCGAGGTGATGTATAAACAGCGGGAGAGTTCCCGCTTATGGGCTTCATGTATCGATATTCCCATGGACTCTGCTATTCCCTCCGTCCAATGTTTACGTGGTCGGCCTCTTCCTCTGCTTCCATCTGGTCTGTACATCATTGCTTGTTGTAGTATACTGTTAATTGGTAACCTACTTGCATGGCCAAACCACTTGACTTGCTGACTTATAATAAAATCTAGCGCAGTTACAACCCCCACTTTAGTCCAGATTTCTTCATTTCTGATCTTATCTATTCTTGATACATTGAGTATTCTTCTCAAGAATCTCATTTCTGTTGTTGTAAATTTTCTTTTCTCTTTTTCTGTCATCGTCCAGGTTTGGCATTGGTAACATAGAGTTGGTAGGATGATTGTGTTGTAAAGTGCTTTCTTAGTAGTTATTGATACATGTTTGTTCTTTAGTATTGGCACCATTTGTCCAATGAGTTGGTTTGCCTTATTGCATCTATTTTCGATCTCGTCTTCTGATAAGGCTAGTTAGCATAGATAAATCATCATCATCTTGTGTCATGCCCACAGGCGTGGGCGGTCATGTTTCGCCATCTCACACGATCAGCAGTGTCGTGGATCAGCTCAGTGTTCTTGCTTCGACAGCGTCATGTGGCAAAGTTATCCAGATACTTACTTCCCTGCCTTCCCCCTGTTCTTGTCCCTTCAATCTTACAAGTTGTCAGCAAGTTAACTGGTAATTTTTTATTTATTTATTTCTTCACATAACGTGGCCAAAAATCTTGACTATGTATAATTTCTCCAATTAGTTTACGGTTTCCGTTTTGTTTTTTTGTAGAACTTGCTCACTTGCGTTTTCTGTCCTGTCACTGTATGTCACGCTGTGTGCATAAAGTTTGAAAATCCATGCAGAAAATAATGATATTGAAAAACAAGTTTTACTTTATCTTTTGCTTACGTGTGGGCACTGTGAAACGGCAGTTGTGGTTGTTGGAACTGGCACACATCAACTGAGGGTGTGTGAACTGTGACACATCAGCTTTGGAAGTCCGGCAACCTATACACACACAGTTACGCACACGCGCACACAACCGCCCACGTCTTATAATTTAAGGAACCCTATTCCAGAAGCTACTTATAAAATATGCGCATTTCTTTCATTGTTCACTCCATTTCAGATACCACACTGAGGTTCAGATACGTGCACGGTCAATGGAATCTTGCACAGCAATCATCAAGTTGGGTAAATATACGCGTTCGCGTTACATTCTAAACTATACATACTTCATGACAATGTTTAACAGATCCTCTCTTCTCATTATATGACGACAGAACGAATGCTGACGAAATCAAACATCCCGACAATTTTGGTAGGTACTAGACAAGCATCAATCGATCGACATATCAATCAATCAATCAATCAATTAATCAATCAATCAATCAATCAGTTGCCGTCTCCACAATGAAGGTTGGCTGCCATGGATCTCCAACTCTGTTTCTCGCCCTGACTGTAAATTCTGTCAGATTGCTGTTCGTTCATCTCTTGAGGTCATCTTCCCACTTGTATCGTTGTCTACCTCTTGCTCGCTTACCCTCAACCTTGCCCTCCAGTACTGTTTTTATAAGAGCGCTACGTCTTTTAACGTGGCCGAAATATTTCACTTATCTCTATTGAAGTACTTTCATCAATACTCTTTTCATTTCCAGTTTTACTAGAACCTGTGTATTTGATTTTTTTTTTTTTTTTGTTTCCATGAAATACGACATTTTCTTCTGTATATCCACATCTCCAGGGCATCTATTCGACTTTCTAATTGCTTGTTTATTGTTAAGGCTTCCACGCCATATAATAGTGTTTAATATACATAACATTTGACAATTCTGATTTTTAATGCGTTGTTAATCTCTCTAGATGTTAATACTGATTTCATGCTGCTGAAAGCATTTTTGGCCATTCCTATTCTCTTTTTGATTTCTGTTTCATTTCTGCAATAGTCTGTTATTTCGTGTCCAAGATAAGAGAAACTTGTTACTTGTTCTAGTACCTCCCCTTTTACTGTGATGACCAAGATAGAGGAGACATGTTACTTGTTCTAGCATCTCCTCGTTTACTGTGATGTCCAGTGATGACCAACTGTTAGACATGCCTAGCCTAGCACCATTACAATCTACGACAAAAGGGCCCAGCATCCGAAGTGCTACGTTCCCAGGGTTATGCACTACTGGCTATGTCCGAAAGTTTGGCACACCAACCCATCCCACGCATCTGCAGAAAAAGACAGCCTTACATTGAGGGCCCGCTGACAAAGAAAGATACCGACATCCAAATCGCTAACTTCAAAAAGAAGAAGCGCCGACCGCCTTGGAAAGTAAGGAGATAATTAGGCTGCCAATATTTTCATCAAGGTGAAGCCAAATAGCATCGTCATCACCCCCAATCTATCCTATAATATAGCGCGATGAATGTGTCAAGAAGCAAACCATGACGTCACTTGCAGATAAGAAACAACTCCAAGAGCAGAGAAATAAGGTCCTTCTGATAGAAAAAGAAACAATCAAACAAATCACGACAGCGAAATGAGCGTTTTACTTGGACGGATCATGATGGCATGCAGGAGGCACTGCAAACAAATGGAGCCAGTTCTGTCCCATTTATAGGAGCTGAAGTCCATGACTAAGATGCTCCTCAGAGGGATACAAAAGGAACGAAACAATCTCCAGACCCTTCAGAAAAAGCATCAGGAACAAAAGAAATGCAAGCATACGCCAACGGCCATTCACACACACATTGGCGCCCTGGTGTCTTGATGGACGATAGTTTAATCAATGATGTAAATTGTTTTCAAAGACTAAATAATGAACGACTTATTATCAATAAATGAGCACAACCGTATTCAAAGGCCGAAATATAACTAAGCTGTTTTCAATGAATGCTGTAGTCTGTTTACCATGGATAGAAAGAAAATCCAGTGACCAAGTTCAACAATAAACAAATGAAATTCGTGCACTGATTACAGCAATTAGACGTCGACAGGCACATGTTTTTTGTCACATTATGAAAAGAAGTAAATTAGAGAGCGTGGTGACAACTGACAAGATCGAGGGGAAGAGAGTAAGTGGAAGACAGAGAAGTAAATACCTGGATGGTTTGACCACTGGCATGTCGAGGCAAGAACACGGAGCTGATCAACGACTCTGGTGAACGAGTGTGATGGCGAAACTTGACAGCCCACGCTTATCGGCATGGCACACTATGAATGCAGTAAATTGTATTCAATGACTCGAGTATGACAAATTTATGTTCACATTTCAGAAAGGATATTGAATTTCTTCTTCTTGGCACTGCTGGTGGTGGCCTTGGCAGTGTTGCTGGCCTTGGCACTGGTGGTGACCTTGGCAGTGCTGTACAGCAGGGTGTGTCCTCACGACTATTGCGATAGGGTGAAGTGTACTGCTCTGACAGCAGACAACTGTACGGGCAAGATCGTGGCCAATGGCAGCACCTGCGGCTGCTGCGCAAGCTGCGTCTATTTTTTGAGTAAGTGGAGAGATCTGCAACATTTAGTAGATGAGGTAATTGTACATATTGAACATTCATTGGCCCCTTTCCGTCTTGACAGACGATAGTTTGGTACATAGTGCTTCAAAAAGGCTTAATAACTACGATCCATCGCGGTGGCGAGTGTGGCTGGTAAGGCCAATTCTTGCTGCAAATGTTTGCCCACAGTAGGTGCATGTGAAAACATGGTCATTTCCACCATTTTGCACCATCTTATTACGTCTCTCACGCTCTGTGTGTGCTTTATCTGCAATCATTTTCTCCTTTGTCTTTATTCCGTTTCTGATAGTTGCCCTCCATGCAACACGTTCAGCGGCGACGTGCTCCCAATGTGCATTATCAATGCCTGTATCAATCATGTCCCGCTTACACACATCTTTGTATCGTAGTAGAGGCCGACTCTGAGATCTCCTACCCGTCTGAAATTCACCAAAAAAGATGTCCTTTGGTATTCTACCATCATCCATCCTCCTAACGTGTCCTATCCATCTAAGTCTACGAAGACTGAGCATGGAATACACCGTCACACAACCTGATCTTTCCAATACTTCAGTATTGAACATATTGAACAACGTTAGAATTAAACTGAAGAAGAAAGAAATACAACAATGTAATAGACGGGTTAGTTGCATAGCATTTAATGGGCCGTTCCAGTCAACCCCAACATTATTTGGCTTTTTATGATTTATTGTATGTTTACGTTCAGTAGTGTGCAATTGCAAAATACTGAGCGTAATCTTGCCAAGAGATCAACAGACAGCTGGAAGATGCTGCTGTTGACAGCGATGTCCTGTAAAGGATATGCAAAAAAAAAAAAAAAAAAGTGTGCAATTACTCCCTGCAACAACCGGTACTCAAACCTTTGTATGAAAACCAACGCGAAAACCGGGCGGTCTGCTGCCACATCTCCCGCAGCTGTGTTTTGAAGGCGGTATGCAAGCTTACGAACTGCTTTCGTCACGCCTTCGCCACAAAGCTGGTAATATACGGGTAAATGAGAATATTCTTAAACAAATGAACCAGTACAATTATCTTGGAACAGCCATAACATCTGATGGTAGCTACCTTGGAGAGATTAGAAGTAGAATCGCAATGACGAAGGTAGCCTTTTGCAAGATGGAAAACATACTGACCAATAAAAAGATATCGATTGCAAAGACATCTGTTCATCTCTTATGTTTAAATTCCTTATCCCCATAACTTAAGTTACATATAACTGAGTTACCGCTAGCATTCTTAAACAGTGTTGCATATACTGTATCGCAGCTGATACTTTTCTTTGTTCTATTGTCTTAGATCCAGGGCAAGACTGCATTGCTCTGTCGCTTGGGGTGGAGGCTCCAAGAGTAGCCTGCCCGGATGGCTACTTCTGCGACCCGAAGTCAACCACCTGCCAGCCGCAAGTCAACTAGATTCAGGTGACTTAGCTTCTTATGGGCAATGTAGTTTATTGTTTCCATTGAGACTGGTCCGTGTAATGAACCTTTTAGTGTGGCCTGTTATTCTGCATATGCCTGTGTTTGTACATCAAGTATGATGCTGACCATTCATATCATCCAGTGGGCTTGAAAGTTGTGTGCCGTGAATTCTAAGATGGCTAGAATTGCTTATTTTGGCTCGAAATGTTCTCTGATAATGTGGACAAAGAGTGCTTGTCGTTCCAGGAGGGGTATCTCCTACGTTGGTTTTTTTTTTTTTTTTTTTTTTTTAGTTTTTGTTTTGACGTTGTTGTTGTTGTTGATTTTTTTTTTGTCCAGTCTTTTTTTTTCCACACAGCTCTTGCAGTTCTGTTTGCTTCGCAAGTGACTACATCCTTGCGTAATAATGAACGTCATTAATTTCGGTCTTTGGCAGCAGTCCCCTATGTATCGTGATGCATTCCAAAAGCTGTGAATGATATCTTCAAAGTAACTTTAACGCGTTTCATCTGGTCGCCTTGGGAGAGTTCACGAAATGCATACTGCGAACACATTTTAACCCTGAAGGTCTTGGCAAAGACAATAGCGTGGCTGAGACAGGCGTTCACCCATGCATGTTTTTTCAGCGACTCCCTGAGTTTCCTCAGGAAGATCACGAAGTACTGGGGTAGAAGGCAATGGCTGGAATCTTTGTGGAGGTCAAGCCTGTTTCATTAGGATAATGGTCTAGGATGGAAGCTCCGACAGGCTGACAGCTAGAGCAATGATTTGCTGATCGGGCAGCTTCTCCATCTTGTCTTGTTCCAGACGTATTGGTGTTACCTTTCCTCTGGAGTAAACAAGGCAGGCCGAGAGAAGGATTATGCTGCATGGGTAACACGTGGTCTCTACAATTTAGCCCAGGCTTTATGCTATGGTTGCAAAATAAGCCTGTGAGACCTGAATACTTTCTAAACAAGCTGAACAGCATATAAATGCCTTTGAATATAAATGTTATAGACAGGTTCTAAGAATATCTTGGATACAGAGAAAACCAAATGCATCCACATGTAAAGATGTGAATGTTGAAGAAGGTTGGCTACTAAAGGCATTGAAACAAACAAAAAAAAAATTAAAAATTTTAGTCACTCGGAGCGTCATGAATGTTTGGAGAGAACAATAATGGAGGGGTATATGCCCGGGAAGAGAGGACGAGGAAGGCCAAAGATAAGATAGGTGCAGGTTGAGGCAGATAATCTCAAGATTGGTGTATTGGACGAGGGATATCTTACTTATGACCGAGACATTTTCCGGAAGGTTGTTATGGGAGTGAGGTTCTGCACAAGAGATGCTGCTGTATGAATGAATGTATGCTATGGAGAGGTATAACTCCTTCCCTGGTCCCCGCCATAGTCTGTAGCTATTATGCCAAGTTTTGAAGCATAATATAACAAACTGTCGTCTGTCAAGAAGTCAAGGTGCCAGCAGGATAATTAGGATTGAGATGGTGAAGAAACATGACAGAGTGGGTGTGATTGATTAGAAGCAAGTTGAGAAAATCATGAACAGAGACGAAGACGAACGATGAGGTTTTGAGAGTTGCCTGTGTTAAAAGTAGCAGTTGTTAAGAAAGACAATTCTAGGAAGGGGTTGGGATTCCACCGGTTCTATGCCAGATATAGGATTTTAAAGACACGCTGGGCATTAAGATGAGGAATAAGATCTTTATCACGATCGAGAGTCTTTTCGGCGGGCCTATATAGGAGTGGGATTCTGTAAGAGACCTGCAACATGATAGTGATATTTTACTGGAACACTCAATCAAGTCATAATAAGAAGACAATTGACATGTGTATTTCGAGTCAACAGACGGTCTGGAGTAGAAATATAGCCTTGTATGAGAAAATAGTCGGCAAACGAGGCAGTTGACGACAGAGAAACATGCACGCGGAGAGCTTCAATAGTTTGGCAGCAATTACTTTGACTAGAAACAGCAATTTAATGAAAGGCAGAGAAGTTGGGAGAGTCGGGATGGTCGATGTCTGTCTCAGATCAGGAAACAGAAGAAGAAGAAGAAGAAGAAGAAGAAGAAGAAGAAGAAGAAGAAGAAGAAGAAGAAGAAGAAGAAGAAGAAGAAGAAGAAGTGGTAGGCAGACACACATACACACAAACAGACACGCACACATGCACAAACACATACATACATACCTATATACATACTTACATCATTTACACAAACTCTCACAGTTATGCACCCACCCAATAACATACACATACACATTCTCTCGATTTCACATATACTCACACACAATCACAAACTCACTAAGAAATCTTTACTTATACATACTCTCTCTCTCTCTCTCTCTCTCTCTCTCTCTCTCTCTCTCTCTCTCTCTCTCTCTCTCTCTCTCTCTCTCTCTCTCTCTCTCTCTCTCTCTCTCTCTCTCTCTCTCTCTCTCTCTCTCATACCATACGACGAGAAAAGAAAAATTACTTTAAGAACTTAGTAATGGAGAAAACAAATAGTAAGGATATATGGAAGGCAATTAACACTTTGACAAACAAGTATAACTTCCGAAATTCCTTACCATCAAATCATATTACATGCGACCAGTTCAGTAAGTTTTTTCAAACTGACATAGACCAGTTGAAGGCTTCAATATCTAAGTCTCCTTGCAACTTATCTTTACTGTCATCGTTTTGCGAGAATAGATGCTCTAGCGATATTCTTTCCGACATACCGCTAATGACAATCACTTACCTCAGTAACCTAAAAAATACAACCTCATCTGGGTTAGATGGAATCAGCAACAGGATTCTCCGTTGTGCTGCGCCAGTGATCTGTATATCACTAACCTATGTATATAATCAGTGTCTCACCAAAGGCCACTTTCCATCAGCTCTCAAAATCGCTAAAGTGTACCCTCTTCTTAAATCTGGTTCATTGGACAATGGTCTCCCAAACAATTACAGACCCATTTCTTTACTATCATCACTATCTAAGCCACTAGAAAAACACATCCATAAAGTAACATTACAGTATTTAGTTCGCAACAAGCTTATTGTTGACAGCCAATCAGGATTTCGACCAAAATATTCTTGCCATACAGCCCTAACAAACATGATAGAAAATTGGCACGAGAGTATAAACAACAACAGTCTATGTGGAACTGTGTTTATTGATTTCAAGAAAGCATTTGATATGATAGACCATGTTATTTTAATTAAAAAACTTGAGACAATGAAAATTGGCCCTAATGTAGTCACTCTAATATCATCTTTTCTATCGAACAGAAAGCAAGTAGTATCACATAATAAATCGCTTTCTCAAACCACTACCTTCAATATTGGAGTACCGCAAGGCTCTATTCTTGGCCCTCTATTATTTGCCATATATATTAACGATCTACCTTTGCATCTTTCATCGTCCTGCGATCTATTTGCAGACGACTGTACAGTGTACAAAAACGCTGAAAACTTTTTTCAGAAATGAAATTTTTCGGAGACTCCTGTGGGTCGTCGCTACAGCTACGGATTTCGTGCTTTGTGCGACGCTTTCCGCGCTGCGGTAAGAGACCGAGCCATATGGGATAAAACCCGGTGCAATGAAGTCGATCCTGTCGACTTTTAAGCGACTTTTAAGCTGAAAACTGTATTTTACTGGAGTCGTCTTTACAACAAGAATTAAATAATGTAGTTAGGTGGAGCTATTCAAACCGTATGCAAATTAATATCACTAAAACAAAATCAATGTTATTAACAACCAGACAAAGACTTCAAACTCTAAGCTCACACACATCACTTCAACTTCACATCGATAACATGCCAGTAGAAAGTGTAATTGAGCACAAAACATTAGGCCTAATCATTAATATAAACCTAACCTTTAATTCCCACGTTCAAGCGCTCATTAAACAAACAGCGAAAAAAGTCTACCAACTCGCCAAAATTAAAAACTTCCTTGATGAGGACACAAGGAAACTATTCTATACTTCTCATATTCAGACACACTTTGACTACTGCTCTACAATCTGGGACGGTTGTTCTAATTCACACACCAAGCGACTTTACTCACTCCAGAAACGGGCCATGAGTCTAATTTATAGCAAACATTTATCTGACAATCCCAGCCTGTATAAACGCCTTCAGTTACTACCACTGCGCAAACGCCTGCTTTTCAATAAAGCTAAGCTAATTCACAAAATCCTGTATCGTAATGCCCCAAATTACCTTTGGCCATTGTTTAAATATAATGCTAGACACAGTAAACGTTTAAACATATTACACATTCCGAAGCCTAGGATTGACTCATACAAAACAAGCTTAACGTACTCTGCAGCTCAGCTGTGGAACAATCTTCCACAAGAAATCAAAGACATCACCAATCCCTATTCATATAATCGCAAATTACTCGAACACTATCTCAGTACGGATTACCTTCCCCCATAATAATAGTGATAATAATAATAACAACAAAACTCTAGTATAACAGCCAGTCCCCTTTTGGTAGGCCAGTATATTCCACATGGCTAATAAGTGTCAGACCATTATCTAATGTTACTGTGTCGTGTAGTTTTGATGTTCGCATTTTGCCCATGCCTTTATAATGCATAAGTTTTATATTGTTGCTGTTCTCTGTTAGCCTTGAATGATGTGTGAATGAAATAATGTATGGAAGAGAGTGATAGAAGGGCAGAATGTTAGACGGGCCTGCGTGCCCAATTCTTAACCCTTTGAAAATAAAGTTTGTTCGTTCGTTCTCTCTCTCTCTCTCTCTCTCTCTCTCTCTCTCTCTCTCTCTCTCTCTCTCTCTCTCTCTCTCTCTCTCTCTCTCTCTCTCTCCCATTCATCCTCATTCATACATAAATCAAAGCACACAAATACACTCTTTCCCATTATCACACAATCGGCACATACACACTTTCACACACGCAGATATCCAAAAGAAGATGAAGCCTCACGCATGCATCGTACGTGATAACTCTGATGCACATACACAGTATGAATACTGCCTGAAAAACTAACATTCAATCATCAATCATAGACCCCCTGCGCTCTTTGTCCCCAATCAATCTCCAATATGTATGTCAGACAACCATGTTTGTACACAAGTCATAAACATAGGCACGAATAAAGATGCGAGGCATCACAACATAATAACCACAACGTGCAAACGCACTATAATGGATTTATATCATGTGTATTCACAGTATAAAATAACAGCATGCGATATAAGCAGTAAAATGAAACTCTTGGCTAGCCAGAATATGACAGCTTCAAATGACGGTTTCCTAGGTCATTAAATATATTCCCAACCTAGTGCTGTGTCATCTGTCGTTTATTAATATGTAATGATGTAGTCTCAACATACGAGGGGGCTTCAAAGGAAAACCTTAAATCTCTCTCTCTCTCTCTCTCTCTCTCTCTCTCTCTCTCTCTCTCTCTCTCTCTCTCTCTCTCTCTCTCTCTCTCTCTCTCTCTCTCTCTGTGTGTGTGTGTGTGTGTGTGTGTGTGTGTTTGTGTTTGAGAGAATATATTCTGAACAAGTAAAGAACAAATGTATCACTTTTCGCTGCAGTCACCACTGCGTTCAATGCAAGTCCTCCAACGCCGATAAGTGCTTGGATTCCAGTAGAAACAAATTCCCTGTTTAGCGTGTGTAACCCACTCATGCACCACCTGCTGTACTCTTCGCAAAAGTTTTGAAACTTCCTGCTCCACTCACACACTTGCTGGACTGACAGGCATGCATGTCCATACTGGACCTTCATTCGCCGATGAATTTCTGTAGGTTTCATCCCTTCATTGAAACAACAACAACAACAACAACAACAACAACAACAACAACAACAACAACAACAACAACATCAACAACACGGATAACATGGTGAATGTCAAACGTGGGGCGGCCATTTTTAAAATGTCTTTTTGACGTCCCCGTATTCGTTTGCACCGTGATGCCACGTGCTCAACACTCTTGACCACCTTAACAAAAATATTAACAGGTCACAAAATAATTCATTCATTCAGTAGCATGTCCTTTACGGAATCTCGCTCCCATAACAACCTTCCGGAAATCTTCTCGATCACAAGGAAGGTGTCCCGCGCCCGAAACACCCATCTGGAGATCATCCGTCACATCCTGCACCCATCTTCTCTTTGGCCTTCCTCTTCCTCTCTTCCCAGGCATATACTCCTCCATTATTATTCTCTCCAAACTTTCGTGACGTTTAAAGTAACCAAAATGTTTCAATTGTCTTTGTTTTATTGTCTTTAAAAAATAAAAACAAAAAAATCAATGAACATTGAAATAATTTGGTCACTATGGTTACTATAATTTCTATAACACTTTTGCAGCCTACCTTGTGCCAGACGTATTGGTTACCCATTCCTCTGGAATACACAAGATTAGGCCGAGAGAGGGAACATGTCGTTTGGGCATCACATGGTTCTCTGAAGCTCTGCCCAGGCATTGTGATGGAATATTGGCCACATTCCAACTCACATACTTTAGTCTGTCAAGACTGCAAGGTGCAACTCACTATAACACTTTTAAGGTTTTCATTTGAATCCCCCAGTAGAATAATACGCTCTACGTAGTTACTGACATCTATGTAATATAGCCAATAGCAAGCTGTCAATGGCAGTGAGAAACACAATGTTGAATTTCTGTCATCATCATCATGTGCCATGCCGATAAGCGTGGGCGGTCATGTTTCGCCATCTCACACGATCACTAAAGTCGTGGATCAACTCAGTGTTCTTGTTTCGACCATACTACGTGGCCAAGCCATCTAGGTATTTACTTCTCTGCCTTTCCTTTGTTTTTTCTACTCAATATTGCCAGTTTTCACCAAGTTCTCCGATTTATTTCTTCTCATAACGTTTCCGAAAACTGTTGACTGTTTACGTCTAATTTCTCTAATCAGTTTACGGTTTTCATTTGTTTCTTGTAGTACCTGGTCGTGGTTTTTCTGTCTGCCCAAGGTATTCTTTGCATTTTCCTCAGAAACCACATTTCTACAGCCATCAGATGTTTTTCAACTTGTCTGCTCATTGTCCACACTTCACATCCACACAGAAGTACAGATTCTATGTAGCACTTCAATACTCTTTTTTCTCGTTGCAAATGACATCATTTTATTGGTCAGTATGTTTTTCTTCTTGCAAAAGGCTGCCTTTTGCATGGCGATTCTTACTCTAACTTCTTCAAGGTATCTCCCATCAGATGTTATGATTGTTCCTAGATTATTGTACCGATTCATTTGTTTAAGAATATCCCCATTTACTTGTATATTACATTGTGATATTTTGTTTTTCCAAGTGACGACTAAAATCTGTGTCTTCTTACAATTTAATTATATCCCTAGATTTTCACTGTGTGCAACGACCACATCTTCTAAATGTTGCAGATCCTGTTCGTTGTCTGGAATAAATACTGTAACAAGCGCATATCTAAAGTTATTGACGTTACGTCCCCCACTGGTGGTTCATCTCGTATCTTCCATCTGCTTTAGAAAAACTTTTAAGAAAAGGGGGAGGGGTAAATATGGAAAACCTGGACAATTAATAAACACGGAAAACATGGACAATTAATAAATAGGGAAAATGGGCAATTAGTAAATAATGAGAAAGTTGACAATTAGTAAACAAGGAAAACATAGACAATTAGCAAGCAAGGAAAAACCGGGCCAATAATGAAGAAGAAGAAACTGGGTAATTAATAAACGTGGAACACCTGCGTACTTAGTAAATAAGGAGAACTTATGTATTCAGTAAGCATGGAAAGTTTGACACATTATAAACATGGGAGATGAAGAAAATAAGAAACCCATGGGGACACAGGGATGTGGTTTTACAGAAGAAAGCAGGAAGTATTTGAGACAGGTGTGAGCTATCTACATGTTTGTAAAGAGACTATTGCACAAACTTCTCACAACCATCAGAAAGAGACTTTCGACATTATTTAATCTCGTCATAGAAGACGAAGACCAGGACATAATATTACCATACCGGGCAGTTTTACAGAAAGACAGATAGAGGATAACTAGGACATAATGTTAACAATCAGAAAGTTTTACAGAAAGATAGATAGAGAACAACTAGGACATAATGTTAACAAACAGGAAAGTTGTACAGTAAGAAAGATAAAGGATAATTAGGATATAATGTTAACGAACTGGAAAGATTTACAGAAAGAAAGATAGAGGGAAACTATTACATAATGTTAACAGCCAGAAAGCTTTACAGAAATAAAGCCTGCGGAAAACTAGGACATACTGTTAATAAACAGAATGTTTAACAGACAGAAAGATAGAGGAAAACCGAGACATAATGTAAACAATCAAAAAGTTTTACAGAAAGAAAGATGCGGGAAAACTAGGACATAATGTCGACATAATTTTAACCCAGGACAGATATAAAGAAAGAGAGTTAAAGGAAAACTAAGACATAATGTTAACAACCAGAAAGTTTTACAGAAATAACCATAGAGGAACACTATGACATAATGTTAACAACTGGAACGTTTTACAGAACGAACTGTATTTGAATTTGTATTTTCGAAAGGTCACAAATTGGACCCGCAGGCCTTCCTTACATTCGACCCTTCCAATTACACATCTTTCGTTCATCAGTTGTGAGATGTTACATTCACATGAAAAAAAACAAAACATTGTCAAATGAAAGAAAGGTGGAGGAACAGTAGGACATAATGTTAACAATCAGAAAGTTTTACAGAAAGAATGAGGATGATGATGGAGAAACATCAACGCACGAATTCATACATTAAGCTAGATATCACACAATGTGGAGACACATGATCACCCACGCCTGTCTACAAGTTATCTGTTGATTACTCATTCTATTTGGTACTATTATTTGTTTCAGAAATCCAACTGCGAAATCAGTCAAGAATGCAAATTAGGGACAACAACAAAGTACATCTGTGTCGGCTTGCTTCCTGGGCCTACATTCAGTCATCGTGATCAGGCGTGTGCAACGTTACTGTTGTGTTAATGCCGCTGTCTGTTGCAAAAATAAAACATATTGATGGAGCTGAAAACTTTAGGGGATTTAATTGTGTGTTTATATGTGTGTTTATTTGAAGATGAGATTCTTTAGTGCAGCATGTACAGTTCACAGCACCGTGATAAACGAGCGTAGTATCTTCGTAGCTACATACTACCTACCTTACTTCCTGTCTGCCTACCTGCCTACCAACCTGCCTACCTATTTATCTACCAATCTACATAAACACTTGTCTGTCTACTGTTCTACCTACCTACCTACCAACCTACCAACCAACTATGTACGTACCTACCTACCTATCTACATACCTAGCTGTCTACCTACCTACATACTTATACACACAGTGTCTGTCTATTATTATACCTACCTACCTACCTACTTACCTTCCTACTTACCTACCTATCTACCTACCAACATACCTACCTACCTACCTACTTGTCTGTCTACTGCTCCACCTACCAAAATATTAACCTCCCTACCCACCTAGCTGATTACGTATCTATATACCTACCTACATATCTACTTACATATATATCTACCTGCCTAAATACCAACATAATTACATATCTACCTATCTACCCAACTACCCACAAACCTACCTAGCTACATAACAAGCTACCTACCTACTTACCTACCTAACTACTTACATATATAACTATATACTTAATTACCTACTGTAATACCTACCTAACTTATTAAATACATAACTATATACTTAATTACCTACTGTAATTCCTACCTAACTTATTACATACATAACTATATACTTAATTAACTACTGTAATTCCTACCTAACTAGCTACATACATAACTATATACTTAATTACCCACTGTAATACCTACCTAACTTATTAAATACATAACTATATACTTAATTACCTACTGTAATTCCTACCTAACTTATTAAATACATAACTATATACTTAATTACCTACTGTAATTCCTACCTAACTACCTACATACATAACTATATACTTAATTACCTACTGTAATACCTACCTAACTGCTTAAATACATAACTATATACTTAATTACGTACTGTAATACCTACCTAACTTATTAAATACATAACTATATACTTAATTACCTACTGTAATTCCTACCTAACTTATTAAATACATAACTATATACTTAATTACCTACTGTAATACCTACCTAACTTATTAAATACATAACTATATACTTAATTACCTACTGTAATACCTAGCTAACTTATTAAATACATAACTATATACTTAATTACCTACTGTAATACCTACCTAACTTATTAAATACATAACTATATACTTAATTACCTACTGTAATTCCTACCTAACTTATTAAATACATAACTATATACTTAATTACCTACTGTAATACCTACCTAACTTATTAAATACATAACTATATACTTAATTACCTACTGTAATTCCTACCTAACTACTTACATACATAACTATATACTTAATTACCTACTGTAATACCTACCTAACTTATTAAATACATAACTATATACTTAATTACCTACTGTAATTCCTACCTAACTAGCTACATACATAACTATATACTTAATTACCTACTGTAATACCTACCTAACTTATTAAATACATAACTATATACTTAATTACCTACTGTAATACCTACCTAACTTATTACATACATAACTATATACTTAATTACCTACTGTAATACCTACCTAACTGCTTAAATACATAACTATATACTTAATTACGTACTGTAATACCTACCTAACTACCTACATATATAACTACATATCTAACTACCAATTTAATTACATGCTTAACTACTTGCCTAATTGCCTACCTAACTATCCACCTAACTGCATACCTACTTACCTAGCTAACTATCTACCTCACATACTACTTAAGTAACTGCCTACGTAATTACCTACCTAATACTCACCTTTCTACCTATCTAAATACCTATCTGTTTAATTACCTACATAACCACCTAAAAATATCTAACTATCTAAATAATTACCTACCTAATTATCTATTTACCTAACTGCCTACCTATCTACCCAACAACTAACTACCTAGATAGCTTAACGACATACCTAAATGCCTATTTAATTACCCACATAACTACATGCATATATCCTTATATAATTACCTCTATTTAACTACCTACCACATGATTACCTAACTGTGATACCTAACTGTATACATAACTACCTGCATAAATAACCACATACATGCCTACCTAATTATCTACACACTTTCCTACCTAAATAACTACATACCTACCTACCTAAATAACTACATACCTACCCACACAATACCTACATACCTGTTGTTGTTTGTCCATCAAGAATGAAGATGACCATTCATTTCATCCAGTGGGGTTGAAGGTATGGAGCCGTGGGTTCTAAGAAGGCTGATAAGGCCTATTTTGGCTCGAAATGTTCTTTGACAATGTGGGCAAAGAATGCTTGACGTTTCTGGAGGAGGATTTCCTGCAGTGGTTTTTCTGTCCTGCCTTTTCTTCACAGCTCTTGCAGTCCTGGTTGCCTCGCATATGACTGCACCCTTGCGTAATGATGCACGCCATGAATTTCGGTTTCATCAGTAAAGTGTGGATACTGGGCATGGACGCTCTTTCTAGGACTTCAGTGTCTGGAATCTTGTCTTTCCATTTAATTTTCAGTAGCTTCCTTAGGCAGACTGTATAGAAGTGGTTTAATTTCCTAGCATGTCGCTGATAAACAGTCCAGGTTTCACAAGCATATAGCAGCGTGGATAATACAACTGCTTTGTAGACTTTTAGCTTTGTTTGCAGGCTTATTCCAGTTCTGTCCCATACATTCTTGTACAGTCTGCCAAAGGCCGCACTGGCCTTGGAGATTCTTGCATTCACTTCGTCATCAATTGTGGCAGCTTGTGACACAGTGCTGCCAAGATAGGTGAATTTGTCCACAACACTGAGTCTATGATCATTCACTTTGATATTCGGCACAGTGTGATTATTCGCTGGAGCTGGCTGGTACATAACTACAGTCTTCTCCAAGTTGATATTGAGCCCAAAGTTGGCACAGGCATGTGAAAAAGCTGAAACATTATGTTGCATGTCCGCCTCTGAGTTGGCGTATAGAGCGCAATCATCAGCAAACAGGAACTCTCTGACGGTGTCGCTGTTAATTTTGGTTTTAGCTTTCAGCCTTCTGAGATTGAATAACTTTCCATCCATACGGTAGTTGATGTCTATTCCAATGTCGTCGTTCTCCAAGGCATTCATCAACATGGCTGAAAACATGAGGCTGAACAGTGTTGGTGCCAGGACACATCCTTGCTTCACTCCATTGATGACAGGAACGGGCTCAGACATTTCACCATTTTCCTGTACTCTTGCCTGCATGCCATCATGAAATAGCCGCACTATTTGGACAAACTTTCGTGGACAGCCATATTTTGCCATAATCTTCCACAGTCCTTCTCATCTGACTGTATCATAAGCCTTGGTAAGGTAATTGAAAGTGGAGAACATTTCGCAGTTCTGTTCCTGACATTTCTCTTGCAGCGAAAATCATGTCAACAGTTCCACGTTCTTTTCTGAAGCCACAGACTCTCAGGAAGAAGACCTTGATCGAGATGGGCCGTGAGGCGATTGAGAAGAATTCTGGCGAGTATCTTCCCTGCAATTGAAAACAAGGAGATGCCTCTGTGGTTGTCACAGGATTGGCGGTTTCCTTTACGTTTGTACAGGTGGACTATTGACGCGTCCTTGAAATCTTGTGGCATGGTCTCGTTCACCCATATGTTTGTAAAGACTTGGTGAAGCTGCTCTGTTAGGATCGGCCCACCTGCCTTGTATATCTCTGCTGGGATGGAGTCAGGACCAGGTGCAGGATGGCTTTGTTAACTTCCACTATGGTTGGCAGGTCATCAAGTGTCTCATTGGTGGGAACTTGAGGAAGGCAGTTGATGATTTCATCATCGAAGAAGGAAGTTGCATTTAAGATGTTGCTGAAATGCTCTGCCCAGCGTTGAAGGATTTCTTTCTTATCGGTGACCAATGTTCCCCCATCTGCACTGAGGAGAGGAACTGTGCCTGGTTATGTAGGACCATAGACCGCTTTCAGTGAGCCGTAGAAGTTTTTCATGTCGTGTCTGTCAGCAAAGCCCTGAATGTCATCAACTTTGCTGCTCAGACAGGAGTCCCGCATGTGCCGAAGTTTCTGCTGTACTACTCTCTGAATGTTCTTGAAGGCATCTTTTTTTGATGTTGACTTCGGGTCATTCAAATGTGCCTGAGGAGAAGATGTTTCTCGGCCAGCAATTGGTTGATGTCTTCGGAATTTTCATCAAAACAGTCCTTATGCTTCCGGGGGGCTGGACCCAGGATTTCCATAGCAGTGTTGTAAATTATGTCCTTTAGGGCTCTCCATTCTGTTTCTGTATCCTGTTTAGCTGCAGCATTGGGCTTGAGGCGGTCTTCCAGCATATTTTCAAACGACTGCTGCATTTTCTTGTTGTTTAGGCGGGTGACATTTAGCTTTTTTTTTTGCATTTTCACCCCTTGAGGACGCCATGATGGCCTGATGTGAATGTTTATTTTCCAGACAATGAGACGATGGTCTGTCCAACATGGATTTTGTCACTCGAACGTCTTGTCTGTCACTCCTCCTGATGATGATGTAGTCAATGAGGTGCCAGTGTTTCGAGCGAGGGTGCATCCACGATGTTCTATTTCTCATGGTGAGACGGAAAATTGTGTTCGTAATCAGGAGATCATGTTCGGCAAATTTTTTAGGTAGTGATGGAGCAGACAATGTTTAGGGCACCTTTTCTAGCCCCTTTCTCATGCTATGGAGGTGAGCAGTGTTTTCCTATAGAGGGCTGCTCAGTCACTCAGGGGGCTGCCAAATCCCAATTCTGCTCCGGTCAGTAGAAGATGACCATATGGCCTGAGCCGCCTGTGTGCAGGTCTGCGACTACGGCTGCCAGCGTACCCAAGCGCCGCTCGCCCATCGCCACAGGGCTTGAAGGTGATATATGACGTTGGATGAAGAATGACTTGCTCGATGAATTGGATTAAAGTGAGGAAGAGTTGCGCAATTCGTCGACCTCACTCTCTCGCCTGAATCCATCTGAGTCCAGTGGCAAGACAAGTCGAGACGACTGGAGACGAATACAGGTGCAGTGGATGACCAGGGCTTTCTACGTGCCTTGCCGTGCTCATTACCTACATACCTACCCACCCAATACCCACCCACTACCTACATAACTAACCACCCAATAACTACATACCTACCCACCCAATAGCTACTTACCTACCCACCTAATAACTACATACCTACCCACGCAATAACTACATACTTACCCACCCAATAACTACATACCTAACCACCCAATAACTACATACCTAACCACCCAATAACTACATACCTAACCATCCAATAACTACATAACTAACCACCCAATAACTACATACCTAACCACCCAATAACTACATACATACTCACCCAATAACTACATACCTACCCACCCAATACCTACATACCTACCCACCCAATAACTACATACATACCCACCCAATAACTACATACATACCCACCCAATAACTACATAATACCCACCCAATAACTACATACCTACCCATCCAATAACGACATAGCTACCCACCAAATAACTACATACATACCCATCCAATACCTACATACATACCCACCCAATAACTACATACATACCCACCCAATAACTACATACATAACCATCCAATAACTACATACATACCCACCCAATAACTACATACATACCCACCCAATAACTACATACCTACCCAACCAATACCTACATACCTACACACCCAATAACTACATACATACCCACCCAATAACTACATACATACGCACCCAATAACTACATACCTCCCCACCCAATAACTAAATACCTACCCACCCAGTAACTACATACCTAACCACCCAAATACTACATAGCTAACCACCCAATAACTACATACCTAACCACCCAATAACTACATACCTATCCACCCAATAACTACATACCTACCCACCCAATAACTACATACATGCCCACCCAAAAACTACATACATACCCATCCAATAACTACATACATACCCATCCAATAACAACATAACTACCCACCCAATAAGTACATACCTACCCACAAAATAACTACATACCTGACCACTCAATAACTACATACCTACCCACCCAATAACTACATACCTACCCACCCAATAACTACATACCCACCCACGCAATAACTACATACCTACCCATCCAATAATTACATACATACCCATCCAATAATTACATACATACCCACCCAATAACTACATACCTACCCACCCAATAACTACATACCTACCCACTCAATAACTACATACCTACCCATCCAATAACTACATACCTACCCATCCAATAACTACATACCTATCCACCCAATAACTACATACCTACCCTCCCAATAACTACATACCTAACAACCCAATAACTACATAGCTAAATACCCAATAACTACATAATTAACCACCCAATAACTACATATATACCCACCCAATAACTGCATACCTACCCATCCAATAACTACATACCTAACCACCCAATAACTACATACCTACCCACCCAATAACTGCATACCTACCCATCCAATAACTACATACCTACCCACCCAATAACTACATAGCTACCCATCCAATAACTACATACCTAACCACCCAATAACTACATAAATACCCATCCAATAACTACATACCTACCCATCCAATAACTACATATCTAACCATCCAATAACTACATACATACCAATTCAATAACTACATACCTACCCACCCAATAACTACATAGCTACCCATCCAATAACTACATACCTAACCACCCAATAACTACATACATATCCATCCAATAACTACATACCTACATATCCAATAACTACATACCTAACCATCCAATAACTACATACATAACCACCCAGTAACTACATACCTAACCATCCAATAACTACATACCTACCCACCCAATATCTACATACCTACCCACCCAATAACTACATACATAACCACAAAAATAACTACATACCTACCCACCTAATAACTACATACCTACCCACCCAATAACTATATATCTACCCACCCAATAACTACATACATACCCACCCAATAACTACATACCTACCCAACCAATAACTACATACCTACTCACCCAATAACTACATACATACCCATCCAATAATTACATAATCCCCACCCAATAACTACATAGCTAATCACCCAATTACTACATACCTACCAACCCAATAACTACATAGCTACCCATCCAATAACTACATACCTACCCACCCAATAACTACATACCTACCCATCCAATAACTACATACATACCCACCCAATACGTACATACCTACCCACCCAATAACTACATAGCTAACCACCCAATAACTACATACCTATCCACCCTATAACTACATACCTGCCCACTGTCATGGTCCTATATGACATGTGTAAGGAAGAATGTAAGCGCCGGTATGTAAGCGAGAGTCAGTGTAAGCATTATAGAGATTTGAAAACCTTTTTCGGGGGTACACGTGCACAAGAATACACAAATTGTAATAGACAACCTGAGTTAATACGTGATTGGCTACAGAAATTTGAAAAGAAAATGCAAGACTACAAAATTCCAAAAGAGTTTTGGTATACATGGTACAGCTCATACGTACCAATAAAAAGAAAAAAACTACGGGAGTTCATACCAGATATGTCAAGTACAAACTATGAATATCATAAAACAAACATATTAAAACACTATCCAACCTCTTTCGAGACTCTAAAATTAGAAATACAAAATGTGAAACCAGCCACAGACAAGTCATTCACCCAGTATGTAAGAGAATTAGAAGCAGCTTTCACAAAACTGACATTGGTAATTAGACATTCAGACAACAATCAAGGAGTAATAAATTTCTTGCTAATAGAAAAACTAAAAGCAACACTACCAGCCGAGTGCGGAAAATATTTAGAAGAACACAAAACAGAACCTATCAAAAACTTACTAGAAAAATGCCGCGAATACTACAACCAAAGTTTAAACCTGGTTAAGAACACTCAACAGAAAAGTACTGTGAAATCAACGGCATCTGCAGCCACAGATTGTCAAAACAAACCACAGAAAACAAAACCAGTACTGTGCAAACATTGTAGCACTCCACATACGGAAAATGGAATATGCGATAAGAATCCCACTTATCAAGAATACCTAAATACTATAATAGCACAAAAACTGGGGAAGGTAAATCAAAGGAAATATAGAACAAAATGTCATTTTTGCCTTGCTTATGGCCACAGACGTTTTGAATGCGAAGGTGTAAAAAGAATACAGATAGCAAAAGCAAATGCAGCCATAAACATTACAACAGACAGTTCAGCAAAGAACTTAGCAAAAGTAAACATCGCAGAAACGAAGACAAGACCAAACACTGCAAAGTCAGAACAAACTGAGTTTTACCCATCAGACTTTGTACCATATTTTAATAATGTTGTTAACATCTCTCAACCTCACTCCTTATGTAAAGAGGTCAAGACTCAACAAAAAGGTGAGGAAATGAACAAAACCTCAAGACTGTCGTTAGGAAAACTAACATTCCATGAAGGTTACATCAATGACACAGTATGCACATGTGTACGCGACACAGGGTCCTGTCTTATCGGTCTTCGGAAGACCCTAGCTGATCCTAAAGACTACCTAGATGAGTACATCTATTGCAAAACTGTTTCAGGGACATTAGAAAAATATCCCATGGCATGGGCCAATATAAAATCACCTTTCCTATCAGGCAGAGTAACTTGTGCTTTATTAGACAATCCATGTTGTGATTTATTGATTGGAAATGTATTAAATGTGACAGACTACACAGAGTCCAAAACTCACACAGGGAAAAAAGCTAACATCACAACAAGTACTGCCTTAACTACACCACTCATCATACAACAACATGATGAAAAGAACAAAGTACCACACCATACCATCTCAAAACAAGGAAAAACAGAAACTGGTGTGTATCATCACAAAAGAAAGGTGCAGAAAACAAACATTTCACAACAGTCAGGGAAGATCACAGATCATTATGTGATATACTATACCTCCTGTACTCCCTGTTAACTACACACATAACCAAGTGCACACAGTGGATGGTTATACTTGCACTACTCATTGTAAATACAAAACAAATGGCTTCACAGACAGTTTTATTTCCACATTATCATGACGCAACACAGATGATATTACTCATGACAAACCAGCAAACTTTGTTACTTGTATCATTACTGTTGAACCAAAGTTTGGTGTTACCACTGCTAAACACTATGTCAAATCAACTCAGACACATACTTATGCTGAAGAATGTAAATCATCAGTCGGTGGAATTACTGACAAAGATCAGCAACAAATTACCCTACATATTTTGGAAAATATACACAAATTGCAGAAAAGCATACAAACATGCACGATTACATTTCAAAACTATACATGGTGTATTATTATTGTTTGAACTATTGAACGTATACACACATGTACGAGTGCAGGTTTGGAGATAGCACTCAAAATGATCTCAACATGAAAATTGAAAATCCCCACCCTTCGGAAAATTCTAACCGTAACCCATTTTATATCCTTAGATCCAGTAACTCCAGAGTTGCCTTGTCTGCTGTACGACTCCAGCGCTATGATACTAGCACACTTCAGTGTACAGACCAACATAAACGGTCTTTCAACAGAACAGTAAGACTCAACATGTGATTTCAGGTATCAAACAGTAAGATATACCCATATTGACTTTGTTTCAAACGAGTATCTACAGAATTCACCTTTTGAAATCGACGAACAACGACGACAGCTTCACAAGTACAGACATTCATTTCCGATGATCAGTTTAATGAACCGGATGCCAACCTGCAAACTATGGCAAGGACAGTCACAGACAGACGCACCATGCCACACTCAAAATTAAGGCCACTGAACTTAATTCTTATTTTATACGTGTGAATTCCAGCAATTTTACAAGTATACGTGTGAATTCCAACAGTTTTACAGAACAGACTTACAAATTGTCCAAACTGGGTGGGAAGTGTTAATAACTATACAGAAGGAAAGAAAATATCAAAATATACAGAAGTCAACAATTATATGAGAAAGAAGAAATGCCAAACATTCCAGCACCACAGTGAACATTGAACACGAGTGATGTAATTCCGTGTGCATGGCTTTCACAGGACAAGAACGGTATCCTATCTGTGCATAAAGGCATCGATGATGTATATTTTATTGTATATGTATTAACTGTATGTAACATCCAATGTCTAATTTTATTATTATAATACTTTGTATTGTTATAATGTGATATGTACATATGAGCGTAAGTATAGTGGCGAATAGAATAAGTTGTAATGCTGATAATCAACGCCTGGCAATCCCAATGCGCGATTGTTACCAAACTTGCCTTCGCGTATGCTGGATAGCCCGACGAATGACGCTTAGCAATAGTGATATAGAATTAACATCAGAATATGGTGACCAGAAAGAACATGCCAACAGGGTGATGCTAACCAAAGAGATTAATAACAACTCTCCATAAAAGTAAACGAGGTGTGCTCAAAAAAGGGAAACAACTCATGGTCCGACATAAGATGAGGTAAGGGGGACTATGACATACATGAAGTATATTCGAACCATGACCACAACATTGACATAGCGTGCTCATAAAGAATCGAGTAGTGTGCATTAACTATAGACGAGGGAAACCACGTCTGAATAGAGAGAAAATTTAAGAATGCTGTAAGAGGAAGTTGTAGCCTTATTCGAGACGTAAACCAATGGAGAATCCTTAAACCAGCATAGCCACAATAACTATGAGATGAGAATGCACAGACAATCGATTGAGAAATATGAACAGAATGTAATGTCACGGAATGGTGGTTGAATAATATAACGAGGTATGACAAGTAGACCCAACCAGAACATTTGTCAGACCACGACAAAACCTTGAGAGAAACCTCAATACTGAAAAAGAGAGAACAATGTTTGAAGTTAATCTCGAAAAAGATCAGAGCAAAAAGGGACGCAAACGCATACTTATGATCATATAATCCCCTGACAAGGTTAGAAAGAGGAAACAAGAGTAACAACAACAGAATGTGTCACATTTCCAAGAGTAAGTGCCACATTGGTTGTGCGGGGGGAGAATGTCATGGTCCTATATGACATGTGTAAGGAAGAATGTAAGCGCCGGTATGTAAGCGAGAGTCAGTGTAAGCATGACTGAGGTAAAGGGCAGTAAGAGACGCCACGGCTTGGCTAGCGGACGGTCAGGCAAGAATCCCGTGAACAGAGCCACGTGATGTGGGAAGGTCAACCAGGAGAGAGGCAGTGTGTGTGAGGCAGCGATTAGAGACGGACGTGTGGAGATCTAGAGAGCGATAGAACGATAGAACGATAGAACGAGAGAACGATAGTATTTGTGACGGATAGATGGAGATGAACGTTGTGTAGTGATATTCGAGGAATGTACTAACTGTGATATGTGCGGGATGATGTGAAGTTGTGATTGTGAATGATCATGCGGGCGACAGTGTAAAGATCGCCATTGTGAGCTAGCGCGTGGCTGTTAGTGGTGAACGATTGTTTGAGCGTGAAGGGCGACTATGTTGTAATATATATTGTAATAAATGATTGTTCCGGAGATTGCTCCGATTGCATTCATGTGTGCTTAGTAGATGTGTTGTAGATGTTGTAATTTGCCTGTCAAAGTCCAGCGAGCCAGACAGAGCTACTAAGTAGGACTCTGACACCCACCCAATAACTACATACCTACCCATCCAATAACTACATACATACCCACCCAATACCTACATACCTACCCACCCAATAACTACATCGCTAACAACCCAATAACTACATACCTATTTACCCATTTACTACATACCTACCCACCCAATAACTACATACCTACCCACCCAATAACTACATACCTACACATCCAATAACTACATAGCTAACCACCCAATACCTACATACCTAACCACCCAATAACTACATAGCTAACCACCCAATACCTACAACCTAACCACCCAATAACTACATACCTACCCACCCAATAACTACATACCTAACCGCACAATACCTACATACTTACCCACCCAATAACTACATACCTACCCACCCAATAACTACATACTTAACCGCCCAATACCTACATACTTACCCACCCAATAACTACATACCTAACCACCCAATACCTACATACCTACCCACCCAATAACTACATACCTACTCACCCAATAACTACATACCTACCCATCCAATAACTACATACTTACCCACCCAATAACTACATACCTAACCACCCAATACCTACATAGCTAACCACCCAATAACTACATACCTATCCACCCAATAACTACATACTTACCCACCCAATAACTACATACCTACCCATCCAATAACTACATACTTACCCACCCAATAACTACATACCTAACCACCCAATACCTACATACCTACCCACCCAATAACTACATACCTACTCACCCAATAACTACATACCTACCCATCCAATAACTACATAGCTAACCACCCAATAACTACATACCCACCCACCCAATACCTACATACCTACCCACCCAATACCTACATACCTAACCACCCAATACCTACATACCTAACCTCCCAATAACTACATAGCTAACCACCCAATACCTACATACCTAACCACCCAATAACTACATAGCTAACGACCCAATAACTACATACCTACCCACCCAATACCTACATACCTACTCCCCCAATAACTACATACATACCCACCCAATAACTACATACTTACCCACCCAATGACTACATACCTACCCACCCAATAACTACGTACCTACCGACCCAATAACTGCATACATACATACTCACCCAATAACTACATACCTACCCACCCAATAACTACATACCTACCCACCCAATAACTACATACCTACCCACCCAATAACTACATACCTACCCACCCAATAACTACATACCTACTCACCCAATAATTACATACCTACCCACCCAATAACTACATACCTACCCTCCCAATAACTACATACCTGCCCACCAAATAACTACATACCTCCCCACCCAATAACTACACACCTGCCCACCAAATAACTACATATCTGCCCACCCAATAACTACACACCTAGGTAACTGTATACCTGCCGGCTCTGTGGCGAAGGTCTTACGAACACAATTCGTAATCCCGCATACCGCTTTCGAAAAACAGCTGTGAGTGATTTGAAAGCATACCGTCTTGCGTTGATTTTCATGAAATTGTATAGGTGCCGGTCGCTCAGAAAGCAACAGCAAACCATTGAACGTAAACTTGCCAAGAAATCACAATCAGCCAAAAAATGCCCTGTAAAGGATATGCAACCATCTAACCTACCAATCTAAATAACTAAATACCTACTTACCTAAATAACTGCATACCTACTTGCCTAAATAACCAGAAACATACCTACTTACATAACTACTTACTTCATTCATCATGTGCCATGCCGATAAACGAGGGCGGTCACATTTTGCCATCCTAAACAACCACCAGAGTCGTGGTTCAGCTCAGTGTTCTTGTCTCGACCATACCATGTGGCACAGCCATAAAGGTGTTTACGTCTCTGCCGTCCCCTTGTTCTTTTCCCCTCAATCTCGCCAGTTATCACCAAGTTCTCCATGACCAAAAATGTTGCTATTTGCATTGTTGGTTAATCTCATATGCACCTGTTTGGCTTATATCATGAAGACAGCTTTGGAGAACAAGAAGCCATACAGTGGACATGGGGGAGGGGGGATGTGTCCGGAGATTAAAAGGCCAGAAATCATTGAATTAATCTCTTTGGATTGCTTCACGGCATTTTGGATAAGATCAAAGTGTAGCTTCATGTTCTTGTATCTGACTGACTGGCACCTGGCCGTTTTGACAGACGATAGTTTGTTACATTGTGCTTCAAGAAGGCATAATAACTACAACACATGACGATTACAAATGTGACTTTCGAAACAGTTCGCACTGTAAATGTTTTTCCACAATGTATGCTTGTGAGCACATTGTCATTTCCACTATCACGCACCATCTTACATCTTACACGCTCAGTAACGGAGCTATCGGTGATAAGTTTCTTCTTTGTCTTTATACGATTTTTTATCTTTGTCCTCCATGTATCACGTTCGGCGGCAAATTGCTCCTAATGTGCAGTATCAATGCCTGTATCAATCATGTCCCGCCTACACACATCTTTGTATCATAGTAGAGACCGACAACGAGATTATTGTATCACGACAGTGATTAAGGGTAGACTGACTTACCTGCACTTGACCTGGCTATGGCCATCAGCAGAGGCGGTCATCACAATGACATACGGGACTTGGAACCTCATGAGGCGGCTCTTGCTCCTGTGGATAACATCAGGGACTTGGAACCTCACGGGTCGGCTATTGCTCCTGGAAAACACATATAGTGACTTGGAACCTCGCGGGGCGGCTCTGGCCCATTGGGAACACACACGGTTTTCAAACCTCATGGGGCGGCTCTTGCTCCTGGGGAACACATACAGGGACTTGGAACCTCTTGGGGCTGCTCTGGCCCATTGGGAACATATACGGTCTTCAAATCTCATGGGGCGGCTCTTGCTCAAGGGGAACACATAAAGGGACTTGGAACCTCTGGGGCGGCTCTTCCTCCTGGGGAACACATATAGGGACTTGGAACCTCATGGGTCAGTTCTTTCTCCCAAAGAACACATACAGGGATTAGGAACCTCATGGGGCGTTTCTTGTCTCCGGGGAATACATAAAGGGAACATGTTAATAAGCAATGCGTAATTCCCCCGAAAACACTCGCCATTTGTTTCACTTAACATATGACGCATGTAATCATCGCTGTTTGTCAACATTGTTATTAATATTTCTATTATTTCATCAAGGAAAACAAAATGTGATGGGTCTGTATAAAGCCATATATTGGGGGAGAGGAGGAGGAGGGGAGGGGGAGGAGAGGAGAAGAGGAGGGGGAGGAGGAATGAGAGAGGGGAGGAGGTGGAGGAGAGGAGGAGGAGTGATGAGAAGGAGAAGGGGATCAGGAGGAGGGGATAGGAGGAAGGGGAAGGGAGGAAGGGGAAGGCGGAGGAGGGGAGGCGGAGGAGGATGGGGAGGAGGAGGGGGAGGAGGAGGGGAGGAGTAGGAGGAGGAGGGGAGGAGTAGGAGGAGGAGGGGAGGAGGCTGGGGAAGAGGAGGGGGATGAGGCGGGGGAGGAGGAGGGGAAGGAGGGGGGGGAGGAGGGGAAGAGGAGGAGGAGTAGGAGGATTATAACGCATAAGCCTGTAGATAACTGTAGCGAAAAGGTCCATCAATTTGAGAAATATGCAACAATTTTACACATATAGCAATGCTATTAAAAGTTATGTCCCCTTGCTATATATAAATTATAATGTAAATTAAAATATTAAATAATATTAAGTAAATAACTGTTTGTACACTAACAAACTATGACAGTTGGGAGGAGGAGGAAGAGGGAGGAGGAGGGGAGGGGGAGGAGGGAGTAGGAGGAGGAAGGGGAGGTGGAGGAGGAGGAGGCGATGAGGAGGAGGGGGAGGAGGAGGAAGGGGAGAAGGAGGAGGAGGGAGGAGGAGGAGGATGGGGGTGGATGGAGGGAAGGAGGAGGGAAGGAGGGAAGGAGGCAGGGGAAGGAGGCAGGGGAGGTGGAGGAGGAGGGGAGGCGGAGGAGGAGGCAGAGGAGGAGGGGGAGGTGGAGGGGGAGGAGGCGGGGGAGGGGAGGTGGAGAAGGAGGAGGGGAGGTGGAGGACGAGGAGGGGAGGAGGAGGAGGGGGAAGGAGGAGGAGGTGGGGGAGGAGGAGTAGAAGAAAGTGAGGAGGATGAGGAGGGGGAGGAGGAGAATAGGAGGAGGGGGAGGAGGAGGGGGAGGTGGAGGAGGATGAGGGGAGGAGGAGGGGAGGAGGAGGAGGAGGAGGGAGAGGGTAGGGGAGGAGGCGGGGGAGGGGAGGTCGAGGAGGAGGAGGGGAGGAGGAGGGTGAAGGAGGGGGAGGAGGCGGGGGAGGAGGAGAAACAGAAGGAGGAGGAGGAGGATTATAATGCATACTGCCTGCAGATAACTGTAGCGGAAAGGTCCAACTATTTGGGAAATATGCAGCAATTTTACATATATAACAATGCTATTAAACGTTATGTCCCCTCACTATATATAAATTATAATGTAAATTAAAATATTAAATAATATTAAGTAAATAACTGTTTGTACACTAATAAACTATGACACTTGGCAGCATCGGAATGAGAAGAAGACGTGTAGAAAAGTTTATCTCAATCGGATGGACCGTTCGCGAACGCATAAATAACATACAGACAGACAGACATTGTATTTTATATATATATATATAATAATAAAAAATTTATCCACGATATTACATCAAATGGACTTTATTCTTTGATAATACAGCCACGATGATTTTGCAACGCTTTGTATTTTTGTCAGGCCTGTTTAGGGCCACACATCCTTAATATTCAGCACTTTGGATTGTTTCACGGCATTTTGGCTAAGATAAATGTGTAAAAAGAAACATAGTGGGAACTTATCACCATCAAGTACCATGCCGGTGAGTGGGCGGTCATGGCTGCTCTCTTGCCATCAATCTTGCCATCAATCTTGCCATCAATCTTGCCATCAATCTTGCCAGTTCAGTCGCCCTGCTACTGAGCTGAGTACGCGGCGCGACACTGTGAGCTGTGGATTTCGTGTGAGATGCTTTTACACCTGCTCGAGATTATTTTGAGCGTGAACTGCATGTTAGAAGCAATGGCGGTGGCTGTGTCGCATAATTGACGGGTATTTGCCTTATGCAGAAATGTGTCGCTGCTGGTCTTCTAGTGACTGCAGCTTCCATCGACGACGAACTGTATATTCGTAGAGTAATTTTGTGTTGGCATTCTGGTGTCTGCATTATGTACAGTGCAGTGACATGTTTTTACATCTGTCCGAGGTGTGTTCGGAAATGATGGCGTAGCTCGCTAGAAAACATCTAGAAACGGAACAAACAACATCTAGCAATATCCAGACTTCAGAGCAATGTCGGCTGGCTATGTCGCAGAACTGACCGACCCAAACTGCTTGTAATGTAAATCAACAGACACAACGTTTTGATAACATTAAACTAATGTTTATTGCTTATAGGCGTTAGCTACACAAAGCATAAATAAACATACATAACCCAAGGACCACCTAATCACCGATAACCCGCTAAACCGTCTAGCTACTAATAACATTTAATAACACACCCCCTAAACTTCTGCCAAAACCGGACCCTTTCTATCGCCATCTTAAACGCTCTCTGTAAACAACCACAATGACCTCTACCCTCTTCCCCCTTACACAGCGCATGCGCACCAAGCATGCGTCGAGCTGTGTGGCCAATGTGCTTATACGTGACCCAGTTTCATGTGTAATATTTAATTTAGTTTCGTGTGTAATATGGGGCTGTGACATCTATGTTACCAATAATGAAGAAATCAGGAACTAAGGTTGGATTATAGCTGTGCTAGATTTTATTAGAAAGCAGCAAGTCAAATGGTGTGGCCGTGCAAGCAGGTTACCAACTAACAGTAAAACACAGCGAGCAATGATGTACAGATCAGAGGGAAGCAGAGGAAGAGGCCGACCACGTAAACGATGGACGCAGGGAATAACAGAGTCCATGGGAATATCGATACCTGAAGCTCATAAGCGGGTACTTTCCCGCTATTTATACTTCACATCGACACCGCAAGGTACAATAGGAACATGATGAAATGAGATTGCTATTATTATTATTATGATTATTATTATTATTATTACTATTATTATTATTATTATTATTATTATTATTATTATGTAAAAACTCGCAATGTGAAAGGATTAGTTGGTGAGGGCGATATCCTAACACTTCTGAAGTCTCAAAGAGAAGCTAGAAGATTAAGAAAACGATACCATTGATTCAGGAACGGATGGCAATCTTGGACTCACTTAGCTGCTGCATACAATACATTTTGTGCCTTGTGTATCATTAAACATAATTGATCATTAAAATACCCATTATCATAATATACCAATATTGATAAATAAATAAATCCTTAATTTTCATCCTTTTGGTTGTTTCTTGTCAATTTGGCTAAGATCAATGGCACATAGTGGGACTCATATCATATCATCTCATTTGTTCCTCTTGTACCTTGCGGTGTCGAGGTAAAGTATAAACAGCGGGACAATGCCCGGTTATGGGCTTCATGTATCTACATTACTTCTTAGTTTTTCTACGAGCAGTATGAAAATCCACCGCTGGCTTGCTAGGCCAGATGCAGATTTAGGACATAAATCTGACCAAGGGGAGTCTGTCCCCCCGGCGAGACAGAGCACTGTTGGCCCATGACCTCGCGGACATGGTTTCCCGGTCTACACCACTACATACCGATGTTAAGTGTAGTATTGTATCCTTTAATTTTCAGCACATTGTGTTGTTTCAAGACAATCTGGCTAACATCAAAGGCAATAGTGGGACTCATCTCATCCCATCTCATCTTGTTCATCTAGTACCTTGCGGTGTCGAGGTAAACTATAAACAGCGGGACAGTTCCCGTTCATGGACTTCATGTATCGAGATTACTTCTTAGTTTTCCTACGAGCAGTATGAAAATCCCCTGCTGGCTTGCTAGGCCAGACGCAGGTTTAGGATAAACATCTGACCAAGGGGAGTCCGTCCTCAATGGCGAGCCAGACCTCTGACCTCGCGGTCATGGTTTCCTAGTCTACAACACGTGGGAGTGGGATTGGATTGTGTAGTCTGCGGGTCATCGGCAGGCTACTAATTTTCACTTCCCACCCCTCCTGGGAGAAGCTAACCGACCTTAACAAAGCTGGCATCAGGGCCAGGAGCAGTCCACATCTTGTAGACCCTAGTGGGGCTAAGAGTCCTTAAATAAAAATGTAGTTTGTGCCATTGTATGTTGACATTAAGTAGACGTGGTTGTTGCACACAGTGAACAAATAGGGTTGGGATTAAATTGTAAGTAGACACAGATTATGGTCGTCAGTAGGAAGAAGAAAATACCTAAATGTAAAACACATGAAATTGGGGATACTCTTAAGCAAGTGAATCAGTACAATTATCCGGAACAGTCGTAACATCTGATGCGAGATGCTTGAAGAGATTAGAACATGAATCGCCATGACGAATGTAGCCTTTTGCAAGATGGAAAACATACTGATCAATAAAATATTGCCATTTGAAATTTAGGTTCATCGCATCTGCACCTGTTTGGCTTACTATGTCACGAAGAAATGTAAGGAGAACAAGAAGCCATGGACATTGGAAATAAGGGCTACAATTGTGACCGGCCTGTAAAATGTCAAAAATCCTTAAATTCATCACTTTGGATTGCTTCACGGCAATTAGGCTAAGATCAAAGTGTATCTTCTGTTCTTTTATCTGACTGACTGGCACCTGGCGTCTTGACAGACCATAGATTGTTACACTGTGCTTCAAGAAGGCATAATAACTACAACGCATCATGGTAGCGAATGTGACTGATCAGACCAATTCGCGCTGTAAATTTTCATCAACAAGGGATGCATGTGAATACATGGTCATGTCCACCTTCACGCACCATCAGCAATCATTTTATCCTTTGTCTATATTCAATTTCTAATCTTTGCCCTCCATACAAAACATTCGGCTGTGACTTGCTCCAAATGTGCAATATAAATGCTTGTATCAACCATGTCCGGCTTACAGACATCTTTGTATCTTAGTAGAGATCGTCACCGAGATTCTTGTATCACGACAGTGATAAGAGTAGACTGACTTATCTGCACTTAACCTGGCTATGGCTACCAGCAGAAGAGGTTATCCCAATGACATACAGGGACTTGGAACCACATGGGGCGGCTCTTGCTCCTGGGGGTATCATGAGCCCTAAAATAATTAAGCAAATTTTAAAATAATCAGCACACTCAAACACACATTTTCAAAGCTATGTTAATAAGCGAAACGCAATTACCCCACCTTCCACCACCCCCCCCCCCCCACCCCCCCCCCCCCCACCTTTTTTAACTTAACATATTTTAAAAAAGTTAAATAGTTAAATGCATATTCTTTACAGGACGTTACAGTTATCACCAGCATGCTTTACTGTTGTGATCTCTTGACAAGTTTACTTTCAGTAGTTTGCCATTGATTTCTGAGCTACCGGCACCCATACCATTGTGTTTAAAAAACATCGCAACGCGGACTGCTGCCAAATCGCACGCAGTTGTTTCGAACGCAGGTATGCGGAATCATGAACTACGTCCTTAAAACCTTCGCCAGCGAGCCGGCATTTAACATACGATGAATGTAATTATCGCTGTTTTTCAACATTGTTATTGTTATTATTTCTATTATTTCATCCAGGAAAATAAAACTGATCGGTCTGTATCAGGTCATATGCCTTTATAAAAGAATGCATCTGGCTTCTCGTAATTTTGGCTAATATAAAAGTGTAGTATCTGCACTTGATATTGCCAGGGCCACTAGCAGACGCGGTCATCCGAATGATACACATGGACGTGGGACCTGATTGTACGGCTTTAAACCTGGGGGAATCTCGAGCCCTTATTAAAAAGACTTTGAATGTTATCTATAAGCCATTACACTCTTTGAACAATAATCACCTTGCCAAGGAGCTACTGACAGATTACTTTTGACATAGATGTCTTGTGAATGTCAGAGAGCGAATGAAAAATATTAAATGTCTGGATACCCATATATAGGTCCTGATGAATAATCTTTCTCTCTGATTGAGTAGCGAACTTTCTAGGGGTATCATCTTCATTTATTCCTGAATCTAATTGTGGTAAGTTAAAAAGAAATGAGGATGGGATCCCCAAATTCTAATAGCCAACTGTTTAGAGAAACTTGAAAATAGCACGTTAAGAATCCCTAGGGCTGGATTGTGATCAATAGTTGAAGTTTCTTCACTGAGGGCCAGTGGAGCCCCGGAAGTTCACAGTACTCCGATGAGGGGGACTTTCCCTGGTAAAATCTGAAATACTTGTAGTTTTCTGCCACACTTGGCTCCACTCTTCTGTAGTAACTAATGTATTTGGTCTAATTAGCACTCTAACTCAACAAGGAAAACGACCAACACCTTGATACACATTATAATACTGTAATGAGATAATATGGTGGTGGGTTCCTGGGTATGTATGTTAGAGTGACATATGGTATCAGATACACGATTCAGCATAACACCATAAATGAGATAAATCAATCATTAGCCAAAGAAGGAATTAAAGTTCCAAACTCTACACTAATATTAAGGTACACTGTCCTGGATTTATAAATGGCACTAAACCAAATGTTTCTCTGAGGTTTTCACAACAATAATCTATTGTCCAAAATGTCATATACTACTATTACTACTTGAATTGTTCTTGGTGCACTCCTAATGGCACTCGAGCAATGTTCTTGAAGGTATGAGTCTACCGATGTAACTACTCTTGTTGTAGATCCTACGTGGGATGATGTGACAGGGGTTATCTCGGTTTAATAGAGTTCCGGACAACACAGACTGTACTGACAGTTACTTAGCTGTTCATTCCTGGGATGCAGGGTTGTGGCATAGGAGAAGCAGTTGAGGTACAATGATGCTGTTCCTCCAGAATGACCATCATCAGCATACAGGTCTCTGCCCAGTTTTAGCACTCAATATAACCACCACCCTTGAGAAATAGGACCAAAAACTATATATCTATCTCTCCTAAGAGCTGGGTTAGGGGAAAAATATTCTGTGTGCGTGAGGTTTTTCCATAATCTCAGTTGGAGGTGTCCACCTCACCTACTGGCACGACATGTCCTCTTCCTTCAGGCGTTCTGCAGGCTAGTCCTTCTCTTGTCCGTAGAACGATATGAGCCCACTGCCTGTTCCGTGCTTTCCTTCTTCCGGGAAAATACCCGCCTAACCATTTCTCATTTTCCCATATTCCCATTACACATCTAAAGTCTTACAGGGTAGATTTTAGAAAAGTATCATTCACAAATAAAACAAATTAATTATTGTAACACAAAATCATATAGAGTCAGAACATGCAATACACTTTAGAACATAATTTTCCAGACATAGAATATAATGACTATCTCTGAGAAAGTCTCATGGTAGTTTTGTTATAAAGTATAGATCGTCTCTGCAGACTCTGAGAAAGTGTATCATTCATCAAATACATGACTAACGCATCAAAAGATTCATTAAGAATTCTCCATGCCGAAGGATGACTTATCTACTCATCAGAATAGTTTCTCTAAGTCAAGAAAATCTTCTCTATCTTCTGAGCTGTCTCTAGAGTGTTATATATATATATTCCTTATCACAAAGAAAAAGTGATCTCTATAGGAGACATGTATCTGTTAACTTTACAGAGGCATATTAATTATTGATTACCTTCACTCCCAGGAGAAGTATTTTATCGACACAAAATGAAACACGTCTGCTTTCTGGCTCACATGGTAACTAAACTGGCGCCTAAGATGCCGCTTGTAACTTTATATATCTCCTCCCACGCCGCTTTATTTGTCTTCCACAATCTTTATCTCCTCGACGTGACAATCACATTCTACCAATATTCATCCAATTTCCGTCCAATTTCACCGATAACAATTCTGTTATTCTTCGTGGTTTCTTTGCTGAGGGCACAGAGATTATACCTGTAATGAAAACATCAACAGTGCGCTCTTGACCTATGCAATTGTATGCTAATTAAATTGCAACAGGCGTGGTGATACTATTTTATCCGATGTAGGTCTCAGTTGACAGGTGACCTAATTACTTTGAGAATACCAAACGTCTTTGTTCCAGCTGAATCACACTGCATTTACATTCCTGGGGTTTAAGTTTTGGAAACTTAAGGAAACTGCTTGCCGTCTGTCTTTCCAGTTAAACACTGTTGTACTATCTTTATACTTGTCCTTATATATGGTGGGTTAATTCGTATGAAGACGGGCATGAGACATGTCACACTAATAAACAGTTTAGACTCCACATTTGCGCACAGAATTACACGACACTAAATTACATTTTACTCCTATCTACACAAATAATAACATGGTAGGCGCATTCTGTGGCCATCACCATCTTCTACATCGTGGTGCGTCCGATCACCCTAACATCCACGGCGCGAATGTATTTGAATGCACTTGTCACCTCTGCGACCACGTGTGGTCGCTCCGGTAACAATTTCGCTCGCCACGTGGGTCACGATCCACGATCGTCACGTCCTTCTGGGTGACATTTCGTCACTATGCTATAAGCTACAATTCGACTTCGGCCTATGGCACACCTTCAAATTAATATCATGTGAGGGTAAAACTGTGGGCAGCCTCTATTTGTGGCTGGCTCAATCACGGGATTATTAATCTGAGCCAGTGATTGACCGTAATATAACTTCTCTTCGACGTTGAACGGGGTAGAGGTAATAGTATAATCCAAATAGTAAAAGAAAAAAAAATGATGCACTTTGGGAAAACCCAATTGAAAACCTTATTTCATATACAACATTCAACATTTTTACACATTCACTTCCGTCCATCTTTTGAAATGGAGAAGTTACGAGGGTTCGATTGGGCAATTCTAAAAGATACTTTGGGGGGGGGGGGGGAATTCCAATTATCGCAAACAACAGTTTACCAATATGAATTCAAACATCGCTACATTTGCTGTTTCAGAATAATAATAAATAGTATGCAAAGCAATAGAGGATCTGGAAATAAAACACAACTCAAAAGAATTACATGAACACGTAAAAAGAGTTACAAAGAAGAAAAATAATATAACAGGAAACGGTTGTATCAGAGGACAAAATGGAGAAATTATAATTAATAACACTAACATAATAAAACGATGGACAGAGTACACAAAAGATTTATTCTGCAACAACAGGGTAAGTAGACCAACATTTTATAATACTCAAGATGCAACAAAATTATTAACGGCTGAAGTAGAATAGGCTATTAAAAAGATGAAAGAAGGAAAGGCTGCAGGTCCGGACAAGATAACAACAGAGATTATCAAATCCTTATCCAGCTTTGGCATTGAAACTATCACAGAATTATGTAATGATATATATATATATATATATATATATATATATATATATATATATATATATATATATATATATATATATATATATATATATATATATATATATATATATATATATATATATCTTATATATAAAAGGCGATCTCCGTCTGTCTGTCTGTCTGTCTGTCTGTCTGTATGTCCCTATGTCCTTTATGCGCTCGCGAACGGCCCATCCGATTGAGATGAAATTTTCTACACGTCTTCCTTTCATTATAGCGCAGCCCACTGTCATATTATTTTAGTGTGAAATCGGCTGCTTACCCAATATTATTTAATTTTTCATTTTTCATTATAATTTCATATATCTCAGGGGACTTAACTCTGTAAAAGTTATTTCAAGGGGCATAACTTTTCTGTATAACTTATAGTCATATTGTGGCATCGTTTTCAAAGATTTATAAACTCTTTGTCCATAGTTATGCACCGGCATATGAGTTATAATAAATAATGATACAATCTGTAAGGCATTTTCAAAGTTTTCATAAAAATAATGCATAATGCATAACATTGTAACTCATCTTTTTTTGCTTAAAGAATGAATAAATAATAGTTACCTTATCTCTATCAAGTTTGAAGATTTTATATTTCTTCACACTGTCGCCAACTCTAAGAAGACATGGAACAACTTCAGCCATTATTAAATCTACAGACATATGCGTTATATTCCTCCTCCTCCTCCTCTCCCCTCCTCCACCTCCTACCCTCTTCCTCTTCTCCTCCCCTTCCTCCCTCTCCCTCCTCCATCCTCCTCTTCTCTCTTTCTCCTCCTCCTCCCTCCTCCTCCCTCTTCCTCCTCCCAGCTCCTACTCCTCCTTTTTCTTCTTCTTCTGCTGCTGCTGCCGCTGCTCCATTTACCCAAGTTAATTGTTGGGGAAGATGTAAAGATCTTTCAAGTGCTCTTTCTAATGCTTTTTGTAAGTTGGTCTTCGTTTATCTAAGGTTGTTCTAACTGCAACCAATAAATGATTAGACAGACAGACAGACAGACAGACAGACAGACAGACAGACAGACAGACAGACAGACAGACAGACAGACAGTCGGGAACGGGAACTTATATGACTACTCATATGAATTAAATGAGATGCTCCCCATCAGGGGCTGGGCGAAGCCGGGCCAGACAAGACAGATAGACAGACAGATAGACAGACAGACAGACAGATAGATAGTCGGGAACGGGAACGTGAGCTTATATGACTACTTATATGAATTAAATGAGATGCTCCACACCAGGAGCTGGGCGATGCCGGGCCGGGTCAGACAGACAGACAGACAGACAGACAGACAGAGACAGACAGACAGACAGACAGACAGATAGATAGTCGGTAACGGGAACGGGAACTTATATGACTACTTATATGAATTAAATGAGATGCTCCCTACCAAGGACTGGGCGAAGCCGGGCCGGGTCAGACAGACAGACAGACAGAGAGACAGACAGACAGACAGACAGACAGACAGACAGACAGACAGACAGACAGACAGACAGTCGGTAACGGGAACGGGAACTTATATGACTACTTATATGAATTAAATGAGATGCTCCCCACCAAGGACTGGGCGATGCCGGGCCGGGTCAGACAGACAGACAGACAGACAGACAGACAGACAGACAGACAGACAGACAGACAGACAGTCGGTAACGGGAACTGGAACTTATATGACTACTTATATGAATTAAATGAGATGCTCCCCACCAGGGTCTGGGCGAAGCAGGGCCGGGTCAGCTAGTATATATATATATATATATATATATATATATATATATATATATATATATATATATATATATATATATATATATATATATATATATCATACTGCTGGGTACATCCCCAAGGATTTGAAAACATCCATTTTCATCACACTACCGAAGAAGCCAAGAGCTGTTGAGTGTGAGGAGTACAAAACTATTAGCTTAATGAGCCACATAACTAAGATACTACTCAAGGTCATACAAGAAAGAATTCAACATAAAATAGATGAGGAAGTAGCTGAAGAACAATTTGGGTTCGCAAAAACAGCGGCACCAGAGAAGCAATTATCTGTTTGAGGATGTTAATTGAAAAATATATAGAAGTTCAAAAAAGTATATATGTTTGTTTTATAGACTACAAGAAAGCTTTTGATAGAGTACAACATGAACGACTAATTACGTGCCTTCAAGATATAGGAGTAGACGGAAAGGACATCAGACTTATTAGTAACTTGTACTGGGAACAAGTGGCGTCTATTAGATGCGGTAATAACTATTCGTCGCCTATAGAGATAAAAAGAGGGGACGGCAGGGATGTGTACTGTCCCCAAGCCTCTTCAACCTATACACAGAAAGAATTTTTAAACAAGTTGAAATGCCTGGACTCAACATCAATGAAGGAATCATAAACAATCTTAGATATGCTGACAATACCGTGTTACTTGCAGAAAGTGAGCAAGAGTTGCAAGGCCTAGTGGAAGAAGTAAACAGGCACAGTGCAGAATGTGGCTTAGATATTAACATTAAAAAAAAAAAATATGATAATTAGCAGTGAAAAAGAAAGGTCATCAATGAACATCACAATAAACGGGCAGATACTAGAACAAGTAACAAGTTTCTCTTATCTTGGACATATAATAACAGATGATGGCAGAAGTGAAATGGACATCAAAAAGAGAATAGGAATGGCTAAAAGTGCTTTCAACGGCATGAAATCAGTATTAACATCTAGAGAGATTAATAACGCATTAAAAATGAGAATTGTCAAATGCTACGTATATCCAATGCTACTGTATGCCTCGGAAACCTGGACATTGAACAAGCAATTAGAAAGTCGCATAGAAGCCCTGGAGATGTGGATGTACAGACGAATAGGTCACATTTCATGGAAACAAAAACAATCAAATGCAGTGGTCCTAGAAACACTGGGAATGAAGAGAGAGTTGATGAAAGGAATAAAGAGGAGACAAGTGACATATTTTGGCCACGTTAAAAGACACGATACTCTTATAAAAACCATACTGGAAGGCAGGGTTGAGGGCAAGCGAGCAAGAGGTAGATAAGGGCCGTGCCATGTAGCATTTGTAAATAAGAACGAGCTGGATTAGTAGTAAGGAGGAAACAGTAACATGGTCCATTAAATCGTGGGAGAAGATGGAACGCGCAAAAAGGTTCAATAGAATTCAACGTTGCGACACGGAAAACGAAAGTGAAAGTAGGCGAGTTTGTCATCTCGGGAATCCCACGTGAATATCGGAATGTGACGTCACTGTGGAAAACGTCACGATGGTAGTCAAGCCAGCGATGTGAAACATGGAAGGACGCAACAGACATTTTCTGTCACATGAAACAGCAAAGAATTGTCAGAAAATAGGCCCAGCGGGTAAAACAGTTATAGTATATCAAAGGGCCAGTCGTCTACATCAAGGGCGTAAGTAAGTTGGCATAGGAATTAAGAGTAAGTCCTCGTGTGTGACTTTAGAATCATGTGCACCCCTGTAATGATTGCTGTCAGCATTTGGGACTAAATTACTAATAACAAATTACTATTTACGTCGATAATCATAATAAATAATAGGACGTTCTCTGCCTTCCTACAAACTGGAACAGAGACTTCCGTGATTACGTACATGCTGTTGTATAGATTCCGAATAAACAAGAGTTGACGCAAGGATGCCAGAGTTTTGTACTTATTCTCCAGTCTGCATTACTGTGTCATGACGAGTTGTCAATGTTGCTTGAATGAGCCCACAGAAGTGCATTGGCAGCCGTTACCTCATGTAGCATAAATGTGATAGTTTAGTCTAATTTAGTCGTCGGATCAACATCACGGAAACGGGTTTAACCCATAAGTGCTCCGTTTTCCTCCTAACTCAAACCTGAGTCTGGAGAAACTCAGCTCAATGCACGAACTCCGTTGCAACGGCGAGGATCCTGAAATACTTTGGGAAGATTTTTAACTCGATTTCTATGCTACTACCAGTCAGGTCTTATTCAGATATGACTGAGCTACCGTATGACAGTAGACGGCACTACCTGCTTTCTGTTAGCGCCGAATGTTGGGAGGTGCTCTCCAAACCAGACACTTCACTTAAAGTCGCTTAAAAGTCGACAGGGTCGACTTCATTGCACCGGGTTTTTATTCCACATGGCCCGGTCTCATTCCACAGCGCGGAAAGCGTCGCACAAAGCACGAACTCCGTAGCTCCAGCAACGATCCCCAGAAGTCTCTGAAAAAATGCACTCGTGAAACACAAGACACGGCTCGTAATTGAACCCACAACTTTCGGAGCCGAGCCAGACGGCTTGACCACTTCGCCAGACACTTCAAACTGTGCCAACGGCTTCGGGCGGAGAAGCGCAATTTGGAGGACACATGCCTTACCTAGTGCGAGGAAATGCAACCTCAAGACTAAATGTCATGGCAGGCAGACAAGGCCCTAAGCCTTGATCGGCAAATGGCGTTGGATAGAAGCTCCTACAGGCGGGCAGGTAGAGCATTGCTTCGCTGATCCGGCAGCTTCTGCAGCTTATATTGTTCCAGATGTATTGGTGTTGGCTTTCCTCTGGAGTAAACTAGGCAGGCCGAGAGAGGGATCATGCTGCATGGCCAACACATGGTCTCTAAACTCAGCTAGGGCTTTGTGTTATGGAGAGGTGTAACTCCGTGTTACAAACTATCGTCTATCAAGACGGCAGTCAGCTTCTGTCTCACTTTCTGCTATTTTCAGTCTCATATTTCGTCAATGCCTCTCGTATCATTATGTGAACAAATAACACTGTGTGTCGTTCTCTTATAGATGTGTATAATGTTTTTACTATACATTGGCACCTTGCCGTCTTGACAGACGATATTTTGTGCTTTAAAAAGGCATCATAACTTTTACCTACGGCGGTAGCGAATGTGACTGATAAGGCCAATTTGCGCTGTAAATGTCCGTTCGCAGTGGGTGCATGTGAGCACGTGGTCATTCCACCATCATGCACCATCTTACGTCTCACACGCTCGGTGTGTGACTTATCTGCAATAATTTTCTCCTTTGTCTTTATTCCATTTCTGATGTTTGCCCTCCATGCAACACGTTCAGCGGCGACTTGCTCCCAATGTGCATTATCATTTCCTGTATCAATCATATCCCGCTTACACACATCTTTGTATCGTAGTAGAGGCCGAACCTGAGATCGCTTACCCATCTATAATTCACCAGAAAAGATGTCCTTTGGTATTCTACCATCATCCATCCTCCTAACATGTCATATCCATCTAAGTCTACGAAGACTGAGCATGGAATAAACTGTCACACAACCTGATCTTTCCAATACTTCAGTATTTGTGATTTTGTCTTGCCACTTAATACCAAGAATTCTTCGCAGACACCGTATATGAAAGCTGTTTAAATGTTTCTCTTGGTGTGAGTAAGTTTTCCAGGTTTCACTGCCATAAAGAAGAGTACTAAGGACACAGGCTTGATAGACAAGGACTTTTGTTTTGGCAGTAAGCTTCATGTTCTCCCAGACTCTTTTTCTTAACCTGTTCATTGTTGTTGCTGCCTTACCAATCCGGATGTTGATTTCCTGATCTAGGGATAATCTGCTATTTACCACTGATCCTAGTTATGTAAAATGGTCTACCATCTCTAGTTCGGCATCGTCAATAAAGATTGATGGTACCCCATGTGCACCTTGTGACATAATCTGTGTCTTCTTTTTGCTAATTGTTAAACCAAATTCAGAACAAGCATCGGAGAATGCAGATAGTAGACATTGCAATTCTTCCTCAGAGTGGGTCGTAACTGCAGCATCATCTGCAAAAAGCAACTCTCTGATCAGTACCCTCCTAATTTTGGTCTTGGCCTTCAATCTCTGAGCATTGTAGAGGCTGTCATCTGAGTGTGAGTGAATGTATATACCACTATCCTGATCACGAAAGGCATATTTTAGTAGAAGTGAAAAGTATATTCCAAAGAGGGTGGGAGCTAGTACACAACCTTGCTTAACTCCACTCTTGATTTCAAACTCTTCAGAAGTTGCACCATCAAACTTGATTATACCCTTCATGCCTGTGTGGAACGATTCCACAATGGACAGAAGAGTTGGTGGGCAGCCAATCTTCTTTAGCGCCTTGAACAGACCCTCACGACTGACCAAATCAAATGCCTTTGTGAGGTGGATAAAGGCAATAAACAGTGGATGATTTTGTTCACGACATTTTTATTGCATTTTTCGCAATGAGAATATCATATCAATGGTAGACCGGTTCTGTCGAAAGCCACACTGTGATTCGGGGTAGACTTGATCTCCTAGGACTTGAAGTCTGCGCAGAACAATTCTGGCAAATACTTTTCCAACAATACACAGACGTGAGATACCCCTATAGTTGTTGCAGTCGCTCCGATCACCCTTGTTCTTGTACAGTGTTATGATGCTTGAATCTTTGAAATCCTGTGGGACTTGTCCTTCTCGCCAGCATAGTTTAATTAGCTGGTGGATCTGTAGAGTGAGTGTGTCATGGGTGTGCCACTCATGATAACCTCTATTGGAATCCCATCCTTACCTGGAGCCTTGCCAGATGCAAGTTCATGTATAGCACACTTAACTTCTGTTATGGTGGGAAGTGTGTCCAGGTGGTCAAGAGTTGGTAGAGCCTATATGGCGTTGAGGGCATCGTCCGCTAGTTTGGTCTCACTTGAGTAAAGCTCCAAATAGTGCCCTACCCATCTGTCCATCTGCTGTTTCTTATCAGTTATGATTTCTCCAGTCAAGGTTTTCAATGGTACACTTCTTTTGACCACTGGACCACAGGCTTTCTTTATTCCGTCATACATGCTTCTTATGTTTCCCTTATCACTTGCGATTTGAATGGACTCACATAAGAGAGACGAATTGAGACGGACTGTATGTGCAGCAAAGAACCTCAATGGCTCGGAACGCTGAAGAAGAAGAAGAATACATAACTTGATCCAATAATCATTTGCACACTGCCTGGCAGTCTTTTGCACATCCTTCCTAGCTTGCCTTAGCTCACTCAGAGTGTTACACGTTGGTCTTTCCTTGTTTCTTAAGAGAGCTATCTTCTTCTTATCAATCAAGGGCTGCAGAATATCGCTGTTTGCCGCAAACCAGTCCTGCCTCTTATGATCCACAGTGCTCTTATCCCCTACAGCAGTTTTATAAAGAGTTACCTTAAGTTGACCCCACTTTTCATTTACTGTATAATTTTCTGTTGTATCAGTGAAAGCGTCTTCAAGTTGCTGTTGAATACTGAAAGCACTTTTCAGGATCGTGAGTGTTTATAATATTAATCCTGGGGCTAGATTTGTGTTTAGCTGTGTAGATTCTCTTTGGTCTCAGTCTAACCCTTGCAACAACCAAAGAATGATCCGTATCACAGTCAGCACTGTGGTAACTTCGAGTCAATGATATATTGTTCAGATGTTGTCTCCGTGTGATGATGAAGTGCAGCTGGTGGCAATGGTCGGATCTTGGACGTTTCCATGTGACCTTATACATCTCTTTTGTTTTAAAAAAGGAGTTTGTAATACATAGGTCATTTCTGGTGCAATGCTCCAGCAGCCTTTGCCCATTTTCATTCATGTGACCGATGTTGTATTTTCCAAGGCACACTGGCCATGAACTCGAGTCCTTGTCCACACGAGCATTGAAATCACCGAGCATATAAATGTAGTCAGATTTTGGAACTGCCTTGATCACGGAGTCTAACTCCTCATAGAACGAATCCTTCACATCATCAGAGGAATCGAGTGTCGGTGCATATGCAGTAATAATGGTGGCAAACCCACAAGTGGTTGTCAAGCGCGGGGATAATAGTCTTTCATTTCCTCCTGCTGAAATTTCAATCATTCCCAGTAGCGAATTCTTCATTGCAGAGCCCACACCGTGTTGTCATTTTTCTGCCTGCCCTCTACCCTTCCCAAAAAAAGGTGTAATTGTTTTCCCTGAGTGACCCTTCCTCAGCGAGGCGAGTCTCCAGCAGGCCAGCAGTATCAATGTTAAGACGATTGAGTTCGGCATCAATCACAGCCGTTTTTCTCACATCGTCAATATTGGTAAAGTCAGTGGAAAATCCTGGACACATGGTTCTCACGTTCCAGGTTGCAAGCCGTAGCTTGAGGTTTCTATTTTTCTTTTTATTTGTACCTGGTGCATTGGTCTTATAGCCTGCAATTCAGATTTTGTCCTAGCCCCAAGCACCCATTGAAGCTGGCAGGCTGTGGCGGATCAACACCCAATTGGCCGGGGGCTGCCCAGCTTGAGGCGGGTGGTAGCTGATCATTGACACCTGTAGGTGTCTCCCACCGCCGTCAGAGGCAACGCGTGGCGCCTCATATCAGGGACTTATAACCCGTAACAGTTGCCTCTTGCTTTGATTCCGAGACCAGTTATGACCAGAGGTGGAGTTATTGCGTCTCCATAGCACAAAGCATGGGCTAAAATATAGAGATCATGTGTTGCCCATGCAGCATGGTCCCTCTCTCGGCCTGTCTAGTTCACTCCAGAGGAAAGGTAACACCTCTGCATCTGGAACAAGACAAGCTGCAGAAGCTGCCGGATCAGAAAAGCAATGCACTAACTTTCAGCCTGTCGGAGCTTCGATCCTAGACCAGCCGCCAACCAAGGCTTAAGGCCTGGTCTGCCCTGCCATGACATTTTGTCTTTAGGTTGCATTTCCTCGCACTAGGGTAAGGCGTGTACCCTCCCAATTGCGCTCTTCCCCCCGAAGCCGTCGGCACAACGTTCGGCGCTAACAGAAAGCAAGTAGTACCGTCTACTGTTATACTGTAGCTCAGGGTTTTTACTATAAGAGACAGACAAACAGCATTCTTTGTTCAAGTAGTGAGATGAGCGGCACTGCAGAACATCGTGACAACTGGTAAGATCTGTGGTATGAGGTGCAGAGGCAGACCAAGAGAAATGATGCTGGATGGACTGAAACAATGGAATAGAGGAATATCATCAGCAGATTTGATACAGATGTCCATGTACCAAGGTCTTTGTAAAGACATGAACACTTGCATCAGCCGGCTAGGTACGAGATGTTGATACTATTTTACTTTCTACACTTTCTTCCCGGTAGTCGTTCTTAACTGCTTTAGTGTTCAAAGTTATAGTTATTCGTAAACATTGAACTCAGACGCCACATCTCCGTCGCAGACAAGCTCGTCCTAACTTGTGGCCCACATTCCAACCGTTCCTACCACACATCAGATCAGGATCAATGCAACATTTCGGTGCTCTGACTGACATTCAATGAAAGTGATATATTTCATAAGGCTGGCTCATCATCTCATCTCATCTCATCATGTCCTCTTGTACCTTGCGGTGTCGAGGTGAAGTATAAACAGCAGGAGAGTTCCCGCTTATGGGCTTTGCCATACTACAAGTCCGGCGTGTTCATAAACTGTTGAACGCAACTGAGCACATAGTGTGTCAATTAAATGTCTGGCTCGACACCACAATCGTAAAAGCAAAATGAACAAATGTTCAACGCTGGAACAGCAAGGTAAATGACTTTGAAGATAACGGCCATGCTGAAGATGTTGATACGTAATAACATTTAATAAGATCTCACAGTCAGTTTGAGATTTTCTATCAATTCTATCCGTACCTAGGTGCTTGTTGTTGCCAAGCGGGACCTAGTTCTATTTACAGGAACTCATTGATACTCAACACTAACCTGCTTACATAGATATTGTACCTTCGTATCTTCCATTGCCCTTCTGTCGTTCTGCCTGTAGTTCTCCTTTGCCGCTCTGCGCGATGTAGGTCTAGGTACCCCGTACGTTCTGTAGCGACACGTTGTAGCAATCCCCGTATATCTTCGTCGCAGCCACTGCTTTACGTGCCAACACTATTCTATCGCCAATATTTGCATTTTACGGCCTTCTATTACCTTCCCAATCGATGTCCTTCCTCTTGATATCTGACGTCACTGTCCTTTGTGTTCTTTATCAACAGTTCCCTTAGTTTCTTGTGGGGTTTTCCCTATATGACTTTCTACCGCCTTCTCCGATGACGTCATTCTGTCTACACGCAATGTGGCAGTATGCCCCCCTCCCTTTTAAAATGATGTAATCATTTTTGACATCAAGAGAATTAACCTGACACATAGCAGTGCAGACACAATGACTTTTATGGGAATAGCAAGATGCTATGGACACCTATCGATTACCCACAAATAAAAAAAAATTAATATATAATGGGCACGCCCTCCAATCTACACCCCAACGGTAAATGTCGTGTGTACAGCCCATGGGGAGGCTGTACTAACTAACCATAACGATCAGTCCCTCATTTGTCCCTAAGGACAAGCGTCATTCTCTAGGTCAAAACCTGGAGTAAGGGGACGTGAGTAAATAAACAGGTACCAGTTGCATTTACTAGTGTCTTGTAACCATCTGTGCTATGTCAAGAATCTCAATCTCATTAAACGGGTAGGTGAGGTATTAGTATTATGACGTCATAATCTTAAGCGTAATCAAGGTAAATGCTACTTAAAGACGTCATCATAACTCGTTGTGTAAATGTGGGAATAATGACCGAGTGACAATATCGTTTAATGGCGTATTTCATAATGATATACGTAGTGGTGGCTATACTTGGCAATAGCGATCACAGTAAAATTGAAAACCTATGACTCATCATCATTAAGTACCAAATATGAACAATAATAATAAGAATATGTAACTACTTAACTTTATGAACTGAAATTATGTGAAAGAAAATATATATATATATATATATAATTCTATGCTACGCATTAGCAATAAATCAATAATTAATTAATGAAATGAATAATGTTACTCAAGTAGTGATCACAAGGGTACAATTAATATTGACATATGTCGTTTCGCGATGAAAACCGTGTCTATTTTCATCTACTGTATCAGTGTTCAACACATACACTCTCATCAATAGTCAGGTTTCGATCCACGAAATAGCACTATAACTATCAATGTTTACCGCGAATATGCTGTAATAATATGACATAACATTATTTTAGTAATACAAACGATTTCCGATAATCTAGAAGTGTTCAGGTATAGTTCGTCAATTACAGCGCACATGGTCAATCACACTCGACTGTGCAGTGTCACTTGTCATGGCGAACAATGTCCCTGCCAAAGAACGAATTAAACAAACCATATACATATCCGAACAACACTAATAAATTTCGCAATTTGTTGTTTTCAACAGTAATCTACCTGGGTGAATGTATGCAACATATGTTAATCAGCCTAACTAAAATCCAAATACGAACGCAGACAATAAATAAGAAAATATAACATACATAATTTTTTTAGAGACGACTAAGAAGATCTGCCAAAGTATTGTCTTTGCCTGGAATGTGACAGATATCAAATTCATAGTCCTGTAACAGAAGTGACCATCTATGAATTCTGGAGTTCTTTGGATGACCAGATTTAAAGATCTGCAATGGTTTATTGTCAGAAAGAACTAGGAATTTTCTCCCAAGAAGGTATCTAGAAAACTTATCAATGCTCTCAATTAACGCTAAAGCTTCCAGTTCGGTAATTGCATAATTTCTCTGAGTATCTGATAGTTTCTTACTGAAGTACAGAATAGGATGCAATTTACCATCATGTATTTGAAGTAAAACAGCTGAAATTGCATGAAAACTAGCGTCTGTTTGTAAAACGAAATCTTTAGAGATATCAGGCAATTTAAGAATAGGATATGTGCTGAACAGAGTTTTGATCTGTTGTAATAATTTATCATGATCACCTGTCCAGATAATTTTCGTTGGTTGACCTTTTTTTAGAAGTTCAGAAAATGTTGCCGTCATATCAGCAAAGTTAGGAATAAATTTCTGATAGTAATTAATGAGACCCAACAGACTTCGAAGTTCCTTCTTAGTGGTAGGTGGTGTAATATTTAAGATCTTGGTAACTAGTTGTGGATCAGTTTTACGGAATCCGTCAGAAATTCTATGACCAAGGAATTGTATTTCAATGAAACCTATTTCTATTGTGCTAGGTTTTGCTTTCAGACCATGTTGTTGTATTCTCTGAAATACTTGTTTTAATATTTTAACATGTGTGTCAATGTTAGAAGTATGGATACAGATATCATCCATATATGTAGCAACATTAGAAATACCGTGTAGTAATTTTCTCATCATACGCATGAATGTGCTTGGTGCATTTTGTAACCCGAATGGAAGATATGCCCATTCGTACAAACCTAAAGGAGTACTAAATGCTGTAATATGTATGGAATCTTCATCCATGGGGATTTGCCAATATCCCTTTAGTAAGATCAATCTTGGAAAATAGCTTAGAGTTTGCCATGCCTTCAATTAGTTCATCGATATTTGGCATTGGTTCAGCATCGAGGAGTGTTAACGCGTTCACTTTCCTGTAATCGACACACAAACGTAGTGAACCATCTTTTTTCTTCACAATGACTACCGGAGAACAATAATTTGAAATGGACTTCCTAATTATACCACTTTGATCAAGTTCAGATATTTCTGCTGTAATCTTATCCAGATAATGTAGAGGGATAGGATATGGTTTCACCTTTACTGGAATATCAGATAGTAAAGTAATTTTGTGTTTAATAAGTGATGTTTGCCCAGGTTTATCAGAAAAGATTGTGCTAAACTCTTGTATAGCTGAAATAAGCTTATCTTTATCTTGTGGTGATAGTTTGTTATTAATTTGTATTGCTTGCCAATCCTTATCACTGTTAACTATTGGTGTTGGTATTTGTTGTGTAATAGCGTCTTCTTGTTGTTCTTTGATAACCCAGCAAGCTGCTGCAACTCTATGTGGTATTTGTTGGTTATCATACGGAGTGTCAGTGTCACGTGTAATATAAGGTTTTAGCATATTAATGTGGAAAATTTTATTTTTCCCTTTTACCTCAATGACATAATCGACGTCGCTAACCTTTCTGATGACTCTAAATGGACCCTACCACGAAGTAACAAGACAATCCCGAGGGTCGGGAAGTAACAGTAACACGTTGTCTTCTTCTTTCAAGACTATTGTCTTGGCCTTTCTATTGTCGTATTGCCTATATTTCTCCCCTGCCTTCTCAAGTGCTGATTTAGCAATTTGACAAGCTGTCATGATTTTATGTCGCAACTGCGTAACCATTTCATATGCTTCTCTTTTAGGGTGGTCATATGTTTTGTTAGTCAGCATGTCATTGTATAGCATCAATGGACCACGAGGATTGGCTCCGTACACGAGCTCAAATGGAGAAAAACCAGTACTAGCTTGTGGTACCTCCCGGTACGCAAATAATACTGCAGGCAATAGAATGTCCCAGTCTTTCGGACGTTCAGCCGCAACTTTTGCTAGGGTTCGTTTAAGGACCCCGTTGTAATTTTCATTTACCCCATTCGTCATTGGGTGCCACGGTGAACTAAACACCTGTGGAATACCCAGCACTTTCATCGCTGCTTGGGTAGCCGCAGATATAAACTGACTACCTCTTTCTGATAAAATGTATAATGGAAATCCTATCCTACTGAAAATCAATAAAAATGAATCTAGGATGGATCTACTAGTGATGTGTTTGAGCGGGATAGCCTCCGGTCAACGAGTACATAAATCAATCATGGTTAAGATAAATCGATTACCACGATCAATAGTAGTGTTAAGTGGACCCACAATATCCACAGCAATCTTTTGAAATGGGCGTGATGCCAAATCAGTTTTCTGAACATGAGCTGTAGGGTGTTTGCCTTTTTGTGTGGTTCTTTGGCACAATGAACACGAACGAACATGATTTGTGATATCTTTGGCGTAACCAGGCCAATAAAATTGTGCTAACAACCTATGAGTAGTCTTAGCAATGCCCATATGCCCCGCAAATGGCGAATCATGTGCCAACTTCAGTGCTTCGCTACGATATTTGGTTGGTAGAACTGTTTGTAAACACAATGTTGAACCTCTGTTGTATTGTCTATACAAAATATTATTGTCTAACACAAATTTCCAATCACCATTTTTAGCTTGTTTCGAAGGATTGTTCATGTTATTAAAACAGATTTTAAGAGAAGAATCTTGTTGTTGTTCCGTAGCTAAGTCCGCAGTCAGTGTTATAGTATTCTGAACATTGTCACTATCAGTCTGAGAAGATGAAGAATTGTCCTTATCTTCTTCTTCTTGACGATGCACTTGTGCTCTTGTGACAGCATTTGTTGGCGTGTTTTCAATCTCCCATTCAATTGCCTCTTCATGAGTGCGATCATTTGCATTGGGTACGTTCCCAATGAGTAACCCGGCACAAGGATTTGGAAGTACTGCTGCATTTACTGTGCCTTTAAAGTATGGAGATTTTATCATGATTGTGGCGATTTTATACCTTTCAACTGTGCCGCCGAAAGTTCTGCAGCCTACAGTTTTGCCTGTGTAGTCTTGCTCTCTTATGAGCTTTTGGTCTACCCCAATAATAGATGCGCCTGTATCACGAACGCATGTAGTAGGTTCCCCGTTCACCCAAGCTTGGTGAACTTTAAGTGTGCCATTCTGTATGTCAGCCGCATTGGCCTCTTGAATGGTCGCTAGGCATTCGTCATCAGGAATGTCTTTCTCAGTCTTATCTGATTTGTCGTTGTAAGTCTGAATGATAGCCGCATGTGTGTCCTCTAAGTCGTCAGAATCGCTGCTGGAGAACACGTATGCAGTATTCGCCTCCTTCCAAGTGTTTCTCATCGCGCACGACCGGCTTGTATGTCCATACGCCCGACAAGAATAACATTTAACACTCTTCTTGTAGGAGTCATACTTACTCTTTTTCTTAGATGTGATGTCTCTTAGGTACGCAGGATAACCAGGATGTTGGTCACACATTTCCAAAGCACCGTGTGAGAGTTTACAATATTGACATCGTGTGAGGTGACCCTTTCTAGGTCTGTCAGAATCTCTGTTTGTGTTCTGGTAAGGTCCCCGTTTCTATTAGAGAATTTCTTGAACTTACCATTACCTCTGTTATTCTGAATTCTAGCAATAGCCCCTATTACCAGTTCAGGCTGTGTGCATTCCGCAAATATGTCACGGTGTGCATTGAAATATGATTCTCCCCTCGTTTCCATTTCCTTAAGATCTTTGCATTTATTCTCCACTAGAAATATAGACATGGCCTCTGGTACCGCAGATAGTAGTCTATCTCTAATTATTAAGTCTCGAATTTTATTGTAGTCAGACCCAATATCAGCGGCTTTAGTCCATTTATCAAAAGATGAGGTTAATTCAGAAACAAAGTCAAGGAAAGTTTGGTTAGATTTAGGAGTGAGTGTTTTGAACTTAGTACGTAAGCCCGATTCATCTAAACTAAAGTGTACCAAAGCACGATCTCTCATGTATTTGTAGTTAGTACGTAAGTCCTCAGGTATTAACTCGATTACCTTTAAAGGCTCCAATGCGAGATGCCTGTGGAACAGAATCGGTACGTCTAGTTCCGGTACCTTGTAGTACTTTACGAGCACTTCAAAATTGGTAATCCAAGAACTGACAGAATCACCTTGCTGGAAATTGCGAAAAAGACCTTGATACTTCTTCACTGGATCATTATGTTTTGCTTGAATTCTTTCTCGTTCAATCTGAGCTTCACGATCCATTTCCAATGACTTGACTTTCAAATTACCTTCAACTTCCTTGTCCTTAAGAAGTTGTTCGGCCAAAAGTTTTTCTTTCTCAAATCCCAGTTGCTTATCTTTCATCTCTTTTCAGCTGCTATCCTCTCCCGTTCCAGCGTTAATTCCTTTTCCCTAGCGGCAATTTTCTCACGTTCCAAAGCCATCTCTTTTTCTTTTAACTCTTTCTCAAGAGCCAATCTCTCTTGTCGTTCCTCTCGTTCATGTGTAGCTTGAAGTTGTTTTGCTTCTTTCTCTGCTGCCAATTTTTCAGCTCTCTCTTCACGTTGCTGTGTCTGAAAATCTTTCAATTCTTGCTTTGCCCAATTCCTGAGGTCTGCACCAGTCAAACCAGACTTTTCACCCATGTCCATGAAGTCTTGAAGTGTTGACATGTTGTCTTAATGATCTGTAAATTATGCCGCTACAATAGCAGATATTCGACGCACGGCCGATAGAATGCGCAGGCAGACAATAACAAGCGTATCCAAATATATACGCAAGTTGAACGAGAAGTCAACTCAAAATCAATAATATAGAAGAGTATAAACACACGAGAAGAATAGCAACTCGGCGCGAGATAGATAACGTCCTAACCGTTACAAAATGTAAGCACTAGAAATTAGAAGTAAAAATATATATTCAATATAAAGAATATACTGACACAACAATAACGCTATTACGATAACGAACTACGAAGTGACATACCAACATAATATTTAATCACATATAAATAAGGAGACGTGATAGAATAAGGAATGTAAATGCCTAAAGGTACAACGCGAAAGAAAATTAATATACTACAAACGAATCGCAAGTTCGTCACAAAAATATATTTGTCACAAGCTGACAAGCCGTCAGTAAATAACGTGTCTGAATGTCAGAGAAATAAATTCATGTGACATTCAGATATCGCTTCAATCTCCCGCTTTGTTAAACACCTACGGAGTCGGCTATCGGAAGAAAAAAATATGTTATATATTAGACACCCAAACAGACCACAGTTATATAACAACAAACAGCAAATGTACTGGTCTTAACGAGATAAATCCTGGTTGACCAGTTGAAGTGGGTATCTGAATGTATGATACCCGCAGTGACTAAATGTAGTTGCGTATTTAAAGTCCAGAATAAGTTGACTGATGTGATGACGTCCGCTTAGAAGTGTCGTTCGAAATGTAGGTACCTCTTCATGAAAGATCCTGTGAACAATGTCCAGATGAGCGTCTCAATAAAATCCAGATTTCCTAAAGACTGATGATGGAAGGAAGCGTCCATGGAGGTCAAGTCTATAATGTCCAGTGTGAAGCGTTGACGTTGAGTAATCCGACATTCTGTGCAGAAAACTCGTTGCGTTGATTATATGCAAGTGAGGTGTCCGTCTAATATATTGAAATGGCACCGTGATAAAGGAAATGCTGCTTCAACGTCTCTAACAGCCAGCGACAGTGTCCCCGTGACGACCTTGATTACTGGAATGACGTTGATAAATGCTTGACTCAACGCAATGTGTACGACGTAAGATCATTGATCATGTTTACTTTCTAGTTAATGGCATTCTAAATGTCATGTGTAGCAAGTGGTAAAACAGTGAAAATGACGTGAGGGAATCTTGTGGAGGGAAGTGTCGGTGAGGGAGAATGTCCTGAAGAGATTATGTTGAGGGAAGCAAGGGTGTGGAGGGACAGTTCACTGTGTATGTTCTATCTCTATATTTCCTCTAGTACCTGTATCCACGAGTAAATGGTATGTTTCCTGTCTATATACACTTGATGCAGACTGGTGGTAGACATGATTCCTGACTTGACTAACAAATATGTAGATAATTACTTTTGTGATTGGGTTCCGATGGTTTCCTGGCCAGTGAAAATTAGTGGCAAATGGCGGATGTGAATGAGTGGCTAGTTAGTAATATTTTCTTTTGGCACACCCGGAAAAACGATGCACCCAAGGCTGCCATACTACAAGTCCGGCGTGTTCATAAACTGTTGAACGCAACTGAGCAAATAGTGTGTCAATTAAATGTCTGGCTCGACACCACTATCGTAAAAGCAAAATGAACAAATGTTCAACGCTGGAACAGCAAGGTTAATGACTTTGAAGATAACGGCCATGCTGAAGATGTTGATACGTAATAACATTTAATAAGATCTCACAGTCAGTTTGAGATTTTCTATCAATTCTATCCGTACCTAGGTGCTTGTTGTTGCCAAGCGGGACCTAGTTCTATTTACAGGAACTCATTGATACTCAACACCAACCTGCTTACATAGATATTGTACCTTCGTATCTTCCATTGCCCTTCTGTCGTTCTGCCAGCAGTTCTCCTTTGCCGCTCTGCGCGATGTAGGTCTAGGTACCCCGTACGTTCTGTAGCGACACGTTGTAGCAATCCCCGTATATCTTCGTCGCAGCCACTGCTTTACGTGCCAACACTATTCTATCGCCAATATTTGCATTTTACGGCCTTCTATTACCTTCCCAATCGATGTCCTTCCTCTTGATATCTGAAGTCACTGTCCTTTGTGTTCTTTATCAACAGTTCCCTTACTTTCTTGTGGGGTTTTCCCTATATGATTTTCTACCGCCTTTTCCGATGACGTCATTCTGTCTACACGCAATGTGGCAGGCTTCATGTATCGATATTCCCATGGACTCTACTATTCCCTCCGTCCAACGTTTACGTGGTCGGCCTCATCCTCTGCTTCCATCTGGTCTGTACATCATTGCTTGTTGTGGTATACTGTTAGTTGGTAACCTACTTGCATGGCCAAACCACTCGACTTGCTGCCTTATAATAAAATCTAGCGCAGTTACAACCCCCACTTTAGTCCTGATTTCTTCATTTCTGATCTTATCTCTTCTTGATACATTGAGTATTCTTCTCAGTAATGTCATTTCTGTTGTTGTGATTTTTCTTTTCTCTTTTTCTGTCTTTTTCCAGGTTTGGCATTGGTAACATAGAGTTGGTAGAAAGATTGTGTTGTAAAGTTCTTTCTTAGTAGTTATTGATTCATGTTTGTTCTTTAGTATTGGCACCATTTGTCCAAAGAGTTGGTTGCCATATTGCATCTATTTTCGATCTCGTCTTCTGATAAGGTTAGTTAGCATAGATAAATCATCATCATCTTGTGTCATGCCCACAGGCGTGGGCGGTCATGTTTCGCCATCTCACACGATCAGCAGTGTCGTGGATCAGCTCAGTGTTCTTGCCTCGACAGCGTCATGTGGCAATGTTATCCAGATACTTACTTCTTTGCCTTCCCCCTGTTCTTGTCCCTTTAATCTGATCAGTTGTCAGCAAGTTATTTATTATTTTTTTGTTTTTTGTTTTCTTCTCATAACGTGGCCAAAAAATCTTGACTATGTATAATTTCTCCAATTAGTTTACAGTTTTCGTTTGTTTTTCTGTAGAACTTGCTCATTGCGTTTTCTGTCTGTCACTGTATATCACGCTGTGTACACAAAGTTTGAAAATCCATGCAGAAAATAATGATAGTTAAATACAAGTTTTACTTTATCTTTTGCTTACGTGTGGACACTGTCAAACGGCAGTTGTGGTTGTTGGAACTGGCACACATCAACTGAGGGTGTGTGAACTGTGACACATCAGCTTTGGAAGTCCGGCAACCTACACACACACGCACACATAGTTACGCACACGCGCAAACAACCGCCCACGTCTTATAAGGAACCCTATTCCAGAATCTAGGTATAAAATATGCGCATTTCTTTCATTGTTCACTCCATTTCAGATACTACACTAAGAGGAAACGTGCCAGTAGAGTACGGTCATCGTTATCTCACACAGTAACCTTCTTCTCGTGTGGTAAGTATACGCGTTCGTGTTACATTATAAATTATACGTACTCCATGACAATGTTTAACAGATTATCTCTTCTCATTATATGACGACAGAACGAATGCTGACAAAATCAAACATCCCGACAATTTTGGTAGGTACTAGACAAGCATCAATCGATCGACATATCAATCAATCAATTAATCAATCAATCAATCAATCAGTTGCCGTCTCCACAATGAAGGTTGGATGTCATGGATCTCCAACTCTGTTTCTCGCCCTGACTGTAAATTCTGTCAGATTGCTGTTCGTTCATCTCGTGAGGTCATCTTCCCACTTGTATCGTTGTCTACCTCTTGCTCGCTTACCCTCAACCTTGCCCTCCAGTATTGTTTTTATAAGAGCGTTACATCTTTTAACGTGGCCCAAATATTTCACTTATCTCTATTGAAGTACTTTCATCAACACTCTTTTCATTTCCAGGTTTACTAGAACATGTGTATTTGATTTTTGTTTTGTTTCCATGAGATACGACATTTTCTTCTGTATATCCACATCTCCAGGGCATCTATTCGACTTTCTAATTTCTTGTTTACTGTCGATGTTTCCGCGCTATATAATAGTGTTTATTATACATAACATTTGACAATTCTGATTTTTAATGCTTGGTTAATCTCTCTAGATGTTAATAATGATTTCATGCTGCTGAAAGCATTTTTGGCCATTCCTATTCTCTTTTTGATTTCTGTTTCATTTCTGCAATAGTCTGTTATTTCGTGTCCAAGATAAGAGAAACTTGTTACTTGTACTAGTACCTCCCCTTTTACTGTGATGACCAAGATAGAGGAGACATGTTACTTGTTCTAGCATCTCCTCGTTTACTGTGATGTCCAGTGATGACCACCTGTTAGACATGCCTAGCCTAGCACTATTACAATCTACGACAAAAGGGCCCAGCATCCGAAGTGCTACGTTCCCAAGGTTATGCACTACTGGCTATGTCCGAAAGTTTGGCACACCAACCCAACGCACGCATCTGCAGAAAAAGACAGCCTTACAGTGAGGGCCCGCTGACAAAGAAAGATACCGACATCCAAATTACGAACTTCAAAAAGAAGAAGCGCCGACCGCCTTGGAAAGTAAGGAGATAATTAGGCTGCCAATATTTTCATCAAGGTGAAGCCAAAAAGCATCGTCATCACCCCCAATCTATCCTATAATATAGCGCGATGAATGTGTCAAGAAGTAAACCATGACGTCACTTGCAGATAAGAAACAACTACAAGAGCAGAGAAATAAGGTCCTTCTGACAGAAAAAAAAAACAAAAACCAATCACCACAGCGAAATGCGCGTTTTACTTGGGCGGATCATGATGACATGCTGAAGGTACTGCAAACAAATGGAGCGAGTTCTGTCCCATGTATAGGAGCTGAAGTCCATGACTAAGATGCTCCTCAGAGGGATACAAAAGGAACGAAACAATCTCCAGACCCTTCAGAAAAAGCATCAGGAACAAAAGAAATGCAAGCATACGCCAACGGCCATTCACACACACATTGGCACCCTGGTGTCTTTATGGACGATAGTTTAATCAATGATGTAAATTGTTTTCAAAGACTAAAGAATGACTGACTTATTATCAATAATGAGGACACACGTTTTCAAAGGCCGAAATATAACTAAGCTGTTTTCAATGAATGATGTAATCTGTTTACCATGGACAGAAAGAAACACTAGTGACCAAGTTCAACAATAAACAAATGAAATTCATACACTGATTACAGCAATTAGACGTCGAGGCAAATTTTTTTGGTCACATTATGAAAAGAAGTAAATTAGAGAACGTGGTGACAACTGACAAGATCGACAGGAAGAGAACAAGGGGAAGACAGAGAAGTAAATACCTGGATGGTTTGACCACTGGCATGTCTAGGCAAGAACACGGAGCTGATCAACGACTCTGGTAAACGAGTGTGATGACGAAACATGACCGCCCACGCTTAACGGCATGGCACACTATGAATGCAGTAAATTGTTGTCAATGACTCGAGTATGACAAATTTATGTTCACATTTCAGAAATAGAAACAGATTTCGTCTTCTTGGCACTGCTGGTGACCTTGGCCGTAGGTATGGCCTCTGACTATACCTTGGCCGCGTGGGCGATGTGTTTGTGAGAGTGGTGCTACGGCGAGTGTACTGCTGCTGTTTCGGGCAAGATCGTGGTCCAACGGCAGCACCTGCGGCTGCTGCGACAGCCGCGTCCATGTTTCAGGTAAGTGGAGAGATCTGCAACATTTAGTACATGTGGTAATTATACATATTGAACGACGTTAGAATTAAACTGAAGAAGAAAGAAGTACCACAATGTAATAGACGGGTTAGTTGCATAGCATTTAATGGGCCGTTCCAGTCAACCCCATCATTATATGGCTTTTTATGATTTATTGTATGTTTACGTTCAGTAGTGTGCAATTACTGCCTGCAACAACCGGTACTCATACCTTTGTATGAAAACCAACGCGAAAACCGGGCGGTCTGCTGCCATATCGCCCGCAGCTGTGTTTTGAAGGCGGTATGCAAGCTTACGAACTGCGTTCGTCACGCCTTCGCCACAAAGCTGGTAATATACGGGTAAATGAGAATATTCTTAAACAAATGAACCAGTACAATTATCTTGTAACAGTCATAACATCTGATGGGAGTTACCTTGAAGAGATTAAAAGTAGAATCGCAATGAGGAAGTTAGCCTTTTGCAAGATGGAAAAACATACTGACCCATACAAAGATATCGATTGCAAAGACATCTGTTCATCTCTTATGTTTAAATTCCATATCCCCATAACTTAAGTTACATATAACTGAGTTACCGCTAGCATTCTTAAACAGTGTTGCATATACTGTATCGCAGCTGATACTTATCTGTGTTCTGTTGTCTTAGAGCTGCCAGGACAGATCTACTTTGCTCTGGTGCTTTGGGGGAGAGGCTCCAACAGTAGCCTGCCCGGACCCCAAGATAATCTTCTGCCAGCCGCAAGTCAACTAGATTCAGGTGACTTAGCTTCTTATGGGCAATGTAGTTTATTGTTTCTGCATGGGCTGGCGTTTGTCCATCAAGTATGATGATGACCATTCCTTTCATCCAGTTGGCTTGAAAGTTGTGTGCCGTGAGTTCTAAGATGGCTGGAATGGCTGTGAGGTTTATTTCTAGGGGTTACATCTGTTAGAATGTAACACCCACTTAAGAGGAATTTAATTGTCTGAGGAATATTATCAGGGTAAGCCCAAAGGGGATGGGTTCCTATCCTCTATCAAGATCACCTTCTGGAAGCTAAATTTTATTGGCTCGTGCCCCCACGTGAAGATACTAAGGATGTTTTGTATCTACACGAATTAATGAAGAAAAAAAAATATATAGATATAAGTTTAAGCTTCTTGGAAAGGTGTGGAGACCACGGACTGTTGCCACTACCCCAAAATTGGATGCCCTTTTCTATCACTGGGGAAAAGGTGCTAGTGTGCAGGTGTCCGCCCTCATATGGTCTAAATTAATATGGTCACATATGATTTATAATACACAAGTATTTGATAGACCAGACCAACACTATCATGACAAACCATTCACAGTATAAACAGGACATACAGTGACATCACATAATATTTGTGTTTACAAACAATATGTAAGAATCAATCAACAAATGGTCTGGTAACATAAAGTGTAATAAATCAAAAAAAATATGACAACCAAATATATTCTTCACATTGATTACATCTCTGGAGAAAACATTGTCAGGTTCACATGGAATATCAGCTGAGGTAAATGCATAATTGTGGAACACAAATAGTGAAATCATCCAACATCATTAAAATATCATAATGTATAACAAAGTACTACCAAAAGTAATAAAAAGGATATTTATATATTTGATGCAGTTGATATCTGCCGGTAGGTACTTCGGTGGGTTTAAGATTCACATGGATGCAGGTCTCTTCCGGGGAACCAGTTTTCTCTCAAGGGGTCATCATCAAAGTGAGTGAGGAATGATAAGGTCTTCAATTTGGATCTAACATCAGTAATTCTCACTGGGTTCATGGGTTACATGGGTGAGATCTTGGTAGGATGGGGGTGGTGGATGATGCAAGGAAATGGGCTGTATTAATATTTGGGCTGGCAAAAGATGGACATGACATACAAGTTTACCGCCCTCAGCAACCAAGACCGCATCTTCACAACCGTAGGCTTTCGGTTAAGCGTCCCATCTGATGGTCCAAACAAAATACAACTTCATAAGCATTTGCCTACAATTTACATATCAGTAAATCATAAAACCTGTCATGAAACAATAAAACAGAATAACAAAATAAAGACCAAAAAAAAAGAATAAGACAATAAGAGAGGGAAGCATGTGTCTACTCAATAGTGAGAGCTCCCTCTTATCTGTATAGATGGCCTTCAATCCATCATATGCTGTATGGTCCTGATGGGATCACCTATTGGTGCACCCAGGACAATGAAATAAAATAGTGACACTTTAAGACCAAGGAGTCTGATTGTGATCAGGTTCTCTGGTTATATTAAATTAAGTTGATTCAAAGTTATCAGGATGTAACAGACATGTTTGTAAATAGGTTGTGGTAGAGGCATGATGGGATTAAGGTAAAGGTATATTGTGATGAAAGTGGGTGGAACTAGATGCCTACTATGGTAGATGCATGGGAAAGGTGCATGTAGTGACACTTCCTATTAAGCCAGAGCTAGGTTGAGACTGTTGCTAGATAAGACAGGGTGTGTTGAGATGGATGTAAGTTGAGTTAATGGTCAACCTTATAAAATCATCATCATCACTGTCATCATCCGGTGCCTGTAATTAAGCTCATACTATTTTCTCTGGGTTCAGCTTAGATCTCCAATGCCTATCACCATCATCATCATCATCATCACCATCATCACCATCATCATCATCATCATCATGTATTGATATAACTGCCTTTATACGCGTTATGTATTTAGCATAAGCACTGATTTAAACAAATAGGTCTGGTCTTTCTCCGCGGTTTCTTCTAAGCAAAGGCCCGGAGGACGACATTGTTAAACCACCCAAGATTGCAGGTTATCTCATGCACTAAGACAGAAATGGGCTGTTTTCCAATCCTATTTCAGAACATAAATGGCCTGCCCTTGACCGTAAGAACAATCTAATCATCATATGACTACGTAAGGTTGTCGGTGTGTGCAACGTCCAGCTAACATTTGGGTATATGGTGCAACTCTTATTAATGAGCATTTATTCTCAGAACAACCATGACAATTTCACAAAACATATTCAGGGGAAAAATGTGAATAAAAGAATAACCAGATATATACATCCCTACAGGTGTGAGTCAGTGTAAATGGTTTTAAAGAGATAGACTCTTAATCTACATTTCCTCTGTGAAAGCATCAATGTTCAGCAAGTACATTTGAAAAGCACATTATTCATATATTGAGAAAAGTAAATATATACATTGTAAAAGAATAGAAGGGAATCTTCTTCCTTGGCATATTGTCACAAAATATACAGAAATCTTCTTTTAGTCGCATATGTAACCGACTATAAAGAGATATAGTAATATACTTTAGTAGCACGTGTTAACAAAACAGAAATATTCTTTTGCCACACATGGCAACAGAATTAAACACCAATACTCTTTAGCCACATATGTGAAAGAGTATAAAGAAATATTACTTTAGCCGCATATCGTGAAAGAATTAAGAAATATTCTTTACCAGTAGATTGCCACAAAATGTACGGAAATATTCTTTAGTAGTCAACTAGATTCAGGTGACTTAGCTTCTTATGGGCAATGTAGTTTATTGTTTCTGCATGGGCTGGCGTTTGTCCATCAAGTATGATGATGACCATTCCTTTCATTCAGTTGGCTTGAAAGTTGTGTGCCGTGAGTTCTAAGATGGCTGGAATGGCCTATTTTGGCTCGAAACGTTCTTTGATAATGTGGGCAAAGAGTGCTTGACGTTCCAAGAGGGGGATCTCCTGCGGTGGTTTTTTGGTTTTGTCCAGTTTTTTTCCCCCTCAGAACTTGTAGTTCTGTTTGCTTCGCAAGTGACTACACCCTTGCGTAATGATGAACGCCATTAATTTCGGTCTTTGGCAGCAGTCCCCCATGTGTCGTGGTGCATTCCAAAAGCGTTAAACGATATCTTCAAAGTATCTTCAAGGTGTTTCCTCTGGTTGCCTTGGATCGTTCACGACATGTATGATACGAACCCTGGAGACATTGACACTAACACAGGCTGTAGCGGGGCTGGAGACAGGCGTTCACCCATGCAGGTGTGACGAGGGGATCTGGCCGACGATCGACGCTCAGAGGAAAGGCGAGCCGGACATATAATCAGATTGCTACTGGAACTATTAGTATTGGAACTCTTCGCTGGCTGCTGAGGATGGGGACGGAGCGCCTAAGGGAATGTCCCGAATGCTGTGATGTCGGTTCCTAAATCAATCAATGAATCATACAATCAATCAATCAATCAATCTGCGACTCCTCGAGTGTCCCCAGGAAGAGCAAGAAGGACTGGGCTAGAAGTTAATGGCTGCAATCTTTGAGGAGGTCAAGCCTGACTAATATCTCTTTCATCAGGCTAAAGGTCTAGGATCTAAGCTCCGACAGGCTGACAGTTAGAACGCTCCTTTGCTGAACCGGCTGATCTAAGATCCGACAGGCTGACAGTTAGAACGCTCCTTTGCTGAACCGGCTGATCTAAGCTCCGACAGGCTGACAGTTAGAACGCTCCTTTGCTGAATCGGCTGATCTAAGATCCGACAGGCTGACAGTTAGAACGCCCCTATGCTGATCCGTCTGATCTAAGCTCCCGACAGGCTGACAGTTAGAACGCTCCTTTGCTGATCCGGCTGATCTAAGCACCGACAAGCTGACAGTTAGAACGCTCCTTTGCTGATCCGGCTGATCTAAGCTCCGACAGGCTGACAGTTGGAACGCTCCTTTGCCTATCCGGCTGCTTCTGCAACTTGTCTTGTTCCTGATTTATTTGTGTTACCTTTAGTTTTGAGTAAACTAGGCAGGCCGAGAGAGGGATCATGCTGCATGGGCAACACAAGACCTCAACTAATTCAGCCCACACTTTGTGCTATGGAGAGGTATAACTATATCCCTGATCTTACCAACATGGGTTGTAGTTATTACGCTTTTTTTTAAAAAGTACAATGTAAGAAACTATCGCCTGTCAAGACAGTAAGGGGCCAGCAGGATAATTAAGAATGAGATGGTGAAGAAACAAGACAGAGGGGGTGTGATTGATTAGAAGCATGTTGAGAAACTCACGAACAGAGAAGAAGACGAACGATGGGGGTTTGAGAGTTGTCTGTGTTAAAAGTAACACTGGTTTAGAAAGAACAGTATAGGAAGGGGCGGGATTCGACCAATGCTATGCCGGACATAAGATTTTAAAGACACGCTGGGCATTAAGATGAGGAATAAGATCTTGATCACGATCGAGAGTCTTTTCGGCGGGCCTATATGGGTGTGGTCAGGCATTGGTAGCACCTTTGGTAAGGATGACTCTCATGTCCTTTTCAGGACCCACCCCCCCATTTGTCCAAGCCTGATACCAAGCTCATGCCTGTGGCTCCTAGTAGCTGTCAGCATGCGACAGCGGCCATCCCCCGTTCAACAACTGTGAGAGGCTGGCTAAACCAGGCTTGAGTAGCCGATTTGGTGTCAAACCAAGCGGTGAACTAGGGTATGCCTACCCAGCATGTGAAGACAGGATTCGGCAGACTGCGCGGAAGAAATCATTACTGATTCAACGGGCAAGACGGCGTTTACCTGCAAATCGTTGTGGAACGTAATGACCACGGCAAGGCACGTAGAGCGTCCTGGGCATCCACTGCACCTGAATTCGTCTTCAATCGTTTCGACTTGTTTTGCTACTGGACTCAGATGGACTCAGGTGAGAGAGTGAGGTCGACGAATTGCGCAACTCTTCCTCACCGTAATCCAATTCATCGCGCAAGTCATTCTTCATCCAACGTCATTTATCACCTTCAAGCACTGTGGCGATCGGCAAGCGGCGAAGCGGCAGGCGTGGGTACGCTGGCAGCCGTAGTAGGTCGCAGACCTGCACACAGGCGGCTCAGGCTATTTGGATGTCTTCTAGTGACCGGAGCAGCAGTGGGATTCGGCAGCCCCTGAGCGACTCTATAGGAGCACACTGCTCACCTCCATAGCATGAGGAAGGGGCTAGAAAAGGTGCCCTAAACATTGTCTGCTACATCACTACTTAACCAGCTAGCCGCGGTTGGTGGGTACCCTAAACTGCGGTCGGCATACAAACAAAGAAAAAACAGATAAAGCTAAAAGAGCAAACCATATTCCCTTAACAATCGGAACTTGGAATGTACGCACCCTACTTGACAGAGACGGCGCATCGGGTCCAGAGAGACGAACAGCACTGATTGGGAGAGAGCTGGGCAGGTACAACATTGACATTGCAGCCTTGAGCGAGACACGACTTGCAGAAGAAGGCCAAATCTGTGAAATAGGTGCCGGCTACACATTTTTCTGGAGTGGAAAGAAAAAAGAGGAAAGAACGCCAATCCGGTGTGGGATTTGCCATTAAGTCGGCCCTAGGTCGGCAAATTAGCTGGATTTCCAAAGGCTATAAACGACAGGCTCATGACCATTAAGTTGCCCCTGCTGAATGGAAGGAAGCAAGCAATCACTGTGTGCCTACGCACCAACTATGACCAATAGAGACGATGTCAAGAACAAGTTCAATGAGGACCTACACAATGTATTAACATCTGTTCCCAAAGGAGACAAACTTATACTCCTTTGGGGATTTCAATGCCAGGGAGGCACGGACACCATCTCTTGAAGTGGCATTATTGGAAAGCACGGAGTCGGAAATTGTAACAGCAATGGACTCCTCCTTCTTCAGACATGTGCCGAACACGATCTCCTGATTACCAACACAATTTTCCGTCTTCCTATGAGAAATAGGACATCGTGGATGCACCCTCGCTCGAAACACTGGTACCTCATTGACTATGTCATCGTCAGGAGGAGTGACAGACAAGACGTTCGGATGACAAAATCCATGTGTGGTGCTGAATGTTGGACAGACAATCATCTGATTATCTCGAAAATAAACATACACATCAAACCACCACGACGTCCTCAATGGGTTAAAATGCAAAAAAAAAAAAAAAAAACAAACTAAATGGCACCCGCCTAAACAGCAAGAAAATGCAGCTGTCGTTTGAAAATATGCTGGAAGACCGCCTCAAGCCCAATGCTGCAGCTAAACAGGATACAGAAACAGAGTGGAGTAGCCCTAAAGGACATAATTTACAACACTGCTATGGAAATCCTGGGTCCAGCTCCCCCTCCCCGAAAGCATAAAGACTGGTTTGATGAAAATTCCGAAGGCATCAACCAATTGCTGGCCGAGAAACATCTCCTCCTCAAGGCACATTTGAATGACCCGAAGTCAACACCGAAAAAAGATGCCCTCAAGAACATTCAGAGAGTAGTGCAGCAGAAAATTCGGCACATGCGGGACTCCTGGCTGAGCAGCAAAGCTGATGAAATTCAAGGCTTTGCCGACAGACATGATATGAAAAACTTCTACGACTCACTGAAAGCGGTCTATGGTCCTACATCACCAGGCCTAGTCCCCCTCTTCAGTGCAGATGGGGAAATATTGATCACCGATAAGAAATAAATCCTTCAACGCTGGACAGAGCATTTCAGCAACATCCTAAATGCAACTTCCTTCTTCGATGATAAAATCATCAACTGCCTTCCTAAAATGCCCACAAATTATACACTTGATGACCTACCAACCATAGTGGAAGTAAACAAAGCCATCCAGCAACTCTCCAGCGGCAAAGCGCTTGGTCCTGACTCCATCCCGGAAAAGATATACAAGGCAGGTGGGCTAGTCCTAATTGAGCCTCTTCACCAAGTCTTTACAAACATATGGGTGAACGAGACCATGCCACAAGATTTCAAGGACGCGTCAATAGTCTACCTTTACAAACGTAAAGGAAACCGCCAATCCTGTGACAACCACCGAGGCATCTCCTTGCTTTCAATTGCAGCGAAAATATTCACCAGAATTCTGCTAAATTGCCTCACGGCCCATCTCGATCAAGGTCTTCTTCCTGAGAGTCAATGTGGCTTCAGAAAAGAACGAGGAATTGTTGACATGATTTTCGCTGCAAGGCAGCTGCAAGAGAAATGTCAGGAACAATACTGCGAAATGTTCTCCACTTTCATTGACCTTACCAAGGCTTTTGATACAGTCAGCAGAGAAGGACTGTGGAAGATTATGGCAAAATATGGCTGTCCACGAAAGTTTGTCCAAATAGTGCGGCTATTTCATGATGGTATGCAGGCAAGAGTACAGGAAAATGGTGAACTGTCTGAGCCCTTTCCTGTCACCAATGGAGTGAAACAAGGATGTGTCATGGCAACAACACTGTTCAGCCTCATGTTTTCAGCTATGTTGACGATTGCCTTCGAGAACGACGACATTGGAATAGACATCAACTACCGCATGGATGGAAAGTTATTCAATCTCAGAAGGCTGAAAGCTAAAACAAAAACTAACAGCGACACCGTCAGAGAGCTCCTGTTTGCTGATGATTGCGCTCTATATGTAAACTCAGAGACGGACATGCAACATAATGTTTCAGCTTTCTCACATGTCTGTGCCAACTTTGGGCTCAATATCAACCTTGAGAAGACTGTAGTTATATACCAGCCAGCTCCAGGGATTAATCACACTGTGCCGAATATCAAAGTGAATGGCCATAGACTGAGTGTTGTGGACAAGTTCACCTATCTTGGCAGCACTGTGTCACAAGCTGCCACGGTCGATAACGATGTGAATGCAAGAATCTCCAAGGCCAGCGCGGCCTTTGGCAGACTGTACAATAATGTATGGGACAGAGTTGGAATAAGCCTGCAAATAAAGCTAAAAGTCTACAAAGCAGTTGTATTATCCACACTGCTGTATGCTTGTGAAACCTGGACTGTTTATCAGCGACACGCTAGGAAATTAAACCACTTCCACACAGTCTGCCTTAGGAAGTTACTGAAGATTAAATGGCAAGACAAGATCCCAGACACTGAAGTCCTAGAAAGAGCATCCATGCCCAGTATCCACACTCTACTAATGAAGAATCAGATTCGCTAGGCTGGTCACTTGACTCGCATGCCAGATCACAGGCTCCCTAAACGAATTTTTTACGGCGAGTTGCGTTGTGGTAAACGCTCCCAAGGCGGCCAGAGGAAACGCTTTAAAGACACTGAATGTTTTTGGAATTTAACATGACACCTGGGAGACTGCAGCCGGAGACGAAATTCGTGGCGTGCATCATTACGCAAGGGTGCAGTCACGTGTGAGGCAACCAGGACTGCAAGAGCTGTGAAGAAAAGGCAGGACAGAAAAACAACTGCAAGATATCCTCCTCCAGAAACTTCAAGCATTCTTTGTCCACATTGTCAAAGAACATTTCGAGCCAAAATAGGCCTTATCAACCATCTTAGAACTCTCGGCTTCCAACTTTCAACCCCACTGGATGAAATGAATGGTCATCATCATTCTTGATGGACAAACAACATATGGGTATGGTATTCTGCAAGAGACCTGCACCATGATGGTGATGTTTTACAGGAGCACTCATTCAAGTCCTAATAAAAAGACAATTAAAATGTAAATTTCATGTTAACAGACGGTGTGGAGTATAAATATAGCGTCATACTTCATTATATATAATTTAGTATGAGAAAATAATAGGTAAACGAGGCAGTTGACGACAAAGAAAGATGTACGCGGATAGCTTCAATAGTTTTGCAGCAAATACTTTGACAAGCAACATCAATATCATGAAATTATACGATTACAGAAGTTGGGAGAGTCGGGATCGTCGATGTCTGCCTCAGATCCGGTAACAGAAGAAGAAGAAGAAGAAGAAGAAGAAGAAGAAGAAGAAGAAGAAGAAGAAGAAGAAGAAGAAGAAGAAGAAGTAGGCAGACACACATACACACAAACAGATACGCACACGTGCACAAACACATACATACGTACATGCCTATATACATACTTACATCGTTTACACAAACTCTCATTGTTATACACCCACCCAATAACATACACATACACATTCCCTCGGATACACATTATACTCACTCACAATCACAAACTCTCTAAGAAAACTTTACTTATACATATATAATAATCTCTCTCTCTCTCTCTCTCTCTCTCTCTCTCTCTCTCTCTCTCTCTCTCTCTCTCTCTCTCTCTCTCTCCCTCTCTCTCATCCTCATTCATAAAGCAAATCACACCCATACACTCCTTCCCACACACACACAATCGACACATACACACTTTCACACACGCAGATACCCAAAAGAAGATGAAGTCACACGCCTGCATCGTACGGCACAAAACGTGATAACACTGACGCACATACACAGTGTGAGTACTGTCTGAAAAAGTAACATTCAATCATCAATCATAAACCCCCTGAGCTCTTTGACCCCCATCAATCTCCAATATCTATGTCAGACATCCATGTTTGTACAGAAATTATACAAATTGGCACGATTAAAGATGCGAAGCATCACAACATAATAACCACAGCGTACAAACGCACAACAATGGATATATATCACATGTATTGACAGTATGAAAATAACAGCAGGCGTATGGGAGCAGTAAAATGAAACGCTTGGTTGGTAGACTAATGGCGTTTTCAAATGTCGGTTTCCTAGGTCATTAAATATATTCCTGGATAAGTGCTGTGTCATCTGTCGTTTATTAATATGTAATGATGTAGTCTCAACATACGAGGGGGCTTCAAAAGAAAACTTTAAATGCTTTTCTCTGTGTATGTGTGTGCGTGCGTGCGCTCGCGCGCGCGTGTGTGTATGTTTGTGTTGTGTGTGTGTGTGTGTGTGTGTGTGTGTGTGTGTGTGTGTGTGTGTGTGTGTGTGTGTGTGTGTGTGTGTGAATATATTCTGAAAAAGTAAAGACCAAATGTATCACTTTTCGCTGCAGTCACCACTGCGTTCAATGCAAGTCCTCTAACGCCGCTAAAGTGATTGGATTCCTGTAGTAACACATTCTATTTTTCGCGTGTGTTACTACTCATACACCACCTGCTGTACTCTTCGCATAAGTAACGCCGTTTTGAAGCTTCCTACTCCACTCATACACTTGCTGGACTGACAGACGTGCATCACCATACTGGACCTTCATTCGCCGACGAATTTATGTAGGTTTCATCCCTACACTGGGAAAAAAAAAACAGATAACAGAACGCTGCTCGACTATGGTGCATGTCAAAAGTGGGGTGACAATTTTTAAACTGTCTTTATGACGTCCCCGATTTCGTCTGCACCGTGATATCACGTGCTTAACGCTCTTGACTTCCTTAACAACAATATTGACAGGTTACAAAACAATGGTTATTGTAATGTCTATCACACTTTCAAGGTGTTCATTTGAATCCCCTCGGTAGAATAGTACGCTCTACGTAGTTTCTGACATCTGTTCAATATAGCCAATTAGAAAGCTGTCAATGGCAGTGAGAAACACAATGTTGAATTGCTGTCATCATCATCGTGCGCCATGTCGATAAGCATGAGCTGTCATGTTTCGTAATCTCACACGATCACCAGAGTCGTGGATCAGCTCAGTGTTCTTGTTTCGACCATACTACGTGGCCAAGCCATCTAGGTAATTATTTCTCTGCCTTTACTTTGTTCTGTCCACTCAATATTGCCAGTTGTCACCACGTTCTCCGATTTACTTCTTCTCATGACGTGTCCAAATAATTGTGACTGTGTCTAATTTCTCTAATCAGTTTACGGTTTCCTTGTGTTTCTTGTTGGGTCTGGTCATTGGTTTTTCTTTCCGTCCCTGATATTCTTTGTATTTTTATCAGAAACCACATTTCTACAGCTTGCACATGTTTCTCAACTTTTCTGCTCATTGTCCATGCTTCACATCCATACAGAAGTACAGGTTCTATGTAGCACATCAACACTCTTTTTCTCTGTGCAAATGACATCTTTTTATTTGTCAGTATGTTTGTCATCCTTGCAAACGGCTACCTTCTTCACTGTGATTCTTCGGATGTTATGACTATTCCGAGATAATTGTACCGATTCATTTGTTTAAGAGTATGCCAATTTACTTATATATTTCATTGTGATATTTCTTTTTTCCTAGTGACGACCATAATCGGTGAATTCTTACAATTTATTCTAAACCTAGTTGTTAACTGTGTGCAACGACCGTATCTACTAAATTTTGCAGATCATGCTCATTGTCTGCAATCAATACTGTCGCTTAAAAAGTCGCTTAAAAGTCGACAGGGTCGACTTCATTGCACCGGGTGTTATCCCATATGGCTCGGTCTCTTTCCGCAGCACGGAAAGCGTCGCACAAAGCACGAACGCCGTAGTTTTGGCGACGACCCACAGGAGTCTCTGAAACATTCAACTCGTAACCCGAAGGGCGCGGCCCGGAATCGAACCCACAGCCTTCGGAGCACGAGTCAAACGGCTTGACCACTTCGCCACAGAGACTCCCATTAGGGACTACTGTATCATTCGCATATCTAAAGTTATTGATGCTACGTCCCCCAATGTTCATTTCTCTAAAAACTAAAGTTATTAATGTTACGTCCCCCAATGTTGATTCCTCTCATACCTAAAGACTCAAGTGTCACCGTCTAGGACTCAGGAATATCCGTATTCTATATTGGAACTGTGCCAGTGTAAAACAACGGGGCTCTAGTTTAGAAACCCTAGTTTACAGGAACGACATTGTAGCACTCCAGGAGACGAGACTGGGCGATCAGCTACTCCAAATTGCCGGCTTCAAATGTTTCTACAACAGACGACATCTGGGGATGGCGATTATCGTTCGCGACAGTATGGTGGCGTCAGAGCTAGACATGTCCAGTTGGGACAGTGACGATATACAAATACAGGCGTTGAGAGTTCATTCCAGTATACCATTCGTGTTGGTCAATGTTTATGCCCGCAATGCGAGTGTGGACGCCCAGAAGTGGCAGTGCTTAAGTGGCATATTAGGCCACGAGAGAAATGTTATTTTCTGTGGTGACTTCAACGCTAAAGGCAGATCATGGGGAAACACTTCCTCCAATACACAGGGGAGGAGCTCGAGACTGCACTGGAAACCATCGACCTGGTTTGTATCAACAGTGGCTGTGTCACCAGGACAGCAAGCCGTCCAAGCGATGAGGACAGTGCAATTGATCTGGCGCTAGTTTCACCTTCACTCACTACAGTGTGTAGATGGGGTGTCCTAGGATACCATGGCAGCGACCACCACCCTTGCAGCATATTGGTGGAGAAAGGCAGAACCTGGCAGCACAAGCTAAAGGTAAAGACGTTCCAGTATGACAGTATAGGGCAAGATGTGGTGAGAAAAATAAGACGTGACAAGCGCAGAACGTTTCAGGGCAGGAAAAAAAGCTGGGAGCAGCCACCGTGGTGGAGTTTCGAGGTGGAGAAGGCTTGGGTGGATAAGCGTAGTGCTGTAATGAGATGGCAAAATGCCAAGAAGACCAGAGCTTGTCATCCTAGTCCCTGCTTGCACTTAGAAAGAGAGATGCACACAAAAGTAAGCTATTTCAAAAAACTGGTCAAGGTGGTTAAAAGCGAAAAATGGGCAGAGGTGTGTCAAAGAGTAAGCACAGACAAGTCACTGAAATCTTTTCTGGCGACTACATAAAAGAATGAGTGGTGTAGTCAAGAATAAGAGCATTTCTGACTTCCAACGTGCTGACCTCATCTAGCAGAGGACTGACGAGGACAAGGGCAAAGCCCTCTTTGAACGCCTACCTTGAGCAGAGCAACCAGACAGACATGGGAGGCCGGAATCTGGCCAAGGAGGTCACCTCAGACAGATGCAAGGCCCAGAACACTTCGGATGAAGACACAGTGACAGTGAAAGAAATCAAGGCTGTGCTTTGACGATCAAAAAACAGTGCTCCAGGTCCTGATGGCATAAGATACGACGACATAAATAGGTGTACCGACAATGAGCTAGAGAAACTAGCAGACATGTACAACCACAGTATAGGGAGTGCTAGCATCAAGGAAGAATGGTTACACAGCTATCTGATTCCCTTGCCGAAGCCTGATAAAGACCACAAAAAAATTCAGGGATATCGAATTATAACCATGCAGAATACAATAGGCAAGCTGCTGGAGAAGGTAATTGCCAGGAAGATATCAAGCCAACTAGAGAGGCAAGGTGTTTTCCCACCTACCCTGGGTGGGTACCGTCCAAAAAGAGAAACATGGACCAATGCAGCAGTCTTTGCCCATGATGTCTATGAAGGTTTTCACTCAGGCACTGAAACCGTTGCTGCAGCAATTAATCTTGAGGACGCATACAACAGAGTACCACTGGATTTTTTAATGTTTCAGCTTCTTGAACTAAACGTAAGTCCATTCCTCCTTAGTTGGATCGCTGCAGCCCTCTTCCAACGGAAAGTAGTTTTTAGATGTGGCAGTTGGACTTCGGAACCAACAACAATATATCCTGACCTACCACAGGGATCACCATTATCTCCGGTACTGTTCAACGCCTACACAGTGAGAATCACCAGTGAGCAGATCACTGGACCTGGCAGGACATTGTCATATGCCGATGATGTTTTAGTGTATCGTCAGGGTAAGGATAGAGAGGAGGTTGCTGTGGAACTACAAACCGAACTCAATCGCATAAGTACTTGGTGTGATGAAGCTGGGGCAATGGTCAACCCAACAAAGGCAACAGTGACTTGGTTCTCGTTGAATAATCATATTGTCAACACTCCAACACCAACTGTAATGCTGTGTTCAGAGACGGTGGAAAGAACGCAGGCAATGATTTACCTGGGGATACGGTTTGATCGAAGTCTTGCTTATAATGTGCACATAGACCAGGTGATAACAAAGGCCAAGCGGGGTTTAGCAGCGATGCGGGTGATGGCGGCAGCAAACTGTGAGCAGCGCCATCTATGTCTTCTGTACGAGGGGCTGGTCATGTCTGTTTTGGAGTATGCAATGGCAATCCTGACTCTTAGCCATAAGCAGATAGAAAGGATGGAAAAGATACAGAATGAAGCTATGCGCATTATTCTTGGATGTACAAGAGATACAGCATGCAGGGCGATGCGCTACCTTCTTGATTTTCCAACCATTGTAGAGAGAATACAAGTTTGCAGGGCACGCGCCTACCTCAGAATTAACGCAAACACACAACATCCACTGCATAGTGAAATTAGGAAGGTGAAGGGCAGCAGGTTAAAAAGAGGACGGTCGTGGATGGGTCAAGCCGAAGACATTCTTCAACAGGTGTGTTCACTTGAGGACTTAGAACCTGGCGAGGAGTGAGTGCAAGTGCCAACAGACTTCTGCACATCCTTTTCAGTTTGCATCCAGCTAGATAGAAAATGCAGACGAAGAAAATCCAGGCTGCTGTTGAGGCTGAAGTACAAGCGTTGATTTTCGAGAATTCGCTAGATGGTGACGCGGTCATCTACACAGATGGGTCGGTCGTCCGACATGTGAGAAGCTCATGGGCCTTTACAGCTCGGGCCGGAGGGAGAATTGTGAAGGAGGACTCTGGTGCATTCACTGAAACCACAAGTAGCCTGACCATGGAAGTCATGCAGTAAGTAAAGCAATAACATGGCTCGAGACACAGACATTCACTAGGGCTTGTTTCCTTAGCGACTCAATGAACATGATCAAGAGGATAGAGGAGGGGTCGATCCGAAGAGAATGGTTGCTGCCTCTGGAGCGGTCTCGGCTGGCAAAGATTAGTTTCATCTTCGTGCCAGGGCATGCGGGAGTACAAGGAAATGAGCGGGCTGACAAGCTCGCAGGTGAGGCTACTGTGGAGGGCGGATGCACCATGGACCAGGCTGACATTCTGAATGCTCTACGAGAAGTAAGACTGTTGCGAGAACCAAATGATGACTGTGAATCTACAACCATGGCCAGACTGCGAGAGCAGCAAATTAAAAGAGGGGTAAACAAGAACACTACGCAGGAAGCCAAAGAAGATTGATAAACCAACACAGAACTGGCGTCGTTAGCCGCTACACGTTGCGGGATTTGCTGAGGAGGGGATCCGAGCACTTATGGACTGAATGGTTCGATGTGCAATGAGGATGATCTGTCGACTAACTAACTAACTAACTAACTAACTAACTATACCTAAATTTATTGATGTTATGTTCCCCTCTCCCCTAATGTTGATTCCTCTCATATATAAAGTTATTGATGTTATGTCCCCCAATGTCGATTCCTCTCATATGTAAAGTATATTGGTGTTAGTCCCCCAATGATGAATCCTCTCATACCTAAAGTTATTGATGTTACGTCCCACAATGATGATTCCTCTCATGTCTAAAGTTAGTGATGTTATGCCCCCCAATGGTGATTCCTCTCGTATCTTCCAAATGCTTTAGAAAACCTTAAGTGTGTTGTTTGTCCATCAAGATTGATGATGATCATTCATTTCATCCAGTGGGGTTGGAAGTATGGAGCTGTGAGTTCTAAGATGGCTGATAAGGCCTATTATGGCTCGAAATGTTCTTTGACAGTGTGGACAACGAATGCTTGACGTTTCTGGAGGAGATTTTCTGTAGTGGTTTTTCTGTTCTGTCTTTTCTTCACAGCTCTTGCAGTCCTGATTGCTTCACAAGTGACTGCACCCTTGCGTAATGATGCACGCCACGAATTTCTGTCTCCGGCTGCAGTCTCCCAGGTGTCACGATGAATTCCAAAAGCATTCAGTGAGATTTTCAGAGTGTCTTTAAAGCGTTTCCTCTGGCCGCCTTGGGAGCGTTTACCACAACGCAACTCGCCGTAAAAAATCGTTTAGGGAGCCTGTGATCTGGCATGCGAGTCAAGTGACGAGCCCAGCGAATCTGATTCTTCATTAGTAGAGTGTGGATACTGGGCATGGATGCTCTTTCTAGGACTTCAGTATCTGGGATCTTGTCTTGCCATTTAATCTTCACTAACTTTCTAAGGCAGACTGTGTGGAAGTGGTTTAATTTCCTAGCGTGTCGCTGATAAACAGTCCAGGTTTCACAAGCATATAGCAGTGTGGATAATACAACTGCTTTGTAGACTTTTAGCTTTGTTTGCAGGCTTATTCCATTTCTGTCCCATACATTCTTGTACAGTCTGCCAAAGGCCGCGCTGACCTTGGAGATTGTTGCATTCACTTCATCATCAATTGTGGCAACTTGTGACACAGTGCTGCCACATTGGCACCTTTCCGTCTTGACAGACGATAGTTTGGTACATTGTGCTTAAAAAAGGCTTAATAACTACGACCCAGAGAAGGCGAGTGTGGCTGGTAAGGCAAATTCTTGCTGCAAATGTTTGCCCACAATAGATGCATGTGAAAACATGGCCATTTCCACCATTGTGCACCATCTTACGTCTCTCACGCTTATGTCTTTATTCCATTTCTGATAGTTGCCCTCCATGCAACACGTTCTGCGGCGACTTGCTCCCAATGTGCACAGTGCTGCCAAGATAGGTGAATTTGTCCACAACACTTAGTCTATGATCATTCACTTTGATATTCGACACAGTTTGATTATTCCCTGGAGCTGGCTGGTACATAACTACAGTCTTCTCCAAGTTGATATTGAGCCCAAAGTTGGCACAGGCATGTGAGAAAGCTGAAACATTATGTTGCATGTCCGCCTTTGAGTTGGCGTATAGAGCGCAATCATCAGCAAACAGGAGCTCTCTGGCGGTGTCGCTGTTAATTTTGGATTTAGCTTTCAGCCTTCTGAGATTGAATAACTGTCCATCCATGTGGTAGTTGATGTCTATTCCAATGTCGTTGTTCTCGAAGGCATTCATCAACATGGCTGAAAACATGAGGCTGAACAGTGTTGGTGCCAGGACACATCCTTGTTTCACTCCATTGGTGACAGGAAAGGCACAGACAGTTCACAATTTTCCTGCACTCTTGCCTGCATGCCATCATGAAATAGCCTCATTATTAGGGGAAGGGTGAAAGGTAAATATGGAAAACCTGGATAATTAGTAAACAATGGAAAATACGGACAGTCAGTGTACAAGGGAAAATATGGACAAATAGTGAACGCGTAAAACCTGGACAATTAGTAAGTAAGGAAAACTGGACAATTAGTAAACAATGAGAAATTGGACAATTAGTAAACAAGAAAACATGGACAATTAACAAACAAAGCAAACATCTGGTCAATTAATGAAGAAGGAGAATTACCTGGGTAATTAATAAGCATGGAACACATGCATAATTAGTAAACAAAGAGAACTTATGCAGTCGGTAAACATGGACAACTTGACACATTGTAAACAAGGGCGATGAAGAAAATAAAAAAAAAAACATGAGAACGCAGAGATGTCGTTCGACTGAAGCAAGCAGGAAGTATTTGAGGCAGCTGTGAGTAATCTACATGTTTTTAAAGAGACTAAGACACAAACTTCTCACAACTATTAGAAAGAGATAATCGACATTCTTTAATCACGTTATAGAAAAGATGGACTAGGACATAATGTTAACATAACGGACAGTTTTACAGAAAGAAAGAGGAAAATTAGGATCTCATGTTAACAACCAGAAAGTTTTACAGAAAGAAAGAGGATGGTGATGGAGAAATATCAACGCGCGAATTGATACATTAAGTTGGAGATCCCAACAGGTGGAGACACATGATCGCCCACGCCATTCAACAAGGTATCTGTTGATTACTCATTATCTTTGGTGACATTCTTTGTTTCAGAAATCCAACAGTAACAAGAATGCAAATTAAGGGACAACAGTAAAGTACATCTGTGCCTGCTTGCTTCCTAGGTGTACTGTCAAGTCGCAGTGATCACAAGCGTACAATGTTACATTTGTGTTAATGTCGCTGTCTGTTGCAAAAATAAAACATACTGACTGATGCAGCTGAAAACTTTAGGGGATTTATTTGTGTGTTTATGTGTGTGTTTATGTGTGTGTTTATTTGAATATGAGATGTTTTAGTGCAACATATGCAGTTCACAGTTCCGTGATTTAGTATCTCTGTAGTAATTAGTTAGTTAGTTAGTTAGTTAGTTTGGTTGGTTGGTTGGTTGGTTGGTTGGTTGGTTGGTTGGTTGGTTGGTTGGTTAGTTAGTCGAGGTTCCAACTTCACGGCAACAGGTTGTCCCCATTATGCTCCATTCCTGTGCCAGAGAATATCACACAAAATACTCCCCACTGTCCAGTGTGAAAAGTGGAATAGACAGGAGTCTCGGCAATCCAACAGCCCGCACAGGTACACTGTGCATAATGCCGCCGCCAGAATGCCAACACAAAAGCCATCCACGAAAACCACTGTTCATCGTCGATGGACTCGGCAGTAACCAGAAAGACCTCATTGACCCTGATTTTCTCACATGGCTCGGTCTTTTACCGCAGGGCGACCCGCCGAAAGTGTCGCATAAAGCACGAACTCCGCAGCTTCAGCGCCGACTCCCAGGAGTCTCCTGAAAACGTACTCGTGAACCGAAAAGGCAAATCAGTCAATTCAGCAACAGCCGGTAGCCATTGTTCCGAACATGCATGTTATTATACAGGACAGCTATAAAAGCATTCCACGAGAATTTCACAGCTCACAGTGTCGCCCACGCACTCACTCAGTAGCATAGCGACGGAACCATGTACTACCAGTCCAACATGAGGAAAATGTTATTGCAAACCGTAGCTACAAGCATAAACATGCTACATGCGTTAAAAGTTCACCGTCTAACCGCCATGTTGACGACCGGAAGACGTAGTATCTCTGTAGCTACATACTACCTACCTTACTTCCTGCCTGCCTGTCTGCCCACCTACCTTCCTACTTACCTATCTACCTACCTATCTACATAACTGTCTACCTACCACACTACCTACCTACCAAACTACCTACTTAACTGCCAACCTGCCTTCGTAGATTTATGTCTGCTTTTCTACCCACCAAGTTATTAAACTTCATATTTATCTGGGACCTAGCTGATTACGTATCTGTATACCTACCTACATATCTACTTAACTACCTACCTGCCTGCCCGCCTGTCTGCCTACCTACCTACATAAATACATACCTACATACCCATCTAAATAACTACCTATATACATACCTAGCTACATAACCAGCTACCTACATAAATAACTACATATCTAACTACCGACTAAATTACCTGCCTAACTACCTACCTAATTGCCTATCTAACAACCTACTTAACTGTCTATCTACTTACCTACCTCGTTTAAACAACTTTCATATGCGGTGTCTGCGAATAATACTTGGTATTAAGTAGCAAGACAAAATCACAAATACTGAAGTATTGGAAAGATCAGGTTGTGTGACGGTATATGTATTCCATGCTCAGTCTTCGTAGACTTAGATGGATAGGACACGTTAGGAAGATGGTTGATGGTAGAATGCCAAAGGACATATTTTTTGATGAATTACAGATTGGTAAGAGATCTCAGGGTTGGCCTCTACTATGTTACAAAGATGTGTGTAAGCGGGGCATTATTGATACAGGCATTGATAATGCACACTGGGAGCAATTCGCCGCTGAGCGTGTTGCATGGAGCGCAAATATCAGGAATGGAATAAAGACAAAGGAGAAAATTATTGCAGATGAGTCACGCACCGAGCGTGAGAGACGTAAGATGGTGCATGATGGTGGAAATGACCATGTGTTCACATGCATCCACTGTGGACGAACATTTACGACACGAATTGGCCTTATCCGCCATGGGTTGTAATTATTATGCCTTTTTGAAGCACAATGTAACAAACTATCGTCTGTCAAGACGGCAAGGTGCCAATGACTTACCTACCTATCTAGCTACCTACCTACTATATGGTATAGTTGCTTAAGTAATGATGATTAAATGATCTAGTTGTGGAATTGAATGTTCGAAAAAATAGTGACTATATGGTATAGTTGTGTTAAGCATCGCCATAATCATGTGCCATGCCGATAAGCCTGGGCGGTCATGTTTCGCTACCTCTCATGATCACCAGAGTCGTGGATCAGCTCTGTGTTCTTGTGTCGACCATATCACGTGGCCAATCGCTCCAGATTTTTACTTCTCTGCCTTCTCCTTGTTCTTTTCCCCTCGATCTTGCTAGTTATCACCAAGTTCTCCAATTCATGTCTTCTCACAACTTGTCCAAAAACATGTGCACGTAATGATGATTAAATGGTATAGTTGTGACAATATTCATGACTAAATGGTATAGTCATTTTAGAAATTATGGCTAAAGGGTATAGTTGTGTCGGAAACCATAACTAAATGGTATACTTGTGTAAGTAGTGATGACTAAATGGTATAGTTTGTGCAATTACTGGTGACTAAATGGTATAGTTGTGCAAGTAATGATGACTAAATGGTATAATTTTGTAAGAAAATATGATTACATGGTATATTTTGTGTAAGTAATGACAACTAAGTGGTATAGCTGTTTAAGTAATGGTGACTAAATGGTATAGTTGTGTAAGTAATGATGACAAGTGGCATAGTTGTACAAGTAATGGTGACTAAATGGTATAGTTGTGGAACTAATGAAGACAACATATAGACACGTGGGGTAGATGCAAGGTAATGGTAATTAGGTGCACACGTGGTGTTGTGTGCTAGCAATGGCTGCTAAATATAACATAGAAATACAGTGAATTTGTATGACACGTCCTGTACTAGAAATGCACATAACCTGAATATTTATGATCGACCACGCTTATCGACATGACACATTCTGCTGCTGATGATGATGATACTGACACTTTCACGCAAAGTGCATTTCATAGCTTCCATAATCAAATATGTATATATTACAATCTGCGAGGTGGTAATGTGAATTTTCTACCCGTATGTGAGAAACTCGGCAATGTGAATGTTCTACCCATATGTGGGACTGCTTTCAAATATCAGTTGGTCACATTATGTATGCAGATATGGCAATATTTGCATACGTAGAGTATGGTGTCGACTGCTGTCATCCGGCCGTGGACGCATATATATATCTGGTTTACACCTGTCAGTTTTAGTTGATCACCTGAATTTTTGTCGAGTATTTGTCGAAGTTATCAGGATCTGTTGTGGCTGGTTGTAGAGTTTGGCAAGCAGGGCTCAGATTACCGTGAGACTGATCACCAGTCACAGAAAGTAAGTGCGACTTTTATTGTTCTTTAACCGTTTATACTTCACCTGCCCTTCGGTCTTCTTAATACAACGGGCAGATTGGAGGGATAGAGAAGCGCGTGGAGATCAAGAGAGAATATGCTGGACAGTTCGATACTATGGTATGGAGTAACTTTGGTGTCAGAAATGATTGCCAGCGCAAGAGACATGAAGCGGTTGACAGACATGATCACCAATGTCACACGGCATGGACTATAAAGAGATTGCTAGTGGACGAGACAGAAGGCTGTCGCCTAACACTCCCTTTACTGTGGTACTTTACACCTACTTTAGGTAGTTATAATTGTCATGTCAAATATTAGTTGTAGTAAATCATGCATCATTGATTATTGCACATTTTCAATGCGTTTTAATGGGTATTGTTTCTGTTGTCTTTGTTGTCTAAAATTACCTTAATAGGTGACGTATGAGTGAAATAATGTATGAGAGATGAGAGAGCAGGGCAGAATGTCACACGGGCCTGCGTGCCCAATTCTTAACCCTTTGAAAATAAAGTTTGTTCGTTCGTTAATTTCATATCCTTTACAGGACATCGCATTGAAGCAGCATTTTTGTTGTGCTGTGTGCAATTTCTTGGCAAGTCTACATTCAGTAGTTTGCCATGCTTTCTTATTTTTTTAAAAATATTTTTCATTGCGGTCTTATCCATTCTGCCATGCTGACCTCTGCACCCTAAATATACTCTACGACATAATTACGTCAGAGAGGCGCGGTAGCGTAGTGGCTAGACGCTGGGAGGTCATAGGTTCCATCCCCTGTGGTGCGAATTCCAATTGTTTAATTTAACATGTCTCCCAGGTCGGGCCAGTCTAAATTGGGTACAATGAAATCACTTAGGAAATTAACTTGGGAAATTAACTTGGGAAATTAACTTGGGAAATTAACTTGGAAAATTAACTTGGGAAATTAACTTGGGAAATTAACTTGGGAAATTACCTTTGGAGATTAACTTGGGAAATTAACTTGGGAAATTAACTTGGGAGATTAACTTGGGAGATTAACTTGGGAAATTAACTTGGGAAATTAACTTGGGGAATTAACTTGGGGAATTAACTTGGGAAATTAATTTGGGAAATTAACTTGGGGAATTACCTTGGGGAATTAACTTGGGAAATTAACTTGGGAAATTAACTTGGGAAATTAACTTGGGAAATTAATTTGGGAAATTAACTTGAGAAATTAACTTGGGAAACTAACTTGGGAAATTAACTTGGGAAATTGATGCAGGGGGCGGGAAACTTACATCATCTCCCTTCGAGTGCCGACTGGTCAAAAATTATGGTTTAGCACTTTTTCTTCTTGCAAAATATGTCATTTTCAGCAGAGATATAGAGTATTGAAGTGCTACATAGATCCTGAACTTCTGTATGAATGTGAAGCGTGGATAATGAGTTGACACGCTGAATAACATTTATTTGGTGTGGATATGTGGTTTCTGAGGAAAAGGCAAAGAATACCATGGACAGACAGAAACACCAATAAGTACATCCTACAGGAAACAAATGAAATCCGTAAACTGATTAGAGAAATTAGACGTAGACAGCCACAATGTTTTGGACACGTTATGAGAAGAAATACATTAGAGAACTTGGTGAAAACTGGCAAGATTGGGGGAAGAGAACACGGGTGGATGGCTTGGCCACGTGGTATTGTCGAGACAAGAACTCAGAAATGATCCACGACTCTGATGATCGTGTGATATGGCGAAACATGGCAGCCTACGCTTATCGGCATGGCACATGATGATGATAAGCACTGTATACCCAACAAGTTTTACGACGAGTACAAGGAACCTCGCTCCTTGGCTAAGGTGTTCCGGACGCGGTTCGTAATCACGAATACCCGCGTTCGAAACACAACAGCGCGCTATTTGGCAGCAGACCGCCTTGCGTTGGTTTCTTAGGAATTGGTATGGGTGCCGGTGGTTCAGAAAGCAATTGAAAACTTGCCAAGAGATAACAATTGCGAGAAATGCTGGTGTTGACTGCAATGTCCTGTAAAGGATATGCAACTAACTAACAAGAAACCTGGTCTGACTATAATTACGTAAACATTCTGGTCACTTTTGCAGCCATGAAATCAGCTCTAGTGGTGACCTCGGTATTGGCTATGGCCACGGTGGTGGTCAGCTTGCGGTGTACGCACGATTCCTGTGACTAAGTGGTGTGTCGGGAAGTCACCAAGGAGAACTGCCCTGGGAGGATCGAAAAGAAAGGCAGCGTTTGTTTGAGATGCTGTGACGTGTGCTATCGCATACTTGGTAAGTGTCACTTCCTGATAACATGCCCTGATGTATGTGTATCTCATGTCTCATCGTCAAGTGTCTTCCCGACTGGCCTGGGCGATCATGCTTCTCCACACCTTGCGATCTCCACCGAGATGTATCATTTCGTATGCTGAGACACGCCCATGCCATGACACAAGACTGTCAATAATTTTCTCTCACTGTCTTCCTCTGTCTCTCTTTCTCCAAATCTTCCAGTTGTCACAACATGTTAATTTTATTTTTACTTCTTATTATGTTACTTAGTTACTTGCATATCCTTTACAGGACGTAGCAGTCAACCCCAGCATTTTTGTCTGCTTGTGATATCCTTGCAAGTCTACGTTCAATAGTTTGGCATTACTTTCTGAAGGACCGGCACTCATACCATTCTCATAAAAACCAACACAAGGCCGTCTGCTGCCAAATCGCCCGCAGATGTATTTCGAACGCGGATTGCGGGATTACTATCTGCGACCCTAACCCTTGGCCATTGGCATAAGTTGTCTTGTGTTCAGGCCTCTTTCAAAACGTTAAGACTACTCATTTTGGCTCTCGGGGAAGTTTTATCATTTTATTATAAATTCACTTCTCTAAAGTTTCTAGGGCTAGGGATTTTACTTGTGTACTAATTGTCCTCGATTTACAGCCATACGTTGGAAATGGTTGTATGTAGCATGCAGGTTGCAGCCAATCGTACTTCATAGTATCAGATTCCTGGACCCTTTCCTGTTGATTCCATTCTCGGCTCCGTCGTTCTGATTACGAGTGGAATTTTCTCGGAGACTCCTAGGGGTCGTCACTGGAGCTACGGAGTTCAAGCTCTGTGCGAAGCTTTCGGCAGGCTGAAATAAAGCCATACGGGATTAAACCTGGTGCAATGAAGTCTATCAGCTTGCATTTAAAAACATTTATTTTGGGGGTGGGGGTGGGGTCCATTTATTTATTTTCGTTCTTAAATTGTCCTCTAATTAATTAGTTTGTCTTTGGTTTTCATTAACTTAGGTGGGTCTGTGATAACAGGCATTGGTAGTACCTTTGGTAAGGTTGACTGTCACGCCCTTTTCAGGGCACATCTCCCACTGGTCCAAGCCTGACATCCAGCTCACGCCTGTGGCTCCTAGTAGCTGTCTGCATGCGAC